>WACJ01000071.1:0-1238470 GCA_008973525.1 Stenopsyche tienmushanensis | reverse complement strand
ATCATAATCTAATATATAAATTTTAATCAAAGAAATCCTTCGCTGATTAAAGGATTGCCATTAAATTTATATATCTTTTGTAACAAAATATTAAATTGATTTTTAATCTTGTACAAAATTGCATAATTTTCATTGATTGTTGAAGTTTAAATTGGAAACTATAGAAGTTAAGGGAAATTATTAGATGAAATCGTTTTTGATATAAAAAAAATGTAAGAGAACTAGACACATTGATTGAGTCAATACAGATATGCTGCTTAATAAGTAAATGGGTGTGTAATTTTAAAATAAAGACACCCCGTTTGGTTTAAAATTTTATGCAAATAGCTTATTATTTTTGTATTTAAAAGCAAGCTAGTATTAAAGGTATTTCCCTAAACAGGACATAATAGGACTAATAGGCAATTTTTTTTCATAAAATTTATACTTTCAGTATATGTATAAAAGCTTTCAAAAGTTGGTCAGTATATATTACACGTACAAAAAATTAGGTTCTTGTTTTTCAAACAATGATACCTCTATTCGAAGGAAAACGTCTCAATGTACAATTAAGTCTTAGTCATAAGTCTTCCTTAGAAATGATTATGAATCACTGAGGGTCATCTACAAGTTAGATTTGCCATTTAAAAAAAATGGACAGCGACTGTCAAATCAGCGTCTTTTTAATTCTGCACCATTAATCAAGTTGAACTGAACACTCTGCCGGGGCGATAATCGCCGGGCGCATAAAACAAATACCGAGAGCAAGGATTAGTTCCGCATCGTCCTTCTTAACCTCGATCTAATTAATTCTGCCAAACGGTCGTGACAATCAGAATATCGATTGTCAGGACAGGATGTCGGTGAGATCTGTGGATCCAAAAGCATGACGCTCTTCCAGCGATTATCAACGCACGTTCGGACAACTGTCGGACTTCGACTCGATCCTCAAACATAACTAGACGCTTTTAACAAAACAAAAAGAAGTCTCTTTATATTTGGCAGATGTTAACAGACAAGATAAACGTTCAATACGAACACTAATAAATTCAATATACAAGAGCCAGTGACTCTCAAAGGAAGGGTCAGACTTTGCATTCAAGACCTCGGAATGCATAATTGAACAACCATGTATTTATACAATTATACAATTCAATTTGTAAAAATTGAACTGAAAATATTGATCACAGTGAAGTACGTGTGATTACAGCTGCGGAGGCGATCGAGCAAGTTCACGACAAACAGGTTTTGAAAACCGCGTGCTATTTGAGATTTTTGCGTCGTTGACAACTAGTTTAAGCGATCGGATAAAAATGATTGATGGACAACCAGTTTATATTATTTTTATATTTGTGTGATCAAAAAGTAGGAATAAGCAACAAGTCATTCTTTAATACAATTAAATTAAGTCAAAATAATAGCATCACACTATTAAATTCTAAAAATACAAATAGGCTGTTGTCGATTAGACTCAAACCTCTTTTTGTGCGATTTCGAAGTTATGTGGGTTTTTTTAAAGTATTTTTTTTCTTTTTTTAATTTCATAAAGTGTACGTATCGAGATATTTGGATACAATAGGAAATAAATCATCAACACTAACCGAAATTTGAAAAAAAATTATAATTAGGGACTGTAAATCATATTGTATCTGTTATCGCTGAATAACGACTACGTCCTTTAGATTTTTGAAAAAAATTGATTTCGTTTTTTTTGCATTTTTAAACTTATAAAAATACGTTTTCCAAAGAAATTTCCAAAATTCCAACTGCTTACAGAGTTTATAGCTATTTTAGTGATGCGGCAACTTCCTACCATAATGAAATCTTTTAACGCGTTTTTTCTCGAAACTACTTTTTTCATCATGGTTAACATCATATCTCATGTTTAAAGTCATTAATTTACTTCAAAATGGTACAAATTTATGTCAATATTTATTTTTTTAACCATTTAAAAAAAAAACTGTGACAAAATAAGGCCAAAAATGACTTGACTGAATTTTTTTTAACCAGTCGTCGTTTTTTGATTTATTTTTTTGAGTTAAGGCTTGTTCAGACGAGGACATAAACACGACAGGCACAAAACGTAGTAGTGACCGCACGTTAATTCGGTACTATTTTTTGACCTCGTAATCTGAGGGCTGCCAACTCTCACGCGCCGTGACAAAGAAACGTTTTAAAATGAATCTACAGGCAGGGCCTTTTCAGAAAAAATGCGACCAAAGAGTATTTAGTATTTTACATACTACGTAAAAGTGAACCTACGTGTTTCAAGTCTTACGATTAGTATTGACTTACGATTACTTGCCGGAACTCAGGTTTAATACGCAAAATAAATTTAATTTCTATTGAAAATTCGACTAATGTGAAATATGCATTTTTATTTTGGATAAAGATGAGAGTTTAATGTTACACCGACGATAAGTATCATATGATATTTTTGAAAATGTAAACATGCTCAATACGTCTCTTCAAGAAAAAAGGTTATATTCTAACAATGGCTGAGCAAGTAACCGTGTTTCGTATTAAAATCGTAATGCGGAGGGAGAATTTAGAAATGTTTCCATCGTTGTGTGAATTTTGATTCCGAAAATGAAATAAACGCGAAACAAATTAAAAATCTTACATCGACACGTTTCAAAAATTTCGAGACAGAGCTTTGTAACCAATTTATAGATCTTCTTAGTATTAAAAAGAGTTTCAATGGGTCATGAACCCATTGACTGAACATCATCTTTCGATTATTACTAAGCTTTAAAAGAGATAGATTCTTTCGATACTACTAAGCAAATACAACCACATCGCCCAAATGAAATTCTAATTCAAATTGTAATAAATATATAACTTGATTTTTCACTACACACGTACACATATACATCATATTGTAGGGGTACAACTTACAATTATTGTCGTCTTAGGAGTACGCGATCAAAATACTTTGGAGACTGCTGCCTTAAAGATTCTTCATCTTTATTGTGAGGCTACAACAGTAGACACAGGTAGCCCTCGGTTCACGCCGGCTCAATTTACGCCGATCTATAATAACACCGCTACGCAATTCGTCGTCAAATTCTTCGATTCTCGACTTCGATGCTATACTGATTTTTGTTTCAGTATGGACGTATATACGTTATGCATTCGTTAAAATATTGACTGCTATTGAATATATTTATTTTTCGTGTTTAATATTGTTGGGTATGTATACAATTACATTCAATTGAATTAATATTATGCCTATTCGATCGATTTGCGCGGGGTTTTGTAGATATTTTGTAGTTTGTTTGATTTGATTTTTGGACGAATATATGAATCCTTGTCTATGAATGGCCCCAATTCTCAGAATTCTTATAACAATAAATGCTGTGTAATGTGCAATATACTTTCGAAGCATTTCGTTCAAATTTGTCCACAGCTTGGAAGCCGCTTGATATGACAAACACGCGGCATCGTACAAAATTATTTCTAAAGACTTTAACAATATTCTATTTGTGAAATGAATAAAACAATATTTATTATGCTGCTTCTTCAGACAAAAACATAAATCATTTATTAATGCACCAATTATTTAAAATACTTATGCACTATACTATACGCTTCAAATAATTCTTATTTTACTATATTAGCATTAATAGCAATATAAAATCGCTAGAAATGTGCTGGATTTCTTACTATCACTCGCCCATACGCAGCGGAGTATTAATATTACACCGACATAGTGTCCCAGCTGCCAGAACGCTTGCTGACCCTACTCGTCATTTTGTTATGATTTTTCAGCCAATGGGAGAAGTTGATTTGAGAAGCCCATACGGATTGAAAAGGTAATATGAACACTCGCTTGGCATCAAATGTGGCATTTTAAAGCCTGAAAAAAGTTGGCTGGCCTCCTACTTTGGGATTAAAACATCTCCGAGTGGGTGCAATATACTTTCGAAGCATTTCGTTCAAATTTGTCCACAGCTTGGAAGTCGCTTGATATGACAAACACGCGGCATCGTATAAAATTATTTCTAAAGACTTTAACAATATTCTATTTATGAAACGAATAAAACAATATCTATCATGCTGCTTCTTCGGACAAAAATATAAACCAATCGTCGTTTTGCTTGTTTGATTTATTAATGCACCTAAATCTATTTATCACTTTTGGCCTGAATAAATATACCACACTATAAACGATCTTGCTAAAATTATAATTTTTATATTAATAATTATTGTCATTGAGAGTAAATAGTCAAATAATTTCGCTTTGGCATATTGTAGATAAATATTGTACTATATAGTATTTGTAGTAATTTGCATTATTTATGCCTTTTGAAATAATATTTTTGTAAAGTCGTTAAAATCGACTCATTAATATTTGCTAGAAACACCATGACAGTACTTTGAAAGTGATACTGTCCCATCCCAAAATAAAGAAACAAAGGGACTTACCTTATTCCGAATCGAACGATTTGATTTGCTTTTTGTTTCGATTATCGCTGTTGCAGTAGTACACGATAGTATTGGGATTCCCCAAAATCGCACGCGTTATTATATCGGCCGTTATTACGCCGATATAGTGTCCCAGCTGCCTTTGCATAATCTTTATCTTCTTAACGACTTCTCCCATTGGCTGAAAAATCATAACAAAATGACGAGTAGTGTCAGCAATCGTTCTGGTAGCTGGGACACTATATCGGCGTAATATTAATACTCCGCTGCGTATGGGCGAGCGATAGTAAGAAATCCAGCACATTTCTAGCGATTTTATATTGCTATTAATGCTAATTTAGTAAAATAAGAATTATTATAAAGCGTATAGTATAGTGCATAAGTATTTTAAATAATTGGTGCATTAATATATGATTTATGTTTTTGTCTGAAGAAGCAGCATAATAAATATTGTTTTATTCATTTCACAAATAGAATATTGTTGAAGTCTTTAGAAATAATTTTATACGATGCCGCGTGTTTCCAAGACTTCCAAGCTCTGGACAAATTTGAACGAAATGCTTCGAAAGTATATTGCACATTACACAGCATTTATTGTTATAAGAATTCTGAGAATTGGGGCCATTCATAGACAAGGATTCATATATTCGTCCAAAAATCAAATCAAACAAACTACAAAATATCTACAAAGCCCCGCGCAAATCGATCGAATAGGCATAATATTAATTCAATTGAATGTAATTGTATACATACCCAACAATATTAAACACGAAAAATAAATATATTCAATAGCAGTCAATGTTTTAACGAATGCATAACGTAAATACGTCCATACTGAAATGAAAATCAGTATAGCATCGAAGTCGAGAATCGAAGAATTTGACGGCGAATTGCGTAGCGGTGTTATTATAGATCGGCGTAAATTGAGCCGGCGTGAACCGAGGGCCACCTGTTTCTACTGTTGTAGTCTCACAATAAAGATGAAGAATCTATAAGGCAGCGGTCTCCAAAGTATTTTGATCGCATACTCCTAAGACGACAATAATTGTAAGTTGTACCCCTACAATATAATATATGTGTGTACGTGTGTAGTGAAAAATCAAGTTATATATTTATTAGAATTTAATTTGGGCGATGTGATTGTATTTGCTTAGTAGTATCGAAATAATCCATCTCTTTTAAAGCTTAGTAATAATCGAAAGATGATGTTCGGTCAATGGGTTCATGACCCATTGAAACTCTGTTTTAATACTAAGAAGATCTATAAATTGGTTACAAAGCTCTGTCTCGAAATTTTTGAAACGTGTCGATGTAAGATTTTAAATTTGTTTCGCGTTTATTTCATTTTCGGAATCAAAATTCACACAACGATGGAAACATTTCTAAATTCTCCCTCCGCATTACGATTTTAATACGAAACACGGTTACTTGCTCAGCCATTGTTAGAATATCACCTTTTTTCTTGAAGAGACGTATTGAGCATGTTTACATTTTCAAAAATATCATATGATACTTATCGTCGGTGTAACATTAAGCCTTTCAGACCTGAATTATTTTTTTCATCCGATGGATTTTGTAAATTCCACGTGTCTAAAGTATAATAAGGTGAATATAAAAAAAAAAAATATTTATGTCCACAATTGTGTACGCCAGGTCTGAAAGGGTTAAACTCTCATCTTTATCCAAAATAAAAATGCATATTTCACATTAGTCGAATTTTCAATAGAAATTAAATTTATTTTGCGTATTAAACCTGAGTTCCGGCAAGTAATCGTAAGTCAATACTAATCGTAAGACTTGAAACACGTAGGTTCACTTTTACGTAGTATGTAAAATACTAAATACTCTTTGGTCGCATTTTTTCTGAAAAGGCCCTGCCTGTAGATTCATTTTAAAACGTTCTTTGTCACGGCGCGTGAGAGTTGGCAGCCCTCAGATTACGAGGTCAAAAAATAGTACCGAATTAACGTGCGGTCACTACTACGTTTTGTTGCCTGTCGTGTTTATGTCCTCGTCTGAACAAGCCTTTAGGGACTATAGTGACATCTTTACTAATTATGAATTATATTATTGGAAAGAGAAAATCTACACAAAATGATGATAACATTGACACTGGGTATACTATTTCTTCCGAAGAGAGTGATTTTGGATCATATCGAAAATCGCTAGATTTCCTTAAATTCCTTAAATTAAAAGACTTCCTTAAATTAAAATAATTAGTATTTCTCTAGTGGATGTCTGGCATTTGAGTTGTCAGTTATTAGACATCCTTAAAATTTTACCAATGATGCAAGACGTCCTTTAAATGTTACCAAAAACGCTATTTTTTAATTGCTTTATTGTTTTCCTGATTTTTTTATTAACTTTTTTATGCGATTTTGTATATATTTTTTATAGAAGTTTCAAATTTATGCGGTTTTTAAAATCTATGGAACGCATCTTCCCTTTTTATATGTAAATCATAGCTTTTTTAAGCGATTTCTTTTTGTGTGATTTTCCGCGGAACGCATCTACCGCCAAAAAAAAGGTTTAGTAGCTTTGTCAGTTTGACATCAAATTTTCAAACAATAAATATATTTTTTAAATCCAAGTATAATTATTAAAAATACCAGCCTTTTATCTGGATGACAGTGTTGAATCTACTAATGAACATGAACAGTTTGATTTCCAAAATAATTAAGTAGTAACATTTTGAAGTACTTTATATTCATATGTCTATGTACATTTTAAATATTTTTTATGAATACTATTACATTGTTAAAAAATACAACAAGATAACCTTTGACGATCATTTTTGCCTAAGTTATGATTTGGGTAGATTTTTGTTTTTGCATGATCACTCATGGCTTCAAATTTTTGGTGTACATCCTCTCTAATCAAATATAATTATCTTTCTGTATGCGATAAGTATAACCCATATTAAATGCATGCATTTTTCGGGTTCTGTTTCGAATTTCACTTAATTAGTATCTTTATATTTTGGACTATTTTCGAGGACGTTGCTCAGGTAACTTAAAAATGCCAATATAAAGTTATTTAATATATTTAAACAGATCAATAATAAACACTTGAGATATATCAGGTAATTGCAAAATCATTTTATTTGATAATACTGCAAGTAAAAAATAGAAAACTATCGCAATAGCTGGTAACACTTGGTCTGGCGAAATCTGTTCTAAACACTTGCAATATAATATTTTTCTACATTTTTTCGATAGATTAAAGCCATACAAATTTTTAAAAAATGGTTGCATAAAAAGCCAAATTTCTATTTTTTAAATCATATTCTCGAACTTCTCAATCTATTGTAAAACACTTTCATATCCAAAATGACTTGGCCTAAATTTTGTCATTTTTGCTCTTATATTTCAGATTCACATTGAAATAAATACTCTTCAATATTCTTTAAACTATTTAGGATATTAATAAAGATGAAGTAGTATAGTGCTAATAAATAAATTTGATGAATGTGTTGAAATCTGCATCTGACCCAATTATATGCTCACTGTGAAAATCACTTTGGTACATATTTTAAAGCCTTATATAGACATACAAGTATTTTAATTTTAAGTCTATTCAGCCATCGATAATTTGATAATTTAAAGACTGAACTACCCATAATAATTAATTTTCGTTCAATACAATCTCGGAGCTGCGTTTATATGAGTTTTGTTAGAAGAAGCATACTTCTTAATTGATTATTTGCGATAATTAGTTTAATTATGAATAGTAATATAGACGTATCCTTGATTAATAATTGATTCAATAATGCAGACAAGCTTCCATATAATGACGATGATGTTGCCGATTCCGAAACCTCTAGTACGGGGGCAACATTAACGAACTTCACACAAGTCCAATTAAGTCGGGCATCAAAAGAAATTTAATTTAGAATTAATTACAAGCCGTAGAATAATTGGTGCTCCAACTATTAGGGTTTTAAATTTATTAACTCCCCTTCCATTCTTTTTCGTATTGGCCTATGATAATAGAGGCAAGTGTCTCCCTAGCCCGGAGGAAGCAATTACTGCTATAGTGATAGTCGCTTTGCTTCCTATGTAATTTACGTCAAATTTCAATTTGTTTCAAACAATATCCAGCTGACATTATGATGCAAGTAATTGAAATTGAAAAATATCTTAATTCCATTCGGGCAGATGAACAACTGTGAACTGCAATAGAGATGGACATTCGAACACTTTAATAACACCGACAAATGTCTTTGATACTTCATTGAAATTTATACAGCATTCAATGATGGTTTCTTGTGAGACATACATAGTTTTCGTATTCAATCGCAAATGTATTTTATATTAAATCATAAAATTTACATCAATAGTGTAAGAGACTATTCAATAATAAGGTATGTTTGAAAATGATGAAAGTTTTTTAGCTTAAAGCTTTTTGTGCAAATCTTATGGATATTATATGATAAAATCTTCCATCTTAAATTAATACTTTTAGAAAGATATAGAATTGCATATTGAAATACTTTTTTAAATATTTTTTGTATAAAAATTCAATCTAGTTTTGTTCACATTAGGGGTGCCTAATGATCTAATATCAATTCCATCTGTCAATACGTTGCCCCGTGAAAACGGCCACATTTTTAATTTACCCCCAAACACTATTTTATTGTTTTCATAATATTATCCGCCATAATTATTTAAGGGCGTATATTATACACCTATTTTTTGTGATCTAATATATATAATAAATATAAAACGTCATAAATTATATTCGCCCCTAAAGTTCGATCATAAAAGTTTATTGTATCAATCGACTCCACATAATATATTCCGTAATAATCTATTATAATGATTGTTGATTGGGTGGCGCGATTAGGGTAGAAGTGTCTGTTAAAAGGGATGTTATAGAAACTCCGCGTCTGGGGCAGGAACGCACCCCAATTTATTTATACAGGAGGAGGTGATGTCAGAAACAATTCTTCGCCATAAAAATTCCATAAAATGCACGGCGAAAAAAATATATTACACCGAAACTTTCGATAATTTAATTCGTTAGAAATCAATGCATTCAGCTATTGTCAATCGACTTGTTTTTGGTGTTGTAAATGAATTTATAAGAATTATTCGAACAATTCATGCAGTTCAAATTGAGAAGATTTATCGTGTGGCTGTAAGGCCAGGTAAAAAAATACGACCACAATGACTTCCTTAAATTATAGGTAGATAAAAAATATGGTCGGATACATCATAATTAGTTCACCTTAGGTGGTGGCCCCAAATGCTGTGGTGTCATTTATATCATTGCTGTTTCCGGCACAAGGGATTCTATTAGTAAACAGAGCTGTTTTGGAAATAATATATTTTCTAGTATATATTTTAGTCATAATATGAAATTTTGGGATACGAAACCGCATACGTTTGGGATTTACCCCCCATTAAAAAAAAAACGGCGATGAGGGTGTATTCATGCGAAAGATTTATTATAGCAAATATAGCTTCGTTTAAAATGTATCCATATTTGATCAGATTGATAAATCTATGATTCATAACCATGATGACTTAAGACTATATAATAAGTATTTTATTGGGAATTATTTGCCAGTTGCTATTTATTTTTATGTATGGCGAACTAAAAATCTGATTATCTAATTAGTTATAAGAATGTGTTGAAATCAATTATATCAAACAATATTTTATACTAGTCTTATAAATAATATTCTGAATCTGGATGGCAAGGTGATTAATGTGAACACTAATTCTGGTATTGAAAATAGTTAGGGTGAGCATTGGTGGGACTATAGGGCTTAAGGCGTTTATAGCAGTTGTTGCACCCTAGGGACAACGTGATAGTATTTGAAGATATTTATTACTGTTAGAATTTCTACGATTTGTAGTTGAATAAGCAGAACTTGGTGATATAAACATGTATTATATTTGCATTACATAGAACAATAATTCGTATTCGTCTGCACGTCATCAATTTAGCACCCCTGTTCTAATATCGATATTAAAATCTAGCTCAAAACAATTTGAATCCAAACGACAATATTATTGATCAATTTTCAGAAACCAATAAAACAATTTAAGCACACATTAGTATCGCATTTGTCCAGCAACAAAAGAAGAGTCCCACAAATTGTGGTTACAAATTCGATTCATGCATTAAACTGTACATTGTCCGTTCGGCTTATAAAAAAGCATTAAGGCCTAAATGCCCGCCTAATAAATAATGTCTTGTATCCAAATAGCTTTTTTATCTTGTGGACATCTAGTTTTGTTAGTTTCCATGATATTATCGGCGCACTACATTAGTGCTGCTATCAATTACAAGCCCAGCTCCGTTCAACCTATACCCTGTAATTAGAGCGGACACTTTGATAAGCTATATACGCCCTCCCGAATTACTTAGCACGGCTTTTCAATCGTTTGTTGTTAGCCAACCATTTGGAAAACGGTGGAAAGACAGCGGTTTGCATTGTATCATCACTCGACTTCCTAAAATTTTTGACAACGAGCGTGAGCCTTCAGTCAAAATGCTGACAAGAACAATGACGTACACGAACGCAGACAAAATATTCAATTATCTAACGGTGAATTTATGCCAAATTCTATATTGTGTTAAATATCCTTGCACACGTTAAAAACAACCCGCATGAACATGAAATCAGTGGCCCAAAAACTCAACCATATTTCATAAAAATGATGTATTATTTTATCGTAAATTAGAATCTAATGATCTTAATTTGCATCACAAAACTTAATTAATAATATTTCTCTAAATTAATTATCCAAAACGCTTTTAGAAGCCGCGATAAATGCTGCGATATAGTCCCTCATCCGTGCTGTAATTACATGAATATATGTCTGCGTTTTGAAATTATTAATTTCCACAGAATATTTTTATTGCTAAACCATCTAAAAATAATGTGGAAAAAATGATCATTTGTCGATCCACCACGATATGCCTAATGGGTGGGTATTGAGCAAATTGTTTGAATTTACTGCACTATTTTTGAACTGATTCAATTAGTCGCATAATGGCAATAATAAATGATATTTTTACGATTGGAATTGGAATTCTACGGTGGATTGATGATTATTATCCGCCATAAAAATGACGCATAATTAAATGCCTTATAGAAAAATGTTTGCAAAGTAAATTACCTATATCAAATATATTTATTAAACGCATAGGAAACTAATATAAGACTTTAGATCGGCCATCATATTTAATCAATTAATTGAATTCCTCTGACAATATGTATTTTTTCATCAAAATAAGTATCTCAATCATTTGTAAATTGCATCAATCCCGATTAATCAGAATTTTATTTTTTACCCCCTTAGATCCTTAAATTATGACCAAATGTTGTTATAATAATCTTTTAAGCTTGTGTTATAGGAGTTAAGGAATTGGGATACAATTTGTGGAAAATGCTTTCACCATAATAATACATTTAAAAGATCAAAATTTTTAATATTTCTGGTTGATCATTTTAATTTATGCTTATAGTTCAAATTTGGATATGTAAAAGTATTATGGTTAATAAAGTAAGTTAGGGCCAACTGTAAGTGACTGATTTGCAATAACAATCAAAATATAATAAATAGCCAATGATTATGGATAAGACACTCTATGAGGAAGATTAATCAAGATTCAAATATCTTAAAATAACATGCAATTTTAAATCATACATTTAATTTTCCTAAAAATTGCGTAGATTCCATTTTGTATTTTAGTTCCGCAGTTTAGATTAGCATAATGATGCATATAGCACACTTCTTGAGTACTTCAATTCGAGATCTACAGATTTATGACTCCAATAACTTAACCATTGGACCATCTACAAATTTTAAATCATTATTCAAGTAATAATAAATAACGCATGAAATATTGTGTTATGTTAAATACAATTATAAAAAAGCGCCACAGGCAACTTTTTGCAATTGCGTCATAATCTTGTTAGCACCTAATCGAATTTTTACCAATGGCTTAATTTGTGGATGCGAATTTTTATAAAACAACACATATAATACTTTTTATAAGCCCGTTATACATTTATTTTTTGAACTATGAAATGTATTTTTCATGGATTTATTTCTGTATTTAATTCATATCGTCTTTGATAGAATGTAATATAATTAATTTGCATTTACAACGGCATCATTTCATTTCAGTCGGAAACAAGTCAATGCCATACATTTAATTCGCCGATCAAATGTGAAAATTAAAAGTCATCATACAAATCAATAGGGAAATCAATTAGCCTGATGACAGCAGATGCGATTTTGAAGGAATTTTCTCGGAAATCGTTAAATGCTAAACGACAACGTGATCGATAACAATAGCCAATTATTCTCGACAGGTTGAGTCTCATTGCAATTTACATACTTAAGTATAGTCGATTTCACTTTGTTTTGCATACTTCGTCTGGGAAATTTTGATTGCGTTTTGCGTCGGTAATTCTTTATGGGATCGGCTACCGAAATCCCATTATTAGCTAGGCAAATTAAATATCAATTAGCGAAGCGATTTTTCAATTAGATTTCTTCACTTTATAAATGAGTCATGATTAGAGAATTGATTTCACTTACATTTCATGACGATGGCATTAAATAATTTCGCCCAGCAAATATTAAATATCACGTTTGCAATTTGCCGACATGAAGCTAATTCCGTGCAACAAATGAACATTTCACAAAGAAAACAAAACGGTCTCGTGAACCAATTTCGTTCTATCACGAAACAATTTCAGCCTCAAAACCCGACCATTTCCACTGCAATTTTCATGTGCTGACATATGAAGACGGGGTGCTTAGGTTTTATTGTGCGCCATTTGTAGAAATAAAGAGCTGTCTGTCTGTGCTTATTTCACTGCATAAAAATCCAATCCGAAATATATGCAAATTACCGGTTATGGGGTTGAGTTTCCAACTGAAATTCGTATGAGCTCCTCCATTAGGGAAACTGATTGCTGTGAAACTTTGCAAATTATCGAGAGCTTTCAGAGCTTATCCAGTAATTCCAGAAATATATAGTGGTTGATCACGCTAACTGCTTATTTATTACGGACGGAGCTTTCTTAATAACGCTTTCTCGAAATTAGGTAAGAACAAAAAAAGTTCTGATTTCGATTTGCTCAATGGACTATGTAAATGGACGAAAGAACATTAAAATTGTTTCTGATACCAAAACGACAACATATGTGAATATACGCTTGGCTTACAGCCAAATGATAAAAAAACAGTGTTCCTCAACACACAAAGCTTTAAAACGTTCATACTTGAAAACATTGTTTCAACAACATACAAACTTAATATTCATACTACATTTAAAGCAATCTTAAAGTCCAAGATTGTCGTTATTTTGTTGTAGAGTAAAAAGGTGTGGGAATTATCACTGGATGGCACATGTGATTGCCGCGGTTCCTGTCGAAGACCACCTCCATTATTTAACCTTTTCCATTCGCAAAGCTCCTTTTCAGAGTAGAATCGATCCATCTTACATATGCTTGTTTTGTACGGAAACCGTCCCCCGGTCCCAGAGTGAGTTTATCTCTATTTAGAAGTCAATAATGTTTGCCTCACCCGTTGGCCAAATGTTCCCCACGACAGACAATTAGTTGTAGCTTACTGCACTGATAAATCACCCGAGACAGCTTGCACGCAGTGATCTTAAACCTTTTATGAATCAATATGAGTATACTAAATTGAATATCGACTATAGTAAAGAATTTATTTTAAACAGAAAAATGTATGATAATCCAAGATTATCTATTACTAATTAGGATCCATACATTGACTGTGGATTATTAAGACCTACAGTCACATTCTTTTATATTTTAATTTATATATATTACACTAATTTCCAAGAAAAACTTTATGACACTTACTGCAAAAAAGAATCCAGGCACAAAATATTATGTGTCAACACATTATATACGGGGGAACTTCGCACGCGTTTAAAAAGTTGGGTGTTATTTCCAGGATGCCATTTTCGGAATATTTTGCAGCTTATAAATTCATATTGATGATTCAGATTAGACCATGCAAGTTTAATATGCGCTCTAACGTGGCAAGAAAAATTAAATACAGCTTTTTGTCACTCTGTGTATTGGCAATATCTTTAGTTTTGAAATGAAGGTTTTATTAGATTCTCATAAGTCAACTTATTTCAGGAAATGTGAAAAAAACATCCCGTAACAACATTTAAAATATGGCGTAATTCATAAAAATATGCTTCGTGTATGTAACCATCAGACGATATAGAACATATTACTATGATTCTCGTTCATAATGTGTTAATATTGTGAAAGTTGAATAATTTACACATTTTCTTCACGGTCAATTTTCTTCATGATCAATATCCCTTATGGCTAAATCTCTATACGATGAATTATCCGCAATTAATTTTCCATGGATCATCATATTTATCAACATTTTTAATACTTACTCCATTTATTACTACTACTTACCCCCATTTATTTATAATAAAACCACATGTTATATAAGTATATTAATTGATTTGATTAGATTTGAATCAATACATATACAAAAAGAGTTCATAAGTTAACCTACAGTGCCAATACTTATTGTTACTTTTCTTACAAAAGGAGAATTATTACAAGGAACTTAGTCATTAAATGCCATTCGAAAGCTTTTAATTTCAAAAAACTGTTTTTATCAAGCAATAGGATATGTTTTTCTTATCGATTAAATTTGATTTGGTTTTAGCTTCAATGTAAAAAGTATCATTGATGATCTAATATTGCGTTTAGGGTTCTTATGAATCAATTATTATTTTACCAAGAATTAAATCGAGAAAAAATGACCCGAAATATGTAGAAATTTTAAACCGTTATCGCTACGTCTATGACCTAAAATGTTTTTAAATTAAATCGTAGAAGAATGGATTTTTTTGCACTTGTCAACGGAAATGAATAGAACGGATCATCTATAGTCATTATCGAAGTGGTCCACGCGTCAGAAAATATTCAGTGCGAACACTCGAACGCACTGGCGAAATGCCGAAAAAAATTGATGTATGATAATTGATTCGAAAAGATTGACGATCCCTTCGCGAACATAATTGCAGAGGACTAATCGTACATTAATTGACTATGTAGCAAACCCCGGAGTTAGCTTTAAGTGTGACCGATTTTTGTACAAACCCGGGAACACACGAAATGAGCGAAATTCAAGGCGAGCTAAATTTTTTTCGGGCGGTTGCCGGGCGAAAATAAACATAATTTAACCCCAACTGAACCGGAATAACACGCGTAATGGGGCTGTATAAAATATTATTTCATAAATATATTTGATTCTATATTATGTACGATAAATTGATTGTCTTTTATTACGGCCATTAACATATTTTAAATTTACAAATCCGTGACTTTTTTATCTAATGACTAAATTGAGACAAGTCATAAAATAGCTACTGGAACAAAGTGATTGTTCTTCGGAAAAAATGCAACATCACTATAGGGAAGAATTGGGCTCAAGTGTACACAATGAAAATTTGTAATTTTGCTTTATATTTCCATTTACACCATAAAATTAAATGAAATATTTCATTTCTAATTATTAAGATAGGTTTTTAAGCAGTTTCTTAAAAATATGATTTATTTCAATGATTTATTATGAAGCACACTTAAATTTTTTTTGTGCAGTATGCGTTCCGCGGAAAATAACACAAAAGTAAATTGCACAAAAAAAACTATGACTTACATAGAAAAAATGAAGATGCATTCCATGGATTTTAAAAACCGCATAACTTTGAAACAGTTATATAAAATATATCCAAAATCGCATAAAAAAAGTTAATTAAAAAACCTGAAAAAAATAAGGCAAAGTAGTTGGAATTTTGGAAATTTCTTTAGATAATGTATTTTTAAAAGTCGAAACATTAGAAAAACATTTTTTTAACGAAATTATTTTTTTCAAAAATCTAAACCAGAATAAGGACGTGATCGTAATTCAGCGATAACAGATACAATGATTTACAGTCCCTAATTATAATTTTTTTTTCAAATTTCGGTTAGTGTAGATGATTTATTTCCTATTGTATCCAAAATATCTCGATACGTACACTTTATGAAATTAAAAAAAGAAAAAAATTCTTAAAAAAAAAACCACATAACTTCGAAATCGCACAAAAAGAGATTTGAGTGTATCATATAAATGTCTTATATCTACAAGACTGAAACTATTAATATGTTATATCTGCTTATAATAAATATTATATGGACTTAATATTGCAAGTTACTTCAATCATGTTTCCATGCTATAACTTTAGCCACGTCTATCGATACCCTAGCCATTTCGCATTGAAACTAAACGAAGTTTATTTAACAATGATTGACATAAACTGTATGTAAATAAAAAGCAGCTTTGTAGATTTTAATTTAATGCCGGTATGTACAATTATTCTGGTTTCGAAAAGTTTTAATAATGTTCGCAACACTGAAAGCATGGTAATAGACTGTAACTTTCCCGATGTACATTGTATAAATGCTGACTGAAACTAATATTACATTTATAGAAATGTATTACAAATTAAATGATCTACAATTTCATAGAAATTGATGAGTTATCTTATCTCTGCTTCAGATTTTCCTCAATTTAACTCTTAGGTTTTAAAACCTTTTAAAATCATTAAAAGTTTGCTCTTTACTTTAGGTCGTCTTCATTAACGTAACTTAAAAAAGGACAAATAAGCTTTTTTTATAGATGATTAAATAATTAAGATTTAGATAAATATCTCATGTTTAAATTGTGGAAAATATTTTCCCGTGCTATCAAATTTGACAGATTGATATTTTCCATTTCAGGATAAGCCTGATTTCCTACTTTTGAATAATAAATATTGATGACTAGTAGTTAATTTTAACGGTAGTTAAAATATCCCTTAAACTAATGATGATTTCGTCACTTAAATTCTTATCCAATATCATTGATATGCAGAAGGCTGAAGTGTCATATTAACATATATAAAAATGTATGTTAATATGACCCTTCAGAAGAAGATTGAGACAATGATGCCCATTGTAATTTTCATTTTAAAAATATTTTACTTGATATGTACTACAGTAGATTAAAAAAAAACACATAATTACATCGATAACCGTGTTCCGGTAGGCTGATTTTTCATTTGACGAAAGCATCCACGGCAATCGATCACCACTGAAGATATTGACATTAAAACCGACAACCGACCATCGATCTTCCTCAACACGGACACGTGTAAAATCGTTAAATTTTTGCGATATCGTTAAGCGTTACAAAAGCTCCGGCCCTGTGTGGAAAGCTCGTTCCACGCACACATCCAAGCGGGCCACACACCCAAAAGCACAAACAAGTACAAGAGTTGGCCGAATTGAGAGCAAATTAGTTACGGATCATCATGCTCCTCATTCACGACAATTGCTTCTAATTATATTGGAGAAATCGTCGTCTGAATGCGGCGTACCTTTCATGATATACATATTACAAAAGTAACGATATTTTTCGAAATGAATAATCGTGAAAGATGACAATTTTGCCATTGAAATGTACGTCCTAAATTAAATTTTCGATAGATCGAAAGCAAAAATAATTGCAATTTTATTATCATCACATGTGCAGATCGAGTATGTTGATACACCAGCTTATGTCCTAGCGAAAGCTTATTAATATTTTCAACATCTTCTATATCAATCCATTGTAATTAAAATATAATAATTGGTATTGTGTAATTGATATCCAATGTAAAATTGCAATGCTCAAATGTTAAAATCGATAATAAATTTATCCATATATATAAATTTATGGCATCGTAATCACTATGTTTGTATGTTTATAGCTTGGGCTTCTGATTATTGAATAGGAGTATAAATAGTTAATAATTTATTTGCGCAAAATATTGTTGAAAATTTAAAATGATTTTCTCATGTTCCTTTTTGGTTGTCAAATGTCAATTTTTTTTATTGGTCGAATTTAGCGCGCGTGACTTACGGCACGGCTGTATGCAGCTGTAAGTGACATGCGTAAACACGGGTAATTTAGACAGATATTTAAAAGCTATTTTGTTAATACTTACGAGCCTTTTTTTCCAACATCCTCCATTGTCATCCACTCTCGAAAACGTGTCTATTAACTGTGAAGTGATTTTGGGTCCAAATCACTGTAAATAAAAAAGGACCAATTGATTTCTATGAAGTGAAGACTTGCAGCTTGACTTTTTTGGTCCGAATCAAAGATATTTAACAGCAAATTTGTACAAATATCCTCTACATTTTTTAAATATTATAATATGCTACTGGATTATTATTAATTTTGTTTAAAAATGTACTGTTATAACATGTTTTCTGTGTATAACAATATTTTAAACATTCTTCTACCAAAGCAGTTCAGTATGACTCGTGGATTTCTTGACAACGGTGACAACAAAAAAGTCTTTCACGATGAATAGCGTCATCCACGCCCATGGATTTCCCGATAATTTACTACCGTTTGACATGGATGAGTTTATTATATAAAAGAGAGAAGTGATTCGAGGGTGAAGGGCGTGAACACACATATTAACAGAATAGGGTACATACAAAATGGGACAATAGGTTACTTTGTGATTCTGATCTATTTTACCGAGGAGGCAGCTGAACATGTCCCTAAGTGTTGTAATAAAAATACAATTGTCATTAAGGCCATAATATGCATCTAGAGTGGGGCCAAAAGTATCGTCTTTGAAGAATTTATAAGGTATAACAACAACAACCGTACAAAAAAATTGGACGAATTGTTAAAGGCATCTTTTGTGATTTTGAGCGTTAAGAATTTGATATTTTTCCAGTGAATCTCACATTATGCAATGATGACTCCATATGTCAATAAGTCTGAATCGATATGGGTTCATGAT
The DNA here is from genome assembly GCA_008973525.1 of Stenopsyche tienmushanensis. Lineage (NCBI taxonomy): Eukaryota > Metazoa > Arthropoda > Insecta > Trichoptera > Stenopsychidae > Stenopsyche > Stenopsyche tienmushanensis. Next base: position 1,219,198 of record WACJ01000071.1, on the reverse strand, counting down.
GTGTGATTGGTATTTAATCTGATGATTTCTCCGATCAATTATTCGATTCAATGAAATTCCATTACAGATTTCACAATGTAATCGCAATTTTCCTCAGCACTTCATTGATGGCTCAATATCATTTTGTTCTCTTCTTCTAAATACGTGTGCCCAAAAAAAAATTTAATCATCGTCAATCCAAATCAAATTATATGTATCTGACGAACACACGCACTAAGAGTTTTCATCTTTCATTCGTCAAAATTGTTATTACATTTTCTATAATAAATGATTCGTAATTACGTAAGTAATTCTCTTGAGTTATTTTTATTCGATTCCGACCGCCTAAGTGTGTTAACATTTAATTATAGCCACACCGATGAAGTTGTTCTTAAGAAAAATAACCAATTATTTCTCAGTAAATAAAGGGTTAAACACCAGTGGCAGGTAGTGCAGCCAGGATTAAAAATACAAAACCATCAATTATCCCCAGATTTCTTAAATGCCGGATCATATAAATAAAAAATATGAATACAAAGCACTGAAAAGTTCAATATTTCTCCAATACACTTTGACGTTGGCTTAATAATCCCATGGAAACGGCCATACCGGGATATAATTGATTTAATTTTAAGACACCATATGTAGGCGACCATTAATCTAATCCGATTCGAAAGTTCGGTAATCTAATAAAAACATCGCTTCGAGTTATATGCGTTATGAAGTCATCATCTTCTATTATTTCATGACGCAAGTTATTGGTCGATGAATATTAGACTTGTAAGTCGCCGGAATCATTACAATTTACCATCAATAGTATTCCTATAGAAAATTATATGCAACTATACCGTATGAAGATTGATGCTTACCAGTGAAAAATATTAACACATTAGTCGCCCGCTGGTCGTAATTCTTTATTTCGTAAAGCCTATTCCGTTTGTTTGTCGGATCGATGGGAATATATTGATATTTTCCCAGTAGTACGGTGTAATTATTTTAATAATACCAATCAGTGTTTGTTTGTATTGATTACAAAAAGAAATAATGCCATCAAAATTACCATTCAGTATTCATTGAGCACTGAAAGATTTAAATCATTGATGAGTTTTTAATAATCGAAAATACCATTTTATCATCCTGGATATATTAAAGGGCGCAATTTTCTCTTTTGCCATAATTTCTTTATCTAAAAAGAGTAATATATGGGCAATTTAACGAAATTTTAAATGGAAATCGATCTAAATAATTACATACAATCAGATAAAATGGAAGAAATTAATGATTAAGCTATTAGAGCTGAAATTGTTGAAATATCAATCGATGATCTATTATAAATATAATTATAAAATATATAATGTAAAACAACAAACATCGAGAACACATCAATACAAGTAGGAGAGATGTACTTCTTCAGAGTCACATAAGTATTTACCCTAATCTTTGCGTCATCTCTACAAAACCTTTTTTCATGAGTAGTCTTCCACCAGCTATTAAAGAAAACTTTTAAGCCTGTTATCATTCATACATCCTACCGATAAGGCTGAATGAACAATATAGATGATTTAAATTTCACCCTTTCTTATGAATAGATATTATATAAGATGTACCCATAAAGGATCGATCTACTGTAAATCGGGTTGTTAAATTTGAATTTTAAAAATTACAATTTATTCTTGATGAGTATAGTCTGAAAGAGTACAAAACACTTCTTGAAAATGCAGCAGTCTAAGTACAACTAATCCCCAAAAACGGCCAAACAATAAAACTAAAACCATTTTGGCTCTACTTATATTAAAGAGGCTCAAGTTTCGAATTGTATACACCTGTAATTTTACAACTAGAATTTATAAATTATTTAACATATTTTGTCATCACTCTGCCAGCCCTTTGATCCCTTTTTGTAGAAACTTTTCAGCTTAGAAGCCAAAAATTATTTTAAATGCCATTCTGCATTTTCCATTTCTGCTGAATTCCCCATGGGCTTTAAAAGATGGAAATTCGTCGAGCTAGGGTTGGTTTTTTTTTTTGAGAATATCATTAATTTTTTGTCGTGTATTTTCGTAAATAAGTCATTCTTCATTATTAGTAATAATGCTATTCAAAATAGAACTATTTTTGTGTTTTCCAGGAGGCGTAGTACATTTTTCGTCGTTCGTTTTTATTGTATTTGGTCAAGGTCTGCGGTATCTATCCTATACCATTATACCCACCCTATCCCATTACACCCATCCTATTCGTTTTGTCGATGAGTTTTTGAAAAGTGTTTGCACACGTTTGATCCACGGGGATGCCTAGTCTTGTGCGATAAATTTTCAATCGTTTGTCGTAGATCTGACTCAATTAGAGATTTTAGTGCTTCAAATCGAAGATCCTCCCTTCTCGGTTCATCAAAAAGAAACATACAATGCTGGATGTAGATTTTGTTATTTTCGGGTTTGGAAATTTCACCTTTAAAAATGTAAAAAACCGCTTCACAAAAATAATGTTTATTAATACTTCCCCAAAAAAATCTTTCAAAGTCACCTGCGTCAATGTAAACACAAACTGAGCTCAAACATAAGGTCTCTAAATTTTCGAATACTTTCGGCTCTCTCTAATTTATTTATATTATATATCCGTTATAATTAATGCTCATATTCAAATGCCATTTAAGGCTCTTATGTAAATTTATATCTAAATTTAAAACATATTTCATGAATCGTTTATTAAGATTCTATTTAAATTAATAATGATAGTAATTGGTTTGAAATTAAATATTCAGCAGTCTTGGACGTGGTTAATTAATGTGTCGGATAGCTTTTCTAGTGCCGTATCGATAATATTTTTTCATGAAATTTAATTTAAGGATAAAATAGTAGTGTATAAATCAAATTAAAATGTCATAATGATGCTCGGGCTTATAAATCAATTTCAATTAAATATATAATCCTAGCACTGGATCGCTATGTGTTAAGCCACCTTTAATTTTGAACACACCTCCATGGCAAGGGGATAGAGCCGTTGTTCTGCCTCAACCGAAGGTGGTCGGGACCACCTTTGAGAGCATGTCTCGCCATAACAAACCGCATTATGCCTAATAACAGCCTCCAACAATATAATCCATTATACAATCAATTTCCGAAGGAGGCCGGGCCTAAGTTGGCCAGCTAGGCCCGGGTCTCTTGAGCCCTTCTGACCCCGGCCGCGTGGTTATTGCCTTCGGACTATACACATTTACATATCAAATGCGGTTTTAATTTATTAGTTTGGTACTGTGGCTTTCAACATTTCGGTTACCACTTTATTCAATATCGCGCGAATTACTGACTTCATTATGGGAAGATCATTCGGCCCGGCATGACTTATGTAATAGGATTACATCTATCTAATCTATGATTGAGCGAAAATTCCATTTTCGACGCAGCATCTCGCATACCATCAACATCGTAAGAATGAAACATTAAATTTGTTATCTTTGTTGAAATAACAGTTTCATCATTCTTAATGTCAAGATTATCCACCGAACGATTGCTGTTAATATGACAAATGATTTGATGCCTTTGACAAATGATCACAATTAATATACACGTGGATTGAACCATTTTGCAAAGCACTTAATAGGTGATATAATCCAAGCATGTATGCTGTTTATGTGAAGCTTAAAAATATAGTATAAATATAAATATTAATACAAATTAAGAACTTCATAAATAAATCAATCAAAATCTGTAACAAAATATCTCTTTTTAACATAAAATACAATAGAAGTCCATAAGAAATATCAACTACATATATGTACCGGATAATGTCAATCAATAAATCAATGCTCAATGTTTTTATTATGTAATATACTATTCGTCAGATCAAGTGTCACCAATTTTATTTTTGTGAAGCTCTTTATCTGTATTTTCAGCATCATAAAACAAAATTAGGGTGTCCCAAAAATATTATAAATTCATATAGGAGTGGTTAGGAAGGTAAAAGCTTGAATATGCTGAAAAAATATCTTCATCATTAAATCCAAAGAGTGAGTACGACATGAAAGAGCAAAAGCACTTGTTTGAATTAATAAACAAAGTACTCGTGTTTGATTAATGAATGAAAGGAAAGTTCATCAAAAATTTAGAACAGTAAGTGTCTATAAACAAACAAGGATCTACTCTGCTCATGATTTGAGCCATAATAATCATCAAGCTCAGTTTTTAAGCATGACAATGAATGCACAAATTTACAACAGAAGGTGTTAAACTGTAGATATGTCTCAATGCTTTCGTATAAGATGATTTTTTTTGAGGAAAATGCTTTTAATTTAAGCTTAACAAAACTGCAGTAATACAAATTGGAAATACTTAGTGTGCAAGATTAATGGAATTGAATGGTATTGAAAAAAATATGATCCCTTAAACATAAAAAAATCATTTGGATATAATGTTTATAAAAGCGATTATAATGAAAAGTGTTTATAAATTTTTCAAATTAATATTGTTTAAAATCTGGTGCATTATTACAAACTAAATTTTAGCCCCACACAGTATTATATAGATTCTTGAAAATGAACCCGATCGGTGGTTCGAAATATCGGATTAAGGTAAACTTTTAAACATAATTTTACTCTTAACAAACCAAATTTATAGTGAAATTATACACTGCTGCTAATCTTGAAACAATTTCCTCTAAATTAATCATTTTTAAGAAATTTTCGATACCGACATGTTTTGAAAGGAAGGAGGGTCTTAGTTTGGCTGTGGTTACCATTTTTGTTTAAGATATTTGGTGAACAAATGCACCAAAAGACTGCTCGTCGATGATCTTTTGCAGCTAAACATTTTTTGCGATGGTTTCAACGCGCTTTAACGTCTGGAACCTTCTTGAAATGTTTCCAAACCTCCGATTTTGTAGAGCTCATTGATGCCTAAACAATTGAGTTGGTGTATCTTTCAACTTGCCCCCCTTGAATGTCGGTGAAAGACTGAAGACACATTAATAATATCAAAGAAATTTAATATTTGGGAACTCCACTTTTTTTCAATTATATGGAAATAATAAATGACATCATCGTGAAAGTTGATAAGCAGTTCGTGAATCTTGTTATCTAAGGGCGAGAACTTCGCAGAAGGTTCATATTTTCCAGCCTGCCTATTGTAAAGATAAGAATTAATTACTAAACAGTTTCAAGACTAGTTAAAAACTCTTCTGAGTGGACTATTCAAAATTTTTCATTCAAAATTCTTAAATAATGAAAAAATATTTATTATATTCAAAACCGGATTTTCAGGATAAAAAATCGGTTTTCAAAGGTCAAAATTTTTACCTAAAACCACGGTTTTAAAAACCGACAAGCCCTGATACTGTGGATAAAATATTGTTAAACAATCTAATGTTATCGATCGATTTTCAAATGTAATCACACTTATTTTATTTTATAAAAACGAAGTGGTGAGCAATAAAAAAATATCAATCCCAAGAAAAAAATTTATGGAAGATATCTTCTAAAGATATGGTAATATAGAAAGAAAAAATGTAATAGCATTGGAAATATTTCATAAGCATTTTATTGAAAAGCTGGCTATGACTTTTGAAGAATTGAAAGCTAAATAGTGTGTGGAGTATGCGGAAAAACTATTTGTTTTGCCATTATGTGCTTTTCATACAACGTGAATTCATTGAAATTGCTTTTTTTGTTGTCTTAATATACGGAAGTGAATGTTAAAGCTCTTCTGTTGTTTAAGACTAATTGACGGAATTCCAATAATCGTCAGCTTCATCAACCCCTGCGTCACGATTTCGGACGAATCTTCAATTGAACATGGTGCAATCACTTCCGATGAATAAATACAACTAATGCATTATAATGAAGGAATCGAATCGGGGTCCGATAATTCATTAAACGGTGTGTCGTCATTGCGAATCGCTCTTTGGAAACAATTGGATTATCAGTTGAATGTTAGATGAGTGATATATTACCCCATCCCGGTGGGGCCGAGCAGTTTTATTTTTCGCTTACGAAACGCTTCAAATGTGAATAATGCACATTTGTTTCGTAACTCGATCGAAATTGCCTTTAAAATTTATAGCACTTAATGGCGGTGCAACATTTTAAGCGATATTTCATACTTATACTACGGCCAAAATGGCGGCGATTCGCTCCGAGAAAACGCGTCATTATCAGATTAATTATGAGATACGGTTATAATGGCGCTTTGGGCGACCATCGAGACCTCGTTCAATCTTGTATGGGTTTCTTGTGAAAAAATTCCATGCCTCATTGAAAATTATCTGGATGCGGATTAAGCCTTCGTGACATCCTGTGAATTTGGGATTAAACTCTCGTCAACGAGAATATTTTCAACACCAAGCATACCACGTATCATTTTCATTATTTCTGAATGGTTTAGCATACATTATATTTAAACGACATAATAAGCAAGAAAATATTTCATAAAATATTCTGAAAATACTGAATATATTTAAAATTCCAATATATTAAGAAACCTCAAGATTTGGAAGCAAACCATTGAACTAGCAAATTCGAAAGATCGGAAGTGTTAATATTTCCCAACAATTGACTGGAATTAGATTTATTCTGATTTCCAGCTTCTGAAAAAGTATGGACAGATATTTGGATTAATGAATGACAGATTTGTAATAATCAAATTAGTCCAAAAATTCGTGCGCATTTTTGAGAAAATTTTATATAGTGTAAATAAAACCAAGTTAGGAACCTTTCCCAATTTCCTTTAAATGAAGAAAAACTGTTCCATAAGATGAATTCATCCTTTCTGCAATCTGATCCACTATTAATTGTGGCTTTGACTCCACAAGATTTTTAAGAACGTCGTTATCATCAATATTAATATTTCCAATCACCCAAATTAGTTGGTACAGTGATTTTTTTCCATAATCTGGATTTAAAGTCCAACGTTTATAATAAGAATTCAGGATCTAAACCACTATACCAACCCTTGGTCATTAATTTTAGTTGATGAAAATCTAATATATTTTAAAATGGGCGTAATGGGAAAGCTTATTTATAATTGGAAACAAATTGAAGAAGTCGTTGTCGTATCAAACTGATTATGATTATTATGAAGACATGACATTTTTTAAGGAATAATCAAAGTTAAATTATTTTCTTAGTTTATAAATGATTATGCAGGATTACATAATTTTAATAGTTTGATTCTTGATCCAAATTTATTATCAAATATAGTTGATTTCTAAAGAAGATTTTTCCAGGGATAGATTGTTTTATGCTAGGGTTTTCCATTGCCTTTCTTATATGGCCAAACTAGGATATAGTTATTTGAATAGAAACACTAAGATGGAAAAATGTCATGAAATTCAGTAAAAAATCCAGTAATATTTATTAATATTCTATAATAACATATCTTGCTAATTAGAAATTCAATCGTTAAATGGAAAATTTAAGTCTCAATGTAAATTGTTATTTTTAGTATGATGGTAGCATCAAAACAGACATATAAAGCTTTTCATACCTACAATACAATTAGAAGATGATTATTTAATTGTCTTGTCTTGAAATGATCCATAAAAATGAATCTACAACGTATAATCATCGCTTTCATATTAAAAATACCTTTTAATTTTAATATAAATATAGATTATATATTTTTACGTTTTGGTGTATTTTGGAGCTTGGTATTCAATGGGAAATAATTAATACAAGTGTCATAATATTATTACGGTGTAAATTAGTATTTTTGTAATATATTCATTTTTTAAAGTAAAAAAATAATTGCCAACGATCAAATAATAGAGCAGACGTAAAACTTAAAGATACGTGGTTATTTGAATAAAGAAAGCCTCCATTATATTAGCTGTTAATTATTATATGTGAAGTAACGTAAATATAAAGAAGTTAAAGAAAACCATTCAAGCAGAATATAAATAATAGTCTTTTAGCTTTCATTGTGTGTATTGCACTAAAAAACAAGCAAATGTGTTACCGCAAAAAATAATTACTGTTTGAAAAACATTGCTCAGCTGAAAGAACAAAACATAATGCGAATTCGAACGGAAACAATGCGATTAAATTGCATACCAAAATCGTAACCCTTTCAAATAGAATTTCAAAAAACCCACATTAATATTTAATAACACGCCGCATTTTAGACCTTTATTGAAAACGCAAGAAACACCATGTATTTGTGTTCAAAAATCACAGTTATTACGGGCCTGAAAGCATACATATTACGAAATTACAATTCAATATGGTGTACCGCAGATCAAAAGGGTCTTCGCAATAGGGACTTCTTTTTAACACCCTTTACGCTCGTACAACAAAAGACGCGGAGAATCACGTTTTCGTCGAAAAAGACCATCCTGAATGTGTGGAAAACATAAGACGTGTTATTTGCACGCGACCAGCACCTGTGTGCTGAAGAAGAAACCCTCTAAATTGACAGGCAAATAATATCCATTCAGATAACCTTAAGTGCTGTGCATATTGCAAAAAAATGGAGGTTCGTGATTCAGCTGGATGTGTCAGTCTCATTCTTGGGGCTAAATTAGCGCTTAACAAAAAAACGAACTTTCGCACTTGACAAAAGTAGGAATTAAATCAGCCATTTAGCCCGATTTTCCAATAAAAATGTGTTATATAATAGGGTTAATTATCGGCGTATATTTATGCAGATTTATATCCATACGCGTGTGCCTAATTTATTGAAACTAAATTATGTGAAAATTGCGTCGGAGTTTTCCTGTAATATATATAAATCAATGAAATTTCTTAATCTGAGCATAGATCAGCATTATATGTCAACTAAAATCACGCGATACTAATAGGAAAATAAGACAATCAAGCTATGGCCACGTTGTACCATTAATTGGTATGCATTATACCATTTCAAGCTAAACTGGCATACTTTGCATATTTAACACACGAAGAGGGTCAATTGATTTTGATGCATACGAACAATCATACGTAATTCGCTAATTTAGCATCAAATATCATTTCTTTCTGTGATTTAATAGATTTCCAAATATGGAAGATTTTTGTGTGATGGTTTTTCATTGTTTTCCATGTCTAAAACAACTTTCTCAGATATAGGCGATGACAATAGGAGATTATTGTATGAAAATATATTTTCACGTAATGGTTTTTATGGCCTTTCAAACTTGGATGAGCTAAAATAGGATTATTTAAATAAAATATATCATATTTGTATACCTTCATTTATGTTTTTAGTATTTACTTTTTAGTAGTAGTCCACAATTAAGCAGTTGGATTCGTAATTCAACCACCTTGGGTTCAAATCTACGATTGGCGATCACATTTTTATAAACATATATACACCATAAAATGAAAATTGTCAAAATGGCTGGCAATAGCCCCCATAAAAGGGATGAATAAAAGCCACACGAGAAAATCCGCCGGCAATTATTATAGCTCCGATTTCTCAATTTTGTTGGTTCTGTGATTTTTTTCAATAATCTGTGTTTGAATATGAACTTTTATAATAAGAGTCCTGGATCTAGTCCAGGTTTATCTAAATGAAAATATTTAGGTAAGACATCTTAATGGATATTAATCGATAGTCTCGTGATTTTATTATTCATGTGTAGGAAATCAGGTGAAGCTTGTTTCGAGAAGATCGATTGATAATTAATTTAGCACGATATATATTTGCCAAGGGTTGGATTTGAACCTAAATCTTTATAATAAAAGTCAAAAAACATAACTATGTAACACATCACTCAATAAGTTCGTAGGATGAAAATCTTCTTCAATCATCTTAAAAATCTGATGTAACGAAAATGTATACATTTTTAACAAATTTAAATGATTTAATTATGATTTTGAGAAAAAGAAATAATGTTTATCAGGGAATAAATAACAACATTATTAATCAAGGATTAAAAATTATTGATTAGTATCAAATTGAAGCAACTTTTTTGACTGTAATAATTCAAATGATTTTAACCAAATATTGTTCAATAAGATTCTAGTATCAAATTTTCTTTTTATGGTATGATATCTATTATAGGATATAGATTATCTTTATAGGAAACTTTTTAGGGAAATTATTTTTCATGTGATAGTTTTCCATTAGCCTTTCTTGCATTAGAATAGGAAATTTTAGAATATGAATTTGAAATGAATTTACAGCCTAGATTTTTTATTGCTCCATATTGTGTCGGAACAAAGAATTGTTATCCACGTCGATAATCGATATATAGACGTTGGATAGGATTCATAGTAGGAGTTAATAAAAAAAATTGTAAACACAACGTTAATTACCGGATCGTGCAACGTAGATAAATGCGAACATTGAATTTAATATATCAATGGTTTTAAGTGTTAGCTCGTGTCTCTGGGCTATTTTTCTTTGTAATAAGACAAAACGTTCATTAACACGCAACGGTCAGTTAATTTGCGAGCCGGCTTTAATGCCGTTTGACTTTTTAATTTGATTTGCCATTTTGTTACAATGAACCCGAGCTCTTTATTGTCAAGATATAATTAGAAGGCCGACATACTACGACTACGCCTTCTTTCGGAAAATTCACATGCTCTCTAGTAATTACTGATTCTTTTTCGTTTTTCACGTGACGCATGACTAATAAATTTTCTTATAATTTTATTACATAAAATACTGAAAATTTATATGCTTCATTGTAATAATTGAAATTGGGACTATCCGTAGCCGCATAAAGGGCCCAACGCATATTTATAGCATTAGATCTAAAATAAGTTTAAAAGCTATGGATATATGTATATTAATCACGCATATAACTGACTTTAGATATGAACTAATCCCATTCATTATTTAACATACTAAGTATTTTTCTTATCGTCGTATATTCGTTATCAGGTATAGAAAATTTCTATAAATGATTTTCTTGAAGATTTATTTTTATTAAGTGAAGGTTTCCTTGATTTTCACACGTGTTTAAAAATATGTAGTTTTCCATTATCAAGATAAAGTTATAATAATGGAAAAGTTTAAGTAGGAAAGAAACACATCACTCAATAAGTTCGTAGGATGAATAATAAAATAACGACTTTATTCATTAGCATAGTTTCCTTCAAAAGTGACAAATTCATTCCAATGCTTCTCTAACATTTCGATGCTTTTTTTGCAGAACAATTTGTCTTTGACCTCAAAATAGGCTTCAGTTTTGGCAATCAATTTTTCAATGAAACTAAAACATTTTCCTTAAGCTCATCTCATCCCATCTCATCAAATCTCACGCAACTTCAATTTACGACGAGCTGAAACTATTTTGTGGAGGTTTTTATATTTGCTGGAACAAGGGCAGAATTTAAGCAACTAAAGCATTCAGAATCATCAGTGTTTGTATAACCATATTTAAAATCACTTCTCTATTATTTGTCTCGATGGAGCAGTCTGAATCTTATCAAGCCATTACATGGCTTGAATGATATTTTTCCAATTAAAAAGCAATGCTATATTATGAAATTCTTACATTAAAACCACTGTAACTTATGAATTAAACAACATATTATTATGAACATTTTAAATATATTGTTTAAAGGCTGATTTTTCTTAAAAATCAAATAGGTTTGTCAATTTTACGTTATCCTACGAACTTATTGAGTGATGTATTATGAGCTACAAAATCCTTGTTTATAAATGATTAAAACTTGAAAATCAGGTTAATTTTGATTCAAAATAATCGATGATAAATCCGCTACAGAGAAGTAATAAATGTATGCTTTCAAAAAGTTATTTAAAAAAATGTATACACCATTATAAAAGAATTTCTGATCCATAAAGATTGTGCCATCAATAGTATCAGAAATCATTAGAAATGCCATATAATCAGAGTAAATTCATACTTATTTTATTCAGCATGGTATTCCGAACATAATCGTTCATCATGTAATATTATCGAAAGTAGGAAATGGTTAACATCATCGACTTAATTATCTTTTAAATGTGCTAAAATTATTATGATACATTTGAAAAGTAACAACATTCAACATGTTAATGGATATTACCGAATTTGCCGTATTTATTTTATTAAAAATATAGTTAGATATTTGATTGAATCTATGTGTTTGATCAGAAAATCTGATGTTTATAGCTTAGAAAAAAGCAAAATATTCGATTGATGTTGATAAAAATATTAATTATTGCATTACAATGAAATTCATCATACAAAATATATTTTTTTAAATTTACATTTTTAAGCTTGATGTACACGATGACTTGTAAACTACGTTAAATGAAAGACACTTTGAATATTACAGGCGCAAATCATGAATACATTTAAATGCTGTAAGCTGTAATTTATTCCATGAGCTAGTGGTCATACATGTCTAGCTCGAATAAAAGGACAACCAGACAAATTATCACGTATTAAATTTTCAGCAGGGTCACAATAGAAGCTCGGCTGAAAGATATGGTCGTTTAAGGGTGATTCTAAGAGTATGGTGCGCGTGTGCGCATGTGCGTGTGTCCGCCCGGATAAGCGCAAGTTTAGCATATTTATGTTCCAGTGGCTACTATAATATCAATATATTATAATTAACCGATGGGTGTTTGGGAGGTAAAGGGGGGTTGGAGAGGTGCGGCGCTGCACTCAAGCAGGTTTTCGGCAAATTTGAAAGGCGGCTAACATCAAAGAGGCCGGCAGGCTAATGCGCGGCTTTAATGGCTTGCGCGAACCAACACCGCCTGTAAGGACTCACACACAAGTTTCTACTTATGGACAAGCAACAGCCTCTCCAATATATTCAATTAAGCCTTCTTCATTCCCTCTAAAACCACACAGTATTCATTGAAAACAATTAAAGTGGGACTAAATTTCAATAGAAAAGGGAAACGTTCAATTTCCTTGAAATGTCCAAAAATGTACTCGAGCATTTCAAAACTATATTTACACCAAAACAAATATATTCCCTCAAAAGATAACACTTTTTCATTCATGAATTTGTAAGGATAAGTTGGGGATATCACGTAGCTCTTCACCAAACTCCTTGAGAAGAAAGAAGGGATTTGACTTCGTGCACGCTAGAAAGTTCGCTTCCAAGAATTGTTGAAAAGCACAGCCTTTATAATATTTGAAATAATGAAGGCCACAGGATTAAGCATTATTTCAAAATAACTAATAGTATAATATATTTTTCAATCAAATACAATTATAGTGATTGATTTATGCTAACGCTTTCGGAAACATATCCATAGATGTTTCTATTTATTTTGGACCAATATTTTATTTTAACGTTCTATAGTACCATTGAAATTAATAGCACGATGTATAAACTACGACTTCGAACCGGTTCGATAATATCGGTTTATTTCGGTTCGGTTCTCGTCTTCACGACAGAGAATTTGGTTTGATTTTGTGTTCCTGTAATATAAGTTAAATGCAATAAAAATAGTTAAAATGAAAATATATTGGAAAATATTTTAATAATTAGGAGTAGTTTTCATCTTTATAAATATGAATATAGTCAAAAATTCTGCATAATTTAACCGTATACGAATTTATTTCGTTTAATTAATTATAATATATTCCTCAGTCATACTTTCGCAATATCGTCCTACAAAAAATCCTAAAATCATATGGTGAGTGAAAGTCACCTCTTGAGTGCAAAGGGTCAATTTACATGATGTAATTATTACATATTTATATATCCACTGACAGATTAAATATTTTTATATTTGTCGCATATTTACCGCCTTTCAACAAACTCTTTTTTGGAAAAATTGAATAACATGATTTTCTCATGACTATCATCCACTAATAATAGTCATTTAATGCGTTGTTATCTTCTTTTTACAATACCTTTAACCAATCAACATTATTCGCTTTCATTTACAGAGCAATTTAGATTAATTGTATGCATGCTTCATTGATTTCTTTGAAAATTTATGAGATAATGCTAAAAAATTACTTGGCAGTATCGCCAAATGGAAATATATTTTTATGGGTGCTAATGATCGCTAGTCGGTAATAGAAAATGGATCAAGAGCAGACGATGATCTTCTCGTGAATTCGTTTCAATCCTGAAAAAAGTTGTACGCCTGATTTATTATATGTTCAACTCATTATATTTAACTTGCCTTGTAGCACCAGATGCTTATGTAATGATCAGCATCGATTGAATCCATTAACATAATCCAAAATAATCGACATTTTATACTAATAAATAATTGCTGCACTACAAAATAGCACATTATTTCGGGTGTGTAATGATAAAGGTTATCTTTAATTGCGTTGAAATTCCTGCTAATTAATCTATCCTATAATAGAGTGAATCTTAGCCTATTTGGCTTGAACCCAAATTGCATTAGTGGCGCTAGCTTGGCAATTTTCCTCATATAACAAACTAATGAGACATAAATCATGTTATTTAAGATCATCTATTCGAATAACGCTGACAGGATTTTCGATTGAGACTTTAGCATGGAAAAATAAATCGAGTTGTCATACAATTTCATAGCACGTTTAGTATAAGGTTGCAAATGATACGGATGTAAATGTTGCAGAATTTTTTAATGTATTATTATTTTATGTAGGGGAATTTTGAAAAATTACAGCGTTTAATGTGATGATCGGCTTCTAATACGTGAGTTCGTTTAACGCTGCCACATTGTTAAATCCATAAATATGCGATAACCTACGTTGTAAATTTGGATTTTTAAGCATTTTTTAATGGTTTTAATCCCAAATCTGTATATATACGACTGAATTATCCCGAGGAGAGCATAAAGAACGCAATTAAACAAGAACTTTAAGAAGACTAAGTTATTACGCACGGATGTTTATTACGTATAAAAATTCTCGCACGGCTTAATTTGTTTGAGCTACTGTAGCCATTTGAGGGCAATTCGGCTCACATTTCAGTAGTATTCAACTGTCGGGTCGGGATCTTCGTGAGACATTATTATAAGAGGTGAGTGACTTCTACTAATTGAAATATTGTAAAAAAAGACTAATTGACCGGAGTGGCTATTCTGTAAGCGAGGTTCTCTGCATCCAGGTAATTTTAACACGAGTCAAAGTCGGTGGCACATTTCACAGCTTTTTTTTGTCGGACATTACATAATGTCGTTTCTTTGTCAAATTCGCACATCGCACGTGTTTTCGGTAGCAGAATAGCTTAATGTCCTGTTCGAGAACAAAAATGATTTTTTGCGCACGATGGCCATTAAAAATGGTAATTTATGGTATGCGAGTCAAAAGGTGAGGTATTTTTATGGCATGAGACCGATGGAGATCATCACTAAATTTCGCTATAACTGTTAATGCAAAAAATTAATAAGCAATTGATCAAATTAATTCATCAATAATTCTGATAAAATCGATCATTTACAATACATAGCCGACGTCTTTAAGATGAGAAGTTTTCCTAAAATAATATTGCCTAAAATTGGCATTAGTGTTCAATTTGGGATAATTTAATTCTTATTTATTTGACCTTAAAATGAACTAAAATGTTAAGTTGTACACAAACGTAAACGGCACTCAGCGAAGTGATTAAGGGAGCAACATTTTCGGAAGTCGGCCTCCCAAAGAAGTATATTAATGATCATTTTTCACATCGCGCACCAAGAAAATTGGTCTAAGGTCATCCGAGGCAGCTTGACGTTCTTGGAAATTGGAGGAGCTGATGAGAAAAGCAGAGTCATAACTTGTCATGAGATTCGACACCTGCCCGTTTTTGAAGCCGACCTCTCCTGTTCAAGAGTCGGCACATCTGCCACTTAGTCTACGCTATTGATATTCGTCAGCAATTTTCTAAATTGGTCAGTTTATTTTTTGAGGACTCACTAGTCATCGATTGGTGCCCTTTTTCTTTTTTCTAGGACCTCCGAAAGCTGCAAAGAAAACTCTCCTGCTATGATATCGCCACCAAAATCTAATTAGGCTACTCAAAGGGCCAAGCATGCTCAAACTTTATATAATTTCCATGGTCTTCCTAATAAATTAATATAAAAATGGTATTTGGTATGAATAGGACAAATTTATATGTGCTGAAAAAATTAAAGTTTCATCAGAAGAGTTCTAAATATGAATTTCGTATCAGCACCTAATAAGATTCTGGACTGTTTTTATTTATTTTTAAGATCCTTATGATCATTAAAAACGTCATCGTTTTATAAACAAGTTTTTAAAGCACTCTTATGGATTGTTTTCAAGAATTTTTTTTAGTAACTTCCCTTAAAATTTATTAATCCGATATTTCCCCCCCCACAAACGTTGATGTCATCCTTTATAATAAGAATTCAGTGTTTAGACCACCATACGAAAACTTGGTCCAACCTTGTAAATTTTAATTATAAATTCGATATCAATTAGAAAACGAATGTATCTTCATATAAACATTTACATCGTCAATCATTTTATCGATCATATCAATAAAAATTTAATAACCATTCTTTGAGTTGATTGCAATTGAGTAGTGTAATCAAAATAAGCGAAAATACTATTACAAACATTAACAAAACACATTAAAATGATTAACAACACTTTGAGCAAAAATTATAAATATGATTGGCTATGGTTATAAATACAAAATGAAAGCTGAAAATAGCTCTCTGCTGAATTTTTCAAATGCGTTACACAAAATTTGATTTCAATTAATATTTATAGACTTCTATTTAGTACTATTTTAAGAAACTATAAAAAGACCCTAATTATTTTTTTATCACGATCAAAGTCAATACAACATGTTCTCTTTGAATCCGTACATTGAAAAATTCGCCACGATACAAGGTAGCGCTTTAAGGATTACATAATTAGATTCGCATGCCAAATAACATTAAATTAAATGCAAATTTTCGAAATAATTGTTTTTTTATACAAAATTTAATAATGGATTAAATACATATTATTGATTTTTTTACATTCACAGGCAAGCGAACCCAGTGTCAAGTATGCGATCGCATACTAGTATTCGAATCTATTAAATTGACACGGGCGTTCTTCGCCACAAAAAAGTAGTGCTGTGGAATAGGAAGCGTGCTAGGATACAAATTAAGAAATTAGTCTATATCCAAAGTGGGTAGATATTCCATGTACCAAATAAAAACCATGAAGATCCGAGGACGGATGGTTAATAGAAACATTAAATCGAAGAGGTGTTTTTTGTTGGCGATGTCCGATGCTCTTGTAAGGTGCCAAGAAATGCTTCTCTGTAGATTAAGCAGTTACCTGCATTAAATGATAATCTTGCCCCACTCCATCTTCCTCTCTTTTGTATGAAACGCTCTCACATTCAGGGGGGCTGAACCTTTTTAAAATTCATCAAAATTTTAGCAACGAAGAGAGCCTGATATTGATTGTACACACACTAAATCGATCTTAAATATTCTACATTCGATCTGCATATTCGTTAATCAAAATTTCAACTCAAATCTAAACATAATTATTTAGGTATGTTTAAAATTTTCTCTTTGTTTCCAAAATCTTTTGTTGCGAAAGAGTGGTTGATATCTGACATTTTAATTTCTACATCACTATTAAGCCTCAGGTAATAGAACGCCTTCTTCCTCTCATCTTCAGATCAAGAGAACATGATTTATTGCCATCTCGTTCAAGTACATCGTAATATCCGGTCTTTTGTCTCAGTCTATTACAATCTATCCCACTTTGTCTTACTTTATAATCTTTCATATTCGAATTTAATCCATTTAAAAGCAAGAGAACCCATACACCTTTCACACGTTCACGTCAATGCGAATTGCAAAAAATATGACATCCCTATCATGAGATATCTTCTGGAATATGAATCGTACTTATATGACTGGAAATTTTATCCATCTCTCTATTAACCAATCGAATTACATATTCCAACATATCATTTTCAGTGACTTTGTAATTTTAAAAATGATATGCATAAAATGTACCTGTAGGTAGTCCCGCGTTAAGCGGTTGGACTCGTAACCCGATCATCTCGGGTTCGAATCCCACAGGAGATGTGGCTGGCAACCACATTTTTAAAAACATATATATGCCATGAAAAACCATGTCAAAATGGTTGGTAATGATACCATAAAAAAGGGATCGCTAAAAGCCACCTCAAAAAAAAAAAAAAAAATAAATAAAATAGGACAGGACAGGAACCAGAACAGAACCGAAAAATATCGTTATTTTTATAGAAATGAAAACCAGATATGAACTGATTCGAAAATATTGATTTATTTGGGTTCAGTATATATCTTACGCCAAAGAGGTTTTTATTAATTGTTGAAAACACTATTTCTATTTATCTCAGAGAAGAAAAACATTTTTTTCAAAAGAAAAGTTTTTAATATTTTGTAGAGTCTACAATAAATAACATAATAATGTTATTCAAGTAGTATGCTTATTATAAAAGAAGAAATAAAGTATTCTAAGTTATATAAATTTTACATACAAAATACATTTTAAATACAAATAAAACATTGAAAAATTATTACTTGGAGCTGAACCGAAAACCGAAATAGATATTTTTTCCCAGGACGAAAATAGGAACCGAACCTATATGTATTGGAACTAGGCTAGAATGAAAATCGAAACGAAAAATAACTTTCCTGTTTCCTGACTATAAACAAACATTTGAAAACTAAAAATGTGTTAAATTAATAATTTTTGAGAAAATGTACAAGATTGTTTAAAGTTATTTGTGTACGATGATCCATTTTATAGATCATTTTTACTTAACCATTTGAGAAGTGAGCTAATTTAAAATCATCATAAACTTAAATGATATATTCGTATGTCCACCACTTATCATCTGTACAAACCCACTTATTTGCCAAGACCGTGCAGCGTGTATGAAACTTTTATATAAATAAATAGACACTATTGATAGCACATAATATTCGGTAATTTATTCAAGTAAATATAAACAATTCACTTGAAATTGATTAATTTGGGTTATTATTAGTCGATAAATTTGGGTTAACGATCTATACAATCGTACGATGCACGCAAGATACTCTCTTCATCTCTGTATTTCTTCAAACTCAACGTGCAAGACATTATCCACATCTATCTCTTTGAGTTTAACGTGTAAAAATGCCTTTTCTGAATCACTGGAATTCGATCGCAAATATGCGACTGAACTTCTCAAAAGATTCGTTGGAATATCAATAAGTCAAAACGATATATTTTCTAAGAATAAATCTGAAAAATGTATTTAAGTAAAGCATATTGTGTTTCAGACCTTATTTTTATCATTGAAAATGAGAAACTTGTGGAAAAAAATCATTTTTGAGTCAAGATGGCAGTTTAAAATTTGTGCATTTATGCATTTTTATAATTTGTCTATAGTCTAAAATAAACAAGCAAAGAGTTTTTTGTCCTAATTCTCAAATCCTTATTAATATTTATTGAGTTATCGCTTTAAGGATTGTTAATAAATTCTATACGATATACGCTTACGATCACACGTTTTTGCACAAAATTTCGGTGCTAGCGCGGGATCTTAAGGTGTTAAATGTTTTTTTTTAAGTTGAAAAGGATCTTTAAATGAGTGGTAAAATTATAATTATTGTTGCAAATCAATAACACATTTTGATCCAGCCCGACTGTATTAATCTATCAAATTTGTAAATATGGTAGAAATTTTTCCACAATCTGAAAAGAATTATTAATATTAAGAATCCAGGAACTGAGCTATTATATATTAAAAGAAAGTATAAGTCTTATTTTATTGTTGAAAAATGGAGCAAAATTATATTCGTTAATACATTATTCACAAGAAAATTATAATTGAGTGTTAAATTTAAATATATCTTTTTAAAAGTTTTTTGAGATGGCTATTATCGTAATTCGGCAGAAGTTGTAAGTTTTCCAAAGAAATGGGTCGAACTGAAAGCATTATTAGTTATCGGTGTTATTACACTTCCGAATGGGGTGTTTTTAGAAAGGCTCATTGTGCAGGTTGAGGAGCAGGCAATTAGGGTATAAAAGAGTGGTCCGGTGTATGAGTGGCTTTAGGTAGGTGTCGGTGTGTTGGGTGAGTTGGGTGCGTGTGGTGTGTTGGGTGTGTTGGATGTGTTGGGTGTGTGAGGTGTGTCGAGGTGTGAGGCACGCGGCCGTTACAGGTGATGTCTTAACAACATCAAAGGGGCCGCCGCCATGGGTGGCAAACCTACTCACTACTCCCTGCTCGCCATCTCACCGACTCACCGACTCACCAACTCACCATCGCACCATCTCACCATCTCACTCGCATCTTGCCGTATCATTTCGCGAAACTGGAATCTACGACCTTTGCTCAAATTATTATTTCTTACTGAAAATAAGCCATATTCATTATTAGAGAAATCCTCCGGTGCTCGTATTGTTGACGATCTAATTACAAGTGCAAATGAAAATAAACATACAAGTCAAATTGCACCCGAGCAAAAAATCCCTATTATCACAATATGAAGCGATGAAAAAAATCTATAGACGAGAATTAATCAATATGGTTAGTTTTAGAAATGAGTTATTTTTTGTGGTTATTAAATGAATTCGTTGTATGTAAGATAACCTGTGGCGGCCCTCACCATACGGAGGTAATCGTCTATGGCTCGAAAAGCTTTCATACAAAACAAAATCGCTTGTGTGCCGCCTGCCTCTACAAAAAAGTGAGCTTATAAAAATTTCATTGTGCCGCCTTATAAAGATGATATTCTGGCTTATGAAGGGGGAACACTTGTTACAATGTATGCTTGTCGACTAATCATAATTTTTTTTTAAATGAAGAGATCAAAGTTGATTGGAAAGTTGACATGTTGTGTAATTTCTCGGACAACAACATATGGAAAAAAATATCACCAAGTTAAAACATTGATTAAATATTTGTATAAAGAATTCTTATCATTAACCTTTGTTATGATGATTTAGATTGCGAAAATAATATCTATCGATTTTTTTTTTAACCAGATTTATTTGATGATAAAAACTATTTAATGACATTTTAAGCCTTTGATTAGTATGCCCGCATATGTTGTGAGCGCACTCGAATGATTCAGAGAGAGTATGCCCGCACAAGTCAGCGACTTCATAGCACTTTATTTACAATGCTATTAATGATTAAAAAAGTAGATATATTGATATCTTGTAGATCAAATAAAAATAGTTCATAACAACGAGCATTGAATCTTTAAACACTTTATATGAAATGTTCTTAAATATTTAAAAAAAAATCTTTTCAATTTGATGTTTTATAAATTTTTAAGAATAATTTTAATCTAATATTATTGAAATTTGATAGATTTAATAGACTTATTTTGGCATACATTGCAAAAAAATACGATTCAGAACAATGCTCGATATTCACATACTTTTTTGCAACCATTTTGCATTTATTATCCGCTATTCAACTGTGTGAAAAATAATTTAATTTGATATTAAAAACGAATCCAATAGTAATTGCTACGACCGTGGCGCGCATAGCACTCGCAGAGCGTACAAATTGGTCCGACTCCCATCGTATTGGGTGGCCACCATATTATTTCAGAGTCGTTTGATTACATTATTACAAACAACTCACATGACACTTGGGATTTCTTCATTATCCCAATGTGACAGAGCATCCCCCCCCCAACACTTAGGACATATTTCATGCGGAATTTGCACAATGAAGCTTAAAATCGTCGATCGATCCGCGAGCTTCAATAATGCGATCACATGCTACGGCTGCTGGTGGCATAATAATTATGCGAAGGCATCACAAGTCCTCATTGTGCGAAGGGAGATTCAATTTCACTGCATTTAGCCGACAAAAAAGAGATTCGATTTCAATGAGAATTAAAGAGCATATGGCATTGCGATGCTTAATTTGGAGCATTGTGTTTATTGAAAGAACAGAAGCTTTGAGCGCAAATTGAGTTTTGTCGTAACCTTTCGTTTGACCGCAGAAAAATGTTAAATTAGTCTTACGAGAGTTTCCTTTCATTCCCTGGAGTTATTTTCGAGTGCATTTTCAACGGAAGTCGACCAAACAATTGTCTGAACAAACAGGCTATTTCGGTAATACGCGGAAGGACAAATAAAATCGCCATTGTACTCTTTAAACGCAGGCAATTTGATTCCGTCGATCCTGTTTCTTCGTAGAGAATTTATCTGAATTCTTGGATTCAATTACATAATTCAAGTTCGATAGTCAAAAGTCATGTTGTGGATGGATCCGAAACGCATCAGCTCCGCTTTCAGTTTTGTTTGACAGCCGAAATCGATTGTGGCGGGTTATGTCTGACACGGTGGCCGAATAGACAATCTAGGCTAAGAAACAATAAAAAGTAGACAATGTTTTCCACGAAAAAAATGGATAGGTTCTATGCAAGATGGCGGAGTGTAACGCATTCCGCGAGACAACCGTTCGACAGCCATGGCGGTTACGAATTTAAATTTCCCGCGCTTTGATATGCCGCCATTTTATGCGTGACTGAACGATTATTCATCACACTTCGAAAATTCTATTATTATTCAATTTAATTTATAGTCAATAATGAAAAAAAATCTGATGCTGACAAATAACTTTAAAAACGTAAAATCAGAAAAAAAACCAATTAACAGTTGTGACGGACTTTAAAGTTTCAGGCTAAATATTATATTTTTTTCTTCAAATATTACATCGTTTCGAAGACTTTTTGATCTCCCTCATGCCATAAATACCTGTTGTATCTTAAACCGCTTTTTATGTAAGTGATTTTGTATTGTATTGACTATTCGTCGCCAGTCACAACAAGATTTAAAGATTGCATTTGATCTTGCTTGCCTGGTAAGTAATAAAAAAAGTAGGCCAACCTACTCATTTTTTTTTATAGTTTTAAGATGATAGACTATGTTAATGTGTACCATCAATATGTATATTAATATTTATCTGAATAATTAATATTTTGCATTAACATTGTATTTTATGTTGTTTTCCTGTTGCTATCCACAGATGTATAATTTAGACTAAAACCTCTTTTTGTGCGACTTTGAAGTTATGCGAATGTTTTTAAATTTCATAAAGAGTACGTATCGAGATATTTTGGATAAAATATAAAATAAATCATTCTTTAAGGTCCTACCAGGATGAAGTCTTTAAACGCGTTTTTCTCGAAACTACTTTTTTCAACACGGTTGACATTATATTCCAAGTTTTAAATAATTGATTTACTTCAAATAGGGTAAAAACTTTTTATATATAACCCTCTATTGTTCCTACCAAATTAATGTCACAATTTATTTTTTAACTATTTAAAAAAAAAAAAAAACTGAAAAATAAGGTCAAATGTTTTTTTTAAACAGACGCCAGTATGTGAAAATAGTTTTTTTTATTTAAGAACTATAGCGATATCTTTACTAATTAAGAATTATATTGTTAAAAAGAGAAAATCTATACAGAACAATGATGAAATCGACACTGGGTATATTATTTCTTCCGAAGAAGAGAGCGATTTTATATCGAAAATCGCAATGAAAATTTTCATACAGCGATGATAGTTTGTAATTAAAATAATAATTATTTCTCTAAGGAATGTCTGGCATTAAAAATGCCAGATGCCAGACATCCTTAAATGTTAAGATACACTGATTAATAAATGTGAATAAATCCAAGTATTAACATAACGCTTACTTCAAAGCTTCAAAAGAAATCACAAGTAAAAATTTCAAAGACTTGAATGCGAAATGTGATACGTCGATTTGATCGAGAATATGTGACTGAGAAATATTACACAAACTATTTAAAGATTATAACTATCTAATATAATCGATAAGGCATTATATTATCATTGGAAAGCAGTGGAAAACTTCTCAAAATGACTGTTGATTCTATCGAATATGGGTTTCTGGAATTCACGAAGTCCAATCCTTTCTTTTTTGCATTTGGGGGGCATTTGCTGGAATCGAACGAAAACATATGAGACGATTAAAAGTGTATCTGAAAATACAATTGATCACATCAAAATTACCAATAATAACACTACGATATGAATGTAAACTTGTGATGAAATATAATAAACAGTCTGCAAAAATAGATAGCAGATTTCGTTTAGCATGGGCGCTTATTAATTGGATCAATTTACTGATAATATGGGACATATATGGCTCAAATTAACGATGTCAAATGATTTTCTGTAAATGAAAGCTCTTCACAATTTCACTTCATATTTATATCATCTTAATAACCTTAAACCCGATACAGAGATTCGAAAAACGGGGCCACACGCAAATCTTCTCGTGTTAAAGTTGTCTTACTTATTATCCTTCAGGCTGCAAAACATATTATGGATGTATTAATTGAACATGTCACGTATGAGTGAGAATTTCACCTCATTGATATCATATAAATATTGTCGTAAATTTACCGTTATATATACACAGTGCTGTTAGTCTTCCAAGTTTCATTTCGACATTAATATAACAATATCATCAATACATTTGAACGTATTGTCTTGCAATTTGTTTAACTGGTGTTGCCTTAATACAATGTACTCTTTCTCATATGAATGACGAACGAATTTTTTAAAAATAAATGCAAAAATATGTGTTTGCATTTGTTACCAACACAAAATAACTTAACAATAATATCACCTTTTAACACACTATAGTCGGGCGCCGACGATGCGTGAACTTGCTATTATGGCAATCAAAATTGCGCACTGCGTGCTACAGCATATTTTTACGTACAAATTTGTAATAACTTTACTTGAATCGGCACTTTACTGCAAATAACAGCATCGCTCGATAGTCAAAAAATGAATAATTTTTTACTACTTTTAAGTTAAACATATATATTTATTATTATTCTTAAAATTATTGAGAAACAATTATATTGGTTCAATAATTTATTTTTAAATTATTGTAATAAAACTAAATTTCACAAAGATCGCGGCAAAATTGCAATTTATGGGCCACATAAGACACATTCTCTTTTAAAAATCTTGTTTTGTGTTGTGATACGTTTGATAGCAACAGCTCCTATGAAGAGGTATTACTTTAGTATGTTAATATTTGATTTACGGACATTTCTTATGTTACATATCTACTTCTATGGACTAAGTCAGGGCTAAGAAATTACTTTTTATACTAATGTTTTTATCAAATTTAAAATTAATTATTTTGGCAGCCCTATTCTGTGGCACAGTCTCCAGGCTGACACCACTAGATTTCTTTGCCCGAAGACGTCCCCTATTCCGTGGCTCGCAGTCTCCAGACCTGACACCACTGGATTTCATTGTCTGTGGACGTGCACTATTTCTCGCACGGTATTCTGACCTGAGACCACTGGATTTCTTTATCTGAGGACGTGCCCTATTCCGTGATGATTTAATGGTGAAATTTTGGGTATTTTTTCAAAATGTTGGAAAAAAAATATATTTAAACAACCCTGACATTTCTCGGACATAGAGCCTATGTATGAAATGTAGCAAAATACCCCTCTAACCCCCCAAAAAAATTGTAGGACCATGTGCAAACCCACCCAATATCCACATCTGTCGTATGCTTCTGGCAAATCTCTTGTTTTACTCGTATGTGCAACGTCGAAGACAGACGCGAACGAAGTGCCCCCGTAAATAATGTGTTAGGTATAATCGCTCTCTATAATATTCGCGGCAAAATGATGCATCTCATTAACTTAATGTTAAATCAATATAACACATAGTGCTATTTATCTCATATTGCAGTACTAATTTTGATGAAAGTGTTTTAGATTTTCAAGATCTTTGGTCGTTGGATATCGATCAAATGTTTGTTTATGGAAGAATTTTGTTAAGCACTACTCCTTAAATGATACAGCTTCCTTTTTGGAGTAAGGACCGTTGTATATCAATGATGGAGTGGTCATCCTTGTGAGTTGTTTCGGGAAGTGTCTAACCTCTCACACTGGTGTCACAATGTCCGGCGGAGTGAAACGTTAAGCGCATGACCTGCCACGATTTGTTCCGTTGTAGGTTTTTTGGGTTCAAAAAACGGTCGAAGGAAGAAGCCAAAGCCGTCGGTCCATCAGTGGCTTCAATGGCCTGTTTGTTGTTTATTATCCCTTTGACGGTTTTTGCCTGAATAGCCTCTGATCTCAGCCGCCACGAGGCTTGATTGTTTTTCGCTCTTTTTTCACACTAATTGATTACTTCCAACTCGAAACGTGCACTCTACAATTGCTTTTTCGGCCGATACACATGTCTATGGAAATTCGAGCGTGCTGTTTGTCGATACTAACTTTATTAGTAGGCCCATTTCCGTTTTAGACGTGCAACATCACCGGCTGATCCAAAAATCTCTAACAGAAGAGCCCTAGCGCAACATTTCTTCTCTGATCCGTCAAAAAGCATACTTACATACGAAAAGTTACTATAAAACACATGTTTAATATAGATAACACTTCGATCAAGATCCTTCGTAATATTGACGCACAAATTGCAAAGAGGGTGTGATCAAATTGCCTTTTCAAACAAAAAATGGTACGCTTAATGCGATTTTAAATTGGGACTGATATAATACAAGGTTGCTTACTATTATTATGACAAGTAAATTTAGACAGCTGTTTTTTAAACAAAATAATCAGGAATTATTGCGTGTGTATTTTTTCGCAGATATAATTAATATATGATTTAAATTAGAGATCGAATAGCAATAACCTGTATAAATTTCTACGATCTGCAAACAAATGATCCTTGTTAAATATATTTTTATTAAAATGAAAGCATTAATATTCGCATACTAAAAAGCGTAACAATAAAGTGACATTTAATGGACACAATGGTTTAAATTATGACCTGAGTAGATCTTTGATTTTTGTGACCACTCGCTGATCCAAATTATTTGTGATATATTAGTACGTTAATGACTGCTTGCTGTTCTAAACTATTAGAGGATGTCATCCTCAAAGTATTTTTTTTAGTTTTTTGACGACTGTTGAAGCATATATATCTTCTCATAAGTGCGATTTTATAGATTTGCATAATAAGAGTGGACGATATCTTTCGAATATAGAAGTCATAAAACAATTTTATTATACGCTATGAAATTCATTTAACAATCTTCGTTTAGTATATATCTCATCCAATTACTACAATCGCAAAATTATTAATTGCATTGTTTTCTAATGCATTCCCATCTGATCAATATATTTTGAATGATTTCCTTGGTTATTATATATATATCTTATCCTTGATATCCTAAAATATAATATTTTTTCTTCTGTTTATCTCATCATACAATCTGTGAAATTTAGTAAATTTAGACATAGATCAAGGATATATACTCTATTTAATCTATTATGTAAGGTTCATAACGATGATGATAGACTTTGTAAATTTACTTATTACATTTATCAACGTATCTATATTGGTACGTATGATTTGTTTGTAATAAAATATAATTATAAATACTTAGAGTTACATTGAATTTATATTTTTTAGTAGACATGCAGAAGATCCGAAGCTCCTCAAACTCCAAAATTTAAATAATTGCATATTGTGCATGAAAGTAATGACTCTTGTTATTAATCATACGTGCATACGGTTCCGTCTTCGTGACTTCGTGGGTGTTCAAGATCATCAGTTTGAGAAACTCTGCAATAAAAAATGAATTGCCCATCGCAATTCACGAACGTGTTTAATTAACATGCTAAGATTGATTAGACCCTAACTCTTTATGAAAAACGCCATACTTGATTTAACCCCTTATTAACGTGGCGTCGGCGCGACCCACAGATGGAAAAGCGCCAGTCACATTTATCATATCAATCAACACTTCTTGCGAATAGAAGTTCTTCCGCAACATCATTCAAATTACAGCCCGGTTCTCGTCAGCTAATTTCATTCTCATGAAAGTTGTCTCCGTTTTTGGGTTAATGGCAAAAAACAAAGCTAATTTCGTCGGAATTTACGGCCGACATTTTTCGGCACTTCAAACGCCTATTTCCATGGCAATAAAATACTCACTCAATTTAATATCCATAAATTCCAGTGCGGGAGGAAAAAATGGCGGGATATGAGCCTGGCGCCACTTACGGCACCATCCACGCTTCATCCTTGACTGATCGCACAAAATGAAAACATCTGTCCTAAATGGTTCTTGGGTTCATTTGTCAAATGAATTTGAAATAGACTACCGTAGCTGCTTCTTCGGGAGACACAGGATCCGACTTCACGGTTGTGCAAAAGAATTCGTGACAGTTGCAAGCCGGATTCATCTAAGGGGTCAATGAGTTTTGCTGTAAAATCGAATATCGTTAGTTACATCGGAGACTTTGAACGATGCATATAATTTCGCAGAACCATAAATTGCACCAAATAATACTAATGACAATAAAAAACCATGTTACAATTAAGACAAAGCCTTCCATTGCTATGCAAACCTTATTCTTATGTCATATTTTCATAATAAACACCCTATAGATTTAAAGAGATCAACCCCAAATAATACAACCGATAATCTTATATAGAACTTAAGGTTTTTTTTAAATAATATATTCATAGAAAAAGCTCGTACTTAACAAGTAGATTACTTAAATATTTCAATGATTCACACTTTTAATATGCATCAGATTATAATTATCATATCATAAGTAGCTTAACTCGTATACTTATTTATTAACATAATTAGTATTTTTTATGAATATATTTTTAGCATTCAGAGTAATATTAATCTCTTTTTTGAGTAATTTTCTCATTATGATTAAAACCATTTGCGATTACATACAAGAAAATTACACAATACAAATGTATTCTATAGCAAAACTTTATCAATAATTTGGAACAGTGAGTAGTTATGAGGAAGCAAGGAGCTACTCAGATCATAATTTCAATAAACACCGAAGAGTATGTCCAATCATGTTTTTGGATCAAAGCATGAATATGATGTAATAATTGACATTTATGTTGGTAAATTGCGAAATTATTTTAAATATTTTTAATGATATTTTAATAATTGTTGCAAATCAATCATTCGTAGTCTTGTTTTTATTTGTCAAATTGGTATTTACTTTCTCATATTAACACTTTACAGTCCGGGTATTCCATATTAAACTTCGTCCAAAGTTCGGTTGATTGAATTCGCAAAAAAGTCAAGAAAACTCTACTTCTTTCAAAAAATTGATATAATTCTTAAAGCAACCAATAGATTGAAACGAAATTTCATTGGTATCTACAAAGGAGTTTACTGCATCGATATACTTAAACATAGCGGTGGTTTTCAATCTGTGGTGCTTATACAGGCGCAATGAAATGCAAAAAACTGATTATTTTCGACTAGAACAGGCATAGAATAAATTACATGTGAAAACACGAACAAAACATAAGGACAACATTCAGTCAGTTCGTCTATCTATATAAAAATTATATTTGAATTCTGTATATGAATTATTAAAATATTGATACATATGTGTACTATCATCCCTGAAAGAAATTTAAATTTATATTAAGTTCGTACAACATTTTTTCAAGCTAGAGTTGTAATTTTCATTACACGTTTAAGCGGGCATGGACTGTTAAGAGTTTAAAAAATTAGAATAAACCTGGATCCAGACAATCTATTGATAAAACTAATACTTCCAATCTCTTCAATTTGTTGCTATGATTATTTTTTTCCACAATGTAGATTAGAAACCGTTTATAAATGGAATTTTTTAATGTCTGCTTAAAAGTTTAAGCATCTCAGGCTATATTTAAAAAAAAAAACTTCCAAAAGCGACAATGGAAACGATCCTTCAGCAAATGCTCTCATATCCGTATTGCACACCCGTTTCCAGTTTTACGACCCTAACGGGTTATATATTGTCTCCGCACCAATTGTATTAAATCG
Source organism: Stenopsyche tienmushanensis (assembly GCA_008973525.1). Lineage (NCBI taxonomy): Eukaryota > Metazoa > Arthropoda > Insecta > Trichoptera > Stenopsychidae > Stenopsyche > Stenopsyche tienmushanensis. Next base: position 1,189,525 of record WACJ01000071.1, on the reverse strand, counting down.
AAGCACAGAAATAGGAGATAATTGCACCTTATCGCTATCGTTAACGGTTAAATATACAGTTTTTAACTGCACCGTGTAACCAAACAATATAACCCGACAGCTAGCTGTCATTGCGCAATAAAGATAAATAATGCGAGCGGGTACTGATTGTTGTGCATTTGCATATCCAGTGCTATAAAGCCACTTTTCGTATAGTCTACTTATATAAGTTGAAGCCGATTTTCTGAGTCGCGTGCTATGAAAATTTAGCGCGGTTATCATTTAGAATTTACATTCACAAACTAATCCTTTATGATTAATAAAAAAAGATTCAAGAGTTGCATGTTGCGACGGGTCACGTCATCCATGCACTTATCGTTCAATCGACCATTTAAGTGGCTGCTTTAGAAAGAAATGTTATATTTATGCCATAATATGGCTGAATTGGATAGACATATTGAGTATTTGCAGACCTGGAATATTAAATGACTAAAATGACAGGAAAATGATTTTAAACAGGGATTGTTTTAATACTTGGGAAAGTGTTTACTTAACAGGTTATGGTCCGGGCGATTCCGCATTGTTCTTTATGCTGAAGATGGGCGATTTTTCAGAAAAATAACGCAAAAGTCTTCTGTTAATTTGAACCTAAGATAATTGAGTTACGAGTTCAAACGCTAAATCACGTATCTTTCTATAGGTTAAGTAATATTGAATAATATCATAAAATTGTTTTTTTTTTTATTTGAACTGTTTCGATTAGTATAACCATTTTGTCATTTATTTAGTACAATCGCGGATTTATTAAATAGCTCATAACCAAGACAATTTGTATTTAAGCTTCATTTAGATCAGGGGTGGGCAATTTTATTCGTCAGCAGGCCAAATTAAATTTTTGTATCATGATGAGAACCAGATTAGATTGGACGGTTTTACAAAAAAGTAGGTACTGGACAAACAAAGATCTTTAAAAATTAGTCACTCAAATTTCCTAAATAGCATATTTCAAGCTTTTCTTCTTCTAATTTTCGTAAGATTGGAAAGAAAATTAACTGTCTATTTTGATATTGTTACAAAAATAGCTTGGGGTTTCATAAGGTGACATTTGTAAATATTATATATTAAAAATAAATAGTCATTTCCTTTTTAAACATGATTGTAATGAATTTTGATGCGAAAACATATCAGCAGAGAAAAAAATCCTTCAAGCATTGTGCATCCCTTGATTAAAAAAATTCATTCAGATTGTCCTTAACATTTAAGAAGTCAACAATTTCATTCAACAAATCTTGTAATAATTTTTACACTTTTACAAGATTAAGCCATTTTATGTCCTTATGGTAATGAATATCAGTAAAACTACTTTGTCATACAACGTCGGCACTTTTCTAGTCCCTTAATAATTCATCAGGTATGGATTTTTTTAAATATTTATTCATTTACGCTATGTACATTGCATATTGGTTTAAGCACGTTTAAGCACGGTTGGTTTAAGTTGTTTAGTTGTCTAACAACAAACTCGAAGACTAATCGAAAATGGCAATTTCAATGCGTTTATTGTTCAAATATTTTTACTATATGTCTTAGTTTAAATAAAATCGTCGATTTTTATGAACATCCTGCGTATTATTTATAAATTCTACTGAAGGAACTATGTATGATGCTGTTATGTGTGTCTAATATATAAAAGTACGCATATGCCAGGGAAAATGTATCTTGTTAGTCTCGATTCTTAAGTGGAAAAGTATCGGTCTTGTAACCAATGGACCCTAAATCCTTAGCTCAGAGATGAACAAGAATCTCGTTCATCGATTTTTAATGCTGCTGTACACTATCTGAAAAGTCGAAAATGCTGAATATGGATCACTAGCTACACCCTGGAATATATTCTAGAATCGACATTTTAGACCCTATATTATTTATTTAGCTTCTACCAGAATTAATTAATACAATTTTCACCAAGAATTAGTTTTGGCTTTTTTTAACGATTATAAGAATTTGGTGATAAGCATTCCTTTTTGAGACAGAATTTATCTACTTATTTAAGCTCCCTGATAATAATGTCGAACAAATGTCAAGCTAAAGTATTATACACACGGAAATGTTCCTGTAATTAAGACATTCAAATTGTTGCCTGGATATATGTTTATCGATACAAACGCATTTCAAGTCGCACATGATCGAAGCAATAAATCTATTTCGAGGGTTATAATGGAAATAATTACACATTTTGGTGAGTTTTGCCACGGAAAATATTAATATCCGGAAATAAATTAAATACGGGTTCAATTGAAATTCAATAGATAGCCCTGCAATTATGCCCAATTATCATAATTTAAAAACTTTATCAATATGATGGACGATAAAATAGAGCAATTTCATTAATATATCTGTTATTATCCGTTCGTGACGCTATCGTAGCAGCAAATTGAGTTTGGCTTTCTGTATTCTTGGGGGACATCGCATTACCTATTTACTTAGCTGAACCATGGTTGTCTTGTCAAATATTCATAAGCAAATGGCCAGGATCGATATCTGTGAAATTCGCTGATTTATTCAGGAGTTTGGCGAATCGGGACACCTGCGCAGATACAATTAATTCCCAAAGGAAGACAGATCAGCTGTGATTAGGAGAATTTGAGTCATGAGAATGTCTTCTCGCGACCAATTTAGCTGAGTACGAGACCAAGAGCGGAATATATAAATGGCTGTTATTATCACAGCGGCATGAGGTAGGAGACAAACGATGCTTTCATATAGTTCCCGTGTCGCAACACATCTGACAACAGACAACTTGACATCAAGCACCAGTGGTGGAGACCAACTTCAATCATCACTAATTATCACCGACTTATTGAGTCAACTTAAAAAATCTCTTACAAGAGAGGTTAATGCTACAATGAAAACATCATCAATCATCTAATCTAATACGAGTTAATGAAGTCATTAATTGCATAGTGAGCTTACAACGAAAGTGCATGTCTAGTCGAAATGCATGCATAATCAACATAGATTTTCCGAGCTTTTAAAATGCTATATATAAATAATATCATCCGAGTGTTACAAACATAAAACGCCATAACTATTATCAATGGTCTGAATTCTACTTTCAAATTTTAAGACTAAGAAAATAATTTGCCAAATTGCCCATGGCTGGAATAATAGTTTGGATTCTGATGATATGAACGTGCTGAATGCAAACTAAAGTAGCTCTTCGATTTTTTAAATTATTTAAGTGAATTTTAACAACTTCTTCTATGGGATTTCGACTAAATCCATTTGTTATTCAATATATTTTTTGGGGATATAAGCCTAAAATATTTTGGTTGCTGTATGATATATTTGGCGAACTTCCTGATGTTTAAAGCATTCATGAAATCGCGTTGAAAAGTCCATGGTATCCAATTCTGGTGAATAGGATGATAATTTATAAAATAAAAATGCATACGACACCATGTTGGTTTGATGGAAAAAATTGATAACATGAAAGCTATCAGAAACATCGATAAAAAATGAAATTAAGTTACCCAGTCTCGGATTAAGGATGTTTGGGAAAAATTGCTCAAAGTAAGTAGATCCTTTCAAAGAAATTCCTCTGTAGATCGCAACCCCCCCATCGCGACCTCTTCCAGAACAGATCCCTCGAGATCAAAGGGATTTACTTGTATATGATTGATTCAATAAAACAACACTTTCGAGCATATTATGATCACAATTGACAAGAGATTTATTTTTAAAATATTGAAGACATTCCATCTGATTTGTTCTTAATCTGTTCAAGTTGTATTCATTGCTAAGGGCAACACAAATTTGTTAAGTCGCCCCACAGTAATTAAAAATAAATCAAACCCATAAATCTTAGATCCCGATACTGTCAGAGATAAGCCAGTGCACATGTTAATATTATGTAGAGAAGATCGCCCGATATGTGCAGATAAGTACAGAAATAAACGGCATTTATTCGCCGACGACGACGTGTCGCCCCTGGGCATCGCACGCACCGACAATCCGGCATTTCGGTCATTAGCTGTTTATGTAAAACGGCATTAGTTAAAAGAAAAGCTACATTTTAAAGACGACACTGAACGGGTGATTTAATTTAACAAATTGCGGAGATGCTGAGAGCCGCTATATGCGCCGGCCTAGACAGTGGAACTAACTCGATGTCTCCTCTGTTTATTTAGCCGCACCACCACTAAAACAACACTCCTCAACCGATTCACTCATCATATTAATGACCACATTTTTCATAAGTGAATAAATATGCCAGAACCACCCCCCTTTCGGTGCCTCTTCACAGGAGGCACCCGCTGAAAAAATGCTTCGCGTGAGGTGGAAAGAATAACAAGCGCAGCTCAAATGGGACGTTTATGATGAACTTTTGAATGATGTAAATAGGAAGTAGTCAAAATATCTGACTTATGAAAATAAGTTAATTGACAACCAAAATATAGACGGAATTTAGGCTTAATTGAAACATTTTCACCATTACAGCATTATTATGAAGACTCAGCTTTATCTTAGTTTCATCTTCATAGCTTTTCAGTTTATGTATATCGTGAACATTCGAGATTCGTAGCTGAAAATTATTCACTTTAATAGTTTTTTGCCAGATTTGTAAATTTTAATTTAATGCCGGTATGTACTGACTAAAATAAAAAATAGCTCCTATGCTAAAAGCTTTGGAGAGTGTCCTGGAGATTCATCAGTATTCAACTACCCAAATCCTTTAAGCAATAATACGATTTAAACTTGAGGTTTAATCATTATGAATTACTACGACTTTCAAACGTCTCAGTTTTTGATTTTGTGATAATTCTTGCGGCATCCATTTATTCAGTTTTAAACCTTTCCTATTGAAGTAACATGATGAAAAATAGACGTAATGCTAATACCTAACTCACAAGTTAATTCTCAAACTGTTGTATGTGAATGAGCTTCCACTATGGCCTTTAAATCTTCATTACTAATAATAATTTCTTTCTTATTAGGTTCTTCCTCGAGGATGATTATCGAGATTCATATAACCAAAACGAAATTTTTCATATCATTTTCTCACAAATCGATCCTTCTCCAAAAGCTTTGTTGATATTTCTATCTGTTTTCGCTGCATTGTGCCCAAATTTGAACTTATACAAAGAAATCACCATCTTGTTGGAAGCTATGGAAAATAATAAAATATCCGTATTTAATGATAATTAAAAACTACAGCATCCTCGTCAATTTCAAATAGTCGAACTTGTTAAATATTACACAGAAGTTTTCTCAATCGCGATTGATATTAGACTGACTGAAATTCCGAATCTTCATATGGTACTATGTTACATTTACATTAATTTTGAATTGATTCTTAATCCATTTTAAGAGAATTTCATCCACAGTCTGGTCTATTCGTAGGAAATAAAATTATCAAATCAGTAAAAATTTGTCAATTCGGATAGAGTCTTGTTTGACAATCAACGAATTTTTTGGGAAATGATACACAGAGGAAAGATAAATATGTACTATTTTTTTGGGGTTTTACATTTTTTTGAATTAAAAATTGTTCGAGATATTCATTTTAAATTAATAAAGTCGAGTTTTCAAGCTTCTTTCCACTTTTTCCACAGTTTCCCTATCGCATCCCAGTAAGTCACTTTGATGATATATTTTTTTTATAAATAAAAACATTAAATATATCTTTGTAATATGTAAAAATAATTAAACTGATATCTCCTATAATTTTTGGGTTAATAATTTTTAAAATAAGGTAGTTTCCTTGCCTGACCATATATTACCACGTAAACAAAAAGTATTGAGATATCTTCGCAGAAGCACACGCCTAACGTAATATTCTTAGAATTTGGATAAGGAAAATAATAATTTTGTGTACTTTTTGTACAAAAATACAAAATATAAGGAGATGCCTTATAATATCAAAAAAATATCTCAAGTGTTTTTTTAAAAGCTTAATATTGTATATGTAAAAAAATAATGGATGTGCCGAAACGATCCAAAATATATAAATTTTCTGCAAAGTTTTACACTGACATGTATCCAATTGGATTTCAGAATACACACAGAACATGTAAACAAAAATATTTTTAGCATTATTATCAAAGTAAAAAGCTCATTAAGGCGCAAATAAGGATTCGTCGCCTTCACCGCGCCTAATCAGAGCCACGTTAACAAAGAAGCACTTCTTGGAAAAGGACGACGAGGAGTTTGTCGCATTTCCCCGGCGTCGGATGTATTCGAGGCGCGGAAATGTAACCGTAAAGGCGTATAGCGTTTTAATTGCCTGACAACATATGATCTATTTATTCAGTGCTAATTAATGGGATTATTACAGCTGTTAAGCATATTCTGCGTCTGGTGGGTGCTCGAGGTCCCGTGGGCTCGTATAACTTGCCCAGCTTCGTTGACTGCATAATTAAGTGGAGGCCGCTCCTCTTTAATTTTAATTAGATATCATTTGCATGATATTTTTACGAGCGTCGTTGTTAGTTATTTAGCCGTTAGTCACGCAGTCTAGATCTTCATGCTCCATCTACATGGCTCTGCTCCAATTTTGATGAATAGAACACAATCCTTCCTCTGTTCCTCATTCACTATACCCATGACAAAATAATCCGCAACATACGACATCTATATTACAATAGAAAACACGTAATCCAGTGGCGCAATCTCGATAATATCCCTCAAAAGCGTCTCCTAACAGAGCATCACCCTAACGTTCAAAGTTGAAATCGCAGATACTTGTTCTTGTTGTGCGTGCTTTAATTGCTCCAAAGCTCATTAGTATTAATTAGACATGCGTACATCAGCTAATAATTGTAATGGAACAAACATTTTACTGCTACAAAAAAATCCATTTACATATGTAAACATTGCATAAATAATTTAATATGAGAAAAGCAAGATTTCCTGTTATTGCTGCCGCAATTATGCAAATGACGTTGCTTCAATAAACTTAAATACCTTAGCACACTGCTATTATATTATACGTAAACATGACATTTTCAGATAACGACAGTTATTCATCATATAATTGTAACCCTCTGAAGTGTTTAAAATTGTTTTTAGCCCCTAATCGATTTTTATCATGAATTTTCTTATGTATTAAGCGCTTTTGGCCGTTAATTAGTTACTTGAATTATAACAAATCTGCTTTTAATACACAAAAAAAAACCACATTTACTAATTTGAAAATACTTTTTATGCTTATGATTTTTTTCAAAATAGTTATAGAATTTAGATGTTGACACTTTTTATTCGTTTGCACATTTTATGTAAATTTGGAAGCTCAGAAGTAATTTTATTTAAACCAATTGCATAAAATAATGATTTATTCAGATCAAAAATATATTGCAAAATACAAAAACAGTTATTTCGTGCTATTACGACTATAAATTAAATAGTTACGACAATTTAAAGGTGAAATGTTGGATATTTTGAAAACAAAATGTTGAAAAAAACTCTATTTCGGCAACCCTGATACTTAGGACATAGGGCCTATATGTGAAACGTAGAAAATGACCCCCTTAGCTCCAAAATAATTTGTCGATTCGTGTGCAAAACATCCTGTATATATAACATTTTTATGCTATGGATTTTTTTTAAATATTTATGATTTCAGAGAAGTTGTTCTTTATTTTAATGCACCATTACTCCATTTTGCATTATTATAAATTTTCTTGTAATGGTTAATGACATCGCACATAATTATATTGATTATGTTCAAATGTTTGTAGCATATTATTAGCCGATATTTAAACAAAAATTACACTCTTATCAGAAGTTTGACATTGAATTGAACTTAGAGACACATACAAGCATAATCTATATATGCAACGTAATGATAAATAAAGGGATCGATATTTTAATTATCATTTTGGTGTTATGTATTGATATTATAACAAATAAAGCTGTATGAACAGACTTCTGTTGGTCGTCTCGCTAGGGGGTAATTTGTATTTCGTGCGGGTCAAATTTATATTTCCAGTGTTAATAATATTGGGAATACCACGAGGCTCGGAGTTGCCTTATTATAGTCCTCGGAAAAAGCATGTTGATTGATTAAAATCTTAAATTATGGCCTGAATGTCGTGTCATATCTTTTTGAATGCTTTTGATGCCACTTCAACTATTCCATCTGCAATCGCTGTCTCGTTTCGTTCCGATACAAAGTTGTAAATCACTAATTAACGTTAAGCGGATCCAAAGCTCGCAGATCGATTGATTTATGAAAGCTTCATCTTCTATTTAGACTCCTATAAATCTCCCAGCGCAATTTGCACTTCTGCGAATCCGCAATTCGAGATGCACATGACGCTCCGTTAAGCAAACGTTGCACAATTTCTCAAATAACACTACAAAGCAAGCTTTGTGGCGTTATGTAAAACCACAAATTCAATTATGACATTTCGGAATTAATGTCCTACCATTAAACTTCATCGTTCATTTCCTGTTCGCTTTGTAAAAAGGCTTCGAAGGTGTGTTCGGGAGATTCGAACGCTTCATCAGGAAGTTGTGTGTGGATTATTTTAATTCATTATTTGACATTTAAGACGCTTATAATGGAATTGTGTTATTTCAAATACCAGATGGCATTCGTGTTTGAGGTTTTGACTTGAAATGTGTGTTTACTCAAATTGCTACCGCAATACTAATTTATTTAATAGGCAAATATTATAAAAATGTGCATTTCTTATCCTTCAAGTGCCGTCGAAGAAAGTGGTGAATAACACACACAATTAGTGGTGAATCGACACATCTTTGTAATTATATGCTATATGATCAATACCCATGCATAAAAAATTCAATTATATTTTCAATCGTCTTAAAATTATATTAATAGTCATATATTACATAGTATTTGTCTTAAATATTCGAATTTTGGACGTCTTGGATGACCTCATTGTTCAAAGACAATTTGACTGCAACAATGTTATTGTCAATTTAAGCACACTACAATGACATTCGTGCATGCAATTTATATGCATACACGAGAATCCAATACAAAGTAATGCTCAAACAGATGATTGAATCCCGTGATGTTTGGCTTTAATCACGCTGAACTTCGACTCAAAACGCTCACAGTATTTTTAGACGAAGTACAGAACCATGAAGCTTTCAGAGCTTTCTCATATATCATTCAACATGGCGAGTTATTTTTCACACAAACAAAATCTTGCGACCCTGGACGTTTGAAGTGTCCGTGGACAACGACTTCGTTATCGTCTTCGTTGTCGAAATTTTGACAATTTTGCGTCTTCCTTTTTGTCTCCGTTGCTAACGGTCCGGAGATCTAAATTATGATTCGACGGCAAACAATCAACGCCGTTGTTACCCTCTCGTGCCTATTTGCGTGTTCAAATACGACCAAAAAACTACTCTTAAATTGCTTCCTCTCCGATCCAGATTCCTTGGCAGATTCTATCCGCCTCTCTCGTGTGAATAATTGATGACATTCACCGGTTCAGATCCACAGCGAGACCAACAAACGAGCTCTCTTTAATTAACTCAACATAACTCGACTCATAGGCTCTCGTGTATTTATTTATACATTAATGTGAGTAAACATGCAAGCGGTCAGATTGTGAGCAGAACAAAAGGCGACATCAAAATCAAAAAACATTATTTTGAAGCAAGTCGATCCACTTTATAAATAAAATATTTCTGAATTTATTAAAATCAGATTAAAATAAAATTGATTTGTTTTGTTTTGTAAAAAAATTTTTTGGACGCTAACAGGTTGGTCGATAATTTATACTGACATCTATGAATTAAATTTATAAGTTATGATAAAACAGATTTCTGCAAAAATAGTAACGCGCTATAAAAAAGCATCAATAGATGGCAGGCAAAATATCGAATTTCACATGATTAATCGAGTCATATTTTTTTAATTATCAAACAAAAGCATGACGCAATGCGATTTTAATAATCGTGCGTCTATCATCGATCGAAGCGGCATTTTGATGTTTATATGAAGTTTTTGCCATTTGTGAGGAATTCGGCATTGCGTATAAATAAACCGGAATTAACAGGGCTAAGGAATGTGTTCGATTTTTAAATACGCATCGGTGTTGCAAGCAATAAAATATGTATTTTTTTAAAAATGATACGCTATCATTTTGAATATACGTATTTATTGAAACATCAATTTAAATGTTGTGGCATTGTGATAACACAATAAAAATATTTTTACTTAGATAAATTTGATAGATTAAGACAATGTCTTTATATTTTGTAAAAGTTTGTCTCTAAATTTTTATACACTTGATTAATTACCGTTTTAAAAATAATGAATGTTATTGAATTTACATAAATTAAAATATGTTATTGAGTTTGTATAAAATACGCTATAAATTGTATTTTTAACATTTTTATAATCAGAATTATTTTGAATTTATTATAAATTTTATTATTAATTCAACTTGCTTACATAGTTGTTAAAATAATATTCGTGAATTTAAATATTTTATGGAATAGCAATGTGTCTGTGTTGGAGCAATGCTACAATTTTTTGTTGCGCTTAAATTTATAAGCGCATGTGTTTTGATATGGTATCCCCGCGTACCTTTCACAATGACGTAGAGTGACGTTGCGAGCCCCCCGTCAACCGTCAACCGGCGGCAGCTTATAAATCGGCGCAATGGGAGGCGCCTACAGAACTGTTTACGCGTTCGCTAGAGAAATGCATCCTCGTGTCAACAACGCCCCGCACGTGCCCTACGGCACAGCCGGCTTCAGGACCAAGTGAGACTCCGAAAAACTCGCATTCGTCCTCGCCCTTCCGGACCTCGCCCCGTCCGTCATACCTTATCTGTTTCTCGCATTCTTTGTGAGAATGGACTTTTATTCGTTTTCCGATCAATTTATCAGTGAAAGTTGATCATGATCGTGTCAATGAAACGGTTCGGTGAACGTCTCGCATAACTTTTCCTAACCTAAGACCACACGCGAAGTGAAATATGGCAGGATGAAATAGTCCATTGTGATGCGGTCGTATCTGTTCAGAACGTCACAGCTGATCATCAACAATTGAATTTTATTAAATTTGTACTAAAGTAACCTTTTTATGCACTTCATTCATAAATCTAAAAATAAATACAGGAACATTAAAGTCATCATAAAATACATTCTATTAAAAATAATATTTTCTTTATATTTCTTGTTAGAATCTTGTTAGACACGGTCCAACTTAAATCATATGTGATAAAAAATACATTACGTATGTATTAGATTTTCAAGGTGTTAAATGCACGTAAGTTTATTTAATAAATTTCACATTGTGCTTGAATTCATTTTGAATAATTAAATCAACATAAATGAATGCCAACTACGTTAAATTTAAATAATATTTTTTATTCCTTAGTTATTTAAATATATATATTTCTGATTGTATTTTAACGTCTAATTATCGCCATAAAGACATAATGCTGTTTTTCAATAAAACAGTTTAATCAGGTGATCATTTTTTATACTCCTCATATTTAGATAAGGATGTTTATACGATCTTGCACAATATTCAGTCCATCGGCACTTAGAAATAACAAGGGAGAAGAGTAAATTAGATTTTCAATCAAATACATCTCACCCAACTGCCAATATGGTTTAACCCATTATGGGAAGATGTTACCAATAATGATGAGTAGTTCAAATATGCAGTTTTATGTTAACCAAAAATCAGTAGGAGTTAAAATTCCATGGATGTGTACATTAACAATTGTTTTTTTTAATGAAAAACTGATCAAAAAATGTACAACCGAAACAAATATCTATGCAGTAAGACCGCGAAGGGTTAATAGAGAAAGCATAGTATTTTTGAAGTAAAAGTAACATGTATGAAAAAAATAGTAAAACAACAAAAGTGCGGATGACACTCTTTATGATCGAAGATGAACGAAAGAGATTTAAAAAGACCTTTACCCGGCAACGTTTGACAATGTAAAGATTTTAGATACGTTTATTTCGTTATCTTGTATTTACTCAAAAGCATTAGCCAAGATGTTTACCGTTCAGATAAAATAAAAACACTACGGTCAATAGATGAAGAATGGGGTCATAAATATCCGAAAGATAATTTTAATCGATTGTCCAAAATTTTAAACAATGAAATTGTCAATAAGAATGTCGATCTGATATTAAGTTGTTTAGAATTGACATCGGAATGAAATATCAATAACTCACAATTATAGCTTAAATTCCATATTTTCTTTCAGTTATTGGGTGTATAAATATGTTCCTGACTTGGTTTATAATTTTGTCCTGGATTAACTTGTTGATATATATTTTTTTTGTTACGTCGGCATAGTCTCTGGATAGATTTTTATACTAGTGCGTGCTATTCTATACTTAGAGTGGAGGTCAAACCTTTTGATTTTAGCTGGTTTCTTGCTTCGATCACATCCCATGTCTCGTCACTTATCCATTGCTAACTTGGTTTTGTTTTCTTGCGGTTCGTTGATCGACATCATTGAGATATCTTTTCCTTCAATGCTCGGCTCTAAATATATCAATTGCTTTCGGTAGAGATCTTCTGTGATGATTTGGAGCAGGTCATAATACACCATGTCCAGCTGATCTCACCAAATACAGAGAATGAGCTTGGAACTATGGATGCTACTGCTTGGCCGAGTTTAACCCACGCTTGGGATCATCGTAGTATTGGGATACAATATAAAAAAACCTTTTCTTTTTTGCTGTTGGAGCAGATATTCACACACACAAAGATGCCTTTACACATCTCGGCATCAAGTCGTAAGGCACCCAATATCCTCCCTTTTGTATTATTCCCAATGCTGTCAGACGTTATGAAACTGTTGTTTGATCAATTCCTAATGGTTTTGCTTCAGATGAGAAATAATTCACACTGATTTTAAAGCTAGATACTTCAATATAAATGCGTTACCACTTAAGCTATACATACACAATTGTTATACCACCATCTGGAAACGGCAGGAACTTATTCATACACCCAATAATAACATACATTTTATAATCGATAACAAAACTTATATTGTAGTATTTATCAATATTATGGATTACACTAATAATTTTAATAGCCGCTCATGAGCTATCGTTTACTTATTGTTATCAACGTCACAAATTTATTTTATAAGCTGTCACGTTAAATATTTGAGTCATGGATATACATTTTGCTTTGCATTTGATTGAGACGTTATTGTCGTATATATGAAGGGAAATGAGATATCTCGCATCGAGACCAATATTGTATATATAAGATGCAATAAAAGTATTACCAGACTCATAAATCTCAGCACTCGCGAGTGTTCTTTTTACATTTCAATGAAAGACGTTCTAATAATAGATGAACATCAATGGATATATGAATTTCAAATATCAGATGTGCAAGAACAGATTCTTCATAAACTCGACTGCAAAAAAACTATACATATTTTTCCTGTAGGCGATTTTAAATGTAAATATCGACTCGATTTCCACTTTCAATTTTTTGTTAACCCGTTTTTACGCATACATCTACATTCAAATCGTGTTCACCCATATTATACTTTCTCTTTTCATTTGTGCAATGGAATGTATTATATTTAGACATATTTAGTGTACTTAAATTTGATTCAGTTTGAAATTAAAATCCTAATTTAGAATGTAAACCTTATCATTGTCGACAGAATAATGTTTATTTGACGCCAAAAGTCGGAATAGCTCTATACATCAATAGGATGCGTGCACTTATGATATATAATAGTACGATATTGATAAATATCTTATCATATAAATACGATCTATTTGAAATCAACGCTCGGAAGATCAAATGATAATTTTCAGGCTCTGATTTATTTTAATTCTTTTGCGAATTGATGGACTCAATTTTGAAATAAATAAATATTTTTAACTATTTTCTAGGGCTATGTTCTTGGACCATGTAGCATATCGAATGGGACTATTAGCAGTATTAAGGTCAAGAACCAAGGATGGTAAGTCTAACGAATATTTGATACTATGAGAAATGCAATACATTTTTACAAAAATGCAATTAAATACATGTTTTATTATATTTTAGGGGCCACCATCGGATTGATGATAACTGCTTCTCATAATCTCGAACCCGATAATGGCGTGAAGCTCATCGATCCCTATGGTGAAATGCTCGATATGAATTGGGAACCGCTGGCGACCAAATTGGCCAACGTCAGGTATGATTTAATTATTTAAATGCGATTATTATTATAAATGCTTTTTAAATGATCAATGCTAATGTTTTGTATATTTTTTAAAATTTATTTCAGTGATACTGATCTATCATCAGTTGTTGAAGAAATCGTTGAATTGCACAACATTGATATGAGACTGAAGGCTTCTGTGTATATCGGAGTTGATACGAGGTATATATTTAGTAAACATGATGTAAAATTCTTATATAAAACTATTGCGTAACATATGATAAGCTGTAAATTCATATTTTGGAACGTTATTAATTTAATTTATGATGGAATTGTTTATTTTTATAATTTTAAAATATCAACTTGATAGTTGTAATGCGTCAATGCTATTAACTCATTATGTGCGGGTGCCACTCTGTGTGCATCCTAATGCGTTAAAAACATATTTACATAAAACGCCATTACTTTTTAAATAACTTTAATAGTTTTTCACCACAACTTCTTGGATTTGAATATGGCTATACATTTTTATGGCCTACGGTACGCTCTATGAATATGTATTAGGGTTAAGGTCAGAGGGTTATTTCCTAGACAACACTCTCGGGATACTTTGTGGTTTATAAATATATGTTGATGAGTCACATTGAATCATGAAGGCTTGACATGCAAATAAAATTTATACACTCACGGAACACGCTCTAAACCAGTAAGAACAATTATAATGGAAAAAAATATTTTTGTCACTATGTATTGGAAATCTCCTTAATTTTGACAAAAATTGTTTCAAAAAATCCTCATAAACCAACTAATGTGAAAAAAAAACATCTTGTAATATTACAGTCAATGTTAACAAAAAAGGTACAATTCATAAAAATATGCTTCCCGTATGTAATGTGTTAATTGGTGTTGTATGTTTAATTTCATATACATTTTTATGATTTTAATTTAATCATAATAATAATAGAAGTAGTAATGCCTGATTTACATGTAAAGTAAGCTTTTTTTCCTGTGGGAGGGGAATCTTGCATAAGACACCCCGAGGGTTGACGGCCCCAGGGTAGTGTCAGATTCTTACTGACTAAACCCCTTCCTTTGCCTTCTCTGTCCCTCTAGTATAGTTTATTACATTGCTTCAAGGAGACAGGTAGTCTGGCCTTCGATGTAGCCCTATTCTAGTGTTGGATAGCCGGTATGCATCTCTCTCTCTCACTGCCTTCTTTGGCGCTCGCTAGTATTGGCTGTGGGAATATATCCTTCCTGCAGTCTCTTAGCTGTAATATTTTTCTCCGAAAATAAAAGAGAACAGTTAAGACGGAAATGTTTCTGTCGGCATCTAATTATCTCCATCCTACCGCTCGTCTTCTTCGCGGCCCGAAATGAGAACAAACCCACGTGTAAGTGCGGCAGTTTAAAATACATGTGGGAGTAGAGAACGGCTCAGGGACTCTGCCCCGAGAGCGCCTTCACTCCACGTTACACTGGTGTCAGAAACGACGGTCATTAAGATGCTGAGCTCCCATTTGGGCAAACCTTCACCAAAATTTTGGCTTTCGTAAATGTAATAACCCTCAGGGGTAGAGCTCTGAGAATGTCACCACAAAGCTACGGGTTGATACATCAGGCTTTTTTGAGATCTTCAAAGTCCAAGGCCCTCTGCCTGAAGGTTTATCGGGGGGATTCCAGCGATCACGAGCCACGAGATGAGCCATCCAATTTCACTGGCTACCTTTTCTGCCTTCTGCACAACTACTTTTATATGTTTCCTAAAGGACAGCTTACACTCCATGATGATCCTAAGGTGTCGTAATTCGAGCTGTCACCAGTAGTGTGACATCATCCGCAAAAGCAATGAGTTTTGCTCCTTCAGGCATCTTGGTGGTCTACAGGCTGTTGTAAAGGATGTTCCACAGATTGGGTCCCAGTACCAACTCCTGTGATATGCCCATCTCTAGTTTTCTTGTTATGCCTGTTTTGTTGTGATGGACACACCGATTCTTGAGCTGATGAGTTCAGCTCTCAATCTTCGCAAGAGTGTCAGCGATTAGTTTCCAGCTTGCAGTTTTAAAGGCGTTCTAGATGTCCAGTGTGACCATCACAACGTCCTTGCTTTTTTTGACCGAGTCTTTCCACGCTCTTTGGATTGTATTAGTAGTGAAGTAAGTTAGTACCAACAAACCATCATCCAGCAACTCTAGCTTGTTGTAAACAGAACAATCTTCTTTTTTAAGCTAATTTTTAGCTTAGATAGCTAGAGATACCAGCTTAGGAAAGAAAGCTTAGGAACTAGAGATATCAGCATAAGCTTGCCAGCTTATCAGCTATTGCATACTCTACTAGGTTGAAAATTAGCCTCGATTATTAATTATAGATTTTGAACAATATTTTAACGATGTGTTTTATTTATGCAGGTATACAAGTCCAGGATTGGCAAAAGCCGCTTGCAATGGAGTTCTTGCCATGCAAGGTACGCCCGTAGAATTTGGAATCGTAACAACACCAATGCTTCATTATTATGTTAGATGTAGAAATACCAGCAACGAGTATGGAGCTCCAACTGATGAAGGTATTTTTAATCATTTAATGACTGAAAGATTTATCTAAGATTTATAAAAAGCAAACTTCAATACTATTTTTTTTTTCATTTAGGGTATTATTCCAAATTGGTGAACGCTTTTAAGAAACTGAGGGGTTCTGATCCTAATAACGCTTCTTACAAACCAAAATTATATCTCGACGGAGCTAATGGTGTAGGAGGAAAAAAGATGAATCACATTAAGAAAAAGCTCGATGGATATTTGGACGTCACGGTTTTTAATGCTGGGGGCAATGGCGGAAAACTTAATCTTAATGTATGAATTATTATTTAAATTTGAAACTATTCTTTTTAATAACGTTCTTATAAACACGTCTCAAACAAATATTTATTATTCGTAGTGTGGCGCAGATCATGTTAAAGTACAGCAAACTGCACCAGTAGGCGTTCCTAAGGATTTAAATCAAAGAGTTGCTTCGGTTGATGGGGATGCAGACAGATTAGTGTATTACTATTTTGATAATAGGTAAATACATGTTTTTGCCTTTAAATAAATGAGTTTGATGAGTATATGTTATTTTAAATGTCAAGAAAATGTCCATTGAAAGGGCATTCATGTTTCGCCATATTAACTTTTCTAGAGCGAAATAAATGTCATTCATAGGTTACTGTGTGCATATAATTTGGCCGCGGAAAAAAGTCAAACGTAAAATAAATTAAATGCTTTTGATGCCAGTAAAACATTGATTTATTATGTTTTTTCAGTGAAACATTCCATCTTTTGGATGGTGATAAGATTGCCACTTTACTGGGTGGCTATTTGATGACGCTTATAAAAAAATGTCAATTGTCTGATCTTAAAATAGGCTTAGTACAAACTGCTTATGCAAATGGAGCATCTACAGAATATATAACTGAAAAATTGGTACATTTTTAATTATATTTCATAAAATTGTTTTAAAGATTGAAATCCATATTGATCTTCGACTGTATTTTTAGTGTGTTCCTGTCTCTTGTGTGAGTACCGGTGTTAAGCATTTACATCATGAAGCTACCAAATTTGATATTGGTATCTATTTTGAAGCCAACGGACACGGCACAATCATATATAGTGATAAAGCCAAATCTGTAATTAAAGCTGCTTCTACTGATGAAGGGTTTGTCATTGTTATTGAAAAATGTATATACTTATATCAAATTTAATTTTTCTAATCAATGAATATTGTAGGTTGAATGAGGATCAAAGAGATGCTGCTTCACGTATGATCGCTTTTATCGATCTTACTAATGAAACTGTTGGTGATGCTATATCCGATATGTTTCTGGTGGAAACTGTACTTCATCATAATGGTTGGGATGTTCATCAATGGTTTCAAGCCTATGATGATCTACCATGTCGTCAATTGAAAGTTGAAGTAGAGGTAATTTAAAAAATATATTTCCCTATTTATAATCGTGGAATGTCTATGTTTTTGGGATTACATTTTTATTTGAACCAACAGGATAGGAATTTGATAACGACAAAGGATGCTGAACGTAAATGTGTCACACCTGAAGGCTTACAAGAAAAAATTGATTCGCTGGTTGCAAAGTATCCCAAAGGAAGGGCATTTGTAAGGCCATCTGGTACTGAAGATATTGTTCGAGTTTATGCTGAATCTTCATCAAAAGAGGTATTTTCAACGATGATTTAGATAGGGTCTTACAATAAGGACGCATTAAGTATCAAATATATCAGTCAAATGTCCGCCGCGGCTTTGCTTGATTACAAGTATTATATAGTAATATTCGGAGCCGCCCTGTACATCAGTGTACTGCGGTCATCTTTCGAGTGATCACTCACGGTTTTGAGCGCCTCTTCGGTGCGGTTAACAAATCGCAGCGACGAAGATAGCAGATCACCTTGTGTCAACAAGGATTCTATGCTACAATGATTTGCACAGTTTTTTTTTGCCATACACTACTTTAACCACAATAAATTTGATAGATTTTGCTTTAACAACATAGCCACTATTACCTAATAAATTTCTTACGTCTGTATTGAAAGACCCTGTATAAAAACATTGATGATTATATAATGGGTGTATAAAAATGCTTTTCAATTTATTCACAGGATACAGATCGTTTAGCCGCTGAAGTAGCTCGTGCTGTTTTTGATATAGCAAAGGGCGTAGGTAATCCTCCCGATATACCACAATGACGCTGCAAGTATTAAGATCAAACATACAAGATGGAAAACATTTGCCTGATAATATTGTGATTCATTTGTATCTAAAGAATAAATCTGCTTTTAAATTGATAGATTATATATATATCAAGACTTCATTATACAAATTTAAAAATAATTTATAAAAAAAATCACAATGAGACAAATTTTAACTTTTACACTGTTATATTATAATTTTCTCATCAGCTAATTATTATTGCCCTTTTTTCAATCAGTATTGTTGGGAATGCTTGTTTTATTTGATTTCGTCAAGTAAAATGTATCATTCTTTTAACGCACAACTTGTCTGAACACTTAGATTTTTAGACGTAAAAATATCGTCGGAAACCTTTTTAACCCTTTGCACTTGCTTTGCAGCTATATTGATTTGGTAGTGTGTGGGATTTGAATGAGGGTGGTGCAAATTTGATGACGGATGATGGAAAGTGCAGAGGGGAAACTATTTTTGCGATACAAATTTAACAGTCATGAAATTAAAAATAACTAACCCTATTAGTATTAGTTTAGTATTTTTTTAAATGATTTATATCGTATTAAAAAGAATTCTACGTTTTCAATTAAGTAAAAACATTGATTTTGACTTGTTTTTTTTAAATGGTCCGAAACCGTTCACTTTTGATAGTGCGTTTCTGACTATTTAATGTATCAATGAATTAATTTCGATAAAACGGATTTTTGTAGGAATATCGGAGTCATTTTAAAGAGGGGGTTAAAATATGGATTGATAAAAAATAAGGGTCTGGTTAATAAATATAATATATTTTTTAATTAACGAAATCATAATCAAAGAAAAAATATTCTAATCTTATATTTTTATTACTTTTTTTAAATATTAATTTTGCATGCATATTTAGTTTTAACACTTTTTATACTGCCACTAAAGCATTTTTATATTTACATCATGATGTATGATAACGTATTAATTATGGCAATATTATTGTTACTAATATACATAGTTTAAAAGCAATAGTAGTAGTGCAAGATGATTGTTTGTTAGTTGAAAATATAACTTATTACAAATATCTATATAAAGACTCATTTTTTATTAAATATTATTTATCGTGTGAGACGAAGGAATGTTGTGTTTTTGTTAACGGTGTGAAAAGTGAGCATGATAGAAAATCTATTGATAACAAAATTTCATCGGTGCTTTCATATATCATTTGGAATTGGAAAATGGAAGTGTCTTCTAATAGAAAAGACATGTATCTTGTATAATTTGAGATTAAAATTAGCCAACTATAATATATTTATTTTCTTGGTTTACTCGTATTTGAAATATGGATTTTAAAAGAACCATTGTTCAAATAAATCAGTTAACGATTTTAGATAATTTAAAATAAAGACTTTGAATTAAATATTTTTCTCCTTAACTCCAATGATTATCAGTGTCTGAGTTGATATCAAATGTATTTTATACCTTGTAATGATATATTTTATTTTTTAATAGACTTGATTCAAAATGCCATAATACAGATGCGGCAGGGAAAATACCTTATTTTAAAAATGAATAGCAAACAATATAGGAGATATCAGTTTAATTATTTTTTAATTGTTCCAGAGAGACGTCTAAAGATTTTATTTATTACGTTTTAAAAATGATATCATTATGGTAGCCTCCATTCTGGCCAATGCATTGAGATAATCGAGTTTTTAAGCATCTCACCAGGGTGCAGCACGGAAACTTCCTTATTTGAAATGCGCAGCCTGAAGCGACAGTTATTCTGAGAAGAATGGGATGTTGCTTATTTGAAAGAGCAGGACCTAATGTGCAACCATTTGGTGTGCATTGTCTAGAATAGGCATTGGACCATTTATCACTCAATTCTGTTCATTATGTCCACATAAAATATTAGAACGGAGGCCATTCAATAATATTATTTTTAAATTATATACTTTTTGTTCGTATGTAATGCGCTGCCATACCGTTCATCAGATTGCGATAAAACTTCGTCCACTTATTTCTAAGGGTTGCGCGAGTAACATAGGCATGGTCTAATATATAATAATCAAAGTTTGTCCGTATTTAATGCGCTTCCATACCGTTCATCCGATTGCGATAAAACTTTGTCAAATTACTGTTTACACTTGCGGGGATAACATAGGCATAGTAAAAATATTGTATGGATGCAATGTTGGCGCTTATTGACGGGGAGAAAAAGGATGCACGCGCAATTTGGTGATTAAATCGGTCTTTGAGCGAATGTGCATATGCTTTTGGATTCCAGCTCTTTGGCTCGCACTATACGTAACGTGAAGCAATTAACCACGTAATGCGTTTCTTTTCAAATAATTATTAAGCACTTTTTGAACTGCAACGCATGCCGGGTATTTGCTAGTAATAAATAAAAACTATAAATGCCTCTCTGTAAAACGGAAAAAATAAACAAACTGATTGTATTATTTATTTTTAAAGTAATGTAGTTTTCCTGCCGCACCATGTTAAATATATTTTTATGCAGGTGGCCCATTTGTTTACTAGCTACAATTCATATAAACTGCCTTTCTAAATTCATTTCCTCATCATCTGAAATATTTTCAGATGATGAGCAAATATTCAATTTGAGAATCCACTTTAAATCATTCAGAAGAATTTTAATGTTATTTTTAAATAGTTTATGACATGGGCCAACCTATATATCTAATTAAATCTCTCTAAAAAAAAAAAATATACATATATATGATTTTTGTATAATTAGAAATAAAACGATTATCACTTTAATTTAGATATGTGTAACTAAAATGAAATAACTATGAGTAACATTACTTAATTTTGTATTAAATTTATATTCTCTCTTTACTTAACTAAAGTGTTCAAAGGTATCTAAGAGCGGAATTGAAATATTGAAATAAAAGAGTTTAATTTAACATATTCATTAACAGGGTAACGAACGTTCAATGTCTCAGATTTACTTAATTTCTTTTCTTATGTGTTCTCTTAGGTATTGACTTTTATCTATTTATTCGGCAATTTTATTTTTATGTTTTAAATGTATAGATTCTTAAAAAAAAATGTCACAAGGAACTGATTGTAGACCAAAAAGTAAATATTTTAAATGTACATCTATTTGCGCACACTAAAATTATTATAGGTTTTTTATTTGTATTCAGTTATCAAAACCTAAATCTTATGAAAATTTGGAAAAATACTCTTGCAGTTTTTATATATAAAAATGATTTTATTGATCTTAAGAATGTTTGGAGATAATGTGTGATTAATTTTAGATTGTAAAATACTAGATTAATAAATCTTCAAACAAATTGTACCAGCTTGCTAGTCGGAATTGTCAACGGATTTTTTTTCAACGAAATCTTAAACTTATCTGTAATAATTTATTTAAACATTTTTGTAACCATTTTTTTAATATATTTTAATATATTTCTTTTATTCGCATGTCTCTTATTTTTAAGAACTGGGTTTGCATATATAATTACTAATTTCGAATAACAGTAAAGTATTCGGTAACAACCATGGATATAAAAGGAATCTATTTTAAAAATTCCTAAATTATTTGTATACTTACGGCTTGTAAAAGGACACGTCTTATTACATTAATTACGAATACCTCACCTATAGATTTGATCTTTCAATCATCTACTTTTTTTAACAAGATATATTAAATAAATTGTAAAAAATCGCGTTGTTGCGGAATACTTTATATTGAAAATTTTTTAGAATGAACATAACTTGCCATTTTATTAAAATTTTAAATTGTGAAATATTTTTTGCCAAAGTTTTTTTTTAATATACCTAAATAAGTTTATTTTTTAAACTAAAATATGATCAATGTTTATGTGTACTTTTATACTTGATGTGCAAAATGAGATTTATACAAAATTACCATATTCAATGATGATAGATGTAGTTGCCTTTCAATATCCACTGCCATAATAGATAAGTAAGTTTAAACTTGATACAAAATTTTTCAAAAATAAGAATTTCCCTCAATTTTGAATGCATTTTCCACTTTTTCAATACCATTAGGAAATCTTGTCATTTTAAATATTAATACGCTAAGACTACCTCCGAATGAAGTGAAGCGATACATGAAAATTGTGGTATGGGCAAAACTACAATTTGCTCAAAATTATAATATTTCCGATCAATTCATGTATTTTCACGTGTTAAAACTAGCCTTCTATGAAATGTATTAATAGTTGTTTTAAGACCTTATTGGAGTTTTGTAAAATTTTTGGAAATTGTACATTTGGGTCCATTGCCGAATCGGAGACATTTTTAAATATATGTTTTCCTAAAAAGATCTTTTGATGTGAATTTTTTGTGTTAAATTGGTAGTTCATGGGGCGCTTGATGCAGCAACTCATCACAGTCTGCTTATGTTCATTTCGATGTTTAAAAATGTGAGTATCCCAGTTCAGTGGATTCTAATCGTGATTGATGGTGCTTATCGCTTTATACTCTATAGTAAACCTGAATTTACTGTTCTCTTAGTCTTCGTAGAAGTGATTTTAGAAACGTATTATGACCTTAACGTTGAGATCCGTACTGAAATATCGTCATATATTTTATCATCGCGTATTATTCGATGTATACAATTTGGAGTAAAATATTACACTATTTATTTATAATGAAGTTATTTAATGTGTCATGGTTTATACGTTTTTTTTTATTATTGTACGTTAACATGAAAACAGTATTTTGTTAGTAGAATTTAGGTTGATCTCATATTATAGTATGAAAACATATCAAAAAACACCAATATTTATATGAAATATATTGGAATTGTAAATGATTAATATCGTGAAATTTTAATTGAATGGAGACGTTAATTCTGGATTATCTAAATCTTTGCAAAATTTGTACAACATACTCAATTTAACACTTTGACGTACACAGCCGTCAAATCAAGTCTATGCATACTGTCTTCGTCGACACTTTAAATCTTATCTCACATCGATTAAACTTATCAAAATGAAAACAAACTTCTCTGAGAATTGAAACGAAGCAGTGATTCAAAACAATAATAATTGTGTGTTTTAGCGATGGTTTAACTCCAATTTTGTGTTCATAAATTGCGAAAATCGTTATTCCAGACGTGTGCGTCAACCGGTTAATATTTACATGGATGCTCAAAATAATGCATTTAAAATTATAGATAGGACGTGAACATTTATAAAATGCGTTTTATCCATCGACGCGTATGAAATTCATCGACATATTCCAATCACAACATTCCAACGATTCAACTATTTTACAACGCAAATATAAATTGATTTAACCATGGCCATTCTGATACTTCATTTGAGAACTTAATAAATAAAATCTCCAAATTATTCATTGTTATAACCAAACAATTCATCGATAAATACATTGCATATTTAATATACAAATTTATCAAGATCCGAATGTAAAATGCATTAAAGATACGATCCGAGGTTTGAGGTCATAATAATTTTAGAATTTATTATCACTTTAAAAACCCTTTTTTAGCGATGGTTACATTAGATAATTTCTAATACATATGTTTGTAGCAATAAGAGATTTTAAAATGCTGAATATTTTTAAAGTTGTAGTCAAACTGAGATTTTAAGCGGGGAGATGTTATTTAAGATTAAAATTAGTTACTATAAAATTGCAATCCTGTTTTAATATCTCGTTTATAAAGACTAATTTTTTTAACAATCAAATGAAATGAAATAACACAATTTTTTTTGCATGCAAATAACAGTACTTTTAAGGTTTTGCAATGACAATTCATTTAATCTTACGAATGCTTTTTATTGATCAATTTATTTTGGCAAATCTCTTGCTGACTTGAGACTCTAACTATGTTTTTAAAAATGCGATTGTAATGTATAACTTAATGTTGAAATGTAATCTAGAATATATTTACATGTTAGTCATCGGTTTTTATTGCCAGCTGTCGTCCCTAATACTCGATGTTGTGTTCCCTTTGTTTAAAATAAACCTTCCACTCAAATTAGTTTTAAGAATGATCAACCCTTAATATTGCATTTATTGTATTTTAAGGTTTATATATTTGTATTTTTAAAACCATTTTGAGCAGGGACACTAATATAATGTATTTTGTATGGAAGATCTTGCAAGTTAAACTGATATAATATCGCTTTTTTGACTGTCGTTGAAAATAGTATATAAATATTAGGTATTAATTTGTGATATACGTTCTTAGCTGGCGTTAAACATTTGTGGAGAATCCGCAGTCACAAAAGAAATGCATTTGTCGCCTGTTTAAAATATAATATCATGTTTAGTGAAATATTTTTCTATGTTGGATTAATTTTGCTCAATTTTTGTTTCTCTTTTTGTTTTAATCATTCCTTATATATTGTATACACATTTTAGACTTTTTTTAAAATGTATTTAGTATGTTTAATTTGTCAGTTAACATGATTAAAACAATTTTCACAATTTATTATATCGTTTTAATTGTATTATATGTACCGGTCTAAATAATATCATTTATAAATGAGCTTTTGATGTTGTCTTTAAGCTTTAACGTGTTGTTTTTTACTGTTATTATTTATCAATTAATCAATACTTAAGTTATTTGCAAATGGAATAATAACCAACTTAACCCTTTGGGCTCAAAGACTTTTTCATAAAAGTTCTCACCAACTCCAAGCCAATTTTTTGCGCATTTCTTAAAGAAATATTTTTATGGAATAAACTGGGGCCTCCTATGGCCTAAATTTTAGGCCATAGGAGTTGGTGAGAAAAAATCTTCGGCTACAACGTGTGACCATATGAGTTGTAAGGGGTAAAGGGAAATTTGCTTCAGTTTAATGTTTATTTGCAATGTGTTTTATGAAATTGATTGAAACATATCATTTAGTAATTTAACGTGCATTTATTCAAAATGTTTAAATATATCAATGAATAAAGTTGTACTAATGCAAATACATACAATATGAGAAGTGTGCAACTGACATATTATATATATTGCTAATATTTGGGAAGAAATAAAACATAAAAATATAATTCATTAATTGTTTATGTATTTTGCTAATTCATCAACATGCCGGAGTGCCAACGGCTTGTATAGACAATTCCGAGACCTATAATCAAAATAATATGTTATATAATATTGAATATTCAAAAAATCAATAAAATAAAAAGGTACGTACCAGGACACCAGGTCTTGTCTTTAAAACGTACATAACAGCGTCGGCAATATCTTCAGGCAAAATACTAGGATAGCTATCGTCTGATTCTTCCTTAGTTTTAACAGCGGCAGGACTGATACTCTGTTAAAAAGATTCTCAACATTATGAAGTACAATTATAATATTATATTCCTACCAAATAAAATAATACATACTGTGACTCTGATGTCGCTATCCAATTGGGCAAGTTCCAACTGTAACGTTTCAGTCAATGCAGTGATTGCGAATTTGCTTGGCCCGTACATTCCAGTGGGATATCCTTGTATTATTCGAGTGCGGTGTCCGGCTATACTGTATTTGAATAACCATCATATTAATCGGTCGAAAATCCAATGCAATTTATTCATTTTGTATATATTACCTGTTGATGTTGATAATA
The DNA here is from genome assembly GCA_008973525.1 of Stenopsyche tienmushanensis. Lineage (NCBI taxonomy): Eukaryota > Metazoa > Arthropoda > Insecta > Trichoptera > Stenopsychidae > Stenopsyche > Stenopsyche tienmushanensis. The sequence continues at coordinate 1,163,127 of WACJ01000071.1, read as the reverse complement.
TGCCCATTGTCTCCTCTTTTTCTCATTGATCGTAGAGCCTCACGGGATGAAATGCCCAAACCCAAAACATTAACATTGAGCGTTTCCTTCCAATCCGACGTTGTTCCATCTGATTATATTAAATCGACTTATTTTTATGTACTTATTTTGTGTAAACATATTCAATATAATTTCAAATAAAAAAAACACTATAATTTTACAATTTACTAAAGGAAGTCCACTAGATGTTGATTGTAAAACCAGCGATGCATAAAATCATTTTATTTCGCCACGTCAATAACATCATAGTAATAATTTACCATTGTTACGATTCCATCAATGTGTTTTGATGTCTGAATTGATAACCTCGTCGACGCCATCACACATTTTAAATTGATTGAAATGTTTTTGTAATATAAATGTAAATTTCTTACTTATGAGCCCTCCGAGTAAATAGACTCCGGCATTGTTAATAAGAATATCTACGCCACCCACAGTTGTCTCAATCCATTGGAAGGCCTTTATGATTTCTTCTTCTTTGCTGAGATCGCATTTGTATGCATGGATTGTGCCTTTGGTTTTGTTGGATAGATCCTATAATAAATTTTAAAACGTTATTAATACATTTTTAAAATGTAAGATTTTAATTCAAGAATACCATCGGCAAGCGATCAATATAAATTCTTGCATAGATCTATAATTAGCATATCTTATGGTTTTGCTATGAAAGTCAAATGATGAACTGAAGGATGTCCGTCGTAATTGTTAATAAAATTTGTTTGCAGCTCACGTTTTAAGTGTATTTAAAGGAATCAATTATCCTCGAGTGACGAGGTCAGAATAAATACACCGCAGACAAAGATAATTATTTTGATAGACATTTTATAAAGCGTTATTGTTTTAGGTTTCACCGATGATAACAATGGGATGAATTAATTATCTTGTAAAATTTTTAAATAATGCAAATTTATGGTAATCCGATTTAGAATTAAAATTAATATCGTGAAATAACTTATTTAAATTTAGATAAATGGAATTTAATATTTTTTTATACTGGCAACATTTTTGGCGGCGCATCTGTCAAATAAATTATATTAATGGCGGCCATAATTAAATAATATGATTTTTAAAATCGATTGAATATCGCATAAATTAAATGGTTTTGTCATCTTTTATAATTGTAAATATTAAATAAAAATATTTAATTATTGCGTGTTATGGTTCTTAAAAAATGTACTGATGAATGATTTAAAAACAAATTTGATTGCAGATGGCCGCCATTTTTAAGCGAGGGAAATACAAATTTGAATCTAATAACCTATAAAATAATTGCTGATATTTGATATAATACATATCATATTTAATTGAATACACATATTATGATTAGATTCGATTTAAATATTCAGATTATAAAAAGGGATTTTTGAAAGCTTAATGTTTTGAGCTTGGGGGCTCGATGTCTATGCTTTAAAGTTTGTTTCAGACAGAATAAAAAATCATATGTTAATATAATCCGACGCAGTGCCATAACTCACGGAATTGTAAAGAGGCACTAAGAGGACTGAAAATGATTTACGGCAAAGTTTCCGAGTGAGGAAACTGCATTAAGATGCGCATAAAATCTCTCAAGGATTATCCAGAATGCACCTCTAAGCATATGGTAATATATTCAATACATTTTCATGTTGAGGAATATGAAAAAAATATTTGCTTTTGATGTTCTTTACCTTGATTTTTTCATCTCGTCTAGCCAACCCTATGACGTTGCTCCCTTGATCAGCCAAAGCCACAGCTAGATGTGCTCCAATTCCAGAGCTGGCTCCAGTGATTACCACATTCTTCCCAGTCCATTTCCATTCAACTCCAAAACTCGACCCTGATATTTCCAGCAGACAGCACAACAACAACCACTTTGCGCACATGGCTATGATTTTACTGTTGCTCTGTTGTATTTACACCACCCGATTGTTGCGATCTATCCAAGTGTCATTGATCATCACTCATATTTATACCCGTCAATATAACAACGGCGCTACGTATTGAAAAAAAAAACATAAAAAGATCTGACTCACATGATACACAATAACCGGTTGTACACTAAAATTTGATCGGAAAAATGGATATTCGACCAAAATCACAAGTAGTTATATAATTTACTACGCAAGGTTTTTTTTAATGTCAATGCTTATATAACCGAAATAAACTGCAGACTTGTTTTTGAAAAAAAAGAGATTTATAGTTAGAACCTTCTAACTGTGCGTTTGACGGAGGATATTAAGTGTTTTTTTCGAAATAAATTAACACTGCATCTTCTTAATACCAATATTTATGGATTGATGTACAAATATGAACATGAACAAGCGTCTTTATTTTATAAAAGTGACAATCGATTGCCAATGGAGGACGCTAATTAAAAATACATCAGTCGAATGGAAGTGTACTAAAATGTTAGAAAATAGTTTATTTGTTTCTACCCTTAATTCAAATTCATTAAAAATAATAGCAATTGAGAGGACCTTGGCGCAATTTAAGTTTGACGCCCCTCGGACCCATTCGACCCTTGATAAACGCGGTTTCATATTACGACTTCACTATAACGCGCCATTAGGGCAATGAAAGACCAAGTTTTTAAATTGAAAATTGATATTTCAACCACGATTTCTACACTCTACATAAAATGAAAACGTGCATTTCAAAGGATGCACATATTTTTTAAAATAAAAACTAACGGTTCGAAATCCTGATTAATCAGTGAATTTCATAGTTTGAATAGATTTTGATTGTCCATAGTGTTTGATTTTAAAAAGCCAGTAAAAGACGAATTCAGTTATCACTGTGTAGTACAAATTACGACCTGTTTAATTCTTTCTTTTTCATAATCACTCGCTGCTCTAAACGATTAACGATTTGTTTGCGGGACGTTTTGAAGCAATAACGAATAAAATGCTGATTGTTTCGGGTTGGCAATACAATAAAAAAGCTAATCAAGGTTTAACAGCCATATTTAATTACATTCGGGACTCGTATAACACGGTTTTATACAACACGTTTGCATAACAACAATACACTTTATATAACATGGTTTGTGAGGAAAAAATATTGAAATTTTTATCTAACAGAAATCGTATACCTCACCAGCACGATGAAGGCTACTAAATCGAGACATTCCCGCCGAAATCTGGACGCTTGGAAACAGTGGCGTAACTTCTAATTGGCGAGCTTAGACGACGCCTAGGGGCATTAATCTAATCTAATCTATGTATACATATATACAGTACATATATGTTTTTCGAATTGTTATATTAACCCCTCCTACCGGTGATGTATTTACTACACATCGACTCTAATAATGGGAATATCGATATGAAATATAATAGATACGGGGTTCAGAATTTTTGTATTCCTCCGTAATATAATTACGAATCACATCAAAGTATTATAGTATATAAGTATTCATATACAGCGACGGAAATAAATCATTTGTCGGAAAATCGGGAATTTTAGTTTTAGTCCGTGTCTCAACAGAAGGAATTTTATCAGTCGCATTCTCTCGAAAAATAATTATAAATTAAAGCGATGATGAATGAATGGTATATAATATTTTATATACGTTTATTTCAATTAATTTTGTAAACGTATGTTTATTCAAAAAAATAAAGTACATACTTACATAAACTATTTTTGAAATTTTTTTTGGAGCGCAAACCCTAATTTCGTATGAATTTCAAACTTTGTATAACATAGGCTTGTATCACATGACGTTTTTGTGGAACCATAAAACCGTGTTATACGAGGCCCGAGTGTATTACCATACTGTTTTCAGTGAGTCTATTAGCATTTGGTCTGGCGGATCCAATATTTATACTGTTATATAATTTATGCATGCATTGATATTATTTAACATCGAATAAAACGTGCTAACTTTTTGAAATATTTATCATGAACTTGCTCAATTTATTTTTAGCATAATTTGCTTAACGAAAAGACGTAGGACAAATACCAAGAACAGATTAAAACCGAAAACAAATAACATGTCTCGATTGTAGCATTCAAGAACCGAAAATAATAGCAATAATGTTTTTGTATGCCCAAGTTATTGGTAATTTATTACAAAAATGTATGCGTATTTCTTTGATTATAACTTCAAGATTACAGATTAAAACCCAGTGTATTTTTGAAAAATATCTGATTTTAAGGAATGTATACAGTATTATTGATAAATTAATATGTTTCCGCATTTGATTGTTGATGAAATAAATAAGGAAATCAAACATCAACAACGAACAAGACACTTTATATAATCGATTTGGGAAAACATAAATTCGCTTTAAAATATATGATTTTATGGGCATTTGAAGGGGAGATATTAAGAAATTTTTCCTTGATAATAAAAAAGAGGTTAATATATTTTTTTGTAATAGAAATCTGAGGGACCTTCAAATGCAAAATTCGTGTAAATCACTACATATTTCATATTTGCCGTAGGCTAAAAGAGGGGTTATAAAATCATATTGGAAATTCATACCTGTTTCTATTTATTAGTGAGGTCAAAATAAGATTTCTTTAATAATTATTGAACTATATATAATCAAATTTCTGTTTGTATTGAGCACAATTTGTATTTAAAATATATAAATTTGAAAAAAAAGGATATAATCATAGAATCTAATATATACAGTCTCACCAAAGGGGGATGAAATAAACGGTTTACCCTCGAGATCAGCTTGAGGGTGAAAATGATTAAAGAATAATTGGAAATAGTCACTATTGATCATATAAACTTGGAAGATCTTATCGTCGTGTAAAAGTTAAAAGTCGATGACGAAATTAATAAAAAATACCTATATGAAAATACGAAATGTATTGATTGTATAGAACTAAAAGTTTATAATTCAGAAAAAATATATACATATACAAGGCTAAAATATAAATGCTGTCAAATCAATCACGGCAGGGTTAAAAAGCGGTTTTTGATATCCATAAATAATTGCTTATGTCAATCATGGCCAATTCGAGCAGTTTGCATATTTAGAATCGAAAAGTTGTCTTTTCCGGAGTATAAATAGTATATCATCAGAACCGGATTTTTTTTGTGTGATGAGTTTTTAAGTTCGACAATTTCGCCACAATTACCGAATTGTATGAAGATCATTATCCGCGAATTTATTATTTCGTGGGAACTATCCGATTTTCCGAAGTATAATACTCGAGCAAAAAAAATGCTAATACGCTTATAATCAAGCTGTTGGATTTTGCTCGAACTACATGAGCGATTTTATGGCAAAAAAAAAAATTAAATCAAAATGATAAGCGCGGAGAACTTGTATCGAACGCTATAAGAAACGTCGGATACTGAGTGTTCGTATTGCGGAAGAATCCAGTTATATCCTCAGTGTGGCTTTTTATTTTATTTTTTCTAAGTGTGACATAAGCAATTGTGGGTGAGGTATCAGGGTTGCTCAACATTTTTTTTTTGCCACAGTGCGATCGAAAGCTTCCTTGTGTAAATTTGTCAAATGGCTACCATTTAACCTTTGCATCCATGAGGCATCATCTTCCGACATGGAAGGCTATCAGCTCCTGGCCAATAAATTATGGGGCATCCATTTTTGGCGATAACGTTTTTTGGTCGCTTTTTACAATACCGAAATGACGAATGGGTATTTTTAGGTCGTTATTAACGAATCGGAATGAATTCCCCGGGTTGAAATTTTACGACGCAATATAACGAAACAATGAAAACTTCACTTTATGGCCAATCGATGAAGAAACAATCTGTGAGAAGTATAAAATGCGACGTTATGGGATAAGAATTCAACGTAGAAACGATTTTTTAAATGTGATTGAAGATCATATGCTAAAAAATATATACCATACATACAACATTGGTTAAATCATGTAAATTGTCAGCATTTTTACTTTCTAGAGTCTGATAAAATCCGCCTGAATGCTTCTAGAATATAAAACTAAAACAGTATTAATTTTTGTGAATTTATAGCACTAATTGCACAATTTTTCCACCAAAAATATTGCCAATTGAGACATACACGCAGAATTGATAGTTGATGCGGGAAAAGGCAGATGTTCTATTGTATATATCGATGTTTTACATTTTCATTTAAGTTTTTATAAAATCAAATTCTTGTTGGATTTTCCAAGTGTTTAGCCCCGATATCTGCCTTTATAAGCATTGAGCTATTTTTTTCTGAACATACAAAAAAATAGATAATTGGATCCTAAGAATTATTGAAGTAAAAACGCTTTAATTACGAACGTCCAGGATGAAAATATTGCAATATTTGCATATTTTTTTTGCGATCCAAATACCGTTCACGTCTGAGATTGATGGATTTTTTGAAGATTCTATATAATCAGCAAAGTGGTAAACACCTTATTTGAATCCGCGTATTTAGTCATAATAAAAAACGTGACAAAATATTCCTTGATTTTCAGGTTCTCTGGGAAACCAGTCCTCAGATAATCGTCCAGTGCATTGACCTGATCGGCACGATGCCAAAAATGCAAGCTTCTTCTCATTGTCGCTTATAAAGCATACGGTTTTGATTTGCATTATAAACAGCATGCTTTTTTTGAAACGTTTGTAGCAATCCAATATAATCCAATTTGATTCATACTTGTGGCAAAGCGCATTACCCTAAGTCGCATGGAATAAGAAAATTGAATCATTAAATTCTCGTTAAATGTGGATATCCGTTTTTCGCAGCCATTCTAAATTGCATAACTTTCGTAATAGATTTATCATAAAAAAATAGTGTAAGCATTCCATTTCCAGGCAAAAGAAGGCAATTCCACCACAATATGGGAACAATAAAACTATATTTTGTAAATAGACAAGTTTTACTATGGCTGCGATTTAAAGTTCGCCCGGGGAGGAGATAAAATCGCATTTTTATGACGCGAAATTACACTTTTCTACTCGGCTTTCTGCGATTCAGCTGTAAAAAAAGTGTTATTTGAAAAATAGTTCGCATCCTAATAGCGACGATGTAATCTTCTTTGCGGAATGAGATTTTCAGACGCTAATAACTAATTTCCTCGGTCGTGAAGTTTCAGCAAAATCTCAAACATTCCATCATCATATCCAACATTGCGCATGAATATTTATGCAAAACGTATAACTATAATCACTTCGTGGAGATTCGTTTTAAATTTGATAGGAAGAATAAATTTTTCGACTTCTACTTTAGATTATATGCCTTCAGAATATTGAGAGTGATTTAAAAATCGGATGTTAAAAATAAAGCGTTTGAATAATGCATTTTAAATATGTTAAATTAGAATTGTGTAACAAATCGTGGGTGAAAGAAGTATGCAGTGTAATGCTTTAGGATGAGTTTAAAATTAAGGCAAATCAAACTGAATTTGTCACAAATGTAGCCAAAATTATAAATGCAAATATGTAATAACGTCTAGTATTATAAGTGCAAAATATTAATATAGACCCAGGATACGATTGCGGATAAAAGACACGATTTATATTAGATCTAATCAATATCACCATGATTTTGTAATTTGTATTTTAATATCCTTTACACGTTCTCTACGATTCATGAATGATAAGTATTATCCGTTCGATCGAAGGTTTCATTAAAACTGTCTCTTCAGATATTTTCAATGTTTCCTATAAGAATTAAACATGATATGATATTTATAAAAGACATTTTGTTTGTATTGTTGTATAATTTCGCTTTGAAAAGCTCTGGTGTAAGGTATTTTTATTAAAAATAATATATAATTTGCGTCAGATACTCGACGAGAAAAGTCTGTGGATAATCCTCAAAAACGTCTTTGTTGAGATATAACGTATGAGAAATGTTTTTTCTACGACTTTACTTCTGCATTTAATTATGCAAACGACTAGTGGTAAACCTCATTAAGGCTTTAGTTCCATCTGCATCATATGCTTTTCATCTTATTTCTTAGAGCTCGTTTGATATTTTTAAAATAATATCTAATAATATAATATCTCTGATCGGGTCATATATTTTATTGAGTTAAATATTTTATCATTTGTGCATAATGTCCATGAACATTTTTGATTATGTGATTTTATCATTAGAGTCCGTAAATGTATTAGCATAATTAATATGTAAATTTGAATCTAAATGACTTTTTAAAAATTACCACTTAATAGAAATCCTGTCTCTTTTGTCTTCTGGATATTTTAAAAAAAATCCAATTAAGTTTAATAAATGGCGTCATTTAATACAAAAAAAAGTTTTATTGCATGACGCAAAAAGTAAAATGATTCGCATGACAATTCATTTGTGTGTATATTTTTTGCCTTCGTCATGGACACTTTGATGATATTTGTTGTATAAAATTGTGAATTGGAATCACTTATTCAGCAAATAGAATAATCTGACATTATGTCAGCTATCAAAAGAGCAATTTGAGAAATCTTGTAGAACTAACTGGGTCAAAGTTAGCGAAGTCAATTCAGAAGTCATAAGAGTTCCTTAAATCTCGTGGGTGGACCCATGCCAATAAACAATTGAAGAAGTCCCTACAAAAAATATTTGTTAGAAAAAGGTACGCAAAAATAAATAATGGTTGGACGTCAAATGTCAGTTGTAATGGAATAAAGGAAAAACGATGTTCAAAATAAGTTTGATAGACAAAGAGCAATAATAATTTATATTAAAGAAATCGAATATTAAGCAATTTTTTCTGAAATGTTACCGTCAATAAGTTTTTTTGCACAATCATTTTCGTTTTATTATTTATTGATAAAAGAGGTGTTTGAATTAATTATATTTACAAAGAGGTATTAAAATCCAACAGATGTCAAAGCTCCTCCAAAAATATAAAAAAACAGGATATAAAACCAATGAACCTATAACCAAAAGGAATTCAAATTTTGGCAAAGTTAATAGAATGGATGTTAGAACACTAAAGAACAAACAGCTGATAAATACAAGCAATTCCTTGTTATCAAGATAGATGAGGATAAGAAATATATACATATATACAGCGCAAAATTATTGTTATATTGCAATCATATATTTGTAACTGTAGGTATGGGAAATTAACGTTGCTCGAAGTCAGCTCGAAGTTGCTCGAAGTCACGGTTTAGCTCGATAGTTTGTCGCGTGTGGTTGAATTTTCGAAGCAAAAATGTCAAAATATCTTTATAAAGGAACGAAAGGCAGAAAAATTCGAGGAATTTCTGAAAAAAAATACGTTATCTTGGGAACCCAATTGGAATCAAAAGCTGGTGCATATAGCAGAAAGCTATTGCTTTAAAAAATATCCAAAGCTTGAAGACCTGACTCCATTTCTTCACCAAGAGATAAAACAGCATCTTTTACTAGTTTATAAAGATTCGTCCAGGGATGAATTACTTTAAAGATGCTTGGGTGGCCATACTCGACATTTAGCTCGACAGTTTGGTGACTGGCTTCAAATCACCTGCATTCTGGTGTAAAAATCATTGAAATATCAACATACATTGCTGCTGGGATATTTAATAACGACTAAAGCTTCATTTTGAAGATGATGAATACATTAAATATAATTATTGGCAACTACTATAAAGTTTTTGCTGAAAATACCGATTAAGCGCGGGTAGCGATGTAGAATCGTAAGAGTCTTTCTACACAAAATTAGCTCGCATAGCCCGAAAAAAACAGCTACTCGAAGATAATCGACTTTTTGAGAAAGCTGAAGATCTATTATATGCGCCTGGAATCATTGATTGATCGGTAAGTCACAAAAATTGATAGTTTTATCGTATTGAATCTTCAAACGAGATTATCTCGAAGCTGCATTTTCAAAATGTTCGCCAGTCGTAGCTTAAGAAGTTGTTGATCGATCTGACTGACATTTTGGGATGTTTCTCACTATAATATTATATAGTTAACAAAGCTAAAGTTTTAAGGTTATCGTGTAAATAAATTATTTTTCTGGGGTACTAACTACTAAATTTTTAATTTCATACTTTTTTAAATTTTTATAGCTTAGTTGACTGCCTACACATATTAAAAATCCAAAAAATATTTCTATTTTCGGTTTCAGTTCAATAGGAAACCTTCGACAAGTGGCGAGACGTTTGATATCAGGAGAAAAGGCACCTAATGGAATATCTTATAACTCCGCCATTTTGTTTTTGTTTTTTAAAAAAATTGAATAAATTAGAACTTTAAGGTTGTAGTAAAATAATGTCAAAAATTTAAAATGATACGATTATTTTATCACCATTAAAAAAATTATGAAAAATAACTCATATTCGAGCGTCTAAAGGGATTGCCCCTCTTAAGCCACAATACATAGTGAATTTAATTGGGAGCTTTAACCACATTCTGCTTATTTTCCGGATATTGCCCCAAGTGATTTTTATTTATTTTATGCCTTACCCTTTTTTCTAAGGAAAAAGTTAAGCTCTAAATAGGATGTACCAAATGAACTTTCAAGTTTTTTTTGACTCAAAATCAGTGTCTACCTACAAAGCTGCCTGTGAGATGGTGAGAAATTGTAGATGGTGGAGAAAAATGAATCATTGATTAAAATGTTAAATTGTGTTTTATTTACACTATTTAAAAATTTTCCCAAAACTGCGCACGAAATTTTGGACTGACCTGATAATGATTACCTTGATATTCTTATCAGTGCTAATATTTTTTTTTTATTCAAAAATGATAATACACGCATTAAAAATGCTTTGTATCTCGATACATCTAATACATTGTCATAAATCATTAACGTGACAACCCTGAATATCACAAAAATACGACAAAGCCTATGAAATAACTTTATTCATACACGAATAAATGGGACAAAAATAATTTCGGACGTCTAAATCAATTACAATGCACCGAAGCTTATCATTTAATCTGATTTTTGTTGTTATTCTGTATTGTATCGATGATATGATAAAACGTAATGGGGGGGAAATTTAATATTTAACGCAGCAGCGCAAGGCAGAATTATTCACAAAAAATACTCTAGGGCTATTTTCATGAGTAAGGCTTTTGTGGTTCACATTTGTTAATGATTTGTCTTCATTAATAATGTGTACAGAGCGGAATAAATAATAATCTGATAGGATGAAAGAGGATGAGACAAACCCTCCGAGCTCGGTCTTAAATACTTTTCCACAGCCTTTTTAGCATGATCTCATAATTAATAAATCTTCGGGATTACCTTGTTCCATTGTAGACGAGTTTCAACATTAACTTTGAGGATAAATATTACCTTTAATATTTCAATCTTAAAAAATTGACTTAATTATTTTTTTAAGAAGCAATAGGGTTAATTCTGAAATATTGGCAAAGTGATAGAACTGTCGATTCATTCGATATAATATCGCATCGTACCATATGTCACATGCCATCCGGTGATTATTGCAATAATCGAGTGAATGTGCAGAAATATATTTTTGATGTTGATCTAATAAAATTAATTGCACTATCATTCACCAAGCATTCTGATCATTGCTGCTGAATAATGCATTTTCAAATTTGAATATTCATCGTGGTACATGCATTGATATCTGCCATAAGGACTCTATAACTTCATGGTATAACACGGAAAGATACTCATTTTATCATCATCTCTAGCAAATTATTTACGATTATGTTTTGGAAATCATTTAAAATTGATAACTAAACGTTTTTTCTTGTTGCAAGAAGCACTACGATCATATGGAAGCTTACATATTTAAAATTGAATTACATGAATGTAAATATTCGATTTTTCACCGATTGTTGAGTTGAAATATGATGAATGAAATGGTAGTATGCAAATTATGTTTACCGTTATCATATGCTCACGATCATACAGAATTATGTCATGACATTATTGGCTATTATTGGTTATATTTATTAAATTGTCAATAATAAATACTAAAGAAGCTTAATGCAAGATGATTCATATTTTAGTATGCACTTGGACATTTAACCGTAAAGTATACAAGCAAAAAAATGGGTCGATTTACAGTTAGTATCTTGAATCATGCAATATTAATGCATTTGCTGTTGTAAGTGTATCATTTATTATTGTAAATGAATGTTCACTGACAGAAAAATATAAGTGTTTATAGCAGAAACCTCAATCTTTCTGAAAACAATATTTTAATGATCAACTTTTTCTTGTCTTAAGACGAATTATATCCTACGCATTTATTGAGTGATGTGTTACACGTATTTACATTCAATTAATCTATGCACATTTATATTTTTCTATTGTTACGCGAGCCATATTTTGATTTTCATTAGTTTTACGATTTTAACCGTTTTAAAACAAACCAGAAAATACTACATTCCAAATCTCGTTTTAATGTTAGTTTGTTAAATATTTATGATGTTTTAGATTTTTTTACACAAATTCTACATTTTGTAGAGTTACTTATTGGGTTAATACACAGAAACACGCCAGATCAAGTGTTATCAAATTTATCGTATTTTAGCTATTATTCTGCTTATATTATATTAAGGGACTATACTTTGTTAAAATTTAAAAATAAAGCAAATATTTATAATATTTGCTTTAAAATGTAAGAGTGAATTTGCTTTATTGTTTTGCAAAACATTTTTTGGATTATCGCGGGTGTACTGTGTTGAAATTTGACAGAGCGATGATGAATTGCAACACTCGCAGATATTGTACAACTATAAAGTTACATTTTAAAAGTATTTTATAAAAATATTGACAGGATCAAGGAGCTTCCTATCCGGTGTAATGTAAATGTAAATGTCATTCGTTGGTAAAATATAGCAAATTACAAATACGTCATAGAATACGTTTAAATATACAATTCAAATATAATTTTTATATAGAACGAAGAACTGATCAATGTTGTCCTTATGTTCGTGTATTTGAATTTGCATTTTATCACGTTGGTATGCGCACCACAGATTGAAAACCACTGTTATGGTTAGATATATCAATGTAGTAAACTCTTTTGTAGGTGCCACTAAAATTTCGTTTCAATCCAAGCCAGTTTAAGAATCATATCAATTTTACGAAAGAAGTAAAGTTTCGTGAATTTCTTGCGAAATCACCCGGACTGTAAAGTGTTTTTTAATATCCGGATTGAATTAAGCTTAATGTAAGCACTCTTGTTCATATTCGATCGTCCCTCTTAAAGCGCCATTCAATTATTAGCTCCCGGTTCTTGGTTGTGTTCAAGCGTTAATATTTTACATTTTAAACACAATTTATGGTCAAATTATAAAGCAACGGCATGGCTTATAAAATATAATCGATCTTTTTATTTGGGCATCAGCAGCTCGATTTTGAGTTTGGGTCCCGCGTGTAAATCATTGTCGCTATTCGGCCGAGCTGAGGAGCTTGTGAACAAACACAGACATTATTTTTAGTAGATAAATTTTAATGGGTGGATAGCTATTGTAAAGTTTTCAAATTTATTGTTGTTTGATTCGAAGAGCAGGGGATTTATGGTAATTACCACAATTTCACTTTTACGTTTTGGAATTTACGGACGAAACTTTTGTTTTCGGAGTTGAATTGAAACCGCTAAACGTTCACTCCATTTAAATAATACACGCAAGAAATTTGCATATAAATCAATTAAACTGCCTCGGCCTGCGATAACCGAACAAGTCTTCTACCCTTCTTTGTTCACTTTTTCACGTGCACTACAATGTACCCCACCGAAAACTCGTTTCGAAAAAAAAAGTGGAAAAAGTGGAGTTCGTTTTATATCACCGCCGTTTGGGTCGCTCGTGTAACATCACCTGATAAAAGTAAAACATTCGAACAAAGTTTCTCAATTGAGGTTCTGCAAAGTAAACATAAAATGTGGCGATGTCCAAATATCTCACGTATTAAAGAACCTTTTACCTGCTTTCGTGATAAATTGTGTTGACACCTAAAAAAGTGGTCGATAACGACACGTACGCGTGTACTATGTAAATGACACGTATAGTACAAAACAACAGCTTTTGAGAAATACAATAGACTCTCAATTATCCGGGCTAATGCTGAGGGAGAACGGACATGGATAACTGGAAAACACGGATAATCAAAATCATCAAATTTCAACTTCGTTTCGAATATAATATCATATTTGCAATATAAATTATTTATTAAGAAAAACGCTCATATTAAAGCAGACAAAAGGCCGTTAATAGTTAGTACTAAGCATTACCAAAATATAAAATCAATATATACGAGTATATTTAAAAATCTGTATTTTTTCTTTGTTTTTGAGATATTTTAAACAAATTTCTGTTATCATTTAGATTTTTTCTTAAAGTTATTATAGCATTATGTTCAAATCTTCATAATTTCAGTGTAATTTAGCAATGTTTCAATACAATTCAATACCCTTTTATTGCTAATGTAATAATTGTTATATTTTCCACTTGTAATGTCACTCTCATTTTCTTGATATCTGGACCATTCATACATTCAAAACCTGGATCATTTAAATCATGATCGAGCCACTCCTCGATGTTTTTCCTATCTATATTTTCAAAACATTTTAAATTCTCCAATAATCTATATATTTCAGTTATATCATTTCATTCTCTTCAGAATGCATTAATGTGTTTCTAAGATTTTTTTTCCATGATTGAACAAGTCTTTTTGGCTTTACTTTTGACCAAGATTGTGTTATTCTGTATATAGCATCGAATATCGTATATTTTCCCCAGAAAACGATCTAGTTTTCATCTTCCTCAGCAGAGTTTTAAGAAGACCATGATGATAAAGACGTTACATCTATGCTATAGTGCCTTTATCCACGGGATTAAAATTTGGCAACTATAAGTCCATCGCTTGTTTTCAATATGCTTTAATTCGGATGAGAATGGGCATAATAATACTGCTTTCTGTAGCAATCCCTTATTTTTTTTAAATCTTACACCTTTGGAACCCATTTATTTTTTAACCAATCTTCAAAAATCTCCCTGTCCATTCATGTCCCTTTCTGGCTATAATAACCAACAGAAAGATTTTTCATTGAAGTTTCCTTAAAAGATCGAGGTTTATTTGCTTTGCCAACCAGCAAAAGTTAATCTGCACACCGGATAATTCGCACCCAGATAATCGAGAGTACACTGTACTAAACATACGTTTATCATTGAATATATAATATGAACTTATATAAACTATATGAAGCGTTTTGTACAAAATTTGGATGCGCGCGTGTCTAATTTTCTATTTGATTTCAATTCTTCTACCATGATTGCATCATTTGGTTTGAATAATTCAACATGGATGGTTTCTAGCATGCCTTACAAAGCATACAAAATAGCATTTCACAGGGTCAAGCTGGGCTTAAGGGTTGAAATGGGTATATCTTACAGGGAGACAGCTAGTATTTTTTTACATTTGACATTATCATAAAGCATCTACTTCACTTTGCCAATTACAATTTAATAAAGAAATGGATGGATATTCTGTCCTAATAATAATGATTGCACGCATTAATTTTCTGTTCTTTGTTAATCGTCTATAATTTATAATATGTCACATCCAAATGTCAATGCTGTTCACCATATCAATATGTTTTAAGTGGTTTAGTGTTCTAGTCCGTGAAGTTCAAATAATTTGTGATCTAAATTTAATCAATGATAAGAGTAAGATATTATGGACAGATCATATAGTACATTATAGAGAGGGTGATAGAAAAGTAAGAGCTGTGTATGTATTTGTTATCAAAATCTGAGAGTTCTTCGATTTAAAACGGATAACTGGAAAACACGGATATTCTAAATCATCAAATTTCTACGTGCTTTCAAATGTAATATCATATTTACTACTACATAATATTTATTATTTATTAAGAAAACCGCTCATAGCTAAACAGATATGTGGCCGTTAATAGTTATTACTAAGCATTACCAAAATATAAATAATATAAATTAAAAAAAACTCTAATCTTTGTTAGTTTTTGACATTTTTTAAACAAATTTCTAATATCACGTCGAATTTTTCTTAAAGTAATTACATCATTATATTCAAAACCTCTTTTTTCAGCTTAATCTAGAAACGTTTCAACATAATTTAGCGCTGTTTTATGACTAATATAATCATTGGTATCTTTTCCACTTGTAGTATCTCTCTTAATTTCTTCCTCTTGAGAAACAATATCTGCATCGTCCATGCGTATGAAATCTGAATCATTTAAATCACGATCGAGTTATTCTTCTATATTTTCTCTATTCACGTTTTTAAAACATTTAAAATTTTCCAATAATCTACATATTTCAGATATATCATTTGCTTTATTCTCTTCTGAATGCATTAATCGTTTTCATGCCAGGAAGAATCTTTCTCCACGTTCGAATCCGCAAACCGGATTATCCGCACTTGGATAATCGAGAGTACACTGTAATTTATTTTTCAATTTCTCTAATATAAATTTATTTTGTAATCATGGACAAAACCATTTGCCCGATAAAATGGAAAAAAACCTATGTAAACATTATGTAATTATATTAGGTCATCTCGAAAGAAATTCATTGCATCGCATACTCTCATTTAAGTTCAGTTAATATCCAAATACGACAAAGGAAACATTTTTGTATTTTTTTAATCTTATTTGTATGGTTCATCCGCTTTAATTTCTTGGGTCATAAATTTTATTCCATTACCAAGCCTGAAACCAACAAAGAACATATTCAACATTGTATAATGATATTTTAATACAAGACTTGAACACAATCAAGGCTATAAACACCCTCAATTAAATCAATGATCCTTAAGATATGCTGTGATCTTTAATTGAATCAGATCTTCATCAATCAATGGAATAACTATCACAAAACTCTTATCTTCAATATCAAACTAAACAATAAGTTCCACATCATCCTCCATAGTCGATAGATTTAACACCTTTTTATTTAAATCTTAAGAACATTAATTAAAAGACAAAAAATAAAAACGTAGAGAAATTCATTCATCATTTGGATTCATATTTTCAGCTGAAACCATATAATTTTTATAATAAGGGGATTCAAAATGATGAAGCGTAGTTCTTACCATATCATATCATATTATCATAGATAAACGCGTGGTCTTGATGAATTGGAAAATTCATTCAAATTCAAATTCATTTGCAGAGGACAGTAAGGAACACAGAAGAATTAAAAAGAGGATAACTTTAACATTTTATTTGTAAAGAAGAAATATAGTGTTGTATTAATTTAAATGAAATGGTTATCAATAAAATAATTCAAGAAACAATATATTTTCCAGAATGAACACCAATTTAATTTGGGGTTATCATATTCCCCAAATTAATGGTATAAGTATGTGCAAGGGAAGAAGAAAAGGGGTGATTAGTTGTTCTGATTACCAACTTTTGAACTTAGTCCACTGCACACCCCATAACGATAAAAAGATAATACTTAACCACCAGATGAATGATGAATTGAACTGTTCTATCGAAAAAATTCTTCGCCTATTAAGAAAATCTAATGGAAGGTTTTGTTCAGGAACGAATTGAACGAAGAAAACTTCGACGGCCAGAAATCCTAGCAAATGAACGATCTATTATAAGTATCCAATCAACATTGGTTAAGGATGGATATCAATAAGGTACATACGATTTCATTATAGGTGTGATTTATCCATTGTTAGATGTACGACGGCTGATGATATTGAATTGGGCAAAAGCCTTTTCCTATTCATTCCATCAAATTGAGTCTATCATTATGCTTCATTGTATAATTTTTCATATGAAAATGGTATAAATAACTTAATTTTTTTATTTTTACGTAGATTTTACGTATATTCTGCAACGTAAAAAAATGTTGTACTTATAAGTAATGTTTGAGTTTTTCGCATAATTATTATCAAGATATTATTTTTTATTCAGGTTCCAATAATGTTTATTATATTCAAATATGCATTATCATAAATTTAAATATCAAATTGTAAGCGGATGTTTTTAATAATTTTTAATTTAAATATCATGGAACTGATTTGTGGAAAATTTTCTAGTATTCAATTTTATTACAATGCGGATATTATTATTGTAATATTTAATTATATCACAATGCGGATATATCCGTCATACCCACTTTGTATGGACTTTGGTCTTGACGGATATATACGTCATATCCACTTAGGGGTTAAAGCCAAAGAATCACATGCCTAAAGATACACAGGTGTATTTCTCGTGTCTATTGATAGTAGCCGAAAGACGCACATATGCGTAACCCGACGTGAATGTGTTAATGAGAATAAACGACTTGCAATATAAAATTATATTTATTATCAATAAAAACTTTTTGAGAATCCCTCAAACGTCCAAACAATCGATGATTTCAGGTCAAGTTTGTATAGCTCATCGATGATCCGGCGACTTAATTATCACACTTCCACGTTTACGTAACGCGCATTAACCCTGACCGTCATCACGGTAAAAGATTCGGTCTTCTTCTTCAGTCCGGTTTAACAAGTTCCATCAATAAGCATCATAAATGTCAGAAATAACAGACATCTCAAGGCTGCATGGCTTTGAAAGTGATTAAATATTTTTTATGTTTTATTATCTCACGTTACATAATAATTGGCTCGTATAATTACACATAAACCAATTTGTATCCGGTATTTTGACTAGTTCGTTTAGGTGCAAAAAATGCAGATTAGCATCGTATAAATCACACAGCGCATTCAAAACTGTGCGTCTCGCAAAAAATAATGAGCAGATAAAAAGTCCAATTTGCATGCCCATTCAGATATGATTTATCTATCGAGTCATTGTTGTACTAATAACATTTCTTACAATGCAAAAGTAGCAATTTATTACCGCGGATTGAAGTTTGTATGCAGACTTGTTAAAGGTGGTCATTGTGATGCGGCGATAAAAAATGCAGATGGATTTAAATTTTTAATGGATATTATCCGTCGCCATTCGCGAAAGGTTCTTTGGTAAGTTCATTGTGAATAAATTGCCATTGAATTATGTGTTTTGATGGCGAGCCTTTTCAACGGAGGTATTAATTTTCAAGCTTTTAGGGTTTGTAAAAATATCCATGAAAGTCCATTCTGCAAGATAAAAATATATTCCGCCGATGTTTGCGTTAATAAACTTCTCCGATTTATCGCATTTGCTGAATTTGCTAAATATTTATTTGCCTGCTTCGTAACGGTACCAAAAATAAAACGGCTCTTAATACATTGCAAACATTATTTAATGGTAATTAGGTCTTAATATACAGTTATACAAATAAAATTTAATCTTAAATAAAATTACAGTTTTTTGGCAATCCATGATCAAATTAAAAATGCATATTTACAGCGTCTTAATGTACTCGATTGAATAAAATTTCGCTAATCATTGAGATTATTGATTTACATAAATAATAGATTGTCCAGTTAGGAATGTCGTTTTTTAAGTTAAAGAGTTAAATCAAAACAAAACAAAAATAATGAACACAACTTTTTTCCATCTGTTTATTTATTTTTATTCTGGAAGATCAAACTTCAACAAGTTTTGCTACAAAATATTTTTCGTTTCCTCATTTCAATCTTTTCTATATTTATGATTTTTCCCCCGATAAATAATACTACGATCTGAATAAATAATAGTCAGAAAGAGCATTCAGGAGAATAAGGTGGATGCGGAATCGTTTGTCAATCGAGTCTCTTTAATTTGCTTGCGGTCATCTTTGGTTTATGGGGTCGCGCATTATCTTATTGCTAAAAAATTTGGCGATGGTTGATTCCACCTGGCCTTTTTGTATCCAACGCTACTTTTAAACTTTCTAATTGTAAACCTCCCTCATTATGGTTTGACCATATGGAGGGACTTCATGGTAGATTATCCCTTCGGAGTCCTACTATACATTTAAAAGAGCTTTTTTTACTGTTAGACCCGGTCGATGAGTTGGTTTCTTTATCTGCCCTTTTGAAAGTCATTGTTTTTTGCGTTTTTGATTTAGTACAATACCCAATTTTCATCTCCAGTCCACAATATAGTGTAAAAACGGTCGTTTCTTCTCTTTATCAAATAAATCACCACACGTACTCGCGCGCACCGCCTTGATCTCATCAGTAATGTCATACGGTATTCACACCCCCTGTTTTATGATCTTTCTTATTTTTCTCAAGTGTATTTGAGTACTTTCTCGGTAATATCCAAGCTTATTTGTTAATTCTTGTATAGTCTGTTGGATTTGATTCAATTTCAGCACGCACTAACAAAATATTCAATACGTGTACAAAGGAATGACTGAGATACAACTGAAGGTCAAAAATTACGTATGAAAAAAAACGGCATTTCTGACTGGACAATCTAATAATACATAAATATTCGCAATATGCATTTATTTCTGAGACAAATACTTGCAATAAAATAAAGTAGCAAACATTTATTTATGTATTAATAAATTTAAATAAATCAACTTAGTACATCAAATATATTTACTATTCGATGTATTGAATTATCTAAATGAGAAATCCTATAATTGGCTTTGTAATATTTCTAATCCATGGCTAATTTATATATGTAAAGCTGTTGGGTTTTCATAAATATAAGATATGTTAATCCTTTTAAATGTATTATATTTACTCGATACGCTGTAACTAAATTATCCATTTAAATCAGGGCGTCGAAGTGGTTTTTTAAATTTCGGTTTTCGTTATGGTTCAATCCAAAACATTTACATAGGTTTGGTTACGGTTTTCGTTCCGGGAAAATTACGGTTTTCTGGTTCGGGCTTTTTTTATGCGAATGCGCATAATAAAAAATTTAGACTAGTGCAGGTTACAACCATTAAAGTGTCAGAAGGATGACGAAATAAGAATAATTCTAATTGTAAGGAACCTTGCCTTTAACATCCTGTATGCAATGAAATAGTTATTTCATCCAGTGATGAAAGTAATCTGGGATAAGTTCATAAATCATGCCGATTATTATCTTTTAGTGATCATAGTTCTGATATATTTTCATAAATATGTATGCTGATTGATAACAATAAATCGTACGATTATCGGTTAAAATAGATTTTAATAAAGCAATTTTAAGATAAATAGGTATTGTGTTTTTATTTTTATGATTTTTTTATTAACTTTTTTTATGCGATTTTTGGTACATTCTATCACATTGATTTAAAGTTATGCGGTTTTTAAAAAAAATGGAATCTATATATCAGACCGAAGTTTATATAGGAAGATGTAAGGTTAAACAAAATACATAATAAAGACTTGATAATAATTTTATCTGAAAATTTGATTTAACAGGGGTGTAAAAAGAGTAAAGAATATAGTGTTGTTGGATAAATACAATATAATAGAACGTATATCGAATCTAAAAAACTGATATTTTATCTAATCGGTTTCGTTCCGAAAAAAAATAACGGTTTTACTGGTTATAGGTTTTCGGGTCAGTTCCGGTTCGAAGCCCTGAACTAAAACAACAATATTAAATCATAAAGCGTCCCTATTTAATACACATTATTTTATCCTTCCAAGACACCCTATATGCAAGAAAATTTACATGCTGCAGATCACCCTATAAAATTGATTGATACATAATGCTTATTAAGTGAGGGGATTTTGCTGGAGAAACTGAAATAAATTGACAGTTCAATAATACATAGAACTGAAACTGGTCATTTTAAATATTTTATGTTATGGCGTTGTTTGAATTCAACTTTATACAAGTTTGCAAATTTAGAACCTTTCCATGGAAGGACAAATGTCAAATAGACGACGTAAATTGTCTTTGTAAATCAAATATGTTTAATATTGTCGACAGAAGCTTTCAAGGTGAAATTTGTACTGTGACTATATTTAATAAATGTGTATTCTTAATACATTATAAGGACAAAGTATGATGATTCTTATATAACAAATCGTTATGGAGGTTACATTTCAGATCGTAACAATACAGTTTATTACAGAATGCTGCTATGACATCCTTTGATGTGGCCAAGGTTATTATAGCATAACCATTTTATTATACCAGCGCTTCTCAATATTAAATTTTATCAAGCTGTCAAAGTATCTGCGAAGAGATAAGATATTCAAACTCTGTACACCAAAAATATCATGGGGGCGTGTATAAACGTTCATGGCAGTGTTTGAGCATTTTCTAATTTTCACTCGAGCACAATAAAAACTTTCAGACATGAAAATCTAGCAGTGATATTGGGGTGGATGGAAAGTTGTCCGACGGTGCACACAATAGCCGCCTGGAAAATGATTTTCCCAGAATGGACAGCTTTTCCGGGCATTCGGCAGACGACGACCATTACTACGCCTTGGGAAATTTACGACGCTTTTAATAAGCCACGTTATTGAAAAATCTCATTCATCATCGGCAATATTGACATCAGCCTGTGTTTTCCTTTCTGTGCGAGCTTTCATATTGTGCGAAGTCGCATTTAGGCGCGACCTACCGAACGTTTCTGTTTGATGATTTATTTTTGCCATTCATCTTCCTTAAAGTTGGACACGTGGCGTTTTTTTGGTATCTTCACAACTCATTCTTAACACATTAATATATATTTCGTGTCATATACATGGCCGCCGACACCGAAACACACTCACCACAAAAAATATCCGACATCGTTTTTCGTATACAAAAAGAAGTTTAATTTGATCCTTTTAATGCCGGCGGAATTTCGGTTCCGTGATCCACGCCCGCGCCGCAATCCTTGTCGCACAAAAGGATGCTGAAAAAGCTTCACGAAAAAACAGTTTGAATATGTAAAAGCTTCGTTTTTGCTTAAGCTCCCCGAAAGCCCCAAGAAAAATATTTTTATCCAGTCAAAACTATGACTTAAAGGGGTATAACGGAAATTAAATAATAAATGAATCAGGGACAACTCGAAAAATGGGATACGGAAATTATGATTATTTTAGTAGGGAGTAAATTTCTTCCCATAAACAACGCAATTTGACATAAATATATATACGAAATTGAGTGTAAATATTATTTCTCTTGAAAATGTATCAACTTGTAATGGTTTTAAAATATATATAAATTACGCATTTCTTATACACCCAGTGCAAGCAGTACAAATTTTATTGTCCTTAAACTATCTTGAATATTTACTTCCTAGAAATACAAAGTCATCCATATGTAACGCCTGAATATTTTTCTGCAATATTTT
Source organism: Stenopsyche tienmushanensis (assembly GCA_008973525.1). Taxonomy (NCBI): domain Eukaryota; kingdom Metazoa; phylum Arthropoda; class Insecta; order Trichoptera; family Stenopsychidae; genus Stenopsyche; species Stenopsyche tienmushanensis. Next base: position 1,140,091 of record WACJ01000071.1, on the reverse strand, counting down.
CTGAAATCTTGCTGAAAATAGACATCAGACACGTCAATTTGATTCGATTGTGATCATTAAAAGTCACTCAATATTGATTGGCGTCGCTCAGCATTCACAATAGCAACATTTCTGTGTGAGCTTCAACTCTAAGCAACATTTTGCTTAAAAATGTTGTTGTTCAATATATACTTGTCCATGGTTAAATTTGTACTACTTTCTACTAAAACAAAATGGCATATATCATTTGAAAAAATGTTACGTGTAAACATTATACGGCACTAATATCTAAGCGTTGCATTTGGATGATGCATATTTTTAATTTTTGCTTAATTAAGACCATCAAACATTGCAATTGATTTTTATAACATTTTGCATATAAAGTTAAGGCAGATATTGATATTTTCAAATAAATTCACATTTTTTAAATATTGCAGCGAACTTAAGAACCTTAGAAAAGTATGCTAATTTCGTATAGTTTTTATACTAATTAAATCCTCATTGAGTCGTCTGTGTATCGTTTATGTTTCCGTGGGAACAACCTTGAGCTTACTCGATCATAGTAATTGAAAAGCATTCCAAATTAAATCTATGTGCCGAAAACAGTTTATTAAATTAAATCATGGCAATTAAGCTGAAACGCAAAGTAACACTCAATAAGTACGTAGGATTTTTCACTTTTCACGTTTTTTCTTAATTGTGGTCTTTTTTTGCAATTTATTTCACACTATATTTGTAAGCATAATATAAAATTGCATCGATGAAGACTCTTATTTTATCCTTTTAATTGTTTATTTATTTAATTAAGATTTTTTATAAAAAAAGGCCCGGGATGTTGATGGGAAAAAATTAGTACGTAAGTAAATGGCGGAATACGTTGTCGATAATCAGGGATCTCTTATAGGGATGTGAAAGCCTATATATTTGTATTTATGTACCAATGATTGACAAGAAATATGGTACAGAGCCTGTATCGTTGGATAGTAATAACTATTAAGTGCTTCAAAAATATCTGAGATTGATCAAGTTGAATTGAATAAAACGATGAGTTTTTCACCATATTTATGATCTGATTTTCAATATCTTAAAAATTGCAACAAAGCCAGATTTTTCTGCGGATCACACGTTGATCTATGCTATGGTATACATGTTGCATCATCGGGCATTATAATGTTGAAGTAATTTATAAAGTATGTAAGTAAGTATTGATTTCAGATCAAAATGTTTGATCGTAAAATATAAGTATTACGTATTCATTTTATAGTATATTTTAGGAAAATTTATTATCAAAAAGCATTGCTACATAAGTTTTTGGTCTCCCTTGAATTAAATAAGCGTTTTTGTAATATTAATACCAAAGGGTCCATATTGAGTTGGGAGAGAATAAGAGGTGTAATTATTTATCGGGGACACGTGTGACTTCACGTGGCGATAATGACGCGGAAATAGTTATAAATTACCGCACGACATCCAATAAATTTAATTTTTACAGCCACTTATTTAAAAACCGATAATTTACTCATCGCCATAAATCTGTTCCGCCATTGTAATAATTTACGCGCAGCGACATCCATACGCACGCATTGCAGTCGCACCACTTAGAGCGGTAAATTTGAATTTTTACCTCAAGTTCGGGCTTAACTTTCAAGGTGATCCCTACCTACACACATGATAGGCTTTTATGGGTTGGAGGTGGGATTTGCTTTTTGTGGACCTTGGCAAACGGTTGCCAAGTTGCGCTACATAATTTCTCACCGTCCTCCTCCCGGCAGGATTTCAGGGCTCTTGTTCGCATTATTACATTTCTAGGCTAATACCGTGTTTGTTTTGTTCGATATTTGTTCAGTTCCTTGCGTTCATGTACACTGCCTAGTTCCAATTTGTTCGGCTAATTTGATAACTCATATATCTTAGTTTGAGCAACTTGCAATGTAAATAAAATATTCGTAACAATTTAAAAAAATCCTAAATAAAGATAGGTGTGTTATATCTATTGGATGATTAAACACATTTATATGGATAAAATATTAATTTTACACAGGAAGACAATGGAAATTTAGAGCTACTCTAAGTGAATGCTTTTAAATTATGAAGTGGATATCGAGAAACAAAGATCAGTTCCAGCTGAAAGAGTCTGAATGTTTTCTGAGATGAAACTTTCAACGAAGTCACGTAAAATAAGAGCAACACTGAAATTTAAAATGCGTTGAAGGCGCCTAATAAGAAAAAGGCAGAGAATTCTTTTGAAGGCCTCCTGCGAAAATTCTATTTTGCAAAGGAAATGGACGACTTGGAATAAAAAAAGTAATTATATTCCCGCGAACACGTTTCTTCAAATAACGTATTTCATAGGAAAAATTTAATACGATTTTCTTTCAATTATCTCAATATGATTACTTACATAGAACTGCAAGCTAAAATTGCTGCATAATTACACTAGCAAAAATGTATGAAATTGTATTGCAGCAGCGCGACAATTAAAATCTATTCTGCACTTTCAGTAAGATTAAATTTTATAACAAGCAATAAAGTCTCCCTTAGATAATTCTCACTATAAAGAATTATTGTAAATACCACCAAAAAATATGTCATACTAGATATGAGGCATGAAAGCTGAAAAAGATAAAATCTGACGATATGCACCCCTATATTTTTTATAACCCAAAATTCCTAGTTTTCAATACCAAATGATGTAATTTCAGATTATTAAACTTAAAATTGTTATGTAATGTAAATCAAGGATGGGACATCTCAGCGATTTTAAAGATTTCAATTGTGATTTATTTTTTTATTGAATTGAATTTTTATAGGTGGGTTTGCCCGCCGATTTGCCCTACAATCGGCTTGAACATCACGAAAAGTGTAACTCCAAGAGGTAGTTGGTCGGAAAGATAGAGATAATCATTTTTAGTGTGTTCGTATCCGACACATACATCAAAGAGACGCTATGCGCATGCGCCGTGCTACCTCTAATGTGTGTGCCGGCGAGCCTATTTTATTATATATTACACAACATATAGCTTCATTTTTAGCTAATAATTTCCGTTTACAAATGGAAAAAAGCATTGCATACAATCAATTTTTCCTATGATTTAAAAAGGTTCTCTTCTAGAATTATTTTTTTTAAATAACATGGTTTTGAAAAATTAAATGAGGGATGAATTTGCGACAATAACTATAAAATCATTTAATCTAAAATATATTTGTACATAAATTTTGAAATTCTGGTCAGAATATTGACCTGAATAGGCTTTTTGTCATTAGCTGCTTCAATTTATAATATAAGACCACTTCAACAACATACAACTTAGTTATTCATTTTTTATAATATCTACAGATAGTCCCATGACTAAGTTAATAGACTATTAGCTAAAGCATCTTAGATTTAAATTTATTGAAGATGAGGTGATTGACTACATTTTGAGAAAGATATATATCATTAGAAAAATATTTCAAAATTATTTAATTGAAGGAACTGTTAAAGACCAATAAAATGCATCCAATTTGAAATAATTATATATTTTTCGAAATTAATCAAACCCATAGTAAATATAAAGTAAGTTTGTGTAGAGAACAGCTATTATGATAATTTTGAATCAGCTTATAATGATGTATACTTATTTGAATTGCGAATATTGTAGTTAAAATAGTTTAAATGTAAATAAATTTACTTTACTGTAAATGGGAGCCAATATTAGATCAGGATAAAAATACGCAAATACGAGAAGATGCAGATTGAAAATATTTGTATCAAAACGGCATACATGTGCGAATTTTATGCGTATTAAAATATGTTTGAAAAATTGTTATGGTACTTTGAAAAACATTTTTTTCATACAACTTGACTTGTAAGTTATGAGTTACCCACCGGTAGGATGATTGGGGTAGCGCCGGAGCTTTATATTTGTTTTTAGTTTCAATCCCACTTTGGCTTTGGGTCCTGTCATTATTTCTTAAAATAAATGTACACACACATCTACGGACATGTATACGTATGTATATAATAAATACACACATACATAAGATAAAGTATAAAAGGTTTAATCGCCGTTTACGGAGGAACACAAGAGAAAACACGAAAATTGAGTTCAGTGATTATCTGGAAAACAGTCTCTGGATGGAAACAGGATGCGCGCGTTTCATATTATGGTTCTTTCTCTGCCTCCACGGAGGTTCTACCCAAAATTCTACCCTTGCTCAGTGTCGTTTCTACCCCGACTGGGGTTGAACGCTCCGTGCGAGTGAAGGGGCGCGACGTATAACATCAACTTGTATTCCGCGTAAACACTTTGAACTAGTGAATTATTTAATCTTATTGCAATATTTTCAATTTTCAAGCATGAAAACCATTATTTTAATGCCGTATATTATATTAATTAAGAATGAATGATGTGAGGATACATTTTAATGTTGATATCGCAGAATTCATATAATGCTATTTAAAAACCGATTATGTTAAATCATCGCAACGGAAACTCATTTTTGAGGTTTGTTCATACACTTTAATAAACAATCTCAGATCATGAAACTAGTCCATCATTTAAATATGATTCGGCTATCATTCAATGTTGATTGAAATAAAATTGAATGAAATGAGCATCATTTTCATCCAAAAGAATTTAACACACATGCGAACATTTTCATTAACAGTAATTGGGCAGCTTTTAGGATTATACTTCAAGCTCATTATGTTCAAGTTCCAAAATACAATTTTTGAATTTCCAAATGAATATTCATTTTGTTTGCAGGTACTTGAATGATTCGCGAGTAGCTCATTTGGCGGACAGGGTAGTTTTTAATCCCCGTCCCTGCCGTGTTAGTTTTAATCTCGTTCCATTGTATGGAGTTCACATTAATTAAAATTTTAGCTGGGTGTGCTCTCCTTTTATTTATAATACAATAAAATTTAAATGTCATACATTAAGGCACATTCGGTTTCAGCTAATTTTCTTTGTTTCTTCAAAACATTTGCATTATAATGGAATATAAAAATAATGAAATCTTAATGGAGTCTAACTTTTACATTTTAAAAAGTATATTATAGTCTATCTGATACAAATATTTTCACCTTTATCCATAGCCACGTGAATGATAAATAAATAGCAGATATAATTGAATTTAGACCCACACCTTGCTTATATATATAGAATAACATGGGTCTATGTAATTTGAAATAGGAGATAAGCATATCCTCAATATTCTATAATAAACTACCTTTGGGATTGATCCCATGGGATTTTTACTCACACGTGATAAAGCTTCATGATTGATTGAAAAACAACCATAAATTCTGATTTTGCGAAAGGTCTTTTGGTTTATTTTAAATATAATACAATTCTAAGGGGAGGATAGAAATATAATACTTTATTACAAAACGAAATATAAAAATAATAACAAACAATGTTTAATTTTATAATAAATAAATATAATAGCACTTTTATAAAAATATTTTTTCATGCGGTGATATAACTATACAGTTATATCGATATCACTAATAAATCAGACAGAATGTCTTTCATTATTACAGTAATTTTTCTTCATTCTCAGGATTATGGCTTCCTTGAAATGAGATTTTTATATGGGGAAGCATTGTATATATATTATATGGGGATAGGTTAATTAACTACAATAGTATATAAATATTAATTTAATCATATAACATTTATAATGGCTTATAGAAGACTCTCCAGATTTGATTGATCGTCCAAGCTATTAATGTCTCTAAAACTAAACCTGATTGGAAACGATCGATTAAAGCTATAAATACCACACATTGACTTTCCCATAAGCATTTTTTACATTCTTTCCATGTTTAATTCCATTTTTATAGTACTAAAAATATTTTTTAGTAATATAAATTATATGATTATACATAGGCCTTAGGGTTATATAGATATTTCATTTGTACCAATTGAAGTACTGTTTTCTTTATAAATTATTCACATTTCGTTAATGAGTTTTATTATTACAGCCATTTTTTATCAATTCTAAAGACCATGATCTCTTTGGAAGGAAAATTTCGTGGATTGAAACAATGAATATGTATAAGATATAGGAATTGATTAATTAGATAGGATATTATCCACGAAAGAGATCCGCAATTACAATAATTTTACAATTATATAATTATTATTGTTGCAAATTGATTGCTGCATTTATTTATTACGAATTTAATCAACCAATTGGCATTTTGTTAATGTATTTGAGGGCAGGGCTTTCATTTACAATTTGTGATTTTTTTACTTATTAACATTTCTTCGAACAACCTACATAAAACCTTTATTTAACCCTTTGAGCAGTGAGCTCATTAAAATCTTCATAGTCTTAGATGCTATATTTGCTTGTCCTCCACGTATCCGTACAAATCCACTTATCTACCAGAATCACAGTAGCGTATATGAAGCTCATATTTAACACTCTCGTCGCCCAATGTGAATCGGTGTTGTTTCTAATGGGGCCCAAATTCGATGGTCGGAGCGCAAACAGAAGGGATAGCGATGCGATATTATAACGCACGGGATAAAAATGGACGACATGTGGCGCATCTTCTCTCTGGTGATGTTTTATATTAGATCGATAAGCTTGAGTCTGTCATTATTCAAATTAACAAAAACTAAGTGAAGACAAGCATGTGCAAACAGAAAAGGGTAGGAATGCAAGTTTCGAGGTTGATCTCGAAGGATATTTAGATAGTTGTCAACTGGAAGACATTATAGAAAAACGTTCGTAAAGTTAACGTCGTTATAGACATACGTAACAATGAGACGATCTATGCAATCGTGCGATGTACGCAGAAAGCTCTCCGTCTCTGTCTCCCATGCATAGCTACTGATCTTTGTCTCTCTCCGAGCTCAACGTACAAGAGTGTTCTTTTTGAATCACTGAAATAAGCTCGCAAATATGCGATCATCCTATAATACAGGTTAAAGGATGATCTAAATTCCGATAATGAACTATGTATGACTGAAATATGATTCGACTGCTCAACAATTAATTCTTTATATTAATGATCGATCCAAGTAAAATTTTACAAAGCTTTGGACAAAATTAAAGTTACCTTAATATTTTCCCTTGGCACTTAAATTCATCCCTTTTAATTTAATTATATTTGTAGGCATTTATTAAAAAAAATGCTAATTTGTACCCTAATACTTTAAAGTGTAATTATCTTACCTTAGCAAATAGGTAACCTTTTTATCTTTTTAGATAACGTTTATAGCTAACGTTAGAATTAGTTAATATTTCTAGGGTCAATGAAAAATACATTTTTGAATTCTAAAGTTGAGTTTCATTCCCAAAATCTCTTTACAAAGATGTTTAATTCTGAAAATGGGCGACAAAAAAAATTGAAAAAGGGAAATGGAGCACATTTTACGTATCAATAAATTGGGAATAATGCGATTAAGGTTAGCGTCCATGTTCAATGACCAGTGGCGGGGAAATATTTATGTTGGCGGACCACATGGGGTAAATTTAGCCGACGGCCGGGTCGAAAGTACTTTATTCATTGAGGGCTGATAGCTTTAACACTTTTATTTTAAAGGGATGCCCAAACCGAAACAACACATAAACATCACGCGGGAAGAGGGCATAAAATTCATACGCGATTTATTGCGTCGAATCAATTTGCAGACGGAGTGTTTGCTTTCTCACGGAGAAAAAGTCTCGTTAGGAGCGTCGGTAAAAATTTAGGGGGTTGTTTTCCGCGACTTTAAAATTATGTAAATTTGGCGCCGGCCCTTTAAACTTTCATCAAAGAGCAGTAGCAAAAACTGCGAGTATGGTATAAATAATTTTGCCAATAACCTTAACGATAACAGAGAGCACTCTGCTGGAGCAAAGAGTTCTCCCAGATGTTTTTGAGCAATTTGAGCACCGCCATCTTGGCAACTTCAAAAATTTATATGTGCTTTCATTTTTTAAATTAGCGCCCGCGTTCTTGTATATGAATGCAAAAGATCACATTATAAGATCTATAAACGAAGTCCAGAACTATAATTATTTTGAAATATTACAATTAGCTTACAAATCAGTAAATAATGAACTTTATATCATTCTAGTATTTATATTTTTAAGCCAGGAAATCAGTGTAAGCCTGTATTGAGACAATTAACAAAAAATGTCAACGGCTAAACTGCCATAAGCTTCTATAGCAATGAATTAACTCACACAGGCCGCACGCGTCTATAGTCGCAGATTTCATATTTCAATTTGGGTTGCTACATTCTTAGATTATATTCGCTGGTGACATCGTAGGATACGTTTAGAAAAATCTAGCAACTCAATTTGGGATATATTCAGATTTATATGCAAGAATTTCGAGTGTGCATTTATGAAAAGCGCTAGGGCTGTCATACAAACCTTTCGAATTGACGTTTATGGCTTACGTATTTTTATTTTGCGCTCGCCAAATCAAAAAGTGACAATTCTGGCTAGTTTGAAATCGATTATTCTGCTTACAATTTAAAATGTTTAAGAACACATCAATCGTAAATTATTTTTGAAATTACATACAAGATACCATGGCCACGGGAACATTTTCCGTTTTTATTTTATACGTGGCAGTTGAACGGTTAATAATATTGATGGTACTTTAAATCCCATGCACCATATCAATATTTGTTCCATTTAACAATGATTTTTTTCCAACTGCAGTACATAACATTAACTTCTTGCAGAATATTTAGTTAAACACGTAACCTGCTTTTAATTTGGAGTAGCGAATGATTATGATATGATAAAACCGGCATTTATTAAAGTTAAGATTTAAAGCGCAATTACTGCGAAAGATTGCCTTTTGACTAGATTTATAAACATGGCTTTGCATGGGTCTGTCCACAATCAGATCGTGGAAGATCTGAAAAGAATGTAGAAGAAAAAGTTCATATGGTGTTGAAAAGTAGTTTGTTTTGGCTAAGATATTTATATCACTTTGAAAGAGATTCCAGCTGCGAGGCAACAAGTGATGCCGGCGGAAAGAATACATCTTCCCACGGCCAAATGTTATTGGTCAACTCTGTGAATTTTTTGCGTTTGCATTTTTGATTCGGGAGGATTAACAGTGGTTTGGTGATGGGTGTTTTATACCCCATGCTTTGTTTAATTTTACTGTAAACTGTACTACTTAATAACTCTTTTTTATCAATCAGTGTTGTCCTTTGCTAATCCAAAGGCTTTCATAAACGTTTTAGTTTTCTTAAATTACGTGATTTGACGTGAAGAACGTACAGTATCACACCAAACATACTGCCATGTTATCTTTTAACACATTTGCTACGGGAGGCTTTTCGAAGCTAAATCTTAAAAACACAGCTTTTTATAAAAAATGTCATATGTAATCACAATTTGAACCTGAAAATTGCTGAACTTATTTAACCATCATTTTCATATTGAATAGTGAAAAAAAATGGTTCCAAAATAATCTTAATTGTGATGAAATGTTTATGTACATTAGTTTAAAGGCTGTTCATTTCGTACATATATATTTATTATGATATTTATTTATAAAGATGTAGACTTTAACCTGTTAAGTGGGGAAGTTCCTTTTCAATAACGCAACATACAGTGGGCGCGCACATTTTCGTTAGGACGTATATATACGTCCCGCCCACCTGGCGTGAGTTCATATTATTAATTTTTATTAACAATGCCTAGAATTTATAAAAAAACAATGAAACACAATTTTCTTTATTTATTAAGATACATAAACAAAAGTTAACAAACACAAAACAATTAAAAAAATGGAAACAGAGTTTAAAAAAATAAAATATTTCCAAAAAAAAAAAAATACAAAACCCAACTTTTGTATGATATATTTTAAAACAGTTGTTGACATATAGTGCTATCTCATAATCCGGACACCAGTATGTAGATTCTTTCCCTTTTTTGTAATAAACTCGACATTTCCTGGCTTTAGTTCCCTTTCATTTGTTCTTTGAAAAAGCCTTTTAACTACGCGTGAGGGTTAGGGTGTAATGCTGTTTTTCGATGGCATAGACTGGCTTTTTACTGTATTTTCTGAACTGAGCATCAATACGTTTTTTTGTCTTTCCATTTTAAAACTATAAGTTTGCCTCTGAATCTTATCTTATCCACTCCAACACAATAGCAAAGTGCAACCAATTTGCTACCTAACTTAAATTAATGACAAAACATGTATTTACAACTCACACATTCGTTAAAGAAAAAAAGTCCCGCCTGCTCTAGGACTCAAAATATATTTCGAGGACGTATATATACGTCCTGTTCACTCAACAGGCTAAAGATCATATTGAGAAATACTGTCGCTTGGTTGTTGTGTACCGTGTAATGATGTAATATTTTTTTTATATTGAAAAATCTATGAGGGACAGTATGGAATAAATTAAATTTTAAGGAAAAACGACAATCACCATAATTGTCAGCTGTAAAATCTCAAAAAAGTTTTTTTCTAGGAGTATGTAAACCGACGTATCATTGAGAAGACGCGGATTCCTCGCTCCCGTAGCCAATGTGTTAACATACATATGCCACCGCCCATATGAACTAATAGTAACGCTATTGAAATTTTCTTTGAAATGCGTTGGAACTAAGACGTTTGTTAATAGTTGAATAGAATATGACTTGTATAATTTATCAAGTAAATTATTTCCGTGTTGTTGTTATTTTTGTAAATGATCTTTATCCTCCTAATTATTTTTGCGATAAAAGCAAACAATAAATATTATCGTGCTCGATAAAATAATAATCTCAGTAGAGCCTGTAGCATTAATTCCACGTTATTGAATAGTGGAATTATGTCAAATCCTTTGAACTGAGGGAGTATTGGAGATTAAAGGGTTGATATGTAATACACATATTCATTAAGGCGAACCTTATGAAGGGGTATCGAATTAATTAATTAACATTCTGTTATTTTTTCATTCTCCAAGCAAAATAGCAACAAGGACTACTAGCGCGCGTCCATTACCCAGACATACTTTCAGCGCTTCCCAAAATTTAAGACGCGTTTAATTCGACGTTATTTAAACTGGGCATAATTAATGTCGCATCTAAATTATTGTGATAATATTTGTGTTTCGCCACAGCAGTTTCATTTGGGTATGTTTGAGATTGTTCAAAGTGAATTATAGTGGCCTGTCTTTGTAAGGTACGAGGAGATCTTGAGAATATCTTGACTCTGTGAAATGCTTCAACGTTTTGAGATAAATTCGTTCCGAGATTTAGTTACTGCGATACAATAAAGAAGCCTTACGTATACGAGAAACATTCAAAGGATACACAGAGAAGGATTCGCAAATAAAATTCTGCTTAAACTGCCTTTAAACAGCAACATCGCGCTAAATTTATCGACGCGATAAATGTTTCAAATCGCCCTACAAAAATCAAATTTGATGCTTTTATTTTTGGAAAAACGGCTAGCAAACGCTGTGTGGTTAGAACCCTTCATCCCTTATTTATCGAATTGAGTTTAAATTCGCATTAGAACCTTCCGTTTAATGACGTGTTGTTAAGGAACAAATAAGCATCGTTAGGAAGAGGTTTATGCGTGAGTATCCCCAGGTTCGTGATTGGGATAACAATTTACAGAACTTGCAATATTTTGATGGTTTTAGATATTTTAGGACCAAAACAAAACTCATTAAGTAAATTCATCGTGTCATTATAACTTATAATTTCATTGCTCGACGTCATGCCGGTGCGATACAAATTGCAATATAATGCAAAAGCATCGCGAACGAAGTCATAAAAGAGTCAAAGTCAAAGAATTACATTATGAATGATTAAGAATTTTAATTAATGAAATTATTTTAATTAAAAAATATATATAATTGAGCATTTAAACGATGATATCCTCTGATAATAGCCATTTAGCCAAACCATAAATAATATTATGGTTAATTAAAATTTGGTCGTGCAATAAAGGCAAAACGTGTTTTCATTACAAAATGTAAAATTTATCCATCCAAATATGATTGCTAGAAAATATTATAATGAAATAAGCGAACCTTATAGATTTAAATCACTAATTTGAATTAAATATATATATTTTTAATACAAGATAACCATCTATTTCCATTAAAATTGCATAGTTATTGTTAAAATAGAATCTTAAAAAGAATAATCTTTCTATTTTCAAGTTGTAAAAGTCCAGGAGCTCCTTATTGAAAAGAATATTTTGGACATGTTTGCCTAAGTGACTCGCTGAGTATTATCTTATCTTCAACATCGAGCGTATGACGCGGTGAACATGCATATAATATCGTCTTTTTCCGTTAAAAGATATTGAAGAAATTCGTATTCTGCGATTGAGTGCATTATGATGATAATATTCCAAGCTGAAATTTAAAATGTATTAATTTCGACGAGACGTGCAACATGACTCCTTTTGCATTGTTAAACTTGAATATTTTGATAATTTCAAGCTAAAATTTCTTCATTCTTCAAAAAACCTTCATTTCTCGCATCTAAATACAATTCTTCATATTAAAGATTTGCATTTAGTCATCCGTTGTTCTTTATTGGACATATATAATCCTAAACGATCGAATAATTCCAAACTTTTTGTCAATGGTTGTTACAAAACTCATTATGGACCCAATTACTTTCCTCCTTGTAGAATGGTCTTTATATGACAATCAATTATAGTATTTACATAAATAAATAACATTTTAAAGGCGATTCTGAATTTAAATGTAAGACTGTATACTATAACATTAAAAATAAAACACCCAGCAGGAGATTTATGAAGAAAAATCCTGTCATATACTTTCCAAATGTCTGCATTTGATAAGGTCGGTAGATGTAAAAAAAAATAAGGGGGAGCTTTATAAACAACCCTCATCCTATCTATTTTGATATATTTTTATATCTTGATACATTTATAGTCAATATATACATACATATATAGGTGATTATTATGCATGTTGTATTGACGTTTGACATTTTTAGATTGTGATCTCAGATTGTACTGTACAAATGAAATAAAGAAAATTATCAGGTCAGTCCAAAAGTTCGTGCGCATTTTTGGGAATATTTTGAACGGTGTAAATAAAACACAATTTGATATTTTAATCAATGATATATTTTTCTTCATCATCTACAATTTTTCGCCATCACACACGTGGTTTTTGATTCCATTGCTGTAGAAAGACACTTGTTTTGAGTAATAAAAGTCTTGAAAGTAAATTTTGTACATCCTATTTATAATTTAACCTTTTCTTAATATTTATGTTGCTTAAGGCCCAAATATTAGCTTAATACGTTTAGTCTTGTATATATGTAAAAATATAGGCGGATAATAAAAATGATTATGAAAGGTTTAAGTTACCATAAAATTATATTGCTAATTTAATTATGAAATTAAGGGATGTACATTTACTCAGTTTTAAAATATTCTACATGATATATTTATGATCTGCTGAGTGTTATATGAGAAGACGATGAGAATGATTATGTAACAAGAGCAATATTTGAGTTGTGAGGTAAAAACTTTTAGCCGTATTATGAACCGTGGGATGAAAAATATTTGGACTGAAAGTTAGCCCCGTAAGTAAGTGAGCTTTTTTCGCCCCGGCTTAATTAAGTTCTCCGCAACTCAAAGAACTTATTTTATAACATTTCTGGATTGTTTATGTAATATCTGTGCGTTCATTTTTTCATAGAAGGAAGCTTCCTCTCCGATGAAATAAAACAAGGACGCTTCGGAATCGCATAAGGACGAGTGCGACAATATGACACCGTGCGCATATAAACATCGGCGTGAATAATAAAAAGTGTCGTAAAATGTTTTTTGTCGAATTTGCTCGCATGATGTCGTATGAAAAAATAATATGATAAACAACCTAGACGATGGAGGGATATGAAAAAACTTGCGGGAGCGAAAACACTTTAAGAGTGTGCTTAAGGAAGAAACCGGTTAAAACTTTCAGCGTTTTCCTCACGAACAGAATAAAATTTATATTTCACGGGCGAGTTTTCAAAAGTTTTATTGGGGCGCTCAAATTGAAGACGAGTGTTGGGCTTGTGGCGTTTTTGTGTCTAGTCTTAAACGGTTTCTGTGACATAGTATACGGCCATTATGAGAATTCCTGGTACTTCTACAATGAGAAGGAGTGCTGCCTGTCGGCGAAGCATCATCGGCATAGGGGAGGTAATGTATTTTAATTATCAATAATTGCTCTAATATTCTTATTTACGTTATTAAAGATGAGCTAATAATGTTAAGCTCATATAATTCATCATCGTACGGAAATATACTAAATCCGCCAGATCAAGTGTTACCAATTTGAACCTTCATTGTTTTATGGATTTTTAACATATTTGTTTTTAATTTTCGAATTTAATTAAAAAACAGTAATATTTTTTAAAATTTAGACTTAATTTTTATCATAGCAACATTAGATCTGGATCATGGTGTTGTGTTTGGTGATGTGCGTGTCACACCATAGTCGTTTTATGTTTGCCTTCAAACTATCTATGTTTTGCTATTTTTAATGTATAAATAGACAATGCAATATTAAAAGCTGGTAAAAAAATAATTTGCATACTCATGGTATAAGTATATATATTTGAATGTTTATTTTCGGACTATGATTTCATAAATCATAAGTGAAGATTAGCATACATTTTTTCAAATCATGACCTGAGTATCTCTTCGCTCTCATGGGCATTGTTATTGATTTTTTTCTTCGACCGAGCATGATAGTTATGATTGTTGATATATTGCTAAATTTTAAATATTATATGATGTTAAATAAACCGAATTTACCCAAAATGAGCACTTCACAGTCAACAATTTGAATCGAGTTGCTAACATTTGATATGGCGAATCTTGTTACAATGTTCTCTGTACTTCTGAATAGCTTTCAATTAAGATATACTAATATTTATGGTATTTCCACTAAAAGTCCAGGAACTTACTAAACTTTATCAGTTACGTTGAATATCAAATTATTTCAATATTTTGCATCGCCAAAGCGATATCAAAAAATTAGCATTGAAAATGTAAGCTTTTGATATTTTTTAAAGAAATTAATTTCGTTTTTTATGCTTTTTTCCCGACAAATCCTTTAAAAACGGGATTATTTTGTATATGAAATTCGTTGAGTGAGTAACGTAAACCGGAACAATGCCATTTTATTTCCGTTTGGCGTACTGCGTGCGTAATGCATAAAGTGGCAAGATTTACGAAGGCTTTTTTCTGAAATCCAAAGAATGGAGAGCTGTTGAAACGGATACATTTTTTTGCGAAAAGAGATAATCAAGATGTAAATTTTGCACGTTAAAGCGATTTTGTGCCAGCCATTTAAATTGCTGTCAAATAAAATGACGTCGGGAATATTTCATACTGTATTGTATCGAGCTTTCGCGCAGCGAGCTTTTATTCAAGATATGTCTGTGCATGTGTATATAAGTTTAGTTTTCCGTTATTATCTAAAACCCTGTTGGTTTGATATATGTCATTTTTGACAGATTTCATCTCGGAATTCACCTGTGGCCATCTGTACTACAAAACCTTTCACCTGGATAACGGCAATGGTTACGTGTACGTGGGAGCAATGTGAGTAACATAAAAAATGTATTTAAATAATATTTTATACATTTAATATTTTCGAAAACGTCAAAGGAATAAATAAACCATTTAGTCTTCGTAGGCACTTCAAAGCGTTTCATTTAGCCATAAATGGAGCGGTTCAGGATCTCCACTTACCGAGCGAAAAGACTGTAATTTTATCTTCCCTAGACTAGTTGGTTTTATTGGCAGGGCCATTGAGGTAGACTTTTCACGGGGGCTGTTCTATTACACCTTGTAGGCTTTAGCTCAATTTCCGGTCGGTTTTCAATCCACGAAAATCCACACTGTGCACATAACAAAAGATGGCGAAAATCCGACACCCCTCTCGGAAAATTGCATCGATATATCCGCCCGGTTAACGGTGTGTTGGAAAAATTTATTACGAAGGCTTAATACTTCCGAGAGATTCCCTTAATGGAAGCCGGAATAATTTTCCTTAGTAGGGGATTTATGTTATCTTAGAATTTACTTGAAACACATCGGTATTTGTCAGCATTCCCTTTGATTTATAGAATGTTGACAAAGCACCATATATAAACATTCGACCCGAAATAAAAACCCTTCATCGAAACGAATGTATCAAAGCCAAACATATACGAAAATTCATACGATTCAAAAAACCAACAAAAATATTTCATGGATAAAGACTTAAGTTGAAG
Organism: Stenopsyche tienmushanensis; assembly: GCA_008973525.1. Lineage (NCBI taxonomy): Eukaryota > Metazoa > Arthropoda > Insecta > Trichoptera > Stenopsychidae > Stenopsyche > Stenopsyche tienmushanensis. Next base: position 1,123,897 of record WACJ01000071.1, on the reverse strand, counting down.
CTCTTTAAGCATCACATAATTCTTGGGATGCTTCTTGTATAAGAATTTTCGACATAAAAATAGATTGTGATATTAAATAAAATATAATGAATATCCCGGAAATAGCAATTTCCTTGTATCCAGACGAAATCGAGTTTGTTTCTTCTTCAAGCGGAAGAAGAAAGCCGAAACTATAGATATTTCACTAACGAAACACAAACCAAGGAATGGCTATAGACCATGAATCCCTATTGATCAAAACTAATAAAGGATAGAAACTGGATAACGGAAATATGTCGCTTATATACCTGTCAAGATATTAGTCATGTTATTTGATAAACATTGAGTTTTAAAACTATTTGTTCGACAATGTCTATGCAATAAACGTTTAAAATCAAACGAAGGAAACGAAAAATAAGAAACATTCTTATTGTAATTGTTCAAATGATTATCATATTTAAACAAAGGCACATAACAGTAAATTGTATGTGTAGCACGAGATTTCAATCTAAGGGTCACGATTCTTAGGGGCGGTAAAGATTTTCTAGGGGGTCACCAACAATAGAACACGGGCAGCAATACTAGCTCCATATGAAATTGCCAAGCAAAAAAACTTACACAATAATAGAAATAGCATGAAAAGAAATCGGTATTTCTTCATTGATATTTTCCAAATCAATGAATAATGGATATAAAGCTGTGTTCTGATGTAGACTTATTTTGCTGCAGTTTTAATTTCGAAAAACAATAGCAGATAATCGTTATTTTCCGATGAAAATAAAATGCTATATGATATAAGAAACATCCATATGTTAAAAAAAACTTCAAAGGAAAAGTATGGAAATAAAAGTGGAAAGGGAGCATGCACTACTTAAAGTAGTCGGGGATAAAACTTTAAGGGATGGAAATGCATCAAATTCAATTTCGAGATAATTTTCTGCGATACGCTGTTTGATATACTCTGCAAAAAGGCAATAAAACCTGACGTCGAACTTGATTAGAATTTGATAGACAAGATTATTGAGCATCTTGAATCCTTTGAAATGGAATTTTAGCGGTATGTCATTGAGCTTTGTATGCTTCCCCGAATGTAACCAGCATTCCGATAAAATACAGGATGAATACTTGGATTTGCAGAACGATTCCCCTGCAAATAAAAATTGCTGCCTTAGCATTGGCGTGCTAAGTATCAATCGTGTCTGAGTTTCACCACATTTTAATTCCGTTTGTCTTTATATATCTTTGTAAAAATGGATTTATAATGAATAAATATAAAAGTATTTCAAGATAATTTGAATCTATAAAAGACGGTAAGATGGTAAAGATGGATAATCTGAATTTTATACAATTGGCATTTGCTTATACATCACTTTACGACCTAGATACGATCTGGAAAAGTTGGCATAATCAAAAAGGTCATTATTGCGATATGCCGTATAAAGAGCGGCCGTATAACGAGGTGTAAGTGTAATTTAATAATAAATTTAATTCAACGATTTTACGCTTAGTTGGAGCGATCAAATGAAATGGCTTCGGATAAAAATTTGAGAAGCACTGGATTATTAAATATTTTTAAAAATGTTTCGACATAAATGTCAGTGTTTATCGTCGACGATATTGAAAATTCTAAGACTAAAAAAGCAAAGCATTATCAGACGCCGAAGAGAAAAATTAAACGCCTCCAGGAGTTCGTCAGTGTTTTCAGACAGGGAAAGAGCTCGTCGTGTTCATTTTTAATATGAAATGCTTCAGGGCAATTTTAATGAACTCCGCTACGATTTGGAAATATTTCAATTAGTGCCCGGGATTCATACGAGGATACGTTCCGGTACAGGGGGAATATTTTCGAATGCAATCGTAGCATTGTGCTCGCACAAAATGGAGCATCGTCATTGAAATGTGCAATCCCCAATCCAGGACGAAAGCGCCACAAAGAACGAGTGCTTAAATACAATGGGAATGTGTTCGGTAATGACAAAGCGACATTATTCATGAAGCAACCTTTATATTAAATATGTTATGTAACTCTTTTGATACGTTTCATCCAGGCGTGTATATCATATATGTTTATCTGTACGTGAATACTTTTTCAGGGACCACATTTTCCGGTTGAACCTTTCAGACATCAGCCAGTCTAAATGTGAGGTAGGTAATTCACTTTTTGTACATATAAAATAAATCACCATGCATCAGAAAAAAATATTAACCCTGACATATTCTTGTTTATTCCGTTTGCTTATGTTCGCATGTAATCCGGTGTTGCTCAACTTTTGCCTGGATTTTTTATGATAATGCGTCACGGAAAACTGCTAGTGTTTGAACAATTTTATACGTTTTGCAATAATAAAGGATTAAATAGAGTTTGCGTAATAAATTAGTCGAGGGTAAACTTTGATTTAAACACAGGGCCGCTTTATAGCGCGAGGCGCTGAATTTACATACACAATGGCGGCATCATCATAATATTTATAAATGCATTTTGTGAAAGTCTCTATTATTTTACGGAATGCATTAAATTTCTGCAAAATTGCGCTTGATTTTGAATGCATGTAAATTTTGGCAATACATCGGGAAATTCCCCCGAAACATAGACAACTCGCTATCGCTAAAATTGAATCCAATCTAGCACATATTATTAAATTTGCGCGCGCAAAAAGCAAAAATCCTCGATGCATTGAATACCAATTTTAATATACTTACCTGTTTTCATCAATTTTGATGTCAAAACGTATCGAAAATAAATGTAAATGGAGCACAAAAGTAAATTTGATCCATTCAAATGTCAGATGGAATTTGTTGGTAAACTATATTTCTCATCTTCCTCCCTTTGTTACGATGAACAAGTTTTTCAATTTCTCCCCCATATACTTCCACAAAAATTGTCTCTGAGGAAGATAGATAAGTATCGATTTGCTTTTAAAAGAACTGGTTTTCTTGCAGGTTAAAATATTCTGCAACATGTTCTCGCATTAAATAATTAGACACACCCGCAAAACAGGCTGGCAATCTTGATTAAATTTAATTACAAAATATTTGTATTAATACTATAAGCACAGAAAGAATCTCACAATAATATTGTTATTGGTTTTGGAGTTTAAATTGATTTTCCCGGTAGTGTTTCCAAAAGCATTGTTAATTTTGAATCAAGGTAAACACTTTCATAATGAACTTTGCATAGGATGTTTATTTTAAATTTTATGACTATAATATATTATATGGACACAGGTAGAACAAATCCCTTGATATTAAATCAACAGCATAAATGATAGTTGAACATCACCAAATTTCCACGAACGTGAATAATGTGTTTGAATACTAAATAATAAATAATTATAAATCAGTCTTATGAAACCTTTTGCATATTATACGCAACGCGTTATACGACTCTTATAAATATACTTATATGAAAATCATGTATAATAGTCTATATCAGTGTTCCCCAACCTTTTTACACCTACGGTGAAAAAAATTGTAATTGTAAGTAATATTTTCTTAATCTTACATTGTGACAGATGGACATAACTATAACTAACAAATGTACATATAACAGTCTGATACATTAAAATTTAACAAAAACATTTTTTTTTCTTAATAAATTAATGCGAAACCTGCTGATCCTCATTTTCGAGGTAATAGTGATTCAATTATCAGAGTCTTCAAGTGTTGACTTATTACATTAAATCCTTTTGCATTTGAAAGGTGACTCTCACTCACCATATGGTTTGATGCCGAACTGGATTGCATGTTCGGTACTAATTCGAACTTGACGTCTTCTTGACTTCGTCGTGGCAGAAAGACTACTAAGTTTTTGATCCCTATAAGCATTGAACAGGAGTTAGGAAGAATTGCAAAGTCTGTTTCCAAAGAAACTATGCCGACAAAAAAATCAAACCACATAATTTTGTAATACTTGCCCCGAAAAGTCGGGCGTGCATGTTGACAATTGTTTTATGAAATATCACACACAGCAAAATTACAAATACTAATATTTAAGAGATTATATTCATAAATGTGTAAAGATATATAAAATTGTTAAAATATAAAAAATTTATACATTAATTTGTGTGTGTAACGCTTTTAAGTTAAGAGTAAGAAATTCGCCAAAAGTGTTGTGAAACTTCTCGAGTTGCTGGTTGATTTTTTTACAAAAGTGGAAATATTTCTAAATCCTTTTCTTGTACGCGACAATCTTAAAAAACAGCTTTTTTTTAAATGCAAATGAAAATTCATTTCATAGAAAATGTTCTAGTAGAAGTTGAACCGTGGAACCGTTTTGAAGTAAATCATTTAGCCGCATTTTTTTTTGCAAAATTTGTAAGCATCGTAATATTAAGTACATAGAATAGTTATTATAAGCAGCTACAACACAGCTACATGGATTTTAGTCTTGTAGGTATAAGACATTTATTTACAGGTCTCAAACATTGTTATAAATGTCGGCAACAACAGCATCGTGGTAGACTACCGTTTTATTTACTTACAATATCAAAAAAACACAATGAGAAAGAATCAGCTTTATAGTAATAATTACATAAATAATGTCATAATTTGAATGAGCCACGTTCTTATTTGATGAATTTTGACCTAAAATAGTAGGACGTATTAATGCGAATTTATTGCCAAGAAACTCATTTCATACCTGATGAGTTCGTTTTCTTTGAACCTTTAAGAACATCCACATGGTGAAAATACACATAGAATTTGTATAATAATGCACAGAAGATCCATTTATTCTTATGTGGAAACTCCATTAGGATAATGGAAAAACAAAGGGAAACATTACACACATGCGAATATATTTAAATTTGACATAAGACATTCGAATCATATAATTTTCTTTGTCATATTGACGTTGTCATTTTGTGAAATGTTTAATGCTTGATATATTATTCCTAGATTATTCATAAATATTATACGATGAAGGATCTGGCGATGTAATCCTAACAAAATTAATAGCAAAGACTGGCTATATGTATGTGTCATCGTTGAAGGTATTGGACATCTTTTTGGTGTTTTTAAAGTCGTTGAATAACAGATTGAAAAATATTTAAAAATGAATCAGAAATCGTCTGAAAAATGTCGCATCTTAATCTTGCATTGTATCCGGAACAATAGCTTCAGTTCAATCTTACAAAGAATATCGAAACTGTAGACTTATTCAATATTACAAACACACCTAATGGAGAATAGAGCCTCCTTTCAAGGAATATCAATATTCCCGAGCATTGTATTCTGGAAAACTGGAGCTGACGTATCATACTGTTTACCAGCATGACGATTTTCTATTTCATTTCCGGAGACGTCTCCAGGATGAAACTTTCACGCAGCATTGTTCTCCAGCACCAGAGGTGCTAAATGCATTTTCCTCATTAATAATGCATCTAAATAAAACAAAGAGTCATCCATTTTATCATAAATTACATTCAATATTTTAAAGCAATTGCATTTTGTATATAAGCATAAAAATTATATTCTTCAGTCATGCGTACAGTGTATGTAGGTGGGGTCTTTAGCTACCCTGTTAACTTAGATGAGGGTAGAAATTCAATTTTATTTCCACTAAAAGCACTACAACAAAAGTGAATAAACTTAATGCGTCCCTGGATAGATTTAAAAGTTAAGCCTAACCGTTCCTTTTCAATTGGGTTTTATATATGTATATCCGTAAATTTCATCTTTATTGTAGGCTCAACTTTGTAGTGAAATGAAAGCGTTATAATGTTATCAGCATAATGGAATTTTCATTGTATGTTCAACCCTAATTTATCATTAAATATTATTCACACGGCACATCTACATAGTTATTAAGCCAAACCATGTGTCTTAAATGTGCCCCGATTTGGCGCACTTAATAGAAATACATAACATGCGTTTCGATACATTTACATATTTATATGCAAATTTCAAGGAAATAAAATACAGAATTATTTCCCACTTTGCGAATAGTTTTTATACCTTTGGCTTTGAAAATTTATCGGGAAATTCCCAAATGAATATATGTAGTGCTGAAATTCTTTCGGATTGGGATGTGTTGTCCACGTAACAAACGGATGACATTTTTTTGATGGCACATAAATCTAAATTGGACAAATTGAATCCGTTACGTGATGAACGAAAACTCGGACAGAATATAAGATTTAAGCATAAAAAAATATTAATAAAAATATTAAATCTTTACTGTTGACTTTTATGTTATCATTTTGCAGATAAAAGACGACACCGATGACAAATATAAAATTAAAAGTAATATTCTCTTATCGTAATTACCAAAACTTTCAACACTCCTTTAAAAAATGGTTCAAATAATTTGCGCGAGGGCAAACCCATTAACATCTAATTTAATGTTATGGTGATAACAGAGGAATCATTGTTTCCTGTCGTAATATTTACATAAAACGTATTTTTAAAGGCCTAAAATGGACCTGTACATGTTTTGTACGTTAAAAATGTTTAAACAACCAACATTCATAAAAGACACACAGGGGGATATTTTTAAATAACAAAGATATATTAAAAACAATGGTCATAAATATTCAAGTAATTAAGGGACTACATAGTCTATGATGTTATAGTTTTAAGTTATGAAGCCAATTACATATTATTTATTTTAATAATGATGATTATACAAGATGTTTTGCATATTGACCAACAAAATTTTTTCTACTTTAGTCTGTGTTTTATGTTTAAAATTGATGAAATCGAAATTATGCTAATACAAAATATTGCCTCGTTTATTTTGAAAGAAAGAAGAAAATACTGACTATGAAAAAATATTAAATAAGTAGTATATTTTTGAAAGCAAATATTTGTGTTGCAGTCAAATTATATATGCTTTAAACAGTAATAGATCAAATACTGTTTTTATGGGTTAGTTAGAAGAAAATAAGAAGTCTTCAAAGTGGACCACATTGGTTTGATATTTTTGTTGCAAAATTCGTCTTTTTAACTTAATTCAATGAATAAAATTGTGATTGTAAATTTACACAAAAATGTAATAAAAATGTATAATCGATTTGAAATAAGGTGTTATATTATGGGAATTATTATTATGTAAGAGTTATGTTAAATGTCATTCACTATATAATATTGTAATTTATATAAAGACGAATAAAATAAGTCAAAGTCAGATGAATAAAATTATTTTCAAGGAATACAAAATAACATATGAAGCAAAAAAGTATACTTCTATTCAACCACACTCTGTACTTAATGTTTTCAATAAATATCAAATCAAAATGAACCAAAAAAAGGATAGAAGATGAATGAAAATATCTATCATAAAAAAATGTACGAAACAACCACATTATTCAAAAATGCAAAACGATTTAATTCCGGCTATGCATGCAAGTACAATTTTCTGTAATTTAAGGGTGCGATGGTTATTATTACATGACTTTATCATTCTAATACGATATCATCAATAATATAAATCAACCCCTATATTGTGCTTAATTGAGAATTATAATACCAGCGATGGCATGTACTTATAATTACGAACCAAATAAATACATTTTTAAATCTGCAACTGCAAAGGAAATCTACGAAGAATGTATACGCCTTATATTTTTTGTATTGAGATTAATTATCAATTATTTTGAATAGAAAATAACCTATTTTTGCACAATTTAAGATATTGCATGAAGTAAAAGCTACCTACAATAAACGCGGCCCAATTAGGGGCGGAAAAAATATCAAGATTTCCAGGCAAATTCGCATTATTCTTATTCAAACTCAGACTGTTATAAACAAACAATTAGCTCGCTTGGAGTATTAACTTAAATTGAAAATGTTAGACGATCAATGCATGATTAAATTAGCATTTGTATGTACAACGGGATCTTGTTCATGTTTTAACCGTAGCGTGTAAAATTTTGCCAGGAATAAACATATTTCGAACAAAATGAAAACGGGCATAATCCGCAAGGTCCCCACGGGCATATTACATATAGATTTAAAACGTCGATGAGACCTTTATTAATACAAAATACACGTTATTTCTTATTTTACGTGCCACATTACGGGACATTATGGCGTTGCCAACGGGATATTTTTCCCGATAAAATATCGTTTTATTTCGCCCCCTTTTATAGTTGCCCCTATATATATATTAATATACGGAATGAAATAAAAAAAGGCTATCAGGGTCAAAAAGAGGGTTTCTGATGTAGAATCAAATTAGCAATTCCGATGTCTGTAGCGGGCAGTAACAAATTGCTGGCGAATAAAATTACTTAGAGAGTTCCCTTAGGCGTCAATAATGTCAGATACTTAGGAAAACTCTCGGAAAATATGAAGGAAAATATTAGGAAAAACGTCCGCTTTCAAGTCATATAATCACACGAGAAATTGTCTACATTTACAGAATGTATAATGGATGCTGTTTAAATGGATCATTATATTTTTTTTAAAAAGAAGAAAAATCCGAATCCGACTCTGGTAATGTACGCTGTCATTAGTATAGCTGCTATTAGCATTGGACTTTAAATGGAAGTACATATTATTTTTATAATGATTTTCATAAGGCATGTGCGCTAGAATATTTAAAATGAACAATAAATTGGTGTTAAGTAATATATAATACTAGCGATTACTCGGCATGCGTTGCAAAGCCACGCAAAGATAGAAAGTGTTTATGTTTTGATTCTATTTATTGAAGTGCTTTCATATATTTTTAGTTGCGCTAAAAACCGGTATACCATCTCGCTTAGTAATTATTTGAGAGATAAAATAAGAATTGATATGAACTTATTTTCGATATTTCGAATCTCCTATCGGACTCATGGACGCGGGATAACTGCTGGCGCCATGGTGATGATCTTTGTGAGCATCCTTCATCCAGTGCTGCCAATGTGCGGTGTTGGGTCATGTATTGTCGTTCTGTCTGATAATATATGAGAAGGGTGTGAGCAATCCATATACAGCTATCCATGTGAGAAGCATGCACGCATACCCTGTGTCCCCCTTCACTTTATTGATGCTCGCACAGAAAACTTTTTTTAGGCACCACTAAAATTTCGATTTAATACATTACTTGATTTAAGAATCATATTAACATTACGAATGAAATAGAGTTTCATGAATTTCTTGCGAAATCGCCCGGACTTTGGGCGAAGTTTAGTGCATAATACCCGGACTGTACACTTAGTGCATAATATGACTCAATCGTAAACAACTTTGAAATTAAAATAATTTTAAATCATCTCATTTCAAAAACTATAAAAAATAATAGATAAAATTGTGCTACGTAATCATAATCTTCAACGTAATTATGAAATGAAACATTTTATCTGATCAATCCAATTAGTAAAGATGATCGATTGTTTGATATTTTCAATACAGTGCAGATGAACTGACTATTTGTAATATAATAGATAAATCATGCTGTACTGATTATGCACTAGGTATTTGATCTGTACTTAAAGTTATAGTGAATGAGAGACAAATAGATCATGCAAATGAATATATCTTAAGACGACACAAGTCGAAAATTTTAATGTAATTTTCATTAATATTTAATGAAAAAACATAATCAAATAAATACTTAACTTACGCAATTCAGGTTTCGAAAAGGACAATAATCCTTCGGGAAGGGATTGGCGTATCACATATTATTTCGTATCTATCCCTGCGCTCATTTTTGACAGAGCAATCATTCATCATATCTAGTCGAAGATTAGGAGCACTTATATAATATATTTCTTTGCTATTTCATTATTGATTTATTATATCATGTTTTGTTGTGTTTCTAGAGAGATTCCTTACATTTGGAGGCCACCGACGTGAACAGTTGCATCATCAATGGCAGATCCGAGGTAACAAATTTTCAGATTGATTATCAGAACACATTTATAATTGATTGAAGCTTATTTAATAAATCATCACAGTACAAAAATGCCTTTGTAACGTAATCTGGCACGAAATAATGAAAGCCAATTATGAGGCAAAAAGTTCAAAACTAGATGGTTATTGACGCTAATTTTCCATCGCCATCTGCTATTTTCCACTCGTTTGGAGAAGGAAAATATTTTCTTATTAAATAAGGCACTAAAATGGTGCGGTAAAATTTGTAACAAATATTAATTCAATTTGGGGCTTGTAAGAAAAACCAACGGAACACTTCAACACGCTGATATTATTCCATGGGAGAATTTTTTTGTGTAAACTTTAATCCAATTATTTTATTTGATCAAAAAAATGTTCCGAGCGACTGACTTTAATAAAGTCAATTGAATAGACTCCCGTCGGTTTTTTTTACATCTGGAACATGAAGGACTTTTTAATAATACGCTCTAAGATAAAAAAAATCGCAGAAAACCTAATTAAAATTAGAATTTTCTGAGAAAAACAGACTTATAAGATTTTATTAAATTTTACAGTAGCGCCATGGTTAAATAGGAAAATGTTTACCACAACACATTATGTAAATTCATAACAAATATTAACATGCTTACGTGTATTTTTCAATATTTAATTGAGATAAATTGCTTTTAATTATATATGAATAAATTATATTTAATAAGTATTAACGGTACTTAACGTGTATATGTAAATCAAATTGCAGGGTAACGTTATATTAGGCGCATATTAATTAGCGAGATGAATTAATATTTAAGGCGAACACAAGTGCGCCCATATTTTTTGGATTTAATCTAGACGGTTTTGAAAATAACAAAATTTTATAATGTTATTCAATCATGCTGATACGTTAAGCAGATTATTATCCTTTCGTTAAATATGGATTTAGTACGGGCATTAAAAACTTTTGATATTTGGACAATTGAAAGATGGAAGGAAACAAAGTGTACAAAAATTTGAAGAACTAAAAACTCTTCTTCGAGCTACAAAAGATCAAAATAAATTCAAAGTGACAGTAAACCTCCGTTAAGAGATGACAAAGAGTAAACAATGTCAAAATGAAGGGTCGTACCGTTCTTGCGATTAATTTTCTTAGACTTTCATTAAAAATTTAAGCTGACTCTTCTAATATGCTTTTACTTGATATTATTATTTTAATTTAAACCTTCAACGGCTTCAAAAATATACATCATCCATTAGAAACATCTGTGAAGACTTGATTTTTTTATGTACTATGTGGGACATAGTACACAAATAGAACATTTTTAAATACAAATTTTATATTTTACATGTACCGCAAACACAACATCAACTATATTTTCTCAAAATGTTCAATCCACTTTTTGTAAAATGACTCCGGGAAATGAGTTATTTTGGTGAAATATGTTTTTTTTCATTGATCTTTCTATATTTTTTAAATGACTTCAATTCATTGCAAAAAACTCATTATGCATCCCATTAAACACACAAAAGAATCATCATAAGGGTTAAATCGAGCTCAAGGATTAGGGAATGGGTTCATCAATGGAGACAACCAATGTCTTCGGAAAATCTGATAAAGAAATGGATGGATTTTCAAAGAAATGTTTCTGCATTGTGACACGAGAAGTTCCATGTTTTGTGATAATTCTGATTGAAGTATAAAACAGCGGTTCTTAAACTGAGATTCGCGGACCCATGGGGGTCCACGAAGCCATTGTCTGCGAAATTTAAAAAAAAACATATATCTATACTTGAACAAGATTTTTTAATTTATTTTTATCAAGAGGGGGTCCGCGACAAAAATTTTGCTCTAAAGGGGGTCCGCAGACTACAAAAGGACTACTACGGAGTTATAAAGTATTCCATTAGACGCAATTTCTCGTGATATCAAACGGCTCGCCACTTGTCGAAGGCTTTTTAGTTAAACTTTCATATTTTTGACCATTTTCTTGATAATTTTTACTCCAAAAAAGTTACTTATTTACGCAAAAATATTAAAACTTTAGCTTTATAACTAGATAATATTATAGTGAGAAACATCTCAAAGTTTCAGACAAATTGATCAACATTTTTACAACCTTTTTATTTTTGACCATTTTTACAAGCTACAACGAGCGAACATTTTGAAAATGTTGTTTCGAGATAATCTCGTTTAAAGTTTCAATACGATAAAATTATAAATTTTAGTGAATCAATTCAAAATTCTCAAGCAAACTAAAATATATTTTAAATATTTAAAATTAATTTAGCATCAAAATTACAACATAACCAATTTAAGAATGATTGATCCATAGTGACATATTTTACCTGTAATTATTGCCAATGGAGATTCTTTGAAATTGAAAACAACCAATATATATAGTTGGAAATATATGATGTAGCTTATGGACGTATAAGGGGTTGAAAAAGGATCATTAATCATTTCGTCTAGACCTTATCCAGCAATTAATATATATTCTACAAGTGATCTTTGAATAAAAATCGCCAGGTGTTAATTAAATACTTGAAGCAACATCACGTTTTTGATACTGAAGAAAATTCAATTAACTTTCATTCACGAAATTCTTTATTGAAATGATTTCGAATACAGTGAATAAGTTCAAAGGACCCACAAATTTAATTATAATTTGATAGTACTATTAACCGTGACATTAGGGTGATATTAATAGGGTTACAAGACCTGCGGTAAATGATGAAGTGGAAGACGACAACGTTGTCTCTCCAATGGCTCACTCTCGTCGGTACAAAACGAATTAATGTTTTACGATAAATTTAATGCGTCGGAAAATTTGAGATGGTTGAGGGGGCACAAGTGGGCTGGATGATGAAGTGTGGTTTTTGAAAATCCACATCCTCGCCTTTGTTGCACGGGGGTTGAATATTTCCCCATGCTTTTGACGTATCCCACTAAATCGATCTGGCGGAAAATGAAATAACACTGCCACCCCCTACGGCGAGGCAAAAAGCGGACGACACGTGCTTGAACACACGTGGAGGTTTACGTGTGAAATGTGTCTTTTATATCACTCTATTTACCGCTGACGTCTAACTGCAATGGCAGAAAGAGTTAACACTAGAAACAATGGGTAATAATTTAGTTGCTTCGTATCGCTTCGCAGTGTAACGAGTGTTACGTACGTGAGTACGTGAGAACGTCCCTAACAACGTTTAACGGATGTCGTAACATAAAGGGTCGCTGACGCCGAAAGAATATTAAAATTGTTCATTAAAATTGATTAAAAAATACCTTAATGTACCTGTCGGATAAATTCTGTCCACTAACTGCGTTTAAACTTGGCATACTTTAAATTCAAAATTAAATGTATAAAAAGATGCTGGATGATATAATTGAAGCAAATATGTATTTTGTAATAAATTGTGAAGAATTTACCATTCAAATGTTCTCAAATTTAGGGATGAAATCTATTCAATATAAAGTTTATGGAGTGAGTTCTTAAATTTTAAAGATGCAGTAAGCTCATCCAAAGAACGCCCTTCTTGTTTACGACCAATCTCTTAATAACTGGCCTATATAGCCAATTCGTTTACGTCTATTAACCTGTTTACGACGAGGAAGCTAATGTGATAATCAATCTAGAAAATACTCAAATTTTAAATGTGTTCATCCAGCATCCTAATATTATCAAATTATAACATAATGACCTTTTTAAATGCATAAAATCACGCAACCATATGGTTGTGGTCATATTGATCGGGAACATTTACTATTAGAGTGGAAGTTTGACAGTCAAAATATTTTTTAAGAAATTATGTTTGAGAGCGTTACCATATGGTCACGTCCAATACATTATATAATGCCTATTTCCCAATCATCTAAATATGATAAAAATACGGTCTTGATTTAAAGAATTTAATGATGTATCGTTTTCTGACGCGTTTTTATGAATTAGGTACGATTCAATCCAATAAAATATCATTCGAAGATAACAATGTTTTGAAAAAATGTACTTAGATTATGGTTTCTAAATAAATCATACGATAAAAATTCAATTTTTAGATAAAATTTCTCTGTTTTATTGAGGGTTTGATATTTACATTTTTTGGGGGTTGAAAATACACATTGAATATCTTCATATATAAATCCGCTTTTTGGTTTCTGGTTCGTTATGCCAAATCTATGATTTATGAATGGTTATGAATTTCAATGTGTTTTTTTGTTGTAAATTTATAAGCGTGTGAATTCAATTTCATAGTAGATCAAGCCTTTATGAGATTATTTTAGTAATGGAATTAAAAATCAATATTAATGAATAGCTTGGGAGACGCTGATTTGAAGATAAGCGAGATTAGATTAATCACAAAAAAATGCTTTTGTTGATTCTTCGGATCAATACATACAAAAGATATGCCCTTATCAGTGTATTGCGAAATATTTAATAACACATTACTAGCACTAAAATAATGGCATGTTATTGTCCGTCTTAGTCAGCTTTGATATGTGATTTTTAGCTCGTGGAAATTAAGTTAATTGATATATAAACTTATTTTAAAAAGTTGTTTGGATTTCTTAAGTCTATTATTCTGTTTTTAATATAAATGTGTTCTATATATAATTTAAATTGGATTAAAATTCTTATATAATTTATATATTCAGAAAGACCATTACAACTGGCGCTCGACGAAGGGATGAAAAGGGGTCGTATTGAAATTTCCAAACCTTCAAAAGTAATAGAGGTTTAAAGACTTATTATAAACATCCGATTTCAAAAGGAAAATCATTACGCAGATATCTTTGGATAGCAAAATGGATAATCTGTTCCAAGGTTCGGAATCCATAAACTCTAATGCTATAAATTTCCCAGAGACATTTGATATTTCGCCAACGTCTGCATTGAATAATTAATCGGCTTCAATTCGTTTGAATTAAGCACAAATAAAAAATAATTAAAGCGAGATGAATATTCCTCGCTGGGTCAAGGGAATCCACTGAAAATACATTCGATTAGGGGTTGCTCATAAGAAAATATTGTTGATAATAAATCCTCATACAAAGAGATCTCACTGCCTTCGGTGCTGGATGGCCATTCAAAAACATTTGCTTCTGTCACGAAAGACTAATGACCGGTTGTCCGAAACTAACACCAGGCTAAAGGAACGCTTAATATCACTTCAAGTGAGAAAACATGTGCATATATATAATATACCATTTTAGTTTTCAAACTTTCAGAATTCAATTTAAAACTCTCCGATCGGCTTGCAAACTACACTATGGATCAGCTAAAATGTCTGATGTTTTAACATTAAATCGGCAATTTAACTATAACATTCTAAGGCTCATCGACCACATACTGCCAATCAAATTTAACACTAATATAATATACGAAAATTTACTAACTAAAGACAGAAATACTAATCGGTACTAGATGATTGCAAAATATCATTTAAATTCTAATTAAAAATAAGATTATTATGATTCAAATGTTGATGACAAACCTTCATATCATGATTAATTCCTGGACTTTTATTACAAATGTTTGGTTTCAAACCTTACCAAACATTTGAGTGCTATTCAAGTGCTGAAAAATCAAATACCTAAAGTAAATTGATTAGTTTGCAATTTGTGGAATTTTAAGAATTTGTTCAAAGCAATGGAAAGCGACCATACAAATAAGATTTCTATGGATGCAACCTCTTTAATAAAAATATACAATTCCAAATTTAGATATCGTATCGAATGAAATTTGTTCCAAAAAATAATCATATTCGATTAAATAGGAATTTTATCAATAATTTGAAACAATGAATGGCCATAAAAAATCAAATATCTATTTTAATCATGATTTCATAGTGATTGTCAATCGAAATCTATCAATCAAAACTAAAATATTTTCGGTAGATTAATACTACATTTATTTAGTTATTTAAATGGTATTCATGTTTTAATTTAATTTATATTGTTGCATTTTTAAAACTGTTCCAGGAGACAATTCTTAATGGTAACACTTTGTCTGGTGCTGCGTTACATTAACACATTCCCGTTGGGTTACGATAGACGCAGAAGACGCGCCTGTGTTATCGCGATAAATATTTAAATTTATCGTAACAGATTCCTCCACACACATAATACACACGACAATTTGACTAAATCATAATAGATTGTAATAAGTATACGTTTATTATAGATCAATACTTAGCGTATAGTCCACTTAAACCTATGTGTGGGCAGTAGATGCGTTCCGCGGAAAATCGCACAAAAAGCTTTGACTTTCGTAAAAAAAGTGAAGATGCGTTACATGGATTTTAAAAATCGCATAACTTTGAAGCAATTATATAAAATATACTCAAAATCGCACAAAATAAAGTTAACAAAAAAATAGTAAAACTATAAGACAGTTAAAAATTAACATTTTTGTTAACATTTTAAGGATGTCTGGCATCTGACATCTCTAATGTGATCTTTTACTAGAAAAATAATAATTATTTTAATTACAAACTATGAATGATAATTTTCATTGCGATTTTTAATGTAGATTTTCTTTTTTTTTAACAATATCATACTTAATTAGCAAAGATATCACCATAGACAATGCTATGCGTAACCCGACGGGAATGTGTTAATGCCAAATCATTCAACAAAATTTAATTTAAGTAGAATTGCGGGCGTATTCACGGTTATTAGTATAATCAAATTGATTTTTTGTTCTTAATATTTTAATGGGATTTATTAGATGCATTTCGCGTGATCGTCATATTATCGTGATCGTTGTATTATACAACTACATAGTTAAATAGCGATTTGATTGGTGCATATTCTACTTTAATCCATCTCACTGTTAATCCTGCCTCAAAAGCATTGGGATTTCATCCATCAATGTTGAAAAAAAACTAATATCCCAATGATACCACTGTGTGTCAGCTGATGCATTGTATTCTAGACGCAATATTTCATTCTTTGAGTTGTATGAAATCCTCTTTTGAAATGTTTTATTCATTTCCATTTAATAAATACTTCACCGAATAGAAGCAATAAAAATATTGTTTTAAAATTTGTAAACATTCATTGTTAGATTCGAAAGTTAGGGTATAAAAGCAAATTCGTAAGAACAGAGTATTATTGTAAAATTTATTGATTCTTGT
Organism: Stenopsyche tienmushanensis; assembly: GCA_008973525.1. Taxonomy (NCBI): domain Eukaryota; kingdom Metazoa; phylum Arthropoda; class Insecta; order Trichoptera; family Stenopsychidae; genus Stenopsyche; species Stenopsyche tienmushanensis. The sequence continues at coordinate 1,106,983 of WACJ01000071.1, read as the reverse complement.
TCGTATTATAATAAATGTACTATGAAAATAATATATTTTAGTGCATTTATCCAAATAAAATATACGCCATTCGTGGTAAAATGATATTAAATATGTATGATCAATATCACGCTTGAATTGAATCGAGTTTTGCAAAGCCGTTAAATAAACTTCTTATATTCATGAAATATGTCATTTGATCGTCTTTCGACTTTTTGCGTCCTTGTAGCAGTTAGGAATTCTAATATATATTCGTCGTTTTATATTAAAGAGCGCTTCCTGAATATTGAGTGTAGTGCTATTCAACTTTATACGGAGAGAGATGGGCATTTGTATGGACCATTATAATTTGATGAAGAAATTTCGAGTCGTTAAGGCTGATTAAGAAGATCGTTGATCAATGATTTATTCGATCATTTTGTATTCATGCTTTTGGTTGATGTCTTTAGGGGCATTTCACGTCACGATGTTAAACTGTACATCATTGAATTTAAAGTGAATGTTTTACATATGTCGGGCCATGGGGCAAGACTATGAGCAAAATTATGTGGCGTAAAGAGGTTTTCCTGGTATCATTTGTCATCTGCCAGTTGTTGACAATAAGAAAAACTGTGGCAAGACGGAAAAGCTGATCCATTTATCATCGCTTGATCTCTTCTTGTCTTCTTCCATGTGCTCCTTTATGGAGAAATCCTCTAGCATTCCGACAATATTACGATTTTTACTTCTTACAGTAGACAACCGCCATTTTAAGGTTCAAGTTAAATGCAAACTATATTAGATTTTTATACAATGCCGTGTCTGGTTTTCAGGTCTTTTGTCAAAACGGACGTCGCCTTTCATTGTGCGAAAACTAAATTTAACGCGAGAAAACTTGGTTTTGCAAACAACAGTCTCTTTGATGTCCCTTCATCTACTTTTATCCGCACTGACGCTAAATTTCTTGCCACGTCGAATTCCATTCACATGAATATCAACTAAAAATATTTTCTACCCATAAGCGATTTTTTTAGCAGCCTTCATATTTTATTCATGATCGTACAAAGATTTAACACGAGAATTCCGGACTAAAGCTATTAGTTCTACGATTCACAGGAAATCATAGCAGATAAGCCAATTTTGAAGAATAATGCTTATATAATGAATATGGCATATATTCACTCTAACTAGATCAATCACATGCTAATGATACAGAAGCCTATTGATTTTCCAAAAAAATATTTGACAATGAATACATCAACAATATTTTTTTCAAAGGCATTGTAATTTTAAGTGTGCACTCAAATAGTACATTACACTAAACATGACGAAATGAGATAATCACTTGATAAAAATATTTGATACGAGAAGAAAGGAATTCATTGCGGAAAATACACCGCATCATAGATAAATCATATGGATAATTGATCGTACGGAAAATCCGTTATCAAATAATTTAGATTTTAAACGCTTTATAAGTCATAAAAGAAGAAGAAACAAGAATTCTACACTAGATATACAATTAGTTAATTTTTGCGCATTTTTATATTATTAATCATTAACATAACCATCATACTAATAAATGGATGCAAAAAACTTTGAATGATAATATCTCATAAATGAGTATTATACAGGGCACCAAATCAAGTGTTACCAATTTTACGTCCTTATAGCAGTCAAACTAATTTAAAAAGGCATTAATTTTGAAATATAAATGTAAATTTATCATAAAAATAAATATGTTTTTTTTATGTTACCATATGGTCACGCCTGTATATCTAGAATAATATTATATATTATGTCATTATATCAGAAGTGGCTTGATCTACTAAAAGTAACTAATTGTATTTTTTAACATTCAGATTATAATAATTACAACTTAATCAAACTTTTAGGTCATTTTAATGTATGTAAAGAATTTAGCAATAAAATAAATATTTAAAATACAAAGTGTATTTGTCACATTCGTTGAATCCATGGATTCAATATTTGAAGCGAAATAAATAATATTTTAACAGACTTGATCTTGGACTCTTATTGTAAAGATTCTTAGAATTAAATTCTGGACGATGGAATAAATTTTAATTATTGTATTAATACATTTCCATTGACCTTAACTTGACTATATTTTAAGCTTCAAAACACTGCAAGATTTAGTATAATAGTTTTTCAACAAGCTACTAATGATTTACTAATGATACTACAATTTTGCACGTATTTTAAGATCAAATATAAAGTTTAGATGAACATGGAATTACCCTTAGACTCTTCCTTTATTTTAATGAAATTAAGTTTGTATTTTAACAGCAAGCCATAACAAAATAAGATGTTACTGTAAGTGGTTAATGTTAAAAATAATATAAGCTTTTAATGTCAACGTCTACCAAGCATAATAAATGTATGCAAAGTGAGCTCTAAAGCGCAAAAATCATGTACTATGTCCCCAGTGAGCTTCGAGTTGTTAGTTTGACATGCTTTTGGGCAATAAAACTGGAAAACTGAGTATGGAGATATGTTCAAAATATAAATTCCTGACCCGGCATTATTGTAACATTGCAGTTAAATTCATATGTAAATGTTTATTTTTTCTTTTAGGATTATGAATGTAGAAATCATATTCGAGTCATACAAGATATAGGAGAGGATTTCTTGTACTTATGCGGAACCAACGCTTATAGTCCAAGAGATCTCATTATTTATGTGAGTTATAAATATGTCAATATATATGTTATCATATTAGAGTAGATTTGAAGCATAAATTTTGCATTTTGTTTGCAGAAGAATTTGAAACATCTGCCACGTCACGTTCACTATGGACACGTAGGATCAGGAGCTGGCCGTTGTCCAGGTGCTCCAAATCTGCGGGTCGCTACTGCATGGGTCGGCGAGCCATTTTCTGCTTTATTTTCTGGAACACACGTAGATTCTACGCTCGCAGATCGCCTGTTGGTCCGCTGGGATCTTCAGAAGGGAACACCGGGCTACAGAAGAACGGCCAGATACAACACGAAATGGCTAGACGGTGAGTGGCCACATGTAATATTTTAAATGTGAGCGACAGTTTGTCTTTATTTTTTATTTTTATCGTCCAAACTGCTCTCGTAGGGAGATTCGTTCCCATGGAAGGAGGCGAAAGCTAAAAGCAATATGAAAGAAAATAAAACGAGACGAAATTACGGAGACGGGCACAAAAAGGACGTTTGGGAGCGTTCAAAGGAATTAATGTCAAAGTTAATAGTACGTGTATAGTTAGTATGACAGAGCCTAGACAAAAAGCGTAACGATACAACATGTGTAACCATAAAGTCTTACGGTTAAAGTTCTAATTGCTTTTTAATCAAAGATCAAAGTACAAAGTTATTCCATTAACTATAATGTAATAAATATTAAATCAATATTTCAGTTATTGATTGAATGATGCCTATTGAAAATTTTACAACATTGAAACATTCATATGGCAGTCGAAAATGCTGCAAATTTATCTGCTGTTAGTCATTAATAAAGGGTGAATATTTGAGGTCGTTGATTGGTTGATTTAATTTACTGCAAATTTGTTTTTTAAAGGTCTTACAATTTTATAATAAATTAGTAAAATATTTGCCTATGATATATACAGGATACCTCAGATTAATTGTTACCAATTATCTGAAACAACAACATCCCGAAAAATTGAGTAGATTTTAAATTTTCCATAAAAAATATTCAATAATAATTTAGGGCAGCGAATGGCCATATAAAAGCAAGCACTTGAACAGGTCAAATTGTTTGGAATTTTAAAACAGTATGATTAAATGTTGCTCTATATCAGCGCTTCTTAAACTTATCTAGTCCGCGGACCCCCTCTTGAGCAAAATTTCTTTCGCGGACCCCCTCTTGAGCAATTTTTTTTCGCGGACCCCCTCTTGAACAAACTTTTTTTTGATGGACCCCATTCCAACCCTTATGACTTAATTTTTCAAACAAACAAACATTTTTTTTAGTCAAATATTGGTCAAAATAGATATTTTTATAATTTTTTCTGTAAATAATTCCAGAAAAATATCTTGTTTAAGTATAGGTAAATATTTTTTTATATCTCCGCGGACCCCCAGAAATGGCTTCGCGGACCCCCAGGGGTCCGCGGACCCCTGTTTAAGAACCGCTGCTCTATATAAATAATCATAAATAGAATCGGACAGAAAAACCACATGCATTCAAATCTCAGCATCATATGATGATATTAATTTTGTTCAAAATATATCTAAAATATTTAATCTACATATATTTGAAGTTTAAGCTCGTTGATATTTAAAATATAACTTTTCATATTTTTCCATAGTCAAGCAAAGTCCCTTTTATTTCAACAAAGGATGTGCTCGTTTTAATAAATTCCAAATAAGAGCCAACCCATTTAAATCAACTTCCCTTTTGAAAATTTCAGAGGAGTTATTAAGGATAGTATTAACAAGGGCAGAGGAAAAAGCTATATTTTTCCTTTAAATATTTTTTCTAAAAATAATATCTGTAAGTTGATGTAATGATCGTTATATATTAAACGATATCGCGTATTATTTATTTTAAATTTGATTTGATTGTTTGTGTGTATTTTGACTCGTGGAATCTCATGCTTGATGTTTCCTACGTTTCGCATCGCGATTGAAAGCACAGGTTTGCGCCAAATTTTCTTATTGATTTATTTTCTCCGAAGCAAAATTGACGCCATATTCAGAAAATACCTTTTTTCCGCACTAAAAGGGTTTAACACCGTAAATTATGACCAAAAGCCTTAGCAGGAGCAATGGCCCGGCCCCTGCCTCATAAGCGGTGAACCCAGATTGAGTGAATACGTCGAACAAATTTCACAGTTGACCGAAGCGTTTATAAATTACTCTAGCGGACCTTAAACCTTAGTCTTTCGGAAAGACTAAAACCCATCAATCTACCCCTTTGACAAGATAAAGGTAGCCACCTGCTAATCGATAATAATTGCCTGAATTTCTATGGCGCCGATATGAATGTATTGATCGGTGGAAGATTGAGTCAGGTTCGGGTATCGCAACTTTTATCGCCCTTCTGGTACTTGATTTTTATTATTGGTATCACGTATGACGGTGACACTCATTTGGTGAAGAAATTTCTGGGGAAAGTCTGCATTTCCATATGAATAAATGGATATTGAGGGTTATTTAAGCTGAAGGCGATATGAATACGGGGATGCTCTCAAAATCATAAAAAGCTATATGGCTTTAATGCCAAAAAAATTCAATAGATCTAGATTCATACATAATTTATCAGATTTATTACCGAGAATTAAGCTCGATATCAAACAAAAACACCATATTATCAGGCAGACAGTATAATGTCCAAATATGCGATAAGAGTGGAAAAATATACATTTTTTTTGATACTAAATAACATAAAAAGCACTTGTGTTTGTTCAATAACCTTACGTTGTGTTCAAAACAGTTTTAAATTGTTTTTTTTTGGTTCACTTCTTTATTGGCCGCTGAGATAAGTTGGGATAGAGTTTTAAGACTTTTCTATTTTGCGTGTTTAAGGTAGTGGATATAATTTATCAGATAAACTTATTTAAAGTAGTTTTCAAGATTGGAAACTTTAATATGCTAAGAAAGTTTTGTGAATTGTTGTTTTAAACAACTGAAGAAACGAACAATAAAAAAACACTCAGTAAATTGCAAAATTTACTTCGTCGCCCCAAGAAGAGCATTTCGATAAGCAGTTAAAAAGTTTAATTACTGCCATCTAGATAATTGAGAAATTACCTATGTAAATCATTTTATTTTGCAAGAATAAAGTAATTTTTGTTCACATTGTTCAATGAATAGAATACAATATTTTGAAGGCACAGAAAGCTTTGTCTCTTCAATATGTTGAACTAAGTCCTCTCGACATACAAACCTACTTAGCCTAGTCTATTATTAAATTGTCTCAAAATTTCCATACTAGACACCCGGCAAACTTTAATATCAAATTATATGTCTGTAATTTTACGAACAACCGATGTCGAGTAAATATAATTTATATTAATCAGATAATCACAGCAAACAATCAAATAACAATTTTCCTACTGGAAATTTTGCAAAGGATGAAGTGGTTGTAATTTTTTTCTGCATGTTTCTAAAAATATAATTATAATTGCATACATAAAAAAAATATATTGTAATGTTTTTTTTAATAAATTTGTCGTTGAATCATATAATTTGATGAATTACTGATAGAAAAAGAGAATGATGAAGCAAATTTGATGGAAATAATACAAGCAATAATTACAAATAGAAACCAAGTAATTGTTAAATATTTACCATTAAAAGCACTAAGAAAACCCTAGACTTGACTGAACGATTGGAGTAATGTATTTTAAAATAATGATCCTTCAGCTGAAAAATGAGATAATAAGGTGTTTTGCTCATATAGTTGATGAGTTTATTGAGATTTTTCAGTTAAAAATGCATTCGTAAATAATATTATTTTTTCCTAAATATAGAACATAAAAACTAGTGTTAATTAGTATTGGTGATAATGTTCAGTTTTTGTACTAAATCTATGTTTCATTTAATATAAATTCGAGTAAAACAAACAAGATGTTCTACAAAAAGACAATGAGCATATTTAAATAAGTGTATTCCCGAAATAAAAGTAAATAAATCGTATCAGGGGGGGTGTCCCAAAATTGTGTATCATAGAACCAAAGCATATATGATTTATACCATTAAAAATAATAAGACGTTTGTGATATTCGGATAAGATTGCGTTTACCATAATATTTTTACGATATGTTTTGTCAATTGCCCTTCAGATTATTTGATCAAAGCCATAGCCCTCCCACTCAAGCCTTTCATCCCCGTCGTATTTCTTTTTTCCCGTGGAATTCTTCCACATTAAATTGGCTTTCTGGAATTTCCTCCCTTTATTCCGCTTTCATTATTATGTAAAGATATGCAGCATCAAAAGTATACTTTATTTGATGAAAATAAAAATATTGTGGCTCGTATGCATTTCTCGTTTACTATGTGTGTGGATTAAATTTTTTACCGCGAGAAAGTGAACAGAGTCACAGAATAATTTTTTTTAGAAGTTCAGGTAATATATTGTGTCTGTCTTTTATCATCTATGGGGCCATTTAAGTTCATCTATTACATCCACTCCAATACATTAAATGTTCGATGGAGCGTATTTCTCCTTTTTTAATCGTTTCGTAATTTAGCTCCAAGTAGAGACACTTTAATTAAGAACTGCTCTTATTGTACGTTTATTAATTGAACTATGTATAAAAAGAACTATAGAATAGTTTGAATGGACTTCCTTTCATATTATTATGTATTTAAATGAGTATATTCAAGCACAATAATTAGTGTCCAATGCTTTTAAAATAAAAATTAATGAATATTTCCCATGAAATAAACATCTTTATTACAATTGTTACCATGCACAAACTTAGAAGATATCTTAAGAAATATAGAATTTATTCTTTTCCATAAAGATTGATATATATTTTTGAAAATTATTGTCTTCATCTCAGGTTTTAATAATAGAAAACAATACTGTGACGTTAGAGATGATAATCATTACAACAGGAATAGCTTATTACAGTTAATCTTTAACAATTATCGAGATTAATATCATAATACCTAATCCAATAATTAGGTGCGTGATTCACACAAATATGTCTATCTAAAAAATATGCTCATCGTAGTATCAATCGTACTCAATTTGTACTTTTATTTGATGTCGTTCAAATCTAACAAGGATGTTTTTCCGCATTTTTCAATTGGATTTATACCATTTCAATATGCTTATCATTGTTAAACTTGTTCAAATAATAATATACATAATTGTACGATGTCAAGTTTTGGTAAAAAGGGTTATTTCCCGAACCCTTGTTATAAGAGTTCAAGTTCAAATATAGATCGTCTAAAAATATTTCAAGGAAATCGGTAATATTTTCACTGATCTAGTTCTACTCTAATTTACAGCTTTTTAATAAATGCTGAAATTTTAAATGAAATCAGATATGAATGATAGATTTGTAATTGTATTCCATATGGAATTAAAATATTATTTTTTGCTATAATCGTCTTCAAACTGCCCATATTTTGCCATCAAATTGATATGTACATTATGATTACAGTTTTTATTCCAATCAAATTGACATTTCTTGTGGTAAAAAAAACCTTAAAACGTTATAGAAAATTGGTTTCTTGGGCATCAAAGTTTCGTATGTAATAAACAGTTTCAAAATTGAGCGTCGAGTTCTTCGGTCAACAATAAAACCATTATTGGTATCCATCGATAGCAATTTTAAACAATCTATTCAATGAATTCGGGCTTATCTGAAACAAAAAAGTCAAAAATCTTCTTAATCGGTATGAGTGTTTGAATCTGTTTAAAAAATTTTTGGAAAAAAACCGCCTTTTTTGGGGGTATTTTTTTAAATGTAAAACGCGTGAATAAAATAAATATTTTGACCTGATTTTGCAAACTGCCCATAGCCATACATATTTAAAATAAGCTCGTAAAATTTCAGACCAATCGGTTACTTGGTTTTTTGAAATTTTTTCAACACCACATGTCGTTTAGAGAAAAACGCATTTAAAGTTTTAAATACTTAAAAATTGTTGAAAAAGGAAAACATACTACTAATCATGGATTCCAACTCCATAAAGAAATCCTTCAACTATCTCAGCCTTATCTTTTCTGGCTAATCTTGCTTTTTTAGAAGATTCGGAGAACTGGCGGTTGGCAAGGCGTATAAGACATCTGAGCCGATTGTGATCCCCTTGACAACTATTATTCTTAAAATAGGTTCAAATCCTTCCTTAAAAATATAAGCTGCTGTACGTGTTGCGATTTCCTAGCATTTTTTTGCCATAAAAAATATATTTCAGTACCAGAGACCATACCCACGCAGTTAAAACTCTAATTTGTAATTTTGGGTATTCGAACCAAAGCATCTTTCCAGTAAATCATCAGATGAAAATTTTTCATAAATGGGTCTTAAGAATTGCTGAACTTCTTCGTTGAGAGTGGGAGGATACTTGTACCAATATAACGATCTTGTAGTTGCATGTTTCTGCCTTTCGCACCAAAAATCTGCGCCTTCCAAAAAGTATGAATACTGAGAGGCTTCATCAGTTGAAATGTTATGATAGTATGAAGACCCAAATAAAATTCTTATATTTTCTATTAAATCAGGATATCAGCGGATAGCCTTAATAATTAGATAGATCTTTTATTGACTTATTGGTTACCTGTTGGTTTATGAAGCACTTCATATAGAACTCTTTCTTCTTGTGTCCCTATTTTACACTTGCTTATTCGACTTTTTTAAATCTGTGTTAACATTTTTGACATTATTTGCTACCTTAGTAGAGCAAAGATAAGAAAGGTCCTTAACGGGAACCTCTGGCCTGCAAACAAAATGAGATGACCCCTTAAGTTATTATTGAGATTTTTAAAAAAAAAAGTAGAATGATGGTATTCATAAGAAAGATAAATGTTTGATTTTGAGATACTATGGAGAATGATGATCGTTTGAAAAACTTGAATCTTGAAACTGTGAATATGTTTATTTGATGAAAACTATTTAATCAAGATTTTTTCTTAACAGCTCCAGAATTTATAGCACTCCATGTGATGGATGAATATGCATATGCTTTGGTAAGAGAAACTGGTTCTTGTAATCAACGTGAAGCACGAATAGTTCGCGTTTGTCTCAACGACCGTGGAAGCACTCGTCATCCACGAGATTGGACAACCTTCACAAAAGCAACATTGTCGTGCAATGCTCCACATTATTATCAATTAGGTATATATTCAGATTTGAATTATTTAAATGCGATATTTAATATATTATTAAATCTTATTTATTTCCCATTAGAAAGTATATACAAGATCCCCGGGGATACCTCTCGGTTTTACGGGGTGTTTACAAGTGGAACGAATCCAGTATTTAGCGGATCCGCAATATGTTCATTCACAATGACTGCCTTGGAGGACGCTTTCTCCGGAAAATTTAGGGAGAACGCCGGAAACGGAGGCGCTTGGCAGCCGGTTCCGGAAGACAAAGTCCCCAAGCCGAGACCAGGAAGTTGCGTGCAAGATACGACCCTCTTGTCAGACGCAGTTGTCAACTTCATCAGGTAACGACGCCCTACGTTAAATTACTATTCAACTCGAGTATTTAACATAATAGTAATGCATAAATCATGTACCGTTTGAAAATCACAGATTTACTCCATGAAGAAAAAATATGTATTCCCTCGATTAATGTTGTATAATCGCTCCCGGCCTATTTCCTCATTGCGGTATCTTTAAAACCCCCCGGGGAGTGTTTTAGATTGCTTGGATTATTTTCCGGAATGTAAAATAGAAAAGTTGTACCACAAGAAGTTTTCGGGCTGATTTTACTTTTCTGTGAATTTTAAATGACGAAGGATGTGATCGTCATTTCAAATCTCTTCCATCTGTTCTTGCTCGCTTGAATTTTATAATTGAATGAAAAATAAAAACATAAAATTTGCATTTGAATTCAATCGTGCAGATATTTAAAGGCGATAAAATAAATACCAGGAAATCCTGGCCGGAATCCAATGTTTCCATCTGAAACTTTGGCAATGCACATCATTTTGTTTGTTGGGAATAGACATTTCATTACAAGATTATAAAATTTCAATTTAAAAACCAATAAACCGTAGTTGACTGGAATAAAATTCTAAGCAGGACGATTATTTAAATTCTAAATGCTAAAAAACTTACACGATGCCAAATCATATAGACTTATACTTCTGATAGCATGAGTCCTATAATCGTGGATAACAATTATCTCCTCAATCTTCAATTTGAATTTCGATAATAACATGTTATCATCCCTTGAAAATTAAGAGAAAAAAAATTACATCTTTTGGATTCTTTAAACACAAACACACTTTGAAACAAGGCAACGACGAGAAATAATGACACAATGTTACTTTCCACTCTAAATAAATTATAACAAAATTACATAATAATACCCGTGGGTCATATTAATAGGTAATGAGGGGGCATGAGGCAAGCGGGTTGGAAACCCCTGCTGTAAATAAATAATTTTCTATTGTATAAAAATATATTACATATATTTCTTTAACTATTATAAATACAAGATATTATATTTTATTTTGATCTAATTCGATCAAATTTCTTTTAAGGTCTCATCCCTTGATGCACGAGTCGGTTGTATCTGAATACGAGCGACCATTATTCGTTCAGAAAGACGTGCTTTTCACAGTTTTCGTAGTAGATAGAGTCAGCTATAAGAACAACAATTATTTTATATACTATTGTGGCACAGGTGAGGTAGTTCTTCCATTTTGTTCACAATAAAATTCCTCGAGAAATTGTTTGAATCGTGCTGTTTCATCAGGTACGGGAGTCATCTATAAGATCGTCCAATGGACGAATTTCTACTGAGATGGACAGTTTCCTGTTGGATGTCTGGACCATATTTCCGAGACACGAAGCCATCGAAGCTATGGTGTTGTCTAGCGAATACAAAAGTGTCTACGTCGCATCGAATCATAGAATTAAACAATTTAGAACCGATGCTATTTGCGGCTATCGCTATGACAGCTGTATTAGATGTTCGAGGGATCCTTACTGCGGCTGGAATATCAATCAGGATACGTGTGAGCCTTACAGAGAAGGGTGAGTGATGATACCAATTATTTATCGAGTAGACGGTGTATGTAATCTTGGAACGATGCAGATTTGATTGTCTTTTGGTCGTGCGGGGGGTCACGTTTAGAGTATTACGTCGATTCAATTTAAATTCTATTCCAGCACAATATTTAAATTATGCATTATTAAAATTATATCTTACAAAAGGTTGTAGAAAAATATAATTTCATAGAATATTTTCAACGAGTTTTCAGAAAATATGACACTGTTCATTTTGTATCGGTGTCCGCATGACAGCTTTCGATGCAACACATGTCCTATCGTAATATACTATGGTGACCTTATTTAATATAACTTTCTTTTAGACGCCAGTATATAAAATCTATTAGCCATTATATTAACTTAAAACTCAATATATCGTCTATTATATTCGATTTATTGTCGAATATTGCAATTTTGTGACCTAGCATGAGCTCGAATTTCATCAGCGTTTTCTCTAATTTAAATAGCTTTGAACTATTAATTATGTGCAAATGGCGCCATACTCCGAACACAGTATCTCAAATATTTAATGTACAGGCATGAAAAATTTATCGCTAAATATTTCATCGTAACGGCACTCTATTTTCGTATCGCTATTGATTCAAATAATGGAAAGTATCTGCGATGAATAATCGACGCGTTATTATTAAAGTCGCCCAAGTAAGTTCTTTATCGGACGAAAAGGTACATAAAGAGAATCACTGGAGCAGTAAAATATTTTACAGTCCAACTAGGAGAGTATAAAAGCGATATACCCGATCAGAGCTGAATTGAAGGATGTAGATTCCATTTTATTCATCCGGATGCCGTTTGGAGAAAACATTTCCTTTTGTTCGTTTTTTGCGATATTTCAAATCCTCCCGGGTACAATGATAGAAATTTTCTAGTGAGGATTTGGTCCTTTTTCCTTCGGATGACCAGGACGTTGTCATTCAAACGTCTTCGGGTATTTTTTGTCTATTTATGATTCTCATCGGAGCGAATGTAGGTTCGGTCTTATAAATCATATTGATCGCCGTATAAATCAACGTTTTTCTATCAAACCGCATATGGAATAAATACCCGAAAATATTTCATCATATGAAAACTGTAATTCAGCAAGATAAATCATGATTTTTCTAATTATTTTGCATTTTAAAATTGCACCGAAATATTCAATTTATCAAAAAATAATTCAATAAAATTGTTGATAAAAGATGAAAACGAACATTAAATAATTCATTACCAACTCATAAATCTTTTCCAGTTTTTGGATCGCATTTTCAAAGATTTTTTGAATTTGAACAGAGGTTTCTGTCATTTTAGCATGCGCTTTACTTTATGAAATTCATTCTGAACTCTATATCTCCCTAATAGGTCCAAATTTAATTTTCTGTCATTAATTGATAAAAATGTTTTTCAAATCTTCCTTGAATATTTATTTCGTTACTGTGTGGTCTTTTTAAGGGATCATCTCACTTAAGCGGCCAAAACCAAGTAATTTTAACAATTTTTTTCATAGTAAATACCTCATATAATGAAATGAATATTTTTCGGATTTATTAAGGCGCTCTTAAATAATATAAAAAAGTCATAATTTAAAAATAATATATATTATCGTTTTTACAACGTCAAAATTTCGGGTCAAACAAACTTTTTATTCAGGCTCACCTGAAGCAAAAAGTCAAAAAGATTCTTAATCTGTTTGAGATGTCGCTATATTTCGAATTACGATTAATAATCTTTTATTAAAAGTAACAAAATGGCATCGGTTTGAAGAAAAGTTTAAAAAAACCGACCTTTTTTTGGGGATAAATTTTAATGTAAAAAGCAAGATACAATAAGTTTTTTGATCTGATTTTAGTGATATGTTCTGTCTCCATAAATTCCAAGGCAGTTGAAATTATTATAACCCTCATGATTTCTATTATTTTTAAAATAGGTTCAAATCCCTCGTTAAAAATGCAGGCTGTAGGATATATTATGATTTTCAGTATTTTTTATTACTAAAAATAAATTTTGGTATAAGAGACCACACAATTCAAATCAAGTCGTCCAGGACATCATCAGACTTTAATTCTTCATAAATGCATCTTAAAATTTGCTAAACTTTTTCGTTTGGAGTAAGGAAGATGCTTGTACATACACATATGAAGATTCTGTAGTGTAAATGCTGGAGGGCTTCATCAGTCGAAATTTTGTGATAGTAACATGTGTTCCCCAAATAGCACTTTTCAGAACTCTTTATTTTTGTGACTTTACTTTCTTGAGCTTTTTTGGCTTTATTTGCTCTTCGAAACATATGTTTCTTTATGTGTTAAATGCATTCTACTTTTAATTACAATAAAACCATCGCCGTAAGCGACCCTATCCGGATTTGGCAATGTTATAAAGAAGTCAACATGGTAAGTTTTCATGAATGATATTCTTGAATGCTTCTATACCGCTATTCAGAACAACTTGCTATTATATCTTATATTATATTTCATCAAATTCAAAAGCTATCTTTACTCGATCAAATATATTATAGTTCATTATAAAATGAGACAGTTTATATATAATATACAAAGTTCACATTGCCGGAAAACAGGCTATTGAATGCTGTGGTTGAATTAATTAATCGATACAAAATGTTAATATGCTTAAATAAGAAATATAAATGGGAAGAAATCATCTTCAACTTTTATCGACGTAATAAAGTTATACGATGTAATTCAGAATAGTGTGCAAACTTATAACATTCCACCCTTTCTGCAATATCAATCCTCTCCAAATGCCACAGGCAACCTAATGATGACCCGGCGAAGGAAATTTGGGGTGTATTAACATCCCCAATGCCCCAAAGTAATTGTGATCAGAGTATCTCCCATTTTATTGTCAAGTGAAGCAAAATATATTTATATAGTAATAATCAATTGCAAGCATAGTAAAAATGTGATCGAGGAAATGCTCATTTTTATATGTCTAAAAAGTGTTTTTAAACTTACGCCAATTTATAAGTCTTCCAACAATGGTAAATACGGAAAACTTTTAAAATACAAGTACAAATTTAAAACAAACAAAGCGAAGGGTGAATTTCTCCGAATTACTGAATTTAACACGAGAATCTCGACCGCTAAAACAAACAAAACTATTTTCGGATTTCATAGAATATTTGTATATTTTCAACAATATTAAGAGGGTTAATTTTTAATGGATTTTGACTTCTACATTTTTGGCAACATCCTTATATTTGTATTTTTTGCAAGAAGAGCATATTGGAGGTGTTTCCGAAAATATAACCGGTTGATGAAATCCGAACGCTTAATTTCCAGCATGCACCATGAAAAGCGTCATATTCCAATATTTTGTTATATCATCTGGGTTGTTTATTTATTTTGTAACTTTTGGATGAGGCATTTCGATATTCGTAGTATTTCGTATTACGAGCTTTGATATATTATGCTTCAATATCAAGACAAACATATGGCATTTAATTGGAGTTTTTCAGAGTGGCACATGTCAGGTTGTTTATTCAAAAATATATCAAATTTTAGCCATAAAAAACAAAGCTAAATCTGACATATATTCCATAAATATGACAATCATATCGATTGAAAATAAAACCACTCATAAGAACCATCGTACAAAATGTGATATAAATTAAATACGGCATAAATTTACATCGCTTTCAAAATTTGTTTTATTTAAGGGTTCTAATTATAGCCTAAGTTCTTTTGGGGGGCTGAAAATGATTGAGTTCATAATTTTACATCTTTTACGAGTTCATAATAAAGTAGTATAGTTACGCGGTGTTTTGTTGTGGGGCATGCGTAGTACAGGCTGAGAGTTCTCGCAAAACAATTCCTGCTCATAAATAATAGTCATGTTAATGTAAAAACCTTCTCGGATACACGCCCAATAACTCACCAAAGTTTCATTGCAATCGGATGAACGATATAGGAATGTATACCTAGCAAACCCCTCGCTCCGCGACACACATTCATTTTTATATTTATAGATTCGATAGGAAGATATTCGTTAATTAACTCAAATATCATAGCAAGTGCTTAAAAAATCATTGAAGATCGAGTCTTAATATAAATTATACATTTTCGATCTAGCCCTCTTTTATCAATCTATTTTATACATCAGATGACTCGCGCTTATCTTAATGATACATGGTGTTTATTTTTAAATTGATCAAAGTATCTATTATTATAAAAAAATCGTTAATTGCACATTAGTTAATCGATTTCTTATAAGATTAATTTCGCAAATAATTTTGAATTCATCATACAATAGTTAGTTATAGTCATGATTCAAATATCTTCACTACACTCATAAAAATCGAGTTTGATTGTATCAAAATATAATCACAATTAGCTAACCAATGCCATTTCTAAAACAGAAAATTTCGCCAAATAATTTGCCATAAAGGTAATTGAATTTCTTCTACTTTCTCAACATTCCACAGTGGAATTTCTTGCTGTGAGATCCTTTAAGATGCTTCAACTTTTATAAACGAACTGTCTAAGTGATTCAAATAATCTATGTAAGTTTGTTAAAATGTCTGAACCTTTAAATTATTTGATCTGAATCGCTTGTGATTTTTTTTATTTTGAAAGAATTTTCTTAATATTCATCGACAAAAATTGGCATATTCGATTAATTTAAACAGATCTAAATACAAATACATCCTGTGATTGAAAATTTAAGTCCGATTTTCAACGAAAAATAACGCCGTTTGTGAGTATTTGTGGAAATAGTTAAGTTGGTTTTTGAGAATAAATTAAATGTAAAGGACAGTGCTCCATTACAACAAAGGATAATCCTCTGCAATATAGAACGCATGGTCACCGTAATTATAAAATATATTGTATGCATAAAACATTTGTGCTCAGTTGGAGCCAAAGAGGAACATAAGTATTCAGCGAGGTAAAAGACCTAAGGCATGAAAGAACATAAACTCATTACTGAGTTCAACGATTTAAATTCAAAAAAAGTAGAAATATATGTAGCATTGTCAAAATGTTATTTTACTTTAATCTTGATGGGGAAATTGTTGGGAAAAAATGTTTTGCCTGTTTCATATTGCAAAACTGTGTGCTAATGTATTATTATTTTAATATATTTCAATTAACGCAAATATTTTCAGATATTCCTAATGCCAAGCTATATTATTATTTTGTGGTAAATAAATCATTCCATTTCATATGGAAAAGGTTAAAGCGTGACACGCAACGCCTTTCACATATCAATTTTATGTATCACAAGCAATTTTGCGACGAATGCTTAGAAATTGCTTACGTTTTCGCAATGTCGCGGATTTTCATAATTTTTACAACCTTTCAGGCTCTTCCGAGACGTCGAGAACAGGTCGTTAAGAGGATGTGACGATTTTATACATCCAAAACATGTGTCAGCGACATTTGGGCAGAGCGTCCTACTGGGAAGTTTTTACGAGCTTCCCGACGTTATCAAATCGACGGAATTAACGTGGTCCAGGAGGAGCAGAGTCGGCGCCGATGCCATCACAATAAAGAGGTAAATTTTCGATCGAATTAATATACGAATTTCGGTGTCAAATTAAAGTCTGGAAGAATGGGGAATAAATTTCGCCGCGGAAGATTTTGATGCATTCAAGCTTTATTAAATTTTCTTCACAGTATGGATTTTATTAGAAGCCCGGGGATGAATGGGGTCGTACTCTTTCACGGCGGAGCGTGGAGGCGGTATTTGAAATAATCTCACAATAAGACAATTTGCTTAATAAAATATGGAAGTTGGAATTGAATATCAGATTTTGAGAGATATTTTTTTTGCCCAGAGAGAATTGACCTTGAGACTGTTCTCTTTGAATTGGTCCATTGAAAATTAAGTATTTGAAAACGGGACCGCGAAGAGGCTCCAGTCGTCACAAAAGACGAACATTTGAATAATTAGTCACAGAAGAAACTTTGATCTTTCGTGAGCTTTTTATATTAAAATAGAGCCCTCCGCGGCTTAAAAATAATTAATAACGACTAGCTGCGACCTTGGATAGGAAAATTTTCTTCAATTTCAAAATTGAATCCTATTTGTGTATCCAAAAGCTTTCAGACGGGTGCCCTAATTCAAATTTAAATTTTAAATTAAGGAAAGAGCGTCGACTTAACCAAAAACCCTAAAAAGAAAGGAATCCATTCAAACATACAAACAGATTCATTTGACAACAGATTTAATTTATAAATTCAACAAAAAACTGAGTTTTCCATGCAAAATAAATATATCTTGCAATTAAATTAAAACTATAAATGCATACTATCGTCAAATGCCAACGATCCTTTTAAACGTCAATTCAACTCAAAATCAATATTTTTGTATTAAAGTTCATCATTTTGATCGTTGCATTTGTGCTAGAGCAAATATTTTGATAAAAGATCACGATATTTTATCAAAATATATATATAAACACAAAATAAAAATCATAAAAGTGAACAAACATTGCCTTTTTGGAGCTTTCCGCCGTCGTTTGTATGCTTTGAATTTAAAATAAATGTCGATGTTTTTAATTGGAATTCATAAATAAAAACTATATAGATTCGAGCTAAAATAAATTGAATCAAAGCCTTCATTTCAGTATCGATTCCTTTACAAACGGTTTCATTTAAGCGAAGGATTAAGACATTGCGCGGTGGCAATACAAGCCAAACTTATCAAAGATGGATTACAATAATTAAAAGATACGCAAAATTCACAGAAAATCTTAATTTATCTTAATATTTGAATTTTCTCCAGGTCTGATAAATTTGTCATGACTATCGATCAGAGCCTCGTGATCCTCGGCCTCGGTCTGCAGGATGGCGGACTATTAGAATGCCGTCATGGAAATCGATTATTGGCCGTCTATAATCTGACTATCGATGCGGACAGGTAAGCGATGAAATATGTTAAATATTTTAAAGAAGGACGAAAGAAGGACACAAAGGCCGCTTTTGTGTTGGAAATCAATTACAATACAAAAACTTGCCGTGGAATAAAAGGTCAAAGTTAGTTCATACGCCGCAATAGAGCCACTAGAAACTCGGTTAAGTCACGAAAACATTCTTATTCTTCCCCTTTATCCGGGTAAATTGGCTGGGAACTCTGGAGAAAATGGGAAAATAAAAATTAAATCATGTTTATATGTAAATACTGCGATATTTATGTCGATGGCATTCCATGGGAATGGAGAACGCGAGGAGCTTTGTAAAGTTCGGAAACGTGAGCTCAAATTTTTTAACCAAGACCATGTTATATTCATCTTGAATTGGAAATCAAAGAAACTTTCCCTGTAATATTACGTATTTAATTTTTTTCTTGTGAACTCATTTGAAGCATTTGATCTTTTTGTAAATATTTCTCAAGTACAGCTAATGCTTAAAAGTTTTTTCCTTCTTTTAAATCGCTTTTCTTCATTGTATTTCATGTTGCTAACATATTTTATTATTTAGAAAACTTATAATCTAATATGAAACATGACATATTAATTATCAGCAATAACAAATTTGAAGCCATTTGTTAAAAAATCTTCATATGGTTAGTTACCAAGTTTGAATTAATTTTTTTATACTCCTTTAGTCCTTAAAGATCTATTATAGTATGATACGTTCATCACTTAGCTCAACGCTATGGTCCAGGTCGAAGACGGCTATATTTTTTCATATAACAATTAAAATAATAAAAATTGCGAATTCTGTTTTAAAACAATCTTAAGCGCATTAAATTTATGATTTATGTTCCTACTGTAATTCAATTTATACTAATTTACAATAATGCTGCTCATTTTCAGATACGATATAATATTCGTGAATCGGACATATTATTGGTATGATTTGATGTTACAGTTGCCAATGATTAGAATTTTTGATTCAATACGGTTGATTTGGCAATAAAGCCGTATTTGAACGTTGGCACTCGCTGGGGGCAAATATTTGATTTCCGCCCCCGACGCATTATATAGATTAGTCAAACATTACTAATTGGAATGCAAATATATCCAAAATGGATACATTTACGATCAAAATCAAAAATAGTCATATCAATATCGAAATGAAGTCATACGGATGAACGGATTGACTCTGGAGCGCATATGCGAATTAGGGTTGCACGAGTGGCCGCACGATATCATATTTGCTACCATTTCAATAAGCTCAATTTTCCCAAAAAATATTTCGATTTATAGCCTGTTTTTTGTTGATAAGTGAGGTATAACATAATTTGATCGCGTAGAAAATATAGTATTATCCATGGGAAATTAAATATTGGGTATTTCGCCCACAATCACCATTAGACATTAAAAGATTCGACTTGGAATTTCAAATTTAGTTGGTCGATTGGTCGCTTAAGTATCTAAAGACCACGTATCGCAATAAATATCAAAGGTATCAACTTAATAATTTTAATTGCTTTCAAAAATCACATTTTTGGAACCAATTCGCAGCAAGTCTCCATCACAAAGTCACATAGCGAAATCTCCCCAAGCGGTCTCCTTGAATAATTCATTTTGCGCAAATGAGAAACTTCTTGAATCATTTAAACAAGCCGAAAAAGCGATCGGTTTTCAAAGTTTTCGTCGAAGGCGGCTACGGACTCACCCCTTCGATATTTGACCTGAAAGAAGATGCCAATCAAACGCTTTAAGGTCAACAAAAGTTCATTGTTACATGTCGACATTCATGCTGTGACACAATTTAATTTTGGGACTGTCGAAGGTTAAACTAATTTGATTAATTGAAAACGGCAGATAAATCAGATCGAATCTATACAGCAAAAAATTCTATTTGATTAAGCTTAAATTAGGGATAAATAAACTTCTTTATCTTATATTCAGTCAATCAGATTTAATAAAAATGACTTAATTGCAGGCTAACATTAAGATTAAAATATTGCTAAAATCAATATTTTATTTTTAGCATAAAATCCTATTTTATAAAAAAATATTGTAACAAAGAACTACGCATACAGATTGCTTAGATGGTAATATATTGTTTTCCCGTATGCAATTTTAAAAGTCTTTCATGTTTTTGACATCCAAAAAGATGAAATCTGTCTTGTTCTGAAATTATATGCTCGCTTAACTATTGAATCGTTGTTCAAAAAGTTCATGGTGCTTTTAAGCATATCACAAAGCTGATATTTGAAGAGATTTACCATACAAATTTACCATCAAAATGGAATGCTCTTTAAGAACATAATAAAAATTACATTCAATTATTCGACATAGCCTTTCGAAGAATACGCCTGGAGGTCACCCTTCAAATTGTTAACCTTGTCGGATTTCTTAGGGACCAATAAGGATTCCATATTTGAGTGTTATATCAACAAATAACCATTTAAGCGGCATTAATCTCTGTAAAATCATAGATCTTAAGCGGGTTTTTTATTAATTGCTATTACTGCAAATAATGGTTTCATTCCTATTAAAAGTATTTCCTATTATAAGTTTCTTAAAATATCTGTGAGGTTTGATACTATATTTGAGAAAATTTGGTAGTACCTGTGGATATCTATATAGATTTTTAGTACCGTTTAACGTTATTAACGTATCCACCTTGCTTTTATGAAACTTTCATACAGTCGCTTAAAGTGTGCAATTTACGATATTATACAGGCAATGCCCAAACTTTTACGTTTATAAACTATATTTTTACTACTCAGCTTTCAGTTTTAAATAGCTATAAATTTGCAATTCTGTAACAAGTATTAATTCGTTGCTAGATCGTTATACTGTCCAATGATAATATAGCTGAAATTATTCAAATACCTTGAATGGAAGGTTTATAACTAATTTAGATATTGCAATTCAGACGTAGCTTAATATTGCATTTAACGTCTGATAATCTGTTCTTGACATTTGCGTATATAAGCTTATTCCAATTATATTCGAAATTCGAGTCAAACATAAAGCGAGGACTATAAAGTAATTGATTGCGAGATCAATACTACTTAAGGGATAAACGTTGTAATTAAGGGGGCGGTTCTTGTATTATACGTATGTATATTTGCGTTTTTAATTTTCACAAATAATTATAAATCTAATTTCTGAGTTTAATGCGTTCCAAATCGAATAATCTCGGCAGATTTTCCACAAAAAGTTTTAATTGTTGCTTTTAATTGAAAATGTTTTCCTTCGCGACGAACGTTTCTATTAAGGATTTTTCTCAAGGGAAGTTTCAAATTACTCGAAGCGTTTTGCGACCAACCCGCTGCAAAATATATGTAAATATCAGAATTAAAACAGAAATTATTTTCTATCAGGTGTGTTCAACCATTACAGAATGGATCTTATCATAGGATTTATCTCGACTGGTGCAGACAGTTCCTTAAGCATAAAGCCGCCATGAAATTATGGCAAGCCAAGAGGAAAGAGGTAAGGCACAAAGCAGCCAAATCTGATTTTCGTATGCAAAACTGATACACATTAATATAATTTATATTTCAGCAATGTCAAAGTATACATCAAGACTGGAGTGAAAAAAATTCTAATGAAATATACTGAATAATTGTAATTAACATAGAGCTAAATTTGTATTATATATTGTTAAATTAATAAAATAAAATAATAATTTTTAAGCAATTTTATTATTTACATCCACAATCCACATTACCATGTTTAAGTTTGCTAATCATTTTTCCTGGACTTTTATTATAAAGATTAAGGATAAAATTCAGACGAGGAATAACAATTACATATCAACAAATTTGAGAAATCAGAAGTATTTAACTAGATCCAGATTAAACTATTACTAAACCAAACTATTTATTAAATATGAAAAAGTTAGCAATCATACAATTAAAAATGTTGAAATGGGCTATCTAAATCCACACTCATTCATAGATCTTTCCTTATCTAAATATTAAAATTCAAGTAATCGTATTCATATTTAGTCATAAATGAAAGACAACGAAAAAACAAGCTAAAATATTTACTTGAGACTAGAGTGCCTTTTAGCAATCTTTTTTATCGACTGCTGTCGACCATTTTTACGTGATTTTTCATAGCAATAAATGTTTTAAAATTGTGATCACCAGCCACTAAGGAATTCAATTTCGGGATCCCGAACAGTTTTAAGTGCTCATGAATCCCGGGATTAGTAAACGTAATAGCCAAAAAATCGGGATTGAAATTTTTATCTAAAAGAAATCGTACACCTCACCACCACGATTAAGGCTACTAAATCGAGATATTCCCGCCGAAATCTGGACGCTTGGAAACAGTGGCGTAACTACTAATACCCATTTCAAAGGAACTAAACTAAAACAGTTATTGCCACCCATCGAGTTTCCGCTTCAAACCGAGTGGTGAGTGAGAGTCACCTCTCGAGTGCATAGTGTTAAATAGGGAATAACTTCTTGTAGGGGTCTGATTTATAACTATGATTTCCTTTAAATTTGAAGGTAATCTTTCAAATACAGATTTTGGGTAAAAATTCAGCATAGCAATAAATTGGGGCGATCAAAAGTTTTAATATTTCGATAATTTTGATTTAGATTTATCTTGTTTTTTTAGTGAAATGATTCATCAAGTCGAACAGGGTACTAACGAATGAATGATTTGCAATCATAATTCAAATATCTTTCGAAATATTGATTATTTCATCTAAAAATACTGTTTAAATCTTTTTATCCTAAAAATAATACAACATTCTCAAGAATGTATATCCTTTAGAAATTGACTTCTTTCTTTCTATGGATATGACATAATAAATATAATACATACATCATACGTTTATCTGGGTGACCTATTTACAATTTAATTAGATTGCTTGAACGTCTTTTTGAAATCCTTATTAAGATTTTCGAACGTTCTTTGATATGTACCTATCAAATAATACACAAAGTAGAAATTCGCGCATACGAAAGGTAAGTAAAAAAAGAAAGAAAGTTAATCGAAACAATTCCGTCGGTATGGAACCTCCCCAGCGAATTACATTTCAAATTATTATTTTTACTCCTGCCTCAGCCAACACTTGGTATCATTTCGAAATGGATTTTTTAAGTCTTTTCATACATTTTTATGAGCGAAGGTAAGTAATTCAATATTTCAGACGATTGAATCGGACAGGAATATTAATTATTCATAAACAGGGGCTGCCTCCGCATACAATATATGGCAGAACCTCCGAATGACATCTTGTTCCGGGACTTCATTCAAATACATGCAATTAAATTCAATTGCAATATCTCATTTTTTTATTTGCACCGGGAAAACAATAAAATATCAGGGATTAAACGAATGCTTTTGGAATTGAGAAACGTTCGATTTTCTGAATGACACGTATGTTTAATGTAGTAAATCCGTACCTGTAGGGTTATCAATTCGGACACGACGATTATTGGAATTGTGCTATGAGATTTACGATCATACCGTCCCAGGATCATATTGAAACGTGTTAAATGGTACCTGATTTGGACCTTACAGCCATAGTCGATGGCAGTTTGAGTGTATATGGAACGAAAGGGGATTAAAGTCAATTGTGCCAATATTTTATACAGTTGGAACTGAACGCGTCGGTTTAATTCCAAAAATCAATATTTCAAAAGGTAAGTGTATCTTTGGCATATTATATTTTGACTTATCACAATCATGAAAGATACGTGTATATATAAAAAAATGATTATAATCTCAAATAGATAATACAATCTCATAGACAGTGTAAATTGACTGAATATTTTTTGATATCAGTTGATGATGAAATGCATTTATTTAAGTCGATTGATTACGATAAGTATGCAAAAACACATTCTTGCCGAGTGATCAAAACGGAAATCATTTGGGCATACTCATCATTTGGGAAATTCATCCTTCAATGGGAAAATCGATGTATGGATTTGTCATGAATTTTCATTATAATTACTGACGTCAATAGTCAGCAGCTAGCTGCATTCAATCACCGATTATAATGGATGTGGTCAAATTTATAGACGAAAGAGGAAATCGTAGTTCATTGTTGATTTGAAACTAATTTTCAGAATCTAAAAATAATACATCATTTGAACATTGCAAATGAATATTTAGTTGCTTGAGAATTGCTCTGAAAGTTTTAATGGATCGCAGAAATACAAAAAGGGCTAATCAAACTCGGTTATTTGTTTTAGAATTGGGTCAAGATGATTCACACGGTCCGTTTTCTAAAGATTTGAGCGAGAAGCGTTTAAGAGATAATAAGAATCCAACTGCGAGATTTTAGGATGACGAACCTTTTCCTCAAGCAATAGCTAAGATTAGAGTGAAGAACAGACTAAATATTGTATATACTGTATCTAAACAAGAGGAGTAAAACCTGATCAACCGATTTTAACCTTTTAACTGCAAAACAATGTTTGTGTTGCATTTTTGGTAAGAATTTGCTGAAATTTGACGTAAAATCAACATAGAAAAATTCGATGTCTCAGCATGTGTGATATAGGACTCATCGGATCGAAAGCGATGTCTCAAGAGGTGATACTTAGGACCGGAAAGATTCAAAACATGATGCGTACTTATCGACAATTTCTATTAAATAATCTAAAATTAATGTATAATCAATCACCATAACGATTATTTTCTCATTATCGACCATAAGATTATCTTTCTTTAAATTCGATATTTATCGATATTTTCATATCCATTTGTGTTTCAAAAATATTAATCGAAGTATAGACTTTGTATTTTCTTCCGGCATTATTCATACATATATTTTTTTAAATTTTTGAATAGCCCTTTACAGTCTCTTCGAATTGCGAGCCACTTTGATTTTGCTTTTATATCGCATATACATTTTCAAAAATGTGGTTAAAGACCACATCTCATGTAAATTTTGAAACAAGGAGATTGAATTACGAAGCTGAGCTCTAATTCATTAAGCTGTTTTAAGTATACTTTTCAATTTATTAGAATAATTATTTAACAAATTAGGTATTTTAGGAACTGTAAAAAAATATATTGTGAAGTGATAAGAAGGCTTTTAAATGCGGTTTTCATATGTATAGCAAAAATAATTAATCCATTATTCATCATTGAATCAACTTTCATTCGCCACTAACAAGCATTATTCAGCTTCATGGCTTTTCTTGTATTATTTTCAAAAGAGTGATATTAATTGTATTCACAACCATAAATTGTATTGATTTAGTCTTAAATTTTGGAACAGTTAATTAAATTTGGCAGACAGAGATATATCCACAATACGATTGTCTCTTTTTGTGGTATCGCCCAGCAAAAGCCTGAATCGCTACCGAATAGAGAGCGTCACACACACACGCCGTGGCACTCAAATTTTTGCCCACAATGCGAAAAAACACCACAAAAAACCTAACCGAAACGTTTGTTTGATTCACCACCATATTTATATTTCATTGAGAAAGCTATCCACTGATGGAGGCGTCCATGAACAATCTCAATTGTTTCAATGTCACGCGCAGAGAATTAAACTTTTTTGTTGTCTTAATACATCTTGTTTTGGCCAGCGCAAAAAAATCCCTGAAAGCCTTCTGTATTCATCGGATTAGTGGTTTCTTTGTACCGATTTAATTATAGTTTCTTTTGTATTGCTCATTGCCTTCCAGCTCTCTTTTTATTCGAAAGGCACAAAGAGGGACGTGTCATATGAGATGTCAAAAAAATGCGCGAAAATTTGCACACACACATTCAATACGCCTACGTAAATTGTTCGATTAATTTTCTTAATATATCTTGGAAATAAAATTATGCTTAATAATTTCAAGTTGTGTAATACGAATCACATTCTTAAACTTTTCCCTTTACTTGGTGGACCAATCAGCATACAAATTGCCCTTGTAAAAAACTTTACCCATTTTCCTTCGACTATGAGGTTTAAAGTATTATATTTAAATATATTAATATGTTGCTTAATTTTTACACCGGGTGGTTCAAAAATGTTTTCTTTAACTATAAAAGTAATAATCCTGAGACAATTGGAAGACCAAGTATTGAAACAGAGAGCTAATTTCAGGACTCTTATTATAAAGGTTCGGGCTCAAATACAGATTGTGATATAAAAACATCATCAAAGCAACAAACTTGAGAAATTGTGAATATTAAAAATTCCGATAGATTATCTCGATTTCATTTCATTATGATTTCATCATCAAAATGCAGTGAGCTTAAATTAATATTTGCCTTAATAGGCATCTGTGCTAAATTATTTGAACGTTTATTATTCCCGCATCTTTGACGTCAAACCAAACTCAATATTTTTTAATAGATCCAAATATATTTTTAATATGTTATACGATGAAAGGACGAAATCTTATACGCTTGAAACGGGATCCTCTCCAACCGTATAATATATCTGTCGTTATGCGAGTTCTGGGAAACTTCACACGTCGAGTATATACAATTTTATTTGCACAATTTAAAATTATGTTTCGTACATTTTAATAGACTAAGTCAGCCTTGTACGAAAGCTTTCAACATTTATCTTCAGTCTGAAATAAAGCCGCAAGCCGAGCTATCGGCGTACCGAATAGCGAGAAGTTATTTCAATGATCGTTCTTATACACGACTTCTTGTTATTCTTCGGGAAAATATTCTCAGGATTGGAAGAATTTGTGTATTTAGTTTCGCGTATCGGTTAATAGAAATCGAACCAATTTGAGCCTTATCTTCGATGACTATAAAAATGTGGGAGACCACGTAGAGCTTTGAGGGTTTTTTTGTTAAATTTCTTGGTAGTTATGCAACATGCACTTCCGTGCCATTGTTGAAGGCTTTATAGGAAAGCGGTGGACGAATTACGTGACGGGATTTTATATGGTCCGCTTGTGCCTCACGAACAAATTCTATAGAACTCCAGGGTCCCAGGGGAATCTTAAATATCGTTCTTGTGATTGTATTTTTTTTTAATTGTCAGAGGATATTATGAAATAAAAATAATGCTTGTTGTCTTTGAGGATTCTAAAAAATATTTGAAATCAGGGAGCATTTTTAAAATTAAAGTTTTCACGTGGAAAACTTTACTTTGGATCAAAATACTGTTTGGGGTAAATTTGAATCTTTGACAATAATTTTGAATGAAACATTAATATATAGTTCATTTTCCTTACGAATTTCATTACACGATCATCTTAAAACATTGGATTTTATATATATTATTGATCAAATTTGTATCGAATAGTAATTAAGAAAACAATATATGAATACAACGCATTAATTCAAATGTATTAAGTAAAAAAATTCAAATAGAGAGCTATAAGCAACAATACAAAATATGTATAAAATCATGGAAAAACGAGCAGGAACAATTATCAGCGATTCATAGGAAGTTACAAGTTAAAATAAATTAATTCAGTCAGTCATTGCATATGCAAATACCCTAAAAAACATGCACAAACGACATAGCTGAATACAAATACCATCTAGAAAATGAGCTCTTTTACTCAAACTATTGTTTAAATTACATGAAATTACAACAGTACATCAAATGCGTATCCAAAAATAGATTATATTATATTAGAAGTATAAACCTTAAAATTGCGCACACTTTACTGAAAAAAAAAATCCACAAAAACTTCATTTTCGGTAGAAAAAATGAAATATACTAAACTAAGCATGCATTGAAATTATCATCATCGTCAAATACTCGCCAGCTGATGGGAGAAAAAATACAATTACAATTCACTCCTGCGTCATAAAAGGCGTATGAAAAGTATACTTCAAAGTAAAATCTAGAATCAATTTATCATCTAATCATTCTTAAAAAATACTGAGAAAAATATGACGAAATCTCAAAGTGATGCGACCAGATACTATGAACCAACTCCAAATATCTATTCAAAATAAAACAAACATTGGATCAAAAGTAGCATAGAATATACGATCGGAATTGCTAATCATTTCAGGAAGTGCCTACACCACACAATAATCTAAAATCTATCAAAAAAAAGAAGAAATTCAATAGCGTCTGTATGTATCATGCTATCATATATTATCAGATTAAAATATTTGCAGTTCGGGAGGTCAAAACTGTTATTGGAAACTTAAACGCAAAAAAGTGTAAAAATTAATGAACGTTAAATGAGCTCCTTGACTTTCAAAAAACACTTTTAAGAATGAGATTCATTATCCAACAATGAAAAGTAGTCAAAACCATACACATTTATCCATTTATATAAGTCCCAATTTATATGATAACAAATCTTGCAGATCCATTAATCTTATCGCTTTACTCTCAACATTTTTTTTAAATACTATTGAAAAGACTGAGTCCTATATTCGAGGAAAATATTTTATCAATTTGAATTTCGATGACAACATTTCATCAATTTGAATTTCGATGACAACATTTCATCATAGAATAAATATATGGGGTTCTAAATGTTCATAAAATATTCCTCATTCCATTCTAAGTTTCAAGCTAAAGTAGTAATAGATGGGATTTCTGTTTTGAAAATAACAAGTTTTTTGTCCGAACAAATTTGAAATTATTTTGTATTGTGGTTCATGAAGTTCTATGTTTATCTGAAATACCTGACCTGAATCTGATTCCATTGAATTGAATGAATCATAATCGACGTTTCATATTTTGGAATTAGATTTGGAATACCTATTGAGTGTTAACATATCTGCAACTTAGATGCGTTAATTTCTTTCTTATCAAGATCAATAAAACACCCAATTTGAATTTCATTGGTTTTGGACTTAAAAGCTAAAAACAAAAATAACTTTATAATTTATGCCTAAAAAATGTTTAAGTCTTCGATTTTTTATCATCGAAATAATATGAATTGTGGAAGGAAAAATAATTGGCGCCGAATTCCATTCAATTGCTCCTAGATGTCTTGCTGCATTTGATTGATTGACTTATATCTTTGTTCTGATATCTCTTGTGGCTCCTCAACGATCAACTTCAATTAGAACCCCCGACTGATTGGCCGAACATTTGATTGTGTGGTCTAAATGAAAATTTCCCATGTCGAATTCGCGCAAAATAATGAATTGCGTCATATTTTCGGTCGGCTACTTCGTCTAACGTCAGAGTGTCTAATTCCGTAATTTCGCGACCTTTTTCCAAAGTGACTTCTGCAAAAACTCAACTTGTACGAAAATATAGCACCCTTGGTGAACCTTAAAACAGGACAACACCTTTTACACGCACATACACACATATAAACTTATCCCGGAGCCTAATAAAACGCGGTACAAAAATAATCTGCATTGCGCTGAAGTTTTTCAGAAGCGAATTGCTTCTATAAATTTGCAAACGCAATTACGGACTGGTGTGGCCAGATGCGGGGCTGTTTTTCTGTTTTCGCAAAAAAAAAAAAATATTTTATCCGAGAGGACCATAGTTTCTGAATAAAACCTGTCGATTGTGGATATTTGAACCCTTGGGCGGATCGTCTTAAGGTCCAAATCGAAGAGAAACATCTGAGATATGGAAGGAAGGAATATTTTCATAATGACATACCTGGGACATATTGCCCACATTTTTTATTCTCTTTCGGGTTATCGAATTATTTTTTCTTCTCGATCTCTCGTACGAAAAACAAAACTCGATATGGGGAAAAAATTACGGTGACTTACGTGTCGAGGGTCTATTTGGACTGAATATTAAATATTAATTTACCATTACGATTACTTATTCATAACACCGACATTGAAAGAAATTGCAAAAAATATAACTCAAAACACGCAAATTCTTTTTCAATACTGTGTCTAGTAGAAATATCTACCATATACAAGCACAATATGAATTCTATTTTATCGTATTCAATTAATCGATAGATAAAATATATCACTGACTCAAAACAAACAAAAATATTTGTTCTAGTGCGTGGCAATATTAAGAGAAATAGATTATATTTTATCTCAAAAATCGGTAAAATTGTATAATTCTTATTTGTGATATTTAAGCTTTTCTTGAGCATATTTTCTAAGCTATCATACACAAGCAAGTAATTTTGAAAGTTAACTTAGTTTGCATGATGTTGTCAACTTAATTATACATTCTAATTGAATATAAGTCAAATAGTATCAATAATAAATTTGAAGAATTCTTCGAATCAAATATTTTTTATTGAATAAAATACTAACCTTAAAAGTGCTCAATCTATCTTTTTATTTCAAATTCTTGCAAAGTATTAAATTACAAACAAGTGGGATCAAAAAGTAATCAATTTTTAATCACTTTAAGTCCATAAAATATTTCCATCAGTTTTAATCAATTTATGTCACTGTTTATAAAATTTTCTAGCACTAAAAAATAATCATTTAAAACATTTAAATATTGTATAAAATAGAACCTCATGTCCCTATGTGGATTTTTCAAAATAAAACCAAAATATATAATTTGCGTGGAGAATTGTGTCCACTTTTGCTCACGTACATGATGGATTGCATATTACGAAGTTTGCTAATTGTTTAATATCAGAAGATGGAAGTTTAGACCAAAAATAAATAAGAAAAAATCAGGAAATATTGAAGTTGAAGAGTATATTTTTATGTGGTTAATACAAAGATGATCAACTGGACAGCCAATATCTGGTCTATTATTGTGTAAAAGAGCAAACATTTTCAATACGAAAATAAATGAAGATACCACCTTCAAAACAAGTTCGGGATAGCGTGAAAATTTCAAAGGACGACATGGTATCAGGGAACATGAAATTCATAAGGAAGAGCTTTTTGCTGACATACCTTCAGCAAAGTCATTAATTGACACCCTGAAGCTATTGGTGGAGAAGAAGATTCGACGAAGAATTTTTATAGAATGCTGATGATGAAACCGAAAAATTGCTAAAAATTGGTTCTACACATTATGAAGCTTTACAATATTTAGGATATCACCATGAAGTGACTTAAAAACTAAGAAGAGTGTAATTCAGGAAAGCTTATATATCTTATTCGAATATTCGCGATTTGGCAGCTTCTAAAATAAGAGCTAGCTGAAAGCCAAAATCGATCATTGATTCTTTTAATAAAAAAATCTATTAACGTGTATGTGTATGTAAATTCAGAAAAATAAAAATTATTCATACTTTCTCTGTCAATTATGATTTTTTTCGATTATCCGGATTTTCGTTATTCGGACTACTTTCATTCCCGATTAGTCCGGATAAACGAGCTCCAATGTAACGATAATTTCGCTGCTCACACATATGTTCTTTTCTCTCCTACCTAAACTATAATCCCTATCCAAATAATCTTATCCTTACTTAACCACGTGTAGAAGGCAAATGGGAAATTTCCACATGAAAATACTTTCCCTAATTAGATCTCCAATAGAGATCACCTTCGTCCGATGACGTATAGAGCACTTAAAGAAGATCACGAGTTAACCCACAATCACTAAAATTTCACCCATATTACTTATTTATGACTTTACCTATACGATAAAGTTGCTCATGAAGTGTTAATCACGGACAACCAAGCATAGTTTATAATTCCTCGATTATTTGACATGGATCTAATTCCACTAATGCTGTAAGCATGTCATCATCCTATTTATGGAGTTGTTTCGTTCTGACAAATCACTCAATAAGTTCGTAGGATTTTTTTTCAATTTAAACATTTTTCTTCTTCATTTTGAGTCGTTTTTCGCAATTTCGTAAAAAATATCCTACGGACTTATTGAGTAATATGTTATAAACGTTTCTGATATTCTTATGGAGATTTTTGACTTTTTTTTCCTACTCGTACTTATGATGCTATGTAAACTGTCTATTGAAGAAGAAGAATCAAAATTTTGATTTCTTTCCAGTTCTTTTAATATTTAATGACAATTGTACTAAATTTTTAGTATTTCTTTTTAAAATATCTTGCGTCATATTTAAAACTGCAGCCGTTGAGATAAGTTTGTTTCTATTTTTAAAAAATGCTAAGTTGGCATTAGATTTAAGTGTTTTCATTCAATCGTGGAGTTTCAAGTCTTAAAAAAATTATCAACACTGTAATAAATTTCATATTACATTATAATTTTACATTTCAATATATTTGAATTTCATCATATGGTGCAATATAGCATGTGCGTATTCCAAATAGGAGGGTTGTTGAAATAAACTAAAGGGTGCCTTCTGTTCCACCCCATTAATATATTGAACAGACCTGTGCGTCGTTGCCTACCAGATTCCAGACAACCATCATTAGTAATGTCGGGACAATTCATCCCTGCAAAATATTATCCTGTATGTTGAACTGTCGGATAAATCCAAAACAAATAAATGATTTTCAACAACTGCTATATCAACTGGCACAAACTGTCCTATGGATCTGTAATACAACAAAATCATTAAGACACATAACAATTAATAAAATTACACAAAATATTGGATGAGGTGTTCATATAAAATTTATTACATCAGAGATATTAGTTTTTTTATGAAAAAAAAAAACATAATAAAGCACTGGGCAATAAAGCCAATTATTTCTATAGCTTGAAATTTATAGAGATGCTATCTTCATTCGTGCATCCCATCAATCTTATGATTCAAATATATATTACGTCTAATAATCATTCAAAAAATATCGACACAATCAATGCTTTTGAATCGATTTATGGACTCAATCATTCGATTATAGCGAAGAGATAATAATAGCATGATTCAAAACATTGTCGTACTACATATACAGTATCAGTATTTTCATAGTTTCAATATTTATTTTAGTTACGATTAATTTTCACCATTATGATATAATAGTAATGTCGAATATGAAAATTGGATTTAACTTGAAGTCATCTAACTTAACAAATACGTTAGGTTAAAAAGCTCTGATTATTCATGATTTAGTAGTTATTTAGAGCAGTGAATAAGTATAAGAAATCGAGGACCTAATCAGGTCATGAATAAATTTCGTACTAAAATATACTCTTGGAAGATT
This sequence comes from Stenopsyche tienmushanensis, assembly GCA_008973525.1. NCBI lineage: Eukaryota > Metazoa > Arthropoda > Insecta > Trichoptera > Stenopsychidae > Stenopsyche > Stenopsyche tienmushanensis. The sequence goes on along the minus strand of WACJ01000071.1, from coordinate 1,073,529 downwards.
TAAAAACGTACCAAATCCAGTGTAATGCAATGATCCAATAATTTCATTCTTATCATAAATTAACCCCTTTAATTATATGTTATGTACTGTTTGAAATATGCTTAAATTTCTTTAAATTAAGATTATCAAATGTGGATGCATGTATAATAGCAATTTAAGTGATGAAGTGCATTAAGAAATAACCACAACATGATTGTATCAATAGCTTTTTCGGAATTCTGGAATAAATTTTATAAAGCTTTAAACTCGAAAAAATACCGGAAAATCATTAAATGGAATCCGGAATGTATTCATCGCGCAAAACCAAAATTAGGTGTGTATTATGTATAGATTCATGTTCCGGCAACATTATAATGAAACTCATTTCGCCCACAATTGGAATTTGTTTCCCATTTTTTTTCCATTCCACATTTATAAAGCAGTTGGTTCAGATGAAACAGAAGTTGCCGGAATATAAATTGGATCCTATATTAGACGAATTGTGGAAGTTTTTCAATGAGAGTGACAAAAACGTAATTTTACTTCAACGTGGCAACCGAAATAAAGCCGTATGTTTTCGCCCTTGAGACGCTTTACGACAAATTAAAATTAGTATACGCCTACCTCGCATCTTCTTTTTATATTCAGTCGGATAAATTTTTGAAAGCCCCTTGTTTTAGAGCAGTGGCTCCCAAACTTTCGGACGGCTTTATTATGTGCTTTCGAGGCGCATTTAGACTCCCAATTCATCCCTCTAGATATTGTCCATAATTTACAAACAGCAAATTTCGCAACAATTATTGATAACCCCAATCAAAACAAAGATATTGTGTAAAATATAATTAATTTAAATTTTACGATGGAATCAATCTCATCCATTAAAATACGTCATCCAAAAAAAATTTTAAAGCGCAATAACTAACTGTTTTGCATATTTGATTCACAATTTTTAGCCAGGCTCGTTTACATTTTATGCAAAATTGATGAGCACAGTTCGTATGATAGGAGTTAAAATTTCCGCCCAAGTTGCTAACATGCATCGAAATATGCAGAGTTAGAAGTTGTTGTTAAATTAGTTTCAGGAGGCAAAACTACAGTGAAGTAAATTAATTGTTCGGGATCTTCTATATATATAATAGATACTCATATCTCCTACGAACTTTTTGACACTTAAACTATAATAAGCACATTTAGATTTATGAATGATATATGTTCCTTAAATGTCCTTACATATCAGAGTTTCATATGTGGATTTTAAGCGGATCAATCGACAGATACATATGTGGGAAACGGGTTAAAGATAAAGAATGAAGCAACTTTAAATTGCAAGGCTTAAATTTAAGGATTCCACACTTAATAATATTAACACATTCCTGTCGGGTTATGCATAACATTTTATATATCTTAACACCTTTATAAATTTAATTTCTTAAATATTAGTCTCTGTAATTTTGCTGTGTGTGATATTTCATGAAACAATTGACAAGATGCATGCTCGGCTTGTCGGGACTAGGGAATCCAATCCCGAGCCAAAATTTCGATCCCGGGATTTCGGAATTGCATTAGACCATCCCGGGATCAGTCCTGGGATCCCGGGATTTTCAAAAAGATCACTAAAAATTTCAAATACTATTTTGAAAATATGCCCGAAAAAACATTAAAATGTTTTGTCATTTAGTTTGGATCTGATTTTAGAAGCCAGGCAACTTGCTGCTGAAAATGTACGCTCAGCCTCCACACTTGTTGGAGATATCGTCATCAGATATTTAAATGCTGGTTCGAGTTGATGACGCGTGAGCCCCCATTTTCGTATAAATTTCTGCTGAGACACGGACTAAAACTCGCAAAATTCCCGATTTCCCGACAAATTATTTATTTCCGTCACTGCAGTTGAATATTTATATACTATAATACTTTGATGGGATTCGTAATTATATTACGGAAGAATACAAAAATTCTGAATCCCGTATCTATTATATTTCATATCGATATTCCCATTATTAGAGTCGAAGTGTAGTAAATACATCACCGGTAAGGAAAGGTTAATATAACAATTTGAAAAAATCGTATATGTACTTTTTATATGTATACATAGATTAGACAGTTACTGCCCCTAGGCGTTGCGTAAGCTCGTTAATTAGTAGTTACGCCACTGTTTCTGTTAGATAAAAATTTCAATTCCGAATTTTTCGGGATTGCGTTTACTAATCCCGGGATTCATGAGCACCTAAATCTGTCCGGGAACCAGGGATTCCCTAGTCGGGACAAGTATTATCAAGTAAACAGTTATTATCGTGCATTGAATTTATGCATCAAACCGAGTGGTGAGCGAGAATCGCCTCTCGAGTTGCGGCATCAAATCATATGGTGAGTAGGGGTCACCCCTCGTGTGCATAGTGTCAACATGATAAATCAATAAATAAATCCTTATTTTTATGCTTAATGTAACAATTTTACGTTTGAATCATCATTAGTAGTATTCAATCAGTACTCGGATTTTATCAAAAGCGATAAAATATCACTGAACAAAGTCCACAATAGGTACATTGTTCGTTTTTTTTTTTTATTAATATTTCAAACAGTATAAAATTTCCAATTTAAAAGAACTTCAAAATTAAACTAAGTAAATCATATGGCATAGAATCCACCAGGTCAAGGCGTTTATCCTATTTAATAGAACTGTCGGCATAATTGTCAAGTTGTTTTTAAGAAAGGACATTTCCTTCAAACTCTATTTCAAAGCACATTGTATTTCCATCTGAAAATATTCAATATGGAGAACCTTATATAGAGGAGAGTTTTTGCTCTTTATAGCATGCAATTTTTGTGTTTAGTCGCTAATGAACCAGAACTATATGACGTGTGTATTTTCATTATCGTGCTCTTTATCCGCTGAATCAATGCTTTGGATTAGCAAACAACGCAATCTTATCTATTATTAATAGAGATAAGTCAAAAGTCTGATATCTGCATCTCTATTTAGCTAGAAACCTGAATGCTATCAATTGGTTGTTTGGGTGTCAATGCAAGCAGATGGTGTCTGAAATATTTTTAACAGTGCTATGAAGTGTATCGATATGAAAATTTGCATAGTTTGACTCGAAATTAGAACCGACTGTCGATTAATTTGTGTTTATAAATTAGTTTTTGTGATAAAATGGCGTTGATTCATAGATGTGGAATTTTCAGTACATTTTTATTATCGTGTACTTCTCTTGCGCTACTTTGGTTTTGTATTACGACGAATAATTGGGTAGGTTGTAATTTAATTATTATGCAATGTTTTGTCTACAAATCTCAATAATTTGAGCCATTTTCTATTTATAATCTGCATTATTTTCAACGGTATTTTTGCAATTTAAAAATATTTTATAAAAATAATAAGTTTTACTTTAAAAATAGACATTTCTAATCACTCAAATTATATTAAATAAATCTCAGATCATACGTGCGGCGCACAAATTGAAAAATTGTTATCAAGAAGGAATGCCACAACTGATATTATATCAATTATTTATGCGATTGCATGTTTTGAAAGCCAATTAGATTTTACGTGTGATATGTTTAGATGGCCAAAGTATTAGCTTTGTTATATATGGAAGAAAACATATTCAAAATGATGGCAGCAGTATTGAATGATTTTTGCATGCTTACGACATAAACAGATTGTAATGTTCCTATAGAAACACAAACGATAATCATCGATTTTAACACATTCCCGTCGGGTAACGCATAGCATTGTATTTCGCCTGACGCAGGGCATATTTGCGATTATCGCGTTAGATCCTTTTTTCAAAAGCATTACATGGCTAAGGACGTATAACTGCGTGTATTCATAATACCTGAAAGACGCACATATGCGAAACTCGATGGGAATTTGTTAATCAGCTAAAATATGTATTATATTAAAAAAAAAACGTATTTATTTCATATAAATAAATTTAATCAATGAACGACTATTTATTTCCAGGTGGATGGGTCAACCAAAGGCAAACCGTCTATTCGAAATGAAGTCATATATATTGGATTATTTAGAGGCATATATTACACATATTTAGATGAGCCTTTTATACACACTGCCCATTGTAATATTTTTAAAATATATTATATTTTAGGTATAATTAAATAATATACATAATATTAACATGAAATTATATTTATTTTACCAGTAACTTGTGTCGATGGAGAAAATAGATGTGCTTACAGCTGTAAAAATTCAACTGAACTAAGACAAGAAGAAGTAAGATTTTAATAATATTTTATAGCCTCAACATGTTTTTTAATAGTCAACTAATGTAAATATTTTAAAACAGGTAAATTCCTTCTTTAATGGTACTGCTGTCTCTTTGGGTTGTTTTGATGATAATACACCAACAGGGAAGAAAGGTAATATTTGAACATATGTTATGTTTATTACTTTAATGTATGATATTTCACTTTAACTTATATTTGAATAATTTTTAGTTCCATACAATGTGCGCTGGTTCAATAGGAGTGTTTATATAGCCACTTTAGTATTTCTAGGAATTGCAGTCTTCTTTACTGTGATGTCGGCATTGTTTGCAGTTTTCAATACAATTATAATAACGATAAATCCAATTTGGGGAATATTCGGTAAGAGAAAGTTTAAATAGTTTCAAATTTATCCATATTAAAATAATTCTTATTAACACATTCCCGTCGGGTTACGTATATCAATATATTTCGTTTCAATAAATCATATGGTTAAAGACGCTCAGATGCGCTTACCGATAGTACACGAAAAACGCGCATAGACGTAACCTGACGGGAATGTGTTAAATATATTAGATCACATAATTTATCCACAATATTTTTAAACACAGGTCTTCATATTTGGAATATTTGCTCAGCAATCAGTTCTCTAATTGCTCTTTTAATATGGGGGGTGCATTACTTTACCACTGTAAGACACAATCTTACATTCGTTTTGACGATGTTTCAAGACGTTACAGTGAGGTCAATTTTAGGATATTCATATTGGTAAATTTAAAGCTAAATAAATACAATTGTTTATCATTGATGAATATGTCACCAAAATAAATTTCATCTTACAGGACGATATTTGCATCTATTACCTGCCATATATTATCAGAAATAGTTTTGCTGCAAGTAACGAAGTCCCTTCGAAACGATCTAACAGTGGCGAAAATTGACTCAAAGAAAGAAGACAATGAAATTACCATCTATTAGAAATAATTATACATATTTATTTATTTCATCAGTATTTAATGATTACTTGCGCTGAATATTTTCATATTGAAAAAAAAAATTAACGGAGATAAATCTTCATATACAAAGACTGCAGTAGAACTTATTGAATATCATTGTACGTGTATATCTATGTCCTATTATTTATGTTAAGTGTTGTATAATATTTTTTTTAAATAATAAAAACTAAGTGTGTTTATGTTTTATAAAAAAAATATTTTATTAAATTTGGAATAGAAGATATCATCAATTTTAAATAAATTTGTTAATATTGTTAAAATACAGCTTGTACATATATTAGGGGGACCCGAAAGTAATCGAAAATTTAGTTTAAATTTATTAATAACAAAAAATATATATCCAACAACTGGTCTGCCTTAAGAGCATAAAAAAGAATTTAAATGCATTTCCATTTCAGCTGCATATTTGAATCAGTTTTTTCTTAAGTTGTGTTCCATGGACCTGTAAAGATGAAAATACGTCGAGGTAAGTTTTAGTGAACAAGAAGGATGTGATAATATTCCCAGTTTAATTCCCATATCCCCAGCAATATCATCTTCTTCCTGTTAATATATTATCGTAAATGAGCCATTTCTCATCACCAATCATAATGTTATTCAAAAAATAACTCTTTTCGTGTCAACAAGAAAGCGTGGCACGTATTTCATTGTACAAATGTTCATCCCCTATCCTTCTATTGCGCGATTTAAATTTCTGGATCCATCTGGCTTTTATGGAATTCTAACGCAAATTTAAAAAAACAGCATAAAATCCCGAATGTGGACTTCGTTAGTTTGGGGCCTGAAAATTTCATCCTTAACAATAAAAAAATCTATTACCCAAAAATAATGTTTAACAATAGTTTTAGATAAAATATAACTCACAAAGATGTTTCCGTTACCATAACCGGACACAAACATAGCTCAAATATAAAGTCTCAAAATTTCCGAATATTTTCGGGTCCCCCTAATACGTAGAGCTCTAGAATACAATTGTTTGCAGAATATTTAAGAATCAATTGATCTTTTATGTATTTTTTGCTAGGATATTATCTGAAATTGCGACACATCAAGAATTCATTTCAGAATCATTCGAATGATTTGATCTGTGAGATATAAATGGAAAATTGAATTTATCTTAATATTATAAAAATATTTTTTGTCTGTATAGCTGTCTGGTCGTTATACATGCAACCCTTTGCCATATGTTTATCAAATTTAACACAATTATTCCTTGGAAATGCTCAGAATATTAAGCCCTAGCAATACTTAAATATGCTCATTATCTCAAATTTATCTTAAATATCCGACTTATTAGAATTTACATATGATTAATTGATGATGTTGTTTTTGTAGTGAGGTATAAATCTAAGCATCGTGATCTATTACGTCAAATTTTATAAATTTAAGCTTGCATTGACATGCAAAATGATATCATAAATTATCTAAAAGGTCGAAGATTTAGATAAAAATATTTCATGGATTTATGCAAAATTGTTTTTGGACACATATTTTAATACAAGAATCATCATGTCATTAATTTTTGGATGTTAAAATTAATAATGAAATTGATAAAATGCTTCAATGCTAAAAAAATGATAATCGCAAGATAAATGACCTATTTTGGCAATACATTTTTTGTACTTGTTTCTCAGATTATTTACGTTATCCTCTGATCCTCTGAACAGATAATATTAAGTATGTCTACTATTATTTTTTTTTCTAGATGACACAGAAATATTCAAAATAATAGCCTTATATCTGCAACTTCCAAATTTAGAAAAATATAAAAACTGCTATATTTATTTTATCATCAAATCTGTTTCAATTTTAATGGTTCACTTAATAAAAAAAATGGTACATTTATCTACAAATAAAGAGTTAAAATCTAATTCTGTTACACATAACTTATCAGATTTATTTCGATACGATCTAATGCCACAATGTGTCATCGATTTCACTTTAAAATCTTTTATTTAATAATTATCTTACACTAAAAATATAGAGCATTATCCAGTATTATACAATCTTACTGATATTCAGCTTTATCTACAAAACAAAATGGTTGACACTTTGTATTGATTGTACTGCATGAAAGGTATCTCTATAGGAAAATCAATGATTCGGCAGCCATGCGACGAAATCTTATCTTTTATATTTAATTAGATATTAAATAGAGAAAAAGATAAATCGTATATAACAAAATGCTATTTTGCTTCGGGAGTCGATCGATCCATCATCTTAGATTGAATGCTTTCAAATGCATTCTCGGTTTATAAGTGATATTTTGACATAAGTGATTTTTGCATATCAACATCTTGCTTGCATAATCACGTTAAAATGCATTGTGCTCAGAAGCTTTATATCGGATTAACATTCTTTTTATGTTGCTCCTCTTTATCACTGCTTATGCTCTCATTTCTTTCAGTGAATTGGGTAGGTATATTAATACATTCGAAATAACATGTTAATTATCAGTAATTATCTACTAACATGATCTGTAATTTTAATTCATGCTTTTAAGGTTGAAGGCCAGTTCAGATTTGAGCAATCAAGGCGAAATGATATCGTAATCTATGGACTGTTTAAGGGCACTTATTTCACATTTACGAACATTGGCGTAATTGCTAGAATACATGACCTACACCGTAAATATATTTATATGATATAATTTACGTTATTTATGCTATTGAACTCTAATAAATATTTGTTGCTTTAGAGACGTGCTTACCTCAAGAAAAAGTGTGTGCATACAGCTGTAAAAATACACTTGAACTGAGAAGACATGAGGTATATTTTACTACATTAAACGAAACTATCTGCTCTTAAACCAGTCAAAATAACTGTCCTTTAAAAATACCTAAATTTCTGCATAATTTACGTATCAACAACAAAGATAGGAATAATAAAAAATATAACATACGCTTTATTCATTTCCATTTTAAATAGTTGTTCTAATAGTATAAATCAGGTCTTCGAACCGGAACTGAACCGATACCCAGTAAAACTGTTATTTTTTCTGGGATGAAAATCAAAAATATCGGTTTAATCGGTTCGGTACACGTCTTATGCGAAAGACAATTTGGTTGATCTTTGTGTTGATATATTATGGAACTTTCACTAATCTTATGCGGGATTTGTTTGATTGTATTAATCTAATAATGCTATAATATTTATTCTACATTCATACTGTTAATTGTTCTCTTAAATCAATACTTTAGATAATATTGTTATCCACCCAATTTTTTTCTTGAAATTTTAAGTCATTATTATGCATTTTATTTAGCTTATCTCCTCCTATATGTTTGCTATGTTTCCAGACTGAGATTCCCCAATTTTAATTTGTTTCGTAGTGTTATGTACTTCGAGCTGGGACTCTCAAACTTCCAGCCAATAAGGGCCAAGTCACTATCCTTTATAATTATAATAATTATACAAATATTTATATGATATTTGTCACCTATGTGATAGCTCTAAAATTATAGATATTTTCTAGAACCCCTACGTAGAATCAGAAATGGAAAACAATACATTAACTAACGAATCATCTATAATTAAAGAGGGTAAATTTAACAACATTATTCATGTTCGTTTCATTCATTTTTCCCATCCAAATAATGCTGCAGAGATCTTAAAAGATGTAAATTCGACGGAGCGATGTCTGGAAAATAAGGAAGATGCCGAATTGTCTTCCATCCAAGGCTGTTTATTTTTTCCCAAGTTATTTTCAGCGTATGGGGGCGAGCATTATCATGCTGTAAAAACACTTGTCTTCGATGCACGAGAGAGGGTTGTTGTTTTTTATTTCCGTCGCTTAACGATTTAATTGTTCAACAATAAAGTATTGCATTTATTCTTTGTTCAGGTTTAAGTGTTTCAAAATGAATGATACTGTAGCGTGGGCGATTTACAATCCCCACTTAGTAGCGCTGTTAACAGCGATATCTTCCATCTCTCTTCAGGTGCAATGTGTTATTTTAACAGCGCCATCTCTTGTGGCCCTGCGGAAATATTGCACCTCGATACCGACAGATCGCTTCTTGTGCGTGCACCGTTGCCTGTTGGGTAGTGACGCACAGGGGGTGGGAGTCGGGGGAGTCGTCGGTTAGCCTTGGCTGCGGGAGGTTGTCCTTCCTGCAGCCAGATCTCTTTTTCTCTCGTGTGGAATAAATAGTTATTTAGAGAAGAAAGTCTTTCTGAGGTATATTTGCCTAAAATCGTCGTTTCGGATTCCATTTTTAGAAGTTGTTCGAATATATTAATGCGGTTGCCCAGATTCTTTTTGCTTAGTTCGTGCGGCACCCGTCTTCCTTGTCTCCACACTTTCCCGATTTTTTTTTCATATTTTTTTGAACAATCGACTATGAGTATCCGAGATTAGTCGATATGTTTCCAATAGTTGCCGTTGGATTACTTTCGATTTCAGCAGTCAAAGTGGCGGCATCTACCTTACGCAGTCTTCCACTTTCAGGGCTCTTTTTTAAATCAAAATTTCCAGATCGAGGTTTTTGAACCCAATTTTAACATTAACGAAAACTTAAAATATTGCCCAGTATATTGCAAATATTTTTTAGTGGCGCGCGTTGCAGTCTCTTTTTTTAGAAAATGATAAAGCATTAACTTTCAAATTAATTCTTGACTCGGCGAAAATCGATCCATTGGGTTATTAAATTTGAATTTTAAAAATCACAATTTATTCTTGATGAGTATAGTTACAGAAAGAACACAAAACACGATTTGAAAATGCAGCAGCCTAATTGCAACTAATCCTAAGTTTTTAGAATATGGTTAGATCAGTTTAAGCACTACAAATTTTCATAGAAGTTGTAATGTTACTCCTTTTTCAATTTAGAAAATCCATTTACTTTATACATTTACACACCGAATTTATCGTATTTATTCGACAAATATTAAGCAAATTTGTATCTGATTTTAGATTAAAATCATTGTTTAATCTATCTACTCCTAGTATGTAACTATTCTGAATAATTTAAATAAATGTATCCTTAACAACTCAAAGTAAATTTATCAATGTAACACGAAGTAAGAATTATGTCATTTTGACTGATGTGATAGTTCTAGTATTAAATCAAAACAATGCATATTGATTTTCAATAAAGATGTGTTTAAATACAGGTACTATCACTCTATAATAAGAAACCAATTGATCCGTCATGTGGGGGTGCTGATGAATTTATCGACGTACAACGTAATAATTTTGCAGCAATACTAATAATTATTAATTTTGCATACAATTAATAATGTTATTGACAATCTATTGAAATTAAAGTTCCAGATGACATTCCTTGGTTTAGCGAAGGCGTATATAAAAGCACGGTTGTCCTCATGGGAATATCAATGGCGACGACGATTTTAGCTGCGTTTTATGCCCTTTACAGCATGTTAGCATTTCCAAAAGAACCAATAGGAGGACCACTCAGTAAGCTTAAAAATATCAATAAATTATATTTAATGCGCTTTTAATTAAATAAGATTGATTTTATAGGTGCTTTCATTTTGAATGGATGTTCAGCTTCTTCCACTTTTATTGTACTTGTAATATGGGGAGTACATTACAGTTCCATTATGAAGCAACACCTTGCATTCCCTTTATTGATGATCCAAGAACCGGTACACTTGCATGTGCAATTAGGATATTCATATTGGTAAATAAAATGAAATATGCATAATTGTCTATAAAGTATGAAAATTTTAAAAATATGGATTTAATATCATTTAAGGCTATTAATCGGATCGATTTGCTGCCATGGACTATCAGAGATATTGTTATTAAAAAAAGCCTACACTAAAAATCCCCAAACAACCAACCAACCCGAATTCTTTACAAGATAATATGAAAAGCTTTTTAAACATATTTTATGGCTGTATTTTATCCATCCATTTGAAATTTGCAAGATCGCCAGGCCAAATGTCAATAGCAACAAGAGCACTCTATTTTTTAATATTTATTTATACCATTGATCATATTAATGATACTAACAGCATCGTAAAACAATGGCGATTCGAAATGAACAGTAACAATAAGAGAAGAGTTTTATATTCATCACATGCTAAAAAATGAATATCAGCCTAAGATTTAAACAATTTAAACAGTATAAGATCACATGGAAAAGCAGTAAATTCCATCAATAATTTGGAGCAGCGAATGGCCATAAAATGCAAGATCTGCTAAGGTGTTGATCATCGATCTCCGCTCGCGTTTTGGCGAATCTTATTAATCCCAAACATCTTTCACGTTTAACTGATTTAATTGTTTTTTTTTTATTCTCATACATTCCATACACGGACACAAAATTAACGCTAAAAATATTTATAATTATTTATTTTTACTTTTTTAAATTTATTTTAATTAAATTATAATAAAAAAATTGATGATATTTTACTATTTTACGATTTTAAAAAATTATAACTTTGTTAATGTACAAGAACTTACTCAAAAAGTACAGAATGATAATTATTTATTTTAATTATTTTTTTCGCTTCATTTTTTGTTCAATTATACCCATTCAGTCTTTAAATTACAGTAATTCCATTATATTTGATAATCTATAAGTATAAGATAATGTATGAATTTTATTGAAGGAAAAAATAAGACAAAAATAGAAAAAAAGCATTTGAACCGTTTTGTGCACACAGCCTTAGTTTCTGAATAAAATCCATACTTTTACATAATCAAATATAATATAAATACTGTAATTTAAAGATTGAATGAGACTATAATTCGACAAAAACGAAACGAAAAGGAACGTATGGTAAACATTTGAACAGTTTTGAGCGTCATTGTATGCGCCAAATAAATAAAGATGCCTAAAAGTTTTTTGCATAATATTATCATCATATTATGCTTGTGATATTGTATTGGGTATGTATAAGTGTAATTGGGCAGATCCTGTGACAAGGTGAACGGATGAAAGATAGACGAAGATCGTCTTACAATGGTACTTAGTTCCTTATAATACGATCTAAGTTTTGACGATTAGCGTCTTTATCTATTGCAGATAATAATGCGTGAATTTACAATCAGTAAAATAATACATCAATCACCATACAAGTAATCGGCGACATTTGATCTAGAAACACATATTGCTCATATTTGACATGTGAGCCGGACGATAAGTATTAACAAAATTTTGCACCCATTTCTACAAAGCTAGTTTTTGTTTCAATCATTGTTTGTACAATGTAAATCAGAAAAGTCACATTCTACCAAGTTTTTAACGTTGCAGACATTGATTACATTTATTGAAACCAGAAAAATTATCCATATCGGCATTAAATTAAAATATACAAAGCTGCTTTTTTGTCCATAAGTAGTTTACATTAATTATTATTAAATAAACGTTGTCTACTTTCGATACAAGATGGATAAGGTTTCGCTTTACAGTAGCAATTACAGTATAGTTTCAGTCTTGTAGGTATAAATGTAGGTCTTAATAGACTGATAGATTAATCGATTAAAATTGTCATTATTAAATATGCAATTCTGTAATAATCACGATTATTTACATTCTTGCCAAAAGTGAAATCACGGTCAAATCTAACCAAATAATTATAGTTATAGCAAAATCGAAGCGTCCACGTTTGCTGCTAAAAAATTCTCTACACTGAATCAGCTAGCTTAAACTTTGGTAGCTTCTAAATTATCAAGCTCATATCCCGATAAGATAACAATGAAATTAAAGAAAATTTCTATAAAGTAATAAAATTATTGCCATTTATTTGAATAAAGTCAATTTATTGGCAGCTATAGTTCATTTTCAACATTAAGCTAACGAAATCCATTAAAATATGATTAATAACAAGATCTTGATGCAATAAGAATATAATTTATAAATTGACAATGGATAACAGAATATCATTCGATAGATTTGGCATCCCTAATTCCGCAAAAAACGATTGGATTTTGGCCGTTTTTCAACGTAAGTTGGATCCAGGTAACAAAATCTAATCAGATGTTTCACATTAAATAAGACGATAAGATAAATACGTGGTGAGATTAACGAATTCGTATTTGATTTTTACGCGACCGAAAATGTGCTTGATTTTGACAATTAGTGCCATTACATCCACGATTTGTTTTGGTGTTTGCGGAAAGAAGATGGAATTCAGGCAGAGATCGTTCGAGATAAGTTCGTTTATATTTTCCGGTTTTTCTATTGGTCTCCTCGTGTTTAGTATGCTTTCTAGCAATTGGGTGAGCTAAATCAATTTCGTTGCATATAATTCATCATCCTGCATGCTAAATTAATTTTTTTTTTTAGGTAGATGGTACGTTTCGATATGAAAATTCTACCCAAGATGAAGTATTGTACACAGGACTTTTCAAAGGCACATACTACACATACATAAATGAATCGAAGATACACGACGTATATCGTAAATATATTGTTTACATATATTATAGTCGGTTTTTTAACATTCAGGCAGTCGTTATTTTAGATACAATTTCGCATATTTTACGTGGTATTTGTAAATCTTAAAGCATGTGAAGAAAATGTTTCATCTGAAAAAATATCTGAGACAAAATACACTATTAAGGGTACAGTTTTATTTATAAATTTCCATAAATACTAATAGTTAACAAGATGAATCATTCAGACGTATAACAGCCGTAGACGATTTAATTGGATAAATTACAATAATCGCAATTATTTAGATTTCAAACGAACGAATTTTCATCATTTAATTAGTTCATTTTTATTTATGAATCTTCAGACTGTAATGAATATTTTTAAGTTATTAACAATTTGAGTAAAAATAATGGCTCTCCATTCCATCTCGATCTTCTAAAAGCTACTAATTTGGCCTGGAAGATCTAAAAGATCTATAGCTCAGTGCTAATTGATTTTTTTTCAGATAGGATTTACAATATATATTGTATTCTTATATTTTTGAAACTTATATCGCACACCCAAATGAATGAAGCAAATATATTAGTCTAGGTATCATACAATGTGCGGCAGGGAAACTACCTTATTTTAAAAATGAATAACACAAACAAACTAAGAGATATCAGTTTAATTTTTTTTCTGTGTTACGGAGAGACGTTTAAAGTTTATATTTGTTATATTTTAAAAATTATATCATCAAGGTTACTTTCGTTCTAGTCAATGCATTGAGATATTCGGGTTTGAAGCTTTTCAACAGGATGCGGCAGGGAAACTTCTTTATTTCAAATGCGCATTTTGAAACAATAGTTATTCCGAGAAGGAAAGAATCTCACTTATTCGAAATAGTAAGACCTAACGTATGACTATTTAGTATACATTTTCCAGAATGGGACATCATCGGACCATAGTTTTTTCAAGAAAATAGTTAGACAGTTATTGTCAGATAATGCATTGACCAGAATAGAGGACACCACAATGAAATAATTTTTAAAATACAACAAAAACATTAAATTTCTTTCTGTAATATGGAAAAATAATGAAACGGATATTTCAGATTATTCATTTTTAAAATAAGGTAGTTTCCCTGCCGCACCATGTATGTACCAAATTATTACATCTATAGATTAGGATGTTGGTCATTGATGCATATAATTTTGACGTTATAAATTTTGCTATTATTGTGGCAAACTCTTCTGCATTAATTTTATAACTTGATCAAATTTAATTTAATTAAACTAAAATTAATAATATAACCACATAAAAATGCTTATTTCAACTCTATATACTTTATCCAAATAACGCTTCTTAAATGTAATTATATCATTTTTTAATATATTTAGATAATTATATATTTGCATATATCTAGATGGATCCGTTTAAAAAGTTATCACGCTGTATGAGTAATATAAATTCTCAAAAATGTTCACTATATCATTTTCAGATATGAAGCATGAATCATAGAGTTAATACAAATACCTATACTTGTATGTTAAATCTGAGTAATCCATTCAAATTCGAACTGAAGCTTAATTTTATTTTCAATATAATTATAATTTTGATAGAATTTAAGTATTAACTGTAAGCTTAAAAGTAATGACGTGTGAAAATTAAAAATCAAAATGTTCAGCGCAAGAAATGTATCAATTCATATTAAATCTGGAATGTTCCAATCAAATCCCAAAATAATCTAACTTTAATGCATAAAATATAGATCAAATGGAAATTATCATTAATAAAAGGATATTGTATTAAATAGCAGCATCACTTTTGCCATTACATATTTTTCATATAACAGGAGAACTGCTTTAATGCCAATCTTAATCAATTATTGAAATTAATATTAGCTATTTTTGTCTGGCACATTTGTTAAAATTAATATTCAAAATTATAAATTCACAAATAGGTTTATACGATAAGCATATTTTGACCAAAAACCTTTTACTTAAATTTTTTTTCCAGTTGTATTATATTTTGTTCATCACAAATTGATCGCTTATTTTTTACTGTGTAATTTTAATGTTTATTTGAAAATTATGTGAATTTTATTCAGAAACGTGTATACCAGATTCAAAAGTGTGTGCATTCAGTTGCAAAACTACCGAGAACGCAAGATTGATAGAGGTAAGATCTATACGATCATCCCATTGAAGATGATTAATAATATTGATAAATCAATTTCATATATTAGGATTGTATTAATTAATCAATAACACTTTCATATAGTTCCTAAGCATTGTTCGTTGAATGTTATAATGATTCATACATTAATTCTTTTAAAAAAATCACTGAGATCATCTTAAATTTGCATTCGGTTCCATTTGTAATTTCATCGTCATTTAAAAAAAATATATTGAAAAATAACGCAATAATTTTATGTTGTAGGTGAATTCGTATTATAATCGCAATCCCATTGATCTTTCTTGCACCAGTAATGTTGATCCGATAGAAATGACAAGTAATTTAATAGATTTAAATTTCAAATGTAAATTTATACCATAAGAAAGAGTTCAATAACGTGTTATATTTTTCAGTTCCAGAAAATGTTGTTTGGTTCAAACAAGGCATTTACATAGCTACTATATCATTTCAATCAATTGCAATGTTTTTGTCTGGTGTTAGTATTTTATATATGTTTTACACCATTGTAATATTTCCAAACGAACCAAAATGGGGAAATATCGGTAAGACTATTATTATTGACAAGTTAAACAATCAATTCATTTTCAAAGTTTATCAATACCAAATTGCTATAGAATAATTTAATATCTTAAATTCCAATATTTTATATAGGTCCTCAAGTTTGGAACGGATGCTCTGCGATATGTTCTACAGCAATACTTATAATGTGGGGAGTGCACTATAATTCCATCATGAAAGAGAATCTATCTTTCATTTTAACGATGTACGGACCACACACTGAGTTGAAATCTAATTTAGGATTTTCGTATTGGTAATATACGCACATTAAATAAACGTTATTCAATTTGTGAAATATTATAAAGACATGTTTTATTTATTTTACAGGATATTGATTGGGTCAGCTATATGTAATATAATGGCACAAACGATACTGAAGTTTAAAACAGCCCCGAATATGCAAGAACAATCTTCACGAGAAAATAGAGCTATATGATGATACCGCATGAAGAAAGCGACCCTCTATTGCTGAAGAGGCTGAGATTTAATTTTGTCCAATATTTATAAATTTATGGCTTAATTTTTGTAGATAAAATTTGAGGATATTGAATATTCATAATTTATTAAATAAAATTTATGTTTGGAGGATGATGGTAATTTTAATTTGAAACGATGTGCTTTTTTACAAATTTATCAACATGTTTTCGTTGAAATTCTGAATTATAACATTCATATAAAATTAGCAGTAGAATCGATATATCTTTGTTTCATTATTTAAATTTTAAGATGTTTCCAGAAAATAAGTAATGATTTCCTTTTTTGTCTAAAAATTAGAAAATGAAATTGGTAAATATTAAAAAGAATGTTTGTGAAGATTGAAGAATATATTTATTTATCAATATTCTATGAAATTCTAAAGAATTAACATAGCAAAATTATCTACGTGACATCATGGTTCAAATTTTATGTATTTTGCCATTTATAATATGAAAAATACTAAAATTTGATAAAGGATTTGTTGTAAATACTATTGATAATATAACAATGATATCTCGAATGATATTATACAGTTGAATGATTTTATTCCAGCCTATATTAAGATAACGTCAGTAATTTTTCAATAAAAAAGAACAATGTATTTGTTAATAAAGTGTACTTTTTAAAATATATTTATACCAGCTTAGGCAAAAACCATTTAAAGCTAACAAACTGCTCAAACATAAAATCATATAATCATTAATAGAACAAGAAATAAAATTTAAATTATACAGTATTGTTCCACGCATTCCCATCTGAAAGCTGAAAAGACTGCAAGATCACTTAAAGCAACAGATTTATTGATAAATGGCTTAAATAAGACAAACAAAATGTAATCCATTATATCTTTCTAATGGATTTAGTTGAGATCTTGCAAATAATATGATAATCATAAACCGAGCTAAGTTTTTTAGCTAAGAAAACTTTTTAAAACGCACATTTAAAATTAACTAATATAAACGGCATGATTTTAAAAGGTAAACTAAATAACAGATCAATAATTAAAAATACTATCTCAACGAAAATTAGTAGTGTAATTGACCTATTAGTACAAAATTTTGGGAATAACTATTCACAACATTTTGAAGCTCTATACCATATTATAATATTAAAAAATTAAACTCCAGCATCAATAATAATTATCTAAGTGCGATAGATAAGTGAGACTCGATAGGATATCATTTTGATATGTTTCTTTTTACTACATTATGTTTACAAATAAATCAATGTTTCAATTAAAAATAAGAAATAGCTACCGACCCTAAAAAATTCCATTGTTCTTCTTAAGCGAACAATCATATTTGTAACATCACTGTATTGACAAATTAAATTCACGTAGCTTATCTTTTCGATCATGAGATCAATACTTTGGTATTCTACTAATGTAACGTTATCTTGAGATTACTCGATAATATAGATTATCTTTGAAATGCTCTAGCGGAATACACTTATTCATTATACACCGTCAGAGTTCTCGCTAAAAATACAATTTGGATAAGTAAATTATGATCATTTCTACATCATCAATAATAGTTGTTTGTGTGAATTAAGTGGTGTTTCAAAAAATGTGAATTAGTTATATTATAAAATGGCTGTACCCCGTAAAAACTATATATTTAGCACATTTTTATTATCATGTGTATCTCTGACATTATTAGGAGTTGGTATAGCTACCGAACAATGGGTAAGAGATGTATTTTTAAATGGAATCAAAATTCAGTTTGAGAAAAACGTAGATGTAGATTGCTTTTAAAATATTATTGTTTAATATTATTTCAGATTCGTAGTTCAGAAGGGAGTGATCAATCAATTTCAATCAATTATGGATTATTCAGAGGAACATTTTTTCAGAATATAGCAGGACCAGTGTCTTCAACGGTTTATCGTAATAAACTAATTAATTTGTTTTCATATCCTTGTATTATGTTATATATATTTATAATTGTTTGTAAAATTATAATATCATCATTATTTTAATATTAAATTCCCATATGGTTTATTAATTATTTAACTTATATGTTTAAAAATTATAACACTGATAGTTATTACTTTTTAAAATTGATCTTATAACTTTTGTAAACTTACAGAAACATGCATTTATGAAAATAATATTTGTGCATATAGCTGTAGGCCGACATTTGAATTACGAAAACAGGAGGTAAGAATATATGTTTTCATCATAATTATATTCAACACAATATTTTCATACATCAGATATATATTTTCCATTTCAGTTATTATCGTATTATTCAGGAAAATCTCTTGAAAAGGGTTGTATGAACAGTATTACTGAAATCGAAGACCCAGGTGAATACAAAATTTTGTTAATAATGTTGTTTAATTTTATTTATATAACTGTATTATAATATAACACTTAAATATATATATATTGAATATTGGAAATTAGTGAATATAAATAAAAATGTTACAAATACATTCCGCTACATTGGTATTTAAAAACCGCCCACTAACACAAGACTTAATAAATACCCTTGAAAGTTAAAGATCACAGTAATATCATCAAATTTAAAAATTCATCTCAACACATAATGTTCTGCTTAGAATCCATGCAAATGAAAAAATGAGCAATGTTTATTTTATTAAAATTAAAATGACTTTGAATGAAGATGGTATATATAAATATCGTTTTTTATATAAATATTACATAAATTACAGTTTTTTAAGATTGATAAGAGTCATGTTTGTATGTTTTTAATTAAATTACAAAAACGAGTATATGACGCATTGTGTAAATTTTTGAGATAAATTAAAACCATATTTACACCTCTTTAAAATTAGACTATGAACACAATAAAAAGTTTAATATATATTTCATTTTTCAGTGCCGACTGATGTTAAATGGTTCAACGTAGGTGTTTATATATGCACCCTGATATTTTTAGGTTTGACGATACTTTTTTCACTTATGTGTGCATTATTTGGTCTTTATAATACAATAAAAACACCAATAGAACCAATGTGGGGAGTCTTTGGTAAGTATGCATTTTTATGTGAATTTTGTCACTTAAACTGCTTAAGGAATTATAAGTCGAATTACTGATGGATGTTAACGAAAGTTATTTATGAAATAATATCATTGCATAGGGCTTTACATTTGGAATGGCTGTGCAGCTGGGTGTTCTTTAATAGCTCTTATGTTGTGGGGTATTCACTATGAAACAAATCTTAAAAAAGGTCTTGGATTTACAGTTATAATGTTTCATGAAACTATTATAAGTTCTATCATAGGGTATTCGTATTGGTGAGTATTGAAAAATTCTGTAATAGTTGATTATAATCAATAACAATTTTATTTATTAATTTTGAAATTTACATATTGTGTAGGTTGGTGTTTGGATCAGTAATCTGCCATTTGATAGCTGAAGGACTTCTAATAGGGAGGTGGTGGCTTATAGAAAAAGAACCACCTCCGCCAACAATCCAAATTGAAAAAACAGATGACACAATATTCTTATATTAAAATATGTTATTTATTTAAAAAAAAATGTAAATGCATTTTAATTATACCTAAAATAAGTTCTGATCATAGCATATGTTCAAATTCAGTTTATGAAAATGTTTTATTAAGGCAATTTATATTAATTGAACAATATTATATTGGAAATATTAAATTATATTAAAATGCTCAATGATTTTTCCCTAATTTATTATATATATATATATATATATGGTTGGTATATTAATTATCTAATCTTCAGTATTGATGGAGATACAGCCAACCCTTCTATAGTGTCGAGATAGGGACCACGCTCTAAAAACAAAATGCTATAGAAAATTAGACACCCACATAAAATGTTTCCGTATTTAGTTTATTAACAAGTGCAAGTGACTAACACTGTGTGATGCTACATAACTAAAAAGGGGACGCTATAGGAGGGTTGACTGTATTATCAAAAATAATTATATTAGTGATTGAATATGACAAAATACTCGAAACAGAAAGATTTACCTCTAAAAATTACATAATGCAATTGGAAATCTGTTTTAGACTCTCTATTAAAAATGTGTAAATGTGATTAAAAATTCTAACATATATATAAATGATTTTTAAAATTTACACAAGACATGTTTATGTTTGTATTTCACAGTCAAATACTTGGACTCGGACAGTAGACTGATCGGTCTATAGTTTTTGGGATGGATCATTTTTTTGGACTGATTTTGGAATTGGAATAACCTTTGGAACCTACCTGTAGGTAGTCCCGTGTTAAGCGGTTGGACTCGTAACTCAATCATCTTGGGTTCGAATCCCACAGGAGATGTGGTTGGCAACCACATTTTTAAAAACATATATATGCCATGAAAAACCATGTCAAAATAGGTAATAGTCCCATAAAAGGGATTGCTAAAAACCACCTCAAAAAAAAAAAAAAAAACCTTTGCGAATTTCCTTACATTGGGATGAAAACCAATTTGTACGCAAGCATTGAAAACTTTCATGGGAAGTTTTTAATGATTGAATTATCAATTTCGTCGAACCTTGAGTATATTTATTTTTTAATCTTTCTTTTTCATAATAAGAGTTTCTAACGGAGTGATTGTTTTAGTATATTTTAAGAGTTTAGAATTATTTTAATGATTTCGAAGTCATCTGCTTTGTACTATTGTCGCTTAAGTGCTGAGAATCCTAGTGATTAGTTGCAAAAGTTTTGTATAATAGGTTTACCTTATCTACGTTATCGCCGACTATTCGGAGGTCGTTACATAAAGGGGGAAAACCCATCGCCTTTTGTTGAACCGATTTGACAAAAACTGGGTGTAAAATATCATGCATTTTCTGTACAACAAAAATTTGATCACCAGTCTTTAATATGCATCAATACGCATTAAATATTTGTATCTTTAAAATTATCAAATCATCAGCAAATGATCAAATCATTGAATGACCAAAAGTCTTCCGGTTGAATATGATTATCAAAAAAAAACCTGGATGAATGGTGAAATTTTTAAAAGATGGTATGAAAAACAGTACTTACCGGAAGTGAAAAAATATCAAAACTCCATAGATAAAAGAGGGAAAACATTATTGTTACTCGACAATGCATCGTCCAGTGTAATAGAAACATTCAAACGTTTGTATAGAAATCAGATGCTTAGACAATTATTACTAGCAGATGAAAACAACGAAGAAACCGTAAACAGTTTCCACAAGAAAATAAATTTAAATTATTGTTGATACATCACAGCAGATAGTTGGAGTTCGTTAAAGGTGTCCACTTTGAAAAATTTATGGAACAAAATCTTAAAAAGACCATTAGTAAGTTCCAGTAATGCGGCAGAACCTGATATAGAAGACGCTTCCAGAAATCGTTGCCCGGCTAGCTGTGATGGATGTTTTTTCCATAAGAGGGATTACGAATAGTGTTTCCATTCGTGAATATGTTACACTAAAAGGGTTTTCATTACCAAACAATCAATCCGACATAATGAGATTGATCTCAAAATTTTACATAGAAAAAATAAGTGAAGTAATTTTCAATATAAAAGGCTTAAAAGAAGTGAATGCTCGCTTGCTAAAACAGAAGATTATTCCAATGAAGATAGTGACTCCAAAAATGATAATTCAGAAACAAAGAACAAGATGGTTCTTTTAACTTACACATACATACAATCTGTACATAATTGAAGAGAAAATAAAAGTCTTGAGTCTCAGGATTTTGAAAAAGCCGAGACTTCAGAAGTCCCTAGTGTCTACTACATAAATTTCATTTCTGAGTTTCATAGGAATGATTTTTTTAAATATGGAACGTAAATGCATTCGCATAAAACTGACCAGTTGTGCTAATAAAACACTTTTTTTAAATACCTTTGAATATTTTAAATATTTCTTAGATTTCCTATTATTTTTTTTAAATAATTTTTTAAACATCAATAAATTTTAAAATCAGTTAGGGAATTTGTGATATAAAAAATATATTAAAATGAAGTTCAAGGTGCATTCAATTCAATTTATAAAAAAGCAGGAAACATTAGATATTCATGAGATAGATGATGACTAAATCGACTAATTTATATTTAATTTTATGTTCGCTCCATGCTGATGATACCAGTATCACATTAAAAAAAAATTGGATGAAAAATTATGAATGCAATAAGTAAACTAAACTATAAACAGGAAAGGGTAGTTTGAATAAAGATTAAATCACGATCTGAACAACTTTACATTTAATTTATTTCCCATGTAACATATAACATTTATTTCACAAAACAAAGTTTAGTTATTCAATGAAACTCTTACAATCCCTCTACATAGCGATATATTTATACGCTTGAAATCATTTCATTATCAAATTAAATATTTTACAAAAATTTTCAAAGTTTCAATTACAAACGAACACGTCAATATTAGGCCAAATCTAATTTTTAATTATTAAAAAAAAATCGAAACATTGGGACCCAAAAAAGGTGTTTTATCACATTTCTTTTAAATAAAATTTAATATTGATGATCTTATGTAGACACTTAACATCTTTCGAATAGGTACATTGTGATCTTAACATTATGTAAGGATAGAAAAAATAAAATTCTATGACTGAATAAAATCTACATATATACATAATAATTATGTTATGTAAAATAGACGACAGGTAAATATAAGGCACAAACAATTATATACTGATATTATAGTATATATTAAAGCAAAGATAAAATTTATGAATAAATACAATATAACATAATTAACGTTATGATTTGTAGCTTGATATTTCTGTACTTAATTTGAACTTCTTAGAAAGTTAATAAAATGATGACATCAGAAATATAATTAATAACTGAAGAGTGAGTGGCAAAGACTTAACAAATTTGAAAATACATTATTGCAATTTTTGATCCAATATTGCTTATCAATCCACGCAAGATAACAATGAAACATCAAATTGCTTGATATACTGATTATGCTGCTAAATCAAGTATGATATGCCAAATACACGATTCACTCACAAGCCGAGTATAACCATAGTAAATGGATCGAATTTAATACGTATAAAATCTACAGTGTTCAACTAGAATTAGAGATAAGAAACAAATATTTTAAAATCTAAACCATTTATTTACAAACATTTTCTTTCAGCAAAAGAAATCAATACTCTTTTAAAATCCATTTTAATATCCTAGAAAGTAGCAAATATCTCGCTATATTCTGAAATAAATATTTTAGACAAATATCCAAAATTAAAACAAGTATAAGATTTAATAATCAAAGTTTTTAAAAACTGGATATAAAATAATCCGTCGTTAAGCCTTTAAAATAAGAAATTCTATATTAGCGCCGAAAAGAGATAATGAAAAGACCTTTTTATCAAGATATATATCATAAGCAATACAGTTAATTAAGCCGTTACTATTTTTGAGATTGCGTTTTCCGCAACAACGACAAAAAAACATGTATATATTTATTTGGCGTTATTTCAGATAAGTTCATTGCACGTTTCAATCTACAAAAAGAATAATTGGTATACAGATTAAACAGATCTACTTAATTTTAAATATACATCATCGTAAAGGACAGATTATATATGAATTATATTGGAATATGGAAAATAATCGTTATTGAATAAAAAATTCAATGCCGTTAAAATAATTTGCACAGGTTTCGTTTATCAACATTTGTATGAATAAAAAATCTTGATATTTCAGAACAAAGCTATGGAATATTATCTTTTTTTCTATTATATTAAATCTAAAATATACGCAGTGTAAAGTGTAAAAGATAAAAAGGGAAAGGTAGCTGCTAATTAAGGGAATTAATTCTGATTTAATATGACATGAGGGATATTCAATCAGCGGAAGAACTCATTAAAATAGCCTCAAGATAAATAGCTTAATAACAGTTGTGAATAAATAATAGTTATGCAATGTTTAGCACATTCTTAAATTTTCTAAATAAGTATTATCATGATAAAAATGATTCATTTTAGGGTTATTAAAATAATTTGCAGTTGACGAGAGGCAAAGAATAATAACCCGGCATGTGTGAATCCTGTGTATCAGTAATTTACAAAGGCATTATGCACAGTGAGTTCAAATTTGTATTCATTCCTGGGAGAATTTCTCGAAATCATTTCCAAGTTTGAAGTTTTTGAGCACAACTTGGATTTAAGTCCTAATATTCATCATTATTAATGGACGCAAGCAAACCTTTACCTGTTAAATAAGGTTGGAAATTAATGAGAATAGTGAACAGAGTATGTATTTGTAAAGCATAAAATCATTCGTTTAAATTCAACTGGAGTAAATTGTATTTTCTAGATTCAATTTCAGTTTGCATTGGGTTTGATGGTGATTCGTTATTACTAAAAATACATAAAATATATAGATATTTAACAACGTAAATACACTTCATGATTTTTCATATGTAAATTTAAAAATACACGAAACAATGTGTACATAAGATTTGAAATACATGTATAAATAAAGCATGCAAATTCAGTATGATCCCCATACAAATTTAAATACATTATAAAGTAACATTATCATGAAGCATTTGATGGTATGTAATTATTGTCTTGTATCTCGGTGTATAATTCAAGTTGCGAGATAGCAGCAATAATGACACGTATCAATAAATATAGCAACAGTTACAACATATATAGGTTTCTGAATGTTATGATAATGAATTTTGTCAAATAAAAAAAACCTGGTCAATATTAATCATTTAATTGCAGAAAACAAAGATAATTTTCAAAGTATACAGCATGATTTATTTATTTAAACATTTAAATAAAATCAACAAGATAAAACTATATATCTAAATAAATTCATTACCTTACACGTCATTTACAACTAAAATCTTATTTAAATTTGGCACTTGATTTTTATGTTAAAATAAATTATAAATATATATTGCATTTAAAGATATACAGTAACATTAGGTATGTACAAAAATCACATATGAACATTATATAAATATATATATACAATTAATATAAAAGATTTGTACAGGAATAATAATAAAAACCCAACATTGTGTAAGGACGATTTCATATGTACACATGGAAGGAATCAAATGACACAGTTACCGGTGTATCTACGCGCTGTTTTAGAGTATATTTGTACATGATTTGTATAAATAGTGCGCTCATGCACGAGGACTAAAACTTCATAAACACTTAAATAACTGATCAAAATTGTATATACTTATTGAAAATAATTAATAATATTCAACTTGCATAGATGATTTTATACATTATTCTGTATCTAATGCCGCTAATAAATATAATTTTCCTTTTGTATACTTTTATATTTAATACAATATAGCAATTCTTATAAATTATGATGCAAAATTCATCCCAAATGGATAGTTTGAAGCTTATCAGATCATTTTATGCATACAAATAAATTTTTATAATATAATAATAACATTTGTTACGTAAAATAATGTAATTTTATAGTTAATTAATCCTATGATTGTACACATTAACCTGCATGTGTTTAAATAAAATATTAACAAGAAGATAATAAATTAATAATAGAAGAAATAAAATGTTATTTTAGAAATAGTTCATATTAATAGTTTTGACTATAATATAAAAAATAGATAATGGAAAAACTACATTCTCAAACTCCAATTCATTTAATAAAAAAAATTCAAAACAGTAAGCTTAAAATTTTAAAGGTGTGTCTCAAAGCAAAGAAAAATATTTTTGTACTTTCAATTATATGATCATTTGTCTCGAATCATGATATTTTATACATCATTGCATTTTTATAGAATCATACAAGGTTTTGTGAGGAGAAAGTAATTGCCATTGGTTTTCATAATTTCATATGAAGAAAAATAAGCATCATAAGTGTAATAAAAATAATACAGTTTATCAAACAAATTATCATTATTGCTTACATAATTATATGTACGCATTTATGTAATAGTTGATGCATCTCAAAATTAAAAATTATTCACTTTAAGTAATCTAAGAACTTGATTTCATCTCATCATAACTTAAATGTGACCTAAAAAGATTTTTACAAATGAAGGAACACAAACGGTCTATCAAAAAACCTGTTTGCATTGTCATGTGAATGAAATACAATTTTTTTCTTTATAATTTAAGCACCAAGGCTATTTTAAGAGTGACAGCAATTAAATTATGAATAAAATTTAACATTTCCATAGAAATAATCAACAGCGTTCTGTTCAATTGAAAAAATACTACCATTTAGTAGTACAGATAATCCTTGACTTACAACGGGTTCACACTTACAACTTTGTGTTTGCTTCTTGTATATGTATTTTTATGTTTTCATTATACATAATTACTCGTCCTAATTTTAAAACTCGACTTATGACTGATATATAGGAGCCCATCTCAGTCATAAGTCGAGGAATACCTGTATTAGTTAAACTGATACACAAAATCAACTTGGTATTCAATATATTTTGAACTTTTATGAAAGATCGAAGAATATTAATTTAAATGAAACGAAATTTTATAAAACCTGCAAAAAAAAGTGTATTAATATCAGCATAAGATGAACTTTTACATTTGAAAAAATATGCAATAAACATTATGCTCAATGAACCGTTTTTAGTGAAATAAATCTAAAAATCCGACGATACAATTTATAACATTTATAGTGCAGTTAAAAAAATGAAAAGTAAAAAAATAAAACACGGAAAAACCAATATAAAAATCTAGAAACAGATTTTTTCTTGAACCCTTTCAAACCGGAGAACATACACGATACACTCTAATGTAAATCCACTTTTCTGTCAGCTCCGCCCTAGCATGTAATAAGCTTGATAATGAACCAGGCTCAATAAATGAAACTTAACACTGTTGATAGCACACAATATTTGTTAATTTCTTAATGTTCAACTTGCATGGTATATGCTTTCTATTGTTCAGCTATTTTTGTATATTAATGTGTTGCGAAAATAAAAGGACGGGGTTACCGTGCAAACCTGCCAGTTTACTTTTGAAGGAGCAGATTTTGCAAAGAAGTGGTGATACTTGGCTAATGACGCCACTCCAGAACAGTCAAGGGGGAATAATAAAATTGGTCAATGATAAGAATGATGCGAGTATCTTAATTATCAAAACAAACGCCTGCTCTCAAGACAACATGAACGAAAGTCAGCTTAATAGCTTATCCGACGATAGCGATTTCAGTTAATTATACCTAAATTTTATGACGGTTAAAAAACTCTTTAGAATACAATTTTTTGTTGAATAGTAAGTATGAATATTTATTAGTTTCTATAAAAAAAATTAAAAACACATTTAGAATTTTAAACGTGTAGAGATGCCTTTAAGATATAACTTTGCCATCAATGCACAAGTGTATGATGAGACGAAAGACACCAGTCTCTGTTTCACGATTTCCAGTCTGATAGGGTTAAGATGATTCTGGGATTAGATTGTTAAACAAAAAATTGTAAATTAAAACTTATTATGAGTATACTGGGTAGTTCTGCTTATCAATTAATAGATTCTGATATAGAATTGTAACATACGCCCCTAGCCAAATTCTCAACGTCTTATCTTTGTCATCAGGCATGATTCTACTGGTTCACACCTGCATGAAATTCAAAGATCTCATGATTTACACATTTAAACT
This sequence comes from Stenopsyche tienmushanensis, assembly GCA_008973525.1. Taxonomy (NCBI): domain Eukaryota; kingdom Metazoa; phylum Arthropoda; class Insecta; order Trichoptera; family Stenopsychidae; genus Stenopsyche; species Stenopsyche tienmushanensis. Next base: position 1,045,160 of record WACJ01000071.1, on the reverse strand, counting down.
GTCAAATTTGCATTAGTAGTAACTACAAAGCGTAGTCTGACGATGACTCTAACGGTGATACTCAACTACAACTCCAACTAATGACTGAAAACTGAACTGAACTGAAATTAAGCTCCAAATAATTCACTCTGGCTATCCACAACTCTTTTAAACCCGACCTTTCTTAATATTTGATTATTCTGGAAAATTGACATCCAGTTCTGAAAATGTGCATCGCTCTTAGGAATGTTTGATTGTCGTGGGAACCGGAAATCTGTTTCCGGCAATTGCGCATTGATCTTAGGAATTTGATCGACATCTCGGAATTGGAGTCTTTAGTCGAACATGTGTATTATGTTTTTGGAGCTGTGTAATTATCTGAGTTTCATCACTCTTTTGTAAAATTTGCCGTTTAGATTAATCCAAAGAGATGAAAATATCAAAACTGATGCTTTTACATGGCAACCCTGTCTTCCATTTTCGCAAGTATTTTTGCGCTTTTCCAGTATTATTCACTCAACGTTACAGAATCATGTATTCTTCATTAAAAAGTTGAAATTGTTTTATATGTTTGTATAATAAATTTATTGTAGTATTTACTGTGTTGGGTATAAAATTAAAATAATTAAGGCATTTATACCATTCCCTGATAAATTATCTAAACCATAACACTTAACAATAAATTGCCTCAAATTTTGATAGTAAATTAATATTCATAAGCGTAATCCAAGCCACGTAAATGATTTAAACAATCATAAAGGCAAATAGGTTTCTTCATCAATATTCTTGCCATTTTTCTGGCTATAATAAACCGTAAGATTAAATATGTTCATGTTTGGTAAAAAGAACTGCATATTAAAAATGATATGCATATAAGCAAATTGCATTTCATTTTTATAAGAACGTAAAATTTAAAAAACAACTTTAAAAATAATTGGAGTCAGAAGGTTTCTCATAAAATAACTCCAACTCAATAAAATTAACCTAAATCCAAATACTCATAATTCAAGACGTCTGAGTTCGGCTTTGTAGACATCATCACTAAATATAAACACAAGAATCACCAAACATTTTGAACTGAATAAAATCACTGTTGTTGCTTAAGATCAAATATTTCAATAAGAAGGGGTTCGACCTCACTCGGATTTACATCCAAGTAAACACCTATGACTTCTTCCGCTAACTTTTGAAGTTCCATAATCTTCTGTATCAATTTGAGAAAGGCTGATTTAGCTTCACAGCCTGGATAAATGCTCTCTAAATATCTTCTCAATAAATAATAGTAAGAGTTCTGAAATTATATACATACAAAATATATTCCAAAAGCTGCAAAGAAAAATATTTTCATCATAATAATTATCATGTTAATACACAATGACTACATACTTGCTCCAGTTTGATGACATCAGAATGAACAACTCGTGGTCGGGTGGGTGTAAATAAAACAATTGCACACATTATAAGGATGATATTTTCATCAGTGCGCCACTTTGCATCAAACGTTCTTACAAATCTATCATGTTCTTGGTATATGTTTCCTTTTGCTAATTTTAGAACTTCTGCTTTAATACTACTCAAGGACTCTTGAGAATGAGGGACCTGAGTTAAAAATGATGTTCAAATTTATATCATACGAGAGAAATCCTGCCTTTAATCAAATAACAATAACAACCTTCCAAGTGTCTCTTGCGCAGTCGTAAGTCATCGTACTTCTTAGTATCATCATTTCTGTACAGCCACCTTTTAAAAGAGCAACTTGATCTTCCTCGCACATGTTTTTAAATGCATTAATTTTTTTTGCCATTTTGATAAGTCTCCTTATAGCAACGGCTGTTAAATTTATGATTCCTAAAAGCATTGGATCACTCTGACCCTGTGATGGCTAAAAAAATAAAAATTACAATTAAATTATCATCGTAGTTATTAAATATTGGGTGTGTAAATAAGTTCTCGCTGTTTTCCGTAAAAATAAATCCTTTATTTTAAAAAAAATAATAAAAAAGCAAGTCAATTATTGCCCATCACTAGCCACTACTTTGGCCCATATTGTGCTGAAGTGAAGTGCTTCTCATCTAAGCCATGTGTCATCGATCGGAAAAGTGGTAATCAGAAGGAGCAATGTCGGGAGATTACAACGGATAGGTTTAAAATTCCCATTTCGTAGTTTCCAAGTAGGCTGATGCGATATGCAGCCTATCATTGACATATTGTGATCGCTTTTCCTTCAATTCTCAGCTCAAACGCATCGATTGGTTTTCATTGGCAGTCATGATACGATATAAAAAAACCTTTTCTATTTTGCTGTTGGAGCAGCTGTTCACAAATAGATACCTTTCCACATCCCTCGGATTCAAGTCGTAAGGCACCCAAGATCCTTCCTTTTGTATCATTCCCAATGCTTTTGTAACGTAGACCCCTTGATGCCACAAGGCGGTCCGCTGCCTTCGTCACTGTGCTTTGATAACCGCGTTCTTCAGACTCGAGATTCGCACTGGAGAGGTGCTCAAAACTGCGAGTGATCGCTCAAAAAACAACCATAGTACGGTGTTGTAAAGGGCAGCTCCGAATGTCGGTTTGGCTCTGATTAATGACGGAGGTCAGGATTCTTTATAACTTTCGGTGACAGGATTCAGTAACAGAAGCTCCATAGGGAGATTAAATCAAGAAACAAAATGCTGGCGCAACGCATGTATTGTACAAATAAGCGAAGCAGACGGTGTTTATGGGTGGTCATGAGGGAAAGGCAGAAAGCATGGCTAATAAGGCTAAGTCGGCGGAGACCCTTTGCATGGCAAATCCCTTAGGAAGACTTCGGAGTGTCCTCGCACAGATACGGATATGACAGTGGATCACGTTCTATGGTCATGTCCGGACATGGAAGTTGATCGGGAAGTTTTCCTGTGATGTGTCAGAGGTTTTGCTTCAGTACCAATTGCACACGCAGATCTAGTGGCTGGTCCCCGCGCGTTCAAACAGTTTTCTATGGGGAATAATTTCATAGTCTTCTCCCTCCATTTTTGTTAAATTTAGACTCATCAGGACAATTGATTGGCATCTGGATATAATAACAGATAAATAATTCCAGTGTAAGGCAGCTCCAGTCAGAACCGGCAATGAATCATCCAAACCCCTATTTTCTTGCAAATACTTGCAGCAGATACGGTGGAGCAGAAGAACATTCCCAGCAACACCCCCTGTTCCACGTAGAGGTGTTGATCCCATAAGACCCGGTAACGAACTCCTGAAGACCGCTAATGTTGGCATCCAAAAATGCACCAATCAGATGTTTTGGCGAGGATTCCTTATCTTTTCGTGGTAATCCTTGGGGCTAGGCTCGTCAACCCTCCGGGGTTTAAGTAGCTCCGATTCCACAAATTGGCCACGGTCGCATTATAAGCTCTATTGTCCTTAGATAAGGTCGGTCCCAAATGTTTTTGGTCTGTGAAATACTGTAGTTTGCCGCAAGCACAATGATTTTATATTTTTAATTTAATTGCCATCCGCCGAATGTTAGCCCTCCACGCAACACTGTCATTCGTTTCGAAATTGTTGTTGGATCAACTCCTAATGATTTTGCAATTTCAGATTGCGTTTGATATGAATTTTCATCAAGCAATGTTACCAATTCTTTGTCTTCAAACTTTTTTGATGTAACACTGAGAGTGCAATTGATGCGTTCTCATCAAAATCATCATTTTTGAAGGGATTAAACCAATATTTGCATGTTCTTTCTACCAGAGCATGATCATCATAGGTCTCCACAAGGATTCTATGTGCTTCAGCTGCAGATTTCTATTGAATAAACTAGCACAATAGAATTCCCTGCAAATACGATTTACTTATTTACACTTTAACGGAATGACACACACTGATTTTAAAACTAGATTATGGTATTTCAATACAGATGCGTCATCACTTAAGCTATACGCGCACAATTGTTATAACACTATCTGATGTTGAAACGGCAGAAACTTATTCACACACCCAATATTTTATTAACAGATTCCCTTCGGGTTATACATAGCATTGCATTTCGTCTGATGTGGGACTTATTTGCAATTATCATGTTACTCTCTTTTTTAAACGAATTAATAAAATGGCTAGACACATGAGCGCGTATACCACGTCTATCTATAGTACATGAAAGACGCACATAGACATACCCCGACGAGAATGTGTTAATAAACAATTAAATGTACAATTTCATGTGTATAGTTTTTGAGTATATTTAAGAGACAATTATAAACAAACGATTGATAAGAATACAATGTAAACATATGATTATTATTTGAATGCAAATTATATCTAAACAGTATGAATGTGATAAATATTTATATGAATACAACAGATAATATATATAAACCTTGAATCGATGTTCATCGTTAACAAGACTCGTCATATAGTCATCGAGGGGCGCTAAGAGAGCTTTATTCGCTACAATTAATTCATTCAATCTGGCTCGTTCAGCATCATTTAATTCCCGACTTGAACTATTTATTTGAGCTAGTGAAGTATACGTTTCAAATTCCAACTTAATGGCTTCACACAGGATAAGCTTCATGGATTTGGGTTCAACTTGTATTCTGCAATAAATGAAATTGTACACATGTATAATTTATAAATGATTTAAGCTAAATTGTAGCATAATTTAGATATAAATTAACCTTTCGACATCTTGTAAAACATCTCTTGCAACATCAGCTTTATGTTGAAATGCGTGCATTCCTGAAGCTGGACTATTATCGCACATCGGCTGTTGATTAATATGATTACTATTTGTTAACGCGGCAAATAGTTTTGAAGCATCTTCGTTTAACGGCGATGTTGTTAATATGGATCGAATCATGCTGTTATCTTGTTCTTTCTCCAGAGGCATTGATCCGACATTATTCAAAATTGTATTATTTAAATTTATTTGATTGTTCATCCTGCTCGATACGTGAGAATCGAATGATATACTGGCGTGTGATTGTAACGACGCCAGCGGGTTCTCAGAGTTGGACTCGAATTCAATAGGATACGGAGTGTGTTTTTTTGTCATAACATTGTAATGATTATCACACGGCAATGAGTCAATATGGCTATCTGACAGATTGTTGTTTTTGATGACACTGACGGCTTGATTGTTTTCGACTGGAACTTCAAAATGGTTAACGTGGGTAATATTATCGAGTGCATCAGAATCATGATGGTTGTCTTCGACACTACTCGGTGACATGTGTTTACTGGTCGGTGTCCATGAGTTGGTTGAATCGTCGTTTTCTTCTCTTTTAATGAGTTTCGAACTCGATACCTCATCGTCGGCTAATTTAGAATTGTTTCTCTTTTTAGCTCTATTTTCGGCGATCTTTAATCGTTTTTGAGCTTTGTCCTCGTCGGACATGATGTATTCTTTTACCATCCCTATGGCTAAGCATTTTTCTAAGCGACATTTTTGACAAAATCGTCTAGTAACTACACTTATTTGACATTGCTCTCTAAAAGGACATTTAAACTCTTTACTAACTAATGCATTTCTTCTAAAAAATGCCTTGCAGCTCTCACATGTTATTGCATTAAAGTTATATCCCAACGCTTTGTCACCGCAAACCCCGCATAGTTTTTGAGGCAGAATGCTATCGGGAGATTTTTTTGATAAGCTTGTTTTTTCAACATTCTCCATTTTTGTACTTTATATTTGTTGTTGGTCATTTCTTAACCACCAAATTTACTTTTATTGTTTCATCTGTAATTAAAAGTTTTTTATAGGAATTTATTGAATATAATAAAAATTGACATACACATTCATTGATTAATAGCATTCTTGTAACAAACAAATCAATGATATGATCTACATTAAGATTGCTATGCAAAACTAAGCATTCTTATTAAGAATGAGGTAATCATATTTCAAGACTACCATTAAGGCTTGTTTTCGATAACTTACTCAGACAGTATTGATATTATTCCATGAGATAAACAAAAAATAGTGCAAGAAAAACGTTCTTTTGTTAGAGCGTTAAATTATATACAAGAGTCAAAGTTGCCATTTTCAGTCTAACTGTCAAGTATGATAAGAATTGTGGTTTCAAGCAAGACACATATTTGAATAGAATGAAAATTTACACTCACTAAAAAACCTGGTATTTTAGGGATTTTGAGGCGCGGTTCCTTACGTAATTATCGATATCGACGATAGATTATCAGGGCTGATTAGTCAGCCGGACCCGCGCCGGCCAAACGTCACACCATATTTTTATTGACGCACTGTGACCAACGGAGATTCTTCATAAATTAATTAAGATCAACCATAACACTATAATAAACGGCCAATATAAACGAAACAATTATCGCATTCGCATAGTTTGTTTTAATTTATAAATTGAGATTTCTAAATAAAAATATTTTTCCGTGAAACAGCGATCAAAAATACTCATTTATATTTATAATAAATATATCAAAAACAAAAAATAATTTTAGTTATCCAGAACATTGAAAAAATATAAATAAAAAGCTATATATATATATTATATAAATATATTACAAATAAATTTATTATTTTTTTTTGGTTTAATTAATTTTATTTTAATGATTTAAGTGTCTGCACGAAAATATTAATTAACATTTCAAATCATTCGTTTGAATTTTCGAATGGTCTCGTAATAAAACATTGAAATAATTGAAAAAGCTTTGGAAATGGCAAAATGCAGTTTTATTTGTGTCTTCAATTTTAATAACAAAGGAACACATTTTGTCAAGTATCAATACATTTGAAACCCATAATAGTGTCCCAAATAGGATGTTTTTTATGCTTTTTGTATTCGAAATAGAAAACACTGCACGCCCCGTTGCGTACATACTCTCTTTGGATCACTTGAATGTATATTTAACATGTGAGTGTATACTCATTAAATAGGGTTAATTAAGTAGTATTTAATAAATTTCCATTATAATACACAAAGACTAATTTTTATAATTTTTCAACACTTTTCATTACAAATCGTATTTTTCATTATCAGTAACTAAATCCATTTTTTCAGCTAATGAGCAAGAAGTGAAATGCAGATATTCTGTCATCTTGACCCAATAAACTTTTTTATCTTCTACATACCTACTTTAAAGTCTTTTTTACATCATTTATTGATTAAGTTATATATTTTTTTGTCAATATAATGAAGTATTTATTTGGTCTATTAATTCTGAGTGTATCTTTCAATTTGGAAATATATTTTTGAAACTTTGAAAACCAATTATTTGTAGTAGATAATCCAGTAATATTTTCTTCAAAGGAATACAAAAGAAAGATGGGGACAATTATTGCAATATGGCATTTAAAATAGCAATTATTTATCGTTAGTAAATTAATAAAATACGAATATTTAATTTCATACAAATATATTTCTGTATAAATGTATTTATAGCTATTTTAAATACCATTATGTTTAAGATATTAAATGAACCTGATCCTGGCCTTGGTCTAATCAAGTGAACTATTATTTATTTCAAATATTATAATTCAAAATATGTTTTGAAATATTATGTTATGTTATGGAATATGTTATCGGCAGGGCCGCAACAAAAGGGTGGTAAAGCAGGCGCCCGCCACGGGTGCAACTGGGCTGGGTTTTTATTTAACTTGACTATTCTTCTTTACATTAATCAACACTGATTGACTGTTCGTTTTTATAATATATACTAAGATGTCTAATCCCTCTTTTCTTCGTTATCGCTTAAATATAATAAAGACAAAAATATTTTCGATCGATTGTAAACTTTCAGACCCACTCGATCAGTCTTCTTCGGTCAACTTTGTTTTGTAATGAAAGTTCGTAATCGATCTGTAGACATGTTCAGGCATGGCGTCTAATCGCGAGGCGCTCATTCGTCATGTCAGCGGTCCGAAAAGCGGACCGGTTGAACCCTCAGACATTGTGGCCACTTCGTTCTCTTTTACCATTTCCGGGGTAGTTGCCTTATTTGATCGACTTCTGCGCTGTTCGTCTTGGTAGCTCATAAGGCCTCGTTTAAACTTAGTATTTTTTTAAAAAACAATAACCGACATTTATACGTTAGGTCGGGTACTTTTAGGAATATCTTCGCATATAAATATTATGTGTTTATTATTAACATTACGCGTTTTAATATTATGTATATTGTTTTTATGATTTCAATTTTATTTTTTTGCAAAAATCTGATGAACATATTAAATTTATCTGACCTAATAGTTCAACAGTTATAAAAATATGAAGTCAAGGCGATGTAGAAATACTGTATAATATTTATCATTCAACGAAAAATACTTTTGCAGTTATTTTTATTGTGTAAATTAACAAATTGAATGCATAATTTTTGTACATTCACTTAAAAAAATATATTGATAAATATGCAGTTAGATATTTCTTATGAATATTGTGAAACGGGGAGTGTAAACATGTTTAATTATCTTATATATTGTTTATCATACTTATTTTCTTTAGAGTTAGTCATAATTCTATCTCAATGCTATACAAATAGAATAACAAATCCGCCGAGGTTGATTAAGATTCAATTATTCATAATTGGTTGCCAATTTTTTAGTATTGGCAATATATTTGTTGTATTTAATATTTTCTTCTCAAATCTGGTTTTATGAATGTGAACAAATTTTTTTTTATTTACATGAAAATAGAAGATTACTTTCTGTAAATGGTGTACATAATATTGGATGAATCAATTTCTTAGTTTTTTTATAGGCTAGTATTATTTATGGCAAGATAATTTATAATGTTTTTATTGCATACTCACTGTCTATTTCTTTATATACCAAGAGCTGGCAGCATAAATTGAAGATCATCTAACACATGTAAATAATTTAATAGTTGTGTTCTGACGTGTTTCTAGACTATCATTATGACAGTCTGGCGACTGAGTGCCCTTGGGTTTGGGAGGGAGGAGGGTTGAAATCTAGTGAAAATTCAACATAATTAAGTAATAATATATAAGCATTTTTTTAAATTTTCTATAAATGAGTAAAATAAACAATCATTTATGTGCACGTTAACAACATTTATTTGGTCTGGCGTTTTTATAAACATAAACTATTTATTATAAGGTATTAAAAATAATTTATTCCAACTTATTAAAATTGACATCATTTTCTGATTAGTTTCAGCAAGTTTGAACCAGTCTAGTGCTATCTTAACAAGCTGGTAATAGTCTGGCAATCCCTTCCCCTCCCAAACCCAATGGCACTAAGTCGCCAGACTGTCATAATGATAGTCCAGAAACACGCCAGAATGCAATTATTAAATTATTCACATGTGTTAGATGATCTTCAATTTTTGCTGCCAGTTCTCAGTCTATTATAATCTTAGATTAATGAAACTAGTTTTATAGGTTCCACTGTAAAATATTCTCATAATAATAAATAAAAAACAAATAAACAATAATATGTACAAAATGGATGAAATTTCTTCATACATTATGCAATCGTTCAATGAAGAAATATCGGCTGGATTCAATTGCTGGATTGAAACAGAACAGTGAATTCTTAGAAAAATCAACGGAGGAATGATTTTTTTTCATTCGTTATTGAAATATTTTGTGAAGAAATTTTCATGGAAGTAAAGGGAATGATATGTATGTTGAATGTAAAAAATATTGAGCAATTTAACTGTTTGATAAAAATTTGATGCTTATTCAGCATAATAAAAATTGAGGTCAAAAATAAAAACAGTATTTGTTTATTACTAGGAAATAAAAACATATATATAAAGAAAATCTGATGAAATTTCGTTTAGACGTTACTTTATATTCAATGGGGAATTGCTGATCCGGAGTGAAAATGAAGAAATTGTTCAACATTATTGGGATAATATTTGGAATATTAAATATTGCATCCTGTTCTAATAATGTTTTAGTGAAAATAAATACTGAAAAGATAATTAATACTGTGAGTGAAAAATTCATTAGCTTTTCCATCGATCCAAGACTTATAATTGATAGAGGCAACTCAAAATTAAGGTACAAATTTGAAAAATGATTTGAAGTTCATTGTAATATTGAAAAATAATGCTTTCATTTTGTGATATTATTTCAGTGAAGAATGTCTGTGTATGATAAATTCTTTGTCTCCGGCATACATAAGAATTACTGGACCTTCAACGCAAAATATAACCATCAAGGATTCAAATGTGAAGCTAAATGGAGACTTTTCAAATAAAGTTACCGAAAAATCCATCGTTGATGATCAAAAGATCAAAAGTGACGCAGGAATTCAAAATACATTAACATTAGAAAAATGGAAGAATTTTCTACGCTGGTTAAGATTGGCAAATTTCACTCCAGTCGTAGCATTAGATAACGCAGCAAGATTTGCATGCGGAAATTGGAATCCAAAAAATGCTATCCAAATATTATCTATCGTGGATCAATCTAACATCGGTGAATGTGTTTGGCAATTGGGAAATGGTGAGTACAAATACACAAAATATAATATCGAGTGAATAAAAAATGTTTATTTTTTCAAGATTTATTTATTTTAAGAGTGCAAAAATCAGACCATGCAAAAATATTTAAGTGATCTGAAAGTTCTGAAGATATTAACGGACGCCTTCTCATCTGGAAAGAGTGGAAAATGGAAAATATCAAGCGCCGATATATCTAAATGTCTCGAGAGCGAAGAATCACAAAGCCTCAAAACATTATTACCGGATGCAAACACTTTTTTGGACGCATTGATTTTAAATTCGTGAGAATTAAATATATTCTGAGTTCTTAGAGATTTCTTTATTCAGTAGTTATAAAATAGCTTATTTTATATTTCAGAAATGATACAAGTGACGTGCTAAATATTTTTAGCGAGGAAGAAAAGAAAAATACCCAAAGAAACGTTTCAAAAAATAGCACTCAATTATGGAAAACTGTTGATACCAATGATAACGAGGAGGATGCAATGATCTGGTTGAAAAATCTGGGAGAGGCTGCTCAACAAGGATATTCGGTTGTTTTTAAAGAATTGTATCCAAAGGAAATGAATGAAATGACGATGGTAAGCATTTTATATGTATGTATGTTTTTAGAATGATTAATAATATTGTAGAAATTAATAAAATTAAATATATGTTTTAGAGCTTTTTCGTTTCTCTGCTCCATAAAAAATTTGTGGGTCAACAAGTTTTGGAAGTATCGACGAATTCCAAACAATCAGGAAATGTTTCTGTATTTGCTCACTGTGCGACGTTACCTTATGGTCCAATATCTAATGGCATTACGCTTTTTGGAATGAACGAAGGAGATACATTTGGTACAGCCGTTATTAAAGTTGCAATGAAAACCGGTGGGGAAATAATGCAATTTGTTATACAAAAAAATAATGAAAGGTTAACATTTAAAATAATTTAATATGTTTTTAAATACGCTTTAAAGAATACTAATATTTAATAATAATTTTTTTCAGCAAAATTATCATAAACGGGATGGAAATTATGAACGAAAGTAATATTATGCCAGATGTTCAAATAGCACCACCATTCAAAGCGATAAAAGTAATAATGCCGCCAAAATCCATCGGGTTTTGGATATTACCGAACGCTGATGTAAAAATTTGTTCAAATCAACTTGAAGAAAACCAATACAAACAAATAAAATTAGAAAGAACAGCAGAGATGAATAATTACAGAAATAAAAGATCTGTTGAAGAGCTTCACTTGAAAAAATCTGAAGGGATTTTTGATGATAAGTTGAATGAGTTATTACAAAGAGAAAATTTCACAGATTTGAATAGTGAAGATTTAAAAGTGTTTTTATCAAATGGTTCTGAACCAAAATATAAAGAAATATCTGGAATGTTAGGTCAGTTGCAGTCAATGCTTCAGCTTGAAAGAGAATTTTTAGAAATTGGGGATGAAATGTTGAAACTAAATGCTCAATCTCCCAATGGATTAGGAGAAGAAAGAGATTTGTTTCTAAGTGATGGCCGGGATGGATTTGATTTTGGTAATGAGTTTAAAGAGGATACTCCATCTTATTTAATTGCTCATAAAAGGGTGATACGAGATATGGATATGAATCTAGATTCATTAGAGAATGATAATGAAGACATACCTGATAATATAAAAGCGAGCACGGAGTATATCGAAAAAGTTACCGTACCTAAAAAGGAAGATGATGAAAATAATGAAGAGGTACAGATAAAACCGTCCACCAAATTCCCTCCCCTTAAAATACCAAAATTAAAGTTACCAGATATAAAACTTCATAAATTAAAACATAAAAATACAATGGATGAACTGTTAGAACGAGCACGCAGCGCAGTGAAGAAACTCGATTCATCAGGGTCTGAAAGTATGAAATCTGTGTCTGTTTTACCACCACCAAAATTTAAATCCAGTTTACATTCTTTAGATAAAGTTGATTTCAATGCAAAAGATGAAATATTGAAGCAGCAGTCTAAAATGAAAGAATTGCAGCTTAAATTAAAAGCGAGGATTGCTGAATTGAATTTGAAAAATAAGATTGATCTTGCTTTGCCGCATAAACTTTTCAAGAGAGATATTGTAGGCTCAATTGATATTGAAAATGATATCAAACAAAAAAAATTGGAAAATCGTGAATTAAATGGGTATAAAAAAAATAATGTCGGCAGTAATAAAAAGGGATATTTAAGCGAAAATGGGATTCAGACGTCCAAAAAACTTATGGATAATAAACAAATAGATATTTATATGAGAAAAAAGCGTTCCTTAGTCACTTTAGATATGGATGAGGATATGGATAATGATTTTCCAAATGAAATTGAAGATATTTACCAGTTTAAAAATAATGGTATGAAAGAAACAAATATATTAAATTTGAATGATGAAAAACAATCAGAAAATGTTGAAAATTTAAATAAAAAGGCAATAAAAAATAAAGAGTCAACAGACAATGAATCTCTCCAAAATAGTATTACAAAATCAAAAACAAATTCGGAAGAATGTAAGGGAATCGAAGTGCATACTTTAAAAGACAATATACGCGACGCTACGCTAAACGTGGCAGCTTTAGGCGATGATCTCGAAGACCTAGGAACGAGCAGCTCCAACACGTTTAGCTCAATAATAGAAAACGTAAACGAGCTGTTTTCAGGCATAAAGAATAAATTCATGGATCTGTGGAATAGCTTTAATACGTAAAGAAAAATAACATTAACAAAAAAAAGAACGGAGAGAAAGAAGAAAGATTTTTAGTGGTACAATATTATTTATTTATTAATTAACAACGCGAAGATCTACCATTTTTATAAATCACTTTAATAATACATAAAAATGGCAATCTCTAATCTCTAATGTCTATAAGTACTCATTTTTTTTCACATTTAAACCAAAATCAAATGTCTATGAAAGAATGCGTCTCTTGCGGACTGAACAGAAGTAAACTTTATAACAATGGAATGCATTTTTACATATTTTTTAATTTTTATACCCATGTTTTTTATAAATAGGCATAATTTTTGATGGAAATAAAATGAAAAACAAACTATCTTTGTCATTGTACTCCCGAAGAAAATGATGATTAAAATAAGTCAAATTTCAAAAAACAATACATTTTCAACAACAATATTCGCATTATAAATATGTATATTACTTACATTTGCAAAGTGAATGAACTACCAACTTTAATACAGTAATAATAACAATACAATATCAATATGGACGATGGCCCATATATAATTTTGTTCATGCTTTTGAATTTTCAACTCTTGTATCACTAAGTGACGCTAATAGCATAAAGCTTAAAAGCAATTAATCATATTTTTCTCTTACTTAGACTACATAGAAATTCAATTAATCTAAATCAAGTAGTATTTTTTAATATTAAGCTATAAAATTTATGTTTACGGTGGATAAATTAACAGTAATAAATATGTATTACGTGTCGTTGTCTCTAGTTATTTTTGTAATATTCTTATACACAAGGCATGCTCGGTAAATTATTTCAAATAAGGATACCCCCTGGTTGAAAATAACCATTTACATAAAACATTTTAGAGTAAATAGTAAATTATCAGTACTTGTATGTATTACTTGATAAATGAGCAATTATTTTACTTTTGTTTAGAATACATATATATTTATGTATAGTAATATATTTCAGAATTTCATCTTATTTTTCGTTAAAGTGCTAAAAGAACTGTTATTCAAAAAACACAAGGGAAATCTCATTTATTATATTTATGTGTTTGTATATACGCACAATAATAATTTAAATAGTATGATTTAGAGACCATTTATAATATTTAATTGTTGATTTTATTTAAACATCTAAATATTTATAATGGCTAATATATATATAAATAGTAAAAATTAAAATACAGAATTTTTCATCACTACTTTATTAAAATTACCTTGTATAAACCTCAATGTTTTCATTTGCAAGCTTTTATGCAATATTATATTCATGTTAAATATGAATAAAATCACTTTTCAACCAAGTGTAAAGGGCTTAAGTTTCTTGAAAAAATTCAATGTTGTATTAGTCCACAGTAATTGAAACTAAACGTTGTATTTACAAACTAAGACATAATGAACCACTTCAAATAAAAACAATATAACTATCAATCATCTATTGCAAAATGTTATGATAAATAAGCTATCTTAAATCTAATAAGAATAGTCCAATATCAGTAGTAAGCTGTACCAAATCAAAGTAAAATATCCAATTTAAAAAAATACGATGGTCACACATTGGAATTATGATCACCCAAATTCCAAAACCAAATAAATGTAAGTCGGTTACAGAGCAACAAAACCTTAACATATTTAAGATATACACATCGAGAAAAGAGGTATTTCTAAAACATCAAAGAGATAGTGATTATTTAAAATAGATAAACATTCAAATGCTAAGCCAATACTTGCAATTCATATATATATTACTTAGCATAGCAACATTGAGGAATACTTACAAGCATTAAATTTGTCTCGATTATAAAGCTTCAATGTGAGAGGAAGCAATTAAATCTAATAATTAGAGAAAACGACACTTATACATATAATTAAGCACAAGCTCAACAATGCAAGCTCAGTAAGCATAACATAAAATTCCAATGAAACAAATTAGCCGCACTGTAAAGTTGGTGAATGTATATTTCTACATTTCATAACTGCATTGTATCCAATTATGATTGCAAGCCCCAAAGCAAAAGCATGACGCATTTATGCACAACCAGATATGAGCGTAAGCAGATATAATGTTCTGGTTTCAGTCGAATTTCATCAATTTAATGATGCATTTTTGAGGAAGATCAAATGCTTGCTCTGGAACCGTGTAGAATACACACATATAAGAAGATAAAATTGCAAGTTTAGTATAGAAGCTGCAACATTAAATCAATAGTTTCATTATATTATCGATGAATTTTGGAAAAACGAGAGAATCGTTTATGGATTTTTGAATACATTATAGAAAGTATTTGAAGTGTGCTAAGAGTCAAATCAAGGTTTATTTACATTTTACGATAAATTTTCACAAATTACAAAATATTCAATATGACTGGCATTAGTAAAATATATTTATTATCAATTTAATTATCCCTTGAACCAACTTTACAATATTCTATAAGAAAAAAAAGGAAATTCAGAAAAGTAAACGAAATTTCTTGAAGTAATTTATACTATTTATTTGCAATTATCAACTCATATACACAATTACAATTAATTTAACTATCATTTATCATCTCTAGCAACCTACAACAATAAATTTCAGTAACATTTACACATTTTTTTAAATTGTTATATATTTTTTTATTCAACATCACAACAACAAAGATGCGCATATAGAAGAGATAAAATTGTAAGTTTTACATACAGCATTAAACATTTAAATGAACATAGCATAATACGCTGGGCATTAAACATTCAATCTATGTTTTATGCTACACATTTCATAATATAGATATAATGCATACGATAGAAAGATTATATGAGTTGTGTTTTAAGGAAAGATTGTAAGGATTAGTCTAGAAATAAGAGTAACTAGTTATAGATATAATTATACGCTGATAAATAGAGGGGAAAAGAATAGAATGAATGAAAAAATACAATTTTCAACGTTATGCAAATATATAATAAATCTATAACTGGAATATAAGAATAATGATATTATCATTTTTTTGGATTAGATAAAAAACAAGATATTGGTAATAATTGACTCAATAGTATGATTTTAATTAACAATATGTTAATATACGAATGGTGGGATTCGATATTTAAGTTAA
The DNA here is from genome assembly GCA_008973525.1 of Stenopsyche tienmushanensis. Lineage (NCBI taxonomy): Eukaryota > Metazoa > Arthropoda > Insecta > Trichoptera > Stenopsychidae > Stenopsyche > Stenopsyche tienmushanensis. Next base: position 1,028,965 of record WACJ01000071.1, on the reverse strand, counting down.
ATTTTACTTGATATCTAAATGTACGCAAACAACAAATAATATAAATTTAAAATTGATATTTTTTCATTACATTGAAGATATACATACGTTGTATAAGAGGGTAGGATAAAAAGGAATAATGATATATGAGTAATACGAAGAGAAGGAAGGAAGAATAACGAGGAGAGACCGAGCTGAAAATGTACATTCAATTTGCTGTATCTTGTAGGCATCGTTTATGTTAATTCATCTGACAGCCGAATATAGAGAGTAAAGATATGTGCAATGACTATGAAAACTTACAACCGTAATCTACAAAGAATGAAAATAGCAGTAAAACGACTGTCATATCATTAATTCCATTATTTGATACAGAAGAAGATTTAAAAACACCATAAAGAAGTTGAAATGAGTGTATGTAAATTGCGATGAATTATTTTTCACCATAAATCATGCTTTATATCACAGCTTTTGACGTTTTCTTTGTTCAATAATCTTACTTATTGAGACTGAATTGGACAATTAATATTAACTACAACATTGGAAAATCAAGTATTCATAATGTTTAATACTAAATACATTTAATATTTATATATAAAAACAATTACATGAATTGTCAAGACATCAGACGATACAAGACAGGATTATATTTCTATTAAAGAGAACGGGATATTATAAAATGGAACTGGTAAATTATTTCAAACGACAATTTACGGAATAAATTTGTCAAGAACGTAACGCACTGTTAAAACGATTCAAATTCCATGTTATAAAACGACTATTAATTGCTTCAAGCAATAAGGATGCGATAAGTTTGAATTATTTTAACAGTATGAAATTAAACCGTGGAGCAAATGAAGACAGTTTTTTAAAGACTTTATGAACGAAACACCAATGTAAAAATATTTAAGCAATACGTAGCATTTCATTAATTTGAGAGTTTTTATCATGCACTTGTTGAATTATGTGAAGACATTGATGCATTTTGCAGTAGCACATCAAATAAGCGCACAACATTGAATCAGTTTCTCGGACATGAAATACAGGGATGAGTAATTTTGATTTTATGTACTTATTTGATACGAATTTTTTAAATTTGTGTACGCAATGATTATATCGATCATCAGATAGCTGATGAAACGTATATAAAAAATTGCATCCGTCGGAATTACTCACCGCTGTAGTCATATGTTGGAATAGTTTTAAACACATAAAGCCGAAGGAAAGCCTTAAGAATACCATAAATAAATTATATATATCAAAATATGCATAGAGAGTACATTGACAGGCCATTATAAAGAATACATATGTAAAAATAAATGTGCGGGTTAACGTAAGGAATTTGGATGACGGTTTCAAAGAAATTCAACAACGATATTGGACATTATTAGAGTTGGTTATTCAAACTAAATTGGAACAAAACTTCATTGAATCTAAACATAATTAACAAGAACATTTCAATTTCGATTGATTAAATTCAAAGAAAACTTCTTTTTGAGTGTACAAATAACTATATCTACTTTATATCCAATTCAATGCACTTATTTTAATTTTACTTTTGTTACAAAATGACACCTAATCAATGTGCAGCTAATTTTAACATTCACTTTCAACAAGATATCACAAGCGCATGTATTTAAAGATTTATAATAAAACCTTGTTTTATTTACTGTTAAATTCTATTATGTCTTCCAAAGTGTTTTTACACATACAACCGTGAACTCTTTAAATGGAATTAATGTGCAAAATTGAACAATACCTCACTAGGAAAATAAAACTGTATAAAACTACCGATATTAGAAAACAATGTGTGCTTATATTTATGTGTATGAAAAATAATGTTTTATCAAAAGTAACAAAAAAGGAAAATTTACCTCCGAACCGTCAACTTAATGTTATGTTACCGGATGAAAATCTAAACGAGAAAGTGTACTGTTAACCGACGACTGCGACGTATTGAATAATCGTGACTATATTAATTTTTATCAAAAGATCGTTTATATTTAAATTTATGAATGTAAGTAATGGATTACGTTTATATAAAAATATATAAACATATTTACATTTAGGTGAGTTGATAATCCGATATTTTTTTAAAAATAATTACAGCAAAATTTAAGAAGCTAGTACAAAATACATGTATATCTTTTGAAAAACTTACATTCGAAAGAGGAAAAAAAATAAACATTTTATAAAAGTTAAGGGTAAAATATTATTGCTTTATTTCATTGTATTCAAATACAAATTTTAATATTAATTCAAAAGTATCGCAGTAACACAGTCACGATACACTTTCCGACCCTAGGTTGTTTGAGATTTTAATACCTAATCAAATATTCATACAGGTTCACATTTTAGTAATGATAATAATAATATACTATAAAGTTTTCATGTGTAACAAATATTTTTAACACTCTATAAGCTAATTTTGACAACAAGCGCTGTTTGTTTAGTCTTCACCATTTCGTTTACCTAAATTACTTTGCATTTTTTTAATATTGGAAAAAACAGCTCATTTTAACAATCTCAACAATTTGTTTTTATATGCCCCTCTGAAAAGAAATTACATAGTAGTAATGTAACATTTAGGAAGTATATTGTGCATTTCGAGATGCATTACGCGTAGGGCTCAAATTCGAAGGAGATTGTAGCGGTAGTGAGAAAAATTGAACCAAAATTACAAACCACCCTATTTATATAATGAATGTCCTTCTTCGTCGACTTTGAAATTAATAAATGTTTATATACGCTTTTAATAATAAACAAAGCAAATAAAGGAATAGGTTAAAAAGGCATGATTACATACTTAATATTATGAAGATTATATGAGGGGCACAATATATATATATATATGATATAATATGTGTAGCTAGCTATTTCATAACATTTAACGTATCTATGATAAATGAAGAATATGGCAGTAGATGTTTCGACGACATGGCTTCCATTACAAATATTACTAAAATAATGTCTAAGAGATTTAAATTTGGAAACCTTTATAACATTTTTGAAGTTTTGATGAATGTAACATGTGTTCTTAAATTTAACGGAAACATTATGTTTGAGTTTTATCGGAGTACAAATTTTGTTGAAATAATAATCGATACTACTTTAGTAATAGTCGTCGCTAGCACTTATTTTACCAATTCCATGATGATAATATCGAAATAATATCAGCATGTTATTGGTTTACACGTTTAATTCTGCCATGTAGTCCATGTTTCGATGTTAACTCTTCTTCTGCTCACTTATAGATTTCATTTATAGATACAACTTTCACTGCATGACGCACTTGCTTTCGATTTGCGATTTTATTTCATTCACCTGCGTCTCGATTGTATTTTTAAGTTCTGAAAAATATAACGACCAATATTATAGCGATTGTTTAATTCAGATCGACAGTAAAATAAGATATCATTTTATGGTGTAGGCTGTACTTTCTTCATGCATTTACTACTGTATAAGAATATTTCCTACGATTCATAAGGTCAATTCAAATATTAAGAAATCAATGTCGGTATGATAATGGAAGGATCAATATAATACAATAAATAGTCTAAGATTATAGTGGATATTTAATATGATTTACAGAGTGGAGATTAAGATACATGTATAAGATGACTAATGATAAAATAGTAAACGCGGGTTTACTATTCCGCCTTATGGGCAACTAGGGGAAATGCCAGTGGTGCATTTTACCTGCTGCAACTGCAATGACGACCAATGATCCAAACGATTAGAGGATTGTAATAAAAGATTATATTACATATTTTGAAATTAAATCAACAAGCTATAGGAAAAATATTTTATTGTTCATCGCTGCCATCATGAGATATTAAAAAGTAGCACACAACCAATTGAACTTCGTTAGATCTTCATTCATTAAAGGTGCTATTGAATATACAATTGTTACTATGATTTTTAATACTTATCATCATTGGCAGAATTTAGAAAAATGTTAGTAATTTTGAAAATAGTCTCAAATTCAAATTTATCATCAAAATATTCATGCAGGTATCTTATTTATATCGATTACATATTAAATTTATAAATAAATTTCATTTTAATCTGGACCATTCAAATATTCTACATAAGACCTAGTGAATCAAGGAAAGCATTAGCATTGTAAATAAATATTTTTATCAAATTGTGACGGATCCACCGGATGTCCACAATGTCTTTTAATTGGTATTTGATTTTGTATTTGATTTATATATTTTAAAAACTATTGAGATATAGAGATCACAATAGTTAAATTGATTTGAATTAATAATACCATTCTCCTGTTAAAAAGATTATCAAATATTAGGTGTTATTCTAATTGTGTTTGCATTATAAGGAAAGGATGTATTGGATTCATAACTACATCAAACAATTTAAATTTCAATCAAAGATAATATATAATGATCGATGAAATCTCAAATGTTTAAGGTGTGTATATAATATATATTATAAGCATATCTATATTGAAGGTTTTTCAAATGTGTCGACTTCTATTGATAAATATTGTGATAAATTCAATGATTTTAAGTGCATGCCTAATATTTATTACTGATCGAATCCAGCAAAAAATGTGGTGTGTTTTAATAACTAAATGGTGATAAGACATTGTGGTCATCCAGTTTATTTATATTGTAGCTTCAACAAAATCAGTCTAAAGTGAAAGTCAAACTGTGCTTATTATAGATCCGATCGAATAAACTCACTGGTAAAATCGTCTTGATCTTCTAATTCTGCTTCCGCGGCCAATTCCTCAGGAGTCTTTTTCTTACGCATTAGGGGATTGTCAGGCTCTTGGGGCATTTGTTCAACAACCTCTTCACGCTTCTTAATATTGTACTGTAATAAAGAAAGAATAAGTATTGAGTCGATTATATATTATTTTAAGCCAAGTAAACTTTTCGAAACTAAAGAAGGATTTTCCGAATTCATTACGGTAGATAAAGCCTGGCCGTTTGAAATAGTAAGATAGTTAAATTCTTCAAAGAGTCTTAGAGTCAGTAAAGCGGCTATCCAAGAAAAATCTTCCAGTCTTGTAGATGTACAATTGCGAGGAGAAGGTTTGCTAATTGGATCCCCAAGGAACGTAAAGCTTAGAACGAAACCCGACGGAGTAATTCTTCGAGAGGAACAATTCCTTTCACGTATATCACAGAACAGGGAAACACATTATTCAAAATGTTTACGTGCTTTGCTTTCGTGTCTTTGCTCGACGACATATAAAATACATCTTTGGTCTGCACAAAACTATATTAACATAATCGAAAAACTAAATTTATATCAATCGAAATACATTTATAACTGGGTGGCGAAAAGATACAACGATAACACACGAAAGCTTCAATTTCACAACCAATTCAATTTAAACCATTTAAAATACTTTTATATTTTACATGCATTGTCAGCATTTAGACTAAACATTATGGAATAACAATCACTAAAAAAATGTGAACGTCTTAAAAGTAGTGATCAGCCATTTTCTGTAGAACAATGATATAAAATTGCGTCGGCCGCCATAAAATTTACCAAAATTAATAAAAGTTTGGAATTGACTTATATATTAGAACATTTCCTTTAAATAAAGTATATCTTTTGATCAAAAGAAGTTTAAAATTTAAGAGGGAATTGGAGAAGTTTTTAGTCCCTTATCATGAAATATGTAAAGATTTACACGCTAAAAGTAGGCAATCACTTATTACAAAGATTTTGAATCCACGTTTTCGAAAATTTTTATTGTATAAAGGTAACTTATGTGTTCTATACCATATGCATGTATACCATAAGCTGTCCTGCGGGATCATTTGCGGGTTTTGAGCATTTCTTGATCAGGATTGTCACAACACATAATGAATATTTTTTGTTAATGTTGTATACACGCCATTAAAATTGATTGTATATTAAGGGTTGTATCAATTTACTAATAATACTGATAAGAACAGTTTTTATAAATCATTCCGATCAATACACCCCAAAATTGATTTAATTACGTAGCAAAGATCATTCAATGGGCAGCCCTGATGATCTTTGTTGAATATATCTAATATATAAAAATGAATTGGGTTTTGTTCGTTCGAAATGCGCTACCATACCGTTCATCGAATTGCGATAAAACTTCATCCACTTATTGCTAAGGATTCTGCAAGAAGTATAGGCATAGTCTAATATATAAAAATCAATGTTTGTTTGTCCATATTTGATGCGCTGCCATACCGTTCATTCGATTGCGATAAAACTTAGCCAACTTTTTGTTTACACTTTATTAAATAATATAGGTATAGTACAATCAACTTACAGTAGATCTTATATATAAAGATCAATGTTTGTATGTTTGTTCATATTTATAATAAAACCAACAAAATAAAATAAATTTCTATCATTCCTAATTAAACAAGATAACGTTCAAATTTCAAACGATATTTTTAGAACATTTTTGATTCACCTATATGTACACCCCAGCATATTTTTTAGGATTAAAAATAATTGTTTATCTAAGGAAAAACATAATGACTCACCGGTGAGTCGCTGCCGGTTAAATTATTAAATATAGTACCATCTTAAATCTTGATTCTTTCAGTGGCATCACGACCAATATGCATTCGATATTGTCGAACACAAAAATATAAAATTTTAAAAAAATCGACGCCTCTCCCCCGTAATCCTATTAGTATGAGACGCAATGGGAGGGGCGGGGGTTTAAATAAGCTCTTTATTAAAGCGTCGTACGGTTGTGCCTTGGGCCGAAGGCTTAGGCGGAATGTTCTGACAATTAATTATGTCTGAGACTTAGCGGAGAAAAGATCCGGATAATGACATATAATTGACCGCCATGATTTCCCAGAGGATTCCGGGGCATTGCGCGGATATTTTTTCCAATTCCGTTTTTTCTACCATCCGATAAAATTTATCGCAGAAATTTACGAAGCAGTTCGGGGTAAGTTCCGAATATAGGGTGTCCTTCCAGCTCCGTGATATACGATACGTTTCCTATTTCATTTTCTCGGGGGGAGGAGAAAAGCTCGCAACGAGAACCCGCGGGAACGTTGCGAAATTTTTGTGAACATGGCATTTGAAGAGAGGCTACGCATTGTGGATAGACGACAGATTGATTATGGAGATTTTACTTACTATCAAAGTAGACATCGTGGCTCAGATGGCGTGGTCGAGCACGAAGACATTGGTGCTCGGAAAGATGGCCCTTCGAACTATTTTTAGAAACAAATAAAGGATTATGCGAGCTGAGCTCGAGATTTTATGGAGATAAACATTGAAGACATGAAGAGATAGACCGGGGATCCGAAGGCTGAAAGATCGACACGTAAGAATTAAAGGCCGTGGAAGGCTTTGAGAGGGTCGTTTATTATATTGACGCACGTGCGTGGTTCAATTAGATCAAAATGATTGATGGCAGACACGCGAGTGGTTCTCGATATCATCCCCTAGCTCTCGATGTCCCAACAGCGCAAATATTTAAATGAAATCTTCATTTTTGTGAAGCATCCTTTCTAAAATTTAAGACCGAATCGTAAGTGAATAAGTTTAGCCCTGTCAGAGTAGATATGTGGGTTTGAAAGGAAGCGGGGTGAGAGTTTAAATCCGAGCCTCACACTCAATTTGACGTGTATTGTTTCGTCTGGGGGAGGGCTTTCAAAAGTCAACTACAGGCAGCAAATTAAATCACCCTTGCAAATCAGAGCGGGCGCATTTGCATTATCTCGTAGGTGCCGGAGAAGGGCTGGACCGAGATGTTGCCCAGCAGCCTCCTCCTTCGAAGACGACGGGAGCGGAAATTGATTATTAGTTAGGAGTGGCTTCGGCGGAGTCTCCTCATCAGAGCGCGGCTGAAGTTTCTGTAATGCAATTAAGCCAAGTGGCAGGACTAACTGAAAAAGGAGACGAGCTCAGATTGAATTGGATCTAAGCAATATCTGCGATGATACCAACTTTAAATTAAGCAGACTAGAAATTCACTCCGGGACGAAGACGCAAAATTATTACATCAATAGTGTAGTAATATATCATACGTATTAGGGCATAGCGTACGAAGAGTCGGAATTTCAGATAATCAAAGAAAGATCGTGATTGAAAATCAGTTGCTTACATATATCTTTTCTTTTCTATGACTTCCAATGGGAAGACGTTAACAAAAGATTTCCGTTTAGAAATCAAATTGGAATATCAATAGAGGTTTCAAAGAAAGATCGATTTGTAAGAGAACGATTGAAAAATAGCACAAAGTTCCAGTAATATGAGCCTTGGGGAAGACCCAAAATCGTCGTTATTGATGAAGATTTAAAAGCCAAAGAAAAATACGATTTTATGCGACAACAGGATAAAATCTGGACTGAGGTCGAATGACAATGAATCTCCAGGATTTCAAAAGCTTTTGATGCATGAAAAAAGCTCAGAGTACGGTGGACATTTATCGCCATTTCAAATTGTTTCATAAAAGTTATGGCGTTTTAATTCTCGCCTACAAATTTCGAACGTTCATATGATATGCCCTAATATAATCACATCCAAGCGCATTTTTAGAATCTAAAAATTCTTAATAGCTGTAGACTTGGGCTAAATGCTATTTTAATCTTAAAGTATCATATCCGTTATCCGATGTAGGCGAACTCCATAGAATAATCTTCTTGGGAAAGATTTTATCATGTGGCGGTCTTCTATTGTCTTCCACATGTGGTTATGTTAGGATAGAATTATTTAAATAGGAAAGTATTTATGCGTGAGTAGCAAAAATATCATTATTATTAAATGATTTTTTTAATAATACAAAATGATTTTGGTGAAAAAATACAACTTAACGCTGCAAATATTTATTTTTAAGCGTTCATACGAACACACGAACAATGCACTTTTATCAGATAATGTTGCAAAAATACCCTATAAAAAATAACATATAGATGTCGGTTGCTGTTTTTAAAAAAATACTATGTTTAAACGAGGCATAAAGGAACATGGGGATTCTCCACTGACCCTAGCTCGTTCAATTAAAGTGTACAGCAAGGTATAATACCTATAGTTAATATCCATGTCCACGAGAACACACTCATTATCGAATTCGAGCGGTGGGGGAGATATTAGCTAGATTTTCTAACTTAAAACTAAAAAAAACTAGCTAAGATAGCAGCATAAATTAGTAAAATAGATAAATATCGTTCGCGACCTCATTTGGCACAAGCCACCAATGTAAGTTCACATCTGAGGGAATTTCCATGATCGTACACAATCATAGAAAATGCTGCAAAGTCCCTAAAAGAGGACGGAGTGATCACAAGATCTGTGTGTCCAAACGGTCCGCTTTTCGAACCGCTGATATAACAAATGAGCGTCTCGCGATTTGACGCCATGAACCTGAACATGTTTACAGAACGATTACGAACTCTTATTACAAAACGAAGTTGTCCGGAGAAGACTGATTAAGCGAATTATTTAAATTTTACTATCGGTCGAAAATATTGTCTTTATTTTATTGCGGACTTATGCCGGCTGGGTCGGCCCGATGTTTGAGCGATAAAGAAGAAAAAAGGAATTAGACAACTTAGTATATATTATAAAAAACGGACAAAGCCGATCATTGTTAATTCATGTAAAGTGGAACATTCAAGTGAAATAAAAACCATTTGCAATTTTCGACTGGTATTCTACGTATTGCACCCCAAGCCTAGTTGCGCCCGTGGTGGGCGCCGGCTTTGCCACCCCCTTGTTACGGCCCTGATTTGGAACAGCGAGTGGCCATCAAATATGTTCGGATCATGATTTAGATCTCAATAAAAGCTGTTGTTTTGTTGAATCATTCATCATACATCTCCAAAAATGTATTTTGCACGTATAAACACATTTTAGCAACATTTAATCATATTTAGAGCTGAATTTTAGCGATGAAATCCAACCGATTGCAACGAATTCCAACTATTTTCATAGTATCCTTGCTTTCAAATGACCCGACCTGAGGCGATTTTATTTTAGTAATGTTTCAATCAAATATCAGATGGAATAGTTTTCAATCGTAGGAATTAATAAAATAAAAAATAATTATGACCGTATAAGGGATGAACTTCAATCGAGGCAAATACTTGGATATAATCGATGATGATCGCATTATTTGAGATACAATAAATATATTTATTTGACACCCTTCAGATAATAAATGTGGATTTTTTGCTGAACATTTGTGCTATCAATAGTAAAAATAAAAATGTATTATAGATGATGATAACATATTGTGATGTGATATTCGTTAAGTGTTGTTAAGGGAACTATTAGTGAAGTTACGATTAATTTTTGTATCAATTTAGTTGGAGCTAAATAAAAAGACAATAAAATATGAGAGGTGGATAAAAGTGAGTTTTTTTTCTTACTAAACTTGCGTTTCGAAGAAAATTACCTTCATTATGTTCAGAGCACACACTCTGAAAAATAATACGAAGAATACGATTTTAATATGAACCCTATAAAGGAGGAACGATATGTATCCCGATAATGAAGGACATCATATTTTTATATATTTCCCTGCTATTTTATATATATATACTGCATAATTAATGTCATTAGTGTAAAAATGTAAATGTTCGATTTTATTCCAAAGGAAATCAGAATTGAAGCGCGAAAAATAAACGTGAAAGCCACAAATTTAATCAAAAGAAAATAGTCTGAAAAATTGTATATTTGTTTCGCGTAAAATCTGAAAAATCTTGTAGATAAATAATGTGTATACATAAAATATAACAGTCCTTCGATATCCGATGAAGCACCTGAAGGAGTCAATTTGACTCCTTTAGGGAGTCACTTTAAGGACGGACTCCCTACTAGAGTCAATTTGACCCCGAACAGCAAGGCGATGCCATTTAAATATCTCTTCGTCGACCAATTATTTCTTGACGTAGAAGAAAACAGATGCAATATATTGGAAATCATATTGATAAATATCAAAATTATGAAGAAAAAAAAATGTACAACAATCGAACATTCAAAGGAAGCAAATTTTCATAGAAATATTCTTAAAAATCGTCCAAATCAAAACATAATCACATCGATACTTTAAATACACAAAGAAAAATGAAGCATTTAATTCATCATAACATTGAAAATCGCGGCCATGCTCTTCGAATTTCAAAACATAAAAACAACTCACAGTAATAAATGCAAAACATAATAATAAAAAACATTTATAAAGTGGTATAAATCATCGGAATCTGGAAGACAGCATCCGTTGAAACACCTGAAGGGAGTCAATTTGACTCCGTTAGGGAGTCGCATCTAGTTACGGACTCCCTACTAGAGTCAATTTGACCCCGAGCAGGATCGGTGTGCGAATTCGACGACGTGGATCTTCTTTCTTGCTAGTCCAAAATTTTCCCTAGAATACATAAAAATTAATTGGCAAAACGTGTCAACAGCAGAAATCCGAAGAGCGCAACCATCATTAAATTCAATGCTTCAAAATACAACAAAATCTTTTTTTTTTTTTTAATATCACAGCGTTTTTAAGAATATTTAAAAAATCACTCGACACATTTAAATCGTCCATACAAAATGTACACATAATGCGTGTGATGGATAACGTGTATGTATTCTGTTTGTGTTTTCCTCTAAGTCAAAAAAATATGCGATAACGATAAACATCCCAAATATTCAGCATAAAATCATTTTTATTTTTGCGTCGAATAGGGGAACTGAGGGTGTTCATAAATATCAACGCTTGTAATTCGTGTTTATGAATTTATGATCGTTATCATACGTGTTCGTGCGCGTTCGCGAATCCACGCGTATGCATACGTTTGACATTTAAAAAAATAACACGATTCCCTATAATTATACGTTTTTTAATGTCGAAATGCGGTGATTCATCGAGAATGAGTATGCCATGTTGAGCGTTAAGATTTTATTATCGTCAGTTGATTTTAAAATATAATTTTATTATGAAGATCAATTGGAGGTTAATTATTGTCCGAAACGTCATATCGAGCAATATCGGTAAAACAGTTCTCTATATCGTTTGTATACACGCATGACATTTCGTTTGAAAATCAATCCGTTTATGATTATAGCTGTCGAAATATAATTTAAAAGGGATGCTTATAAATCTATTCGAAATACGAGCATGATTGGCTATTTGGTGTACAATGTAAAATAATTTGATCAAATAAACGTCAAAATATCGCAGCTTACCCCGTGATGGCCAAAAGCGCTGTAAAATTGACCATTAAAATTTCATACACAAAAGGGTATTGGGTGGATATAAAGTAAATTTTCAACGCTCATACTCACTCGAACGAATTTATCGAGGATAATAGAGTTATTTTAAATAAAATTGGATGCATTATCGGCCGGCGGAGTGGAATTTTTAATTTAGCTCCGAAAATTGAGAGTTAGATTGGCAAGTAATTGGGGGAGCACAGGGTACTTCATCTGAGACCCGTGAACGATTATTAAGGCTGCACTCCATTTTAACGGGCTACGCTAAAGTAACACGGTTAAACACCGTTTCACTTCCTAGTTAATGCAATTATGATGTACGATGGCGTTACGGTTTTAATTAGAGACCTCGTCTAGGAGCGACGCCTCGAAGGCGTGTCCTTCTTATTTGCGCCATTCTCCTCTTCTAGACACTTAATATCATCATTAAGCCCAACTGCCTTTCGATCCATACACAGCCGCAAATATTAGAGATGGACCGAAATAAAATTCTAACAGATGAAACTCTGTATAGAAATATTGTTTAATTCTAAATTTACCTTTAAAACACCATATGCGATTCTCGAGCTCAATGCAAACTTGTTTAATTGCATGCGACGTGAATTTAACAGTTGCACCAAAACTTATTTCATACTTAAACAAGATACTGCAGCGCCCGAATTGAAAACAGCTCGAGTGAATAATTAAAGCGAAACTTGTTAAATGGTTTAAATCATTCAGACTTTCGTCGTCCAAACATGAAAGGGGAAGCAAACGTTCTGATACAATTGGGGGTGACATTATACCAGTTGTGTGATACTGTCTTGCCATATATAAAAATATGGGTTTAGCTCAGAGTGACTTATATCTGATTTTTAAAAATGCTTTATTTGTATTAAAAACTTATTTCTAGCATAATTTAGAACATTTCATTCCATCTTTCATAATAAGCATTCTATAATAAATTTATAATACTGTAGAACTTACTATCTTTAATTATTGATGATTCGTTAGTTAACGATTATTTAAAGGAAAAAATAAGCGTAAACGTAAAAAATCGATATTTTTGAATCGGTTCAGATTTGGTTTTCGTTCCAATAAAAATAACGGTTTTCAGTACGAAGCCCTGTTAAAAATCAAATCACGTAAGAATTTGATGGTGCAAACTAATGCTTAATAGATTTTATAAAGGTAGCGTTATTTTTATTAAAATGGGATACGTGACGTGCAACTATTATTCTATTTTGTCAAAAAATAGTTTTGTCGGGTCGTGTAAGATATCATCGATCAAATAATAAAATTTGGCCCCTTTGTTTTATAGCTGAAATGTCTTAGCTAAACGATCACGCTATAAAACATTATCGGGCATTTAATGGCGCTTTTGACCAAGGATGGGGTGCAAAATTATATTTGTGTTTATCGCAAAGATTTGTTGTATTTTTATGAAAATATTTTATGTAATAGCTAGGCGATTGAAAGAAAATGGGTAACGTTGTTGTTTCTCGAATTGTTTTTAAGTGCATCCATTCCAACAGAGCTTTTAGTCATTTAAGAACCATTAACAGCTGGAGTCTGATGCATTAGACGTGTTTCTCTTTTCAATCACCCTTTATGTTCTGTATTTAACAAAATTGCTTTTCTTTAAAAGGAACAGCATCAATGTAGACGAAGCGAAATGAACATTTATGGATGGTAATTTCATTTTATTCTGAACGTTTGATTTTTGTTTTAAAAAGAGTGATTTTACTGGGGGAAAGATTCGATTTTTTTAGCGTCTTACAGTGCCGTTTGTTTCATGTGACCATGCGTTATTAGAATTACCCAAAAGTGCAAGGAAGGCAAAGCAGACCTAATCTCTTCTTATGGCATTACACACGAAAAGTCACATGTCGAATCAAAGCCTATTGGTTTGGACAATTTCACCACTAAAACGGTCACCGGCACAAATCCGATTAGCTTGTCTGTTAACTGAGGTTACTTACTGGTCAAAGTAAGGTCACGCATATGCTGATGGTCCACAGGGACCCTCTAATTAACACAGGAGCGCCAATCAATTCTGCCGTCCATAATTTGCAGGATGTCCTTAGCCATAACGAAATAAGTCAATGGACATGATCAACCAGTACCATCAGACTACTCAGACTTATATCCAATATTCTTTTGAATAAATTTACCAAGGCTCAAATTTAATCAACGTTATTACATGCAGACGTACTCTGCTGAAAAATTCCCATATAATACTGTTAAAAGCAAACACTTGTATCGCTCCATGTTTGTTTTGGAACAAACAAAGGAACAACGCGCCATTTCGTTTCATTATATTTTAGCATTCATCATCACATATTTTGAAAAAAATGATGATTTAACTATTATTTTATCAACAATAAGCGAACAACGATTTAATATTTTTCATTCAGGTATACGTTAATATAATAAAAGTAAATTAAAATAGAGGTAGATTTTATGGATAATGTTGGGAAAATTATAGGAAACTTTTTTTGGTTGGCAAAATGCCGATAACAAGTCGTACGTATTTCAGGCAACACTTTATACTAAATAAAGCGGACTTGAATGTGTTAAGAAGAAGTTTCTCTTATGCATGGCTAATAAGTTTCAACTGGCAAATTTTCGTTAAATATGGGCTCAACTAAAATATCTATTTAAAAAAAAAAACAACATGTATGTGTATTTAGCACATTGTACAGTACTGAAAATATGGACAAGCATAGGAGAGGATAGCTCAAAAATTCGGATCAGTGATTGGCCATGAAATGGCAAGGATTTACTCAGATCGTGATGAATGCAATGTCCGCACAATTATATTGAGTAGTAATGTTTCCTAGTACCATTTAAAAAGTTGGAAACGAATTATTGGACTTAACAAAACTATATTATGATGCTTTGAATCAGTAATACATCAATCAGATGAGAAAAAATAACGAGAATAAATAGTTAAGATAAGTACATCACTTTACAAAGATGATGGTATTCATGGAATAGAATATAGAGCTGTTGATAATATTTTGAATATTCGTAAAGTCACTTCCAATAATTTTTGCGTTCGTTTGTAAGATTTTGCTTGTCCACCAATACAATCCTCAACATTGTTTTTTTTTCAGAGTCAGACTACCGGAACGTATCCATTTCCTTCGGTTTCCACAAAGCCCATTTCACCTGGCTTTGTCCTGTTCGCCCGACATCCTTTTCGTGTAAGTTTTATATTTCGACACAAGCGGTGGAGTGGCCAGGACCGCAACAATGAGATACAAATTTAACGGTCCAAGGATCAAAGCCTGCCACCTGTGATGCGGGCTCGTAAATTGGCCACGTTGCTTTAACGACGTCCCCGTGTGTATGTGCATCCATGTGCACCCTCCAATTCCCGTAACATATCCGTAAAACTTACAATGGCTCACACTCGTAAAACGACCAGCGTTAAGATAAATCAAAAGATCCGAAGCCGTCTGTGGCTATTCACTTTAACGGATTAGGGCGCGCGAGATTGCCCGTTAAAAGTGGTATTACAAAGTGAAATGACGGACTTTCGGACTTGCTAAGCTAATACGCTTGAAAATGCGGGTCTCTACCGTTTTCAGTGAGAGTCAGCGAATAGAAAATTGCGTGTAAATATGTAAAAAGATACGGCGAATCCATTAAAAGAACTTTGATTTGAATTTTCAGATTATTTTAGAAGGAATTCAATATATATATTTTTAAATTCGCAATATTTAAACATACATATTATAAACGGATGCCGGATCATACGTAGTTATTATTATATAGTATATAATATTCCGCTTCGATCTACACCAATTTTAATGTAAGAGCTGTATTTCATATTTCATTCGGAATATCGACTCGTTCGAGAGTTGCACATGGTTTTGATGTGAATCAACACTGAACGACCCACCCGATCAGTCTTCTTCAGACACCCCGGCACTATGTCATCCAATCACTAGGCGCTCATTCGTCGTATCAGCAGTCCGAAAAGCGGACCGGTTGAACACAAGTACTTTGTGGCCATTCCTTTCTTTGTTTGGTGACTTTTAACGTAATTTTCGGTGATAAATGCATACCTGTGGTCTTCTATGATCTATGCGATTACAAAAGCCCCATCCAGAGGTTAATTTACATAGGTGGCTCGCGCCAAATGAGGTCGCAAGCGAGTTGAGATTTCTCCCCACTCATAAAACAAATGAATTTATCTTAACTAGTTTTTTGTTTTAAGTTACAAAATCTAGCTATTTTTTCCATTAAGTAGCCATTCGAAGTTGAGAATGAGCGTGTCCTCGCGGACATGGATATCAATTATAGGCTTTGCATCTTGCTGTGTATTTTTATTAAGCGAACTGGCATAGCCCCCGAATAGCGGGACTAAACAGCTCGGATCAGTAAAGGGTCCCCATGTTCCTTTGTCGTTGTGAAGTGATGGACTCATGTTTCACCCAAGGTTATGAATTGATGCAAAAACTAGGTTTTATTGTTGTTAAACATCACCAAATACTCGATTGAAACATCATCACGACGCTGTTCTGCGCAAACGCGGTACCCATCTCGCGCACAGCGTTATCATATCCAAATTTTCTGTCAATACAGCATTTTTGAAATGCCTATCATGTCTATTAGTTCGTGCATTTATAGTCGACGGTCATCTAATATTTACTGTGTGGTTCATCTTGGCAGCTTGTACGACTCGATGCTACCTTCAATATCGAGCGCACGACGAGGTGTACGTATGATTCAAACGAGAGTAATGCATTTGTTAAGTTCCTTAATTAGAAGTTAAAATTTTATAGGCGAGATTTAAACCTAAAAAATGGATTTATATCATACTTGACATTTAAAATATGTGTTATAGTTCCTTATTATCGATGAACACGCATCGCCCCCCTTTTTTTCAGGCAACCATGCGATTAACTCGAATTAGGGTGTTAAAAATAAATTTTATTAAAAGCAATGCGTCGCTAAAATTATTTAATATATAATTTTCTTTGACGTCGCAAAGGCTTCGCCGTTATTGAACGCGGTTTCGTGCATAATATTATGGCTTTAATTAGCTTTGTTTGAAAAGCCGGCAAAAAGTACAAACCACCAATTACTAATATGGGATACAAGGCAGAAAACAAAAGCTTGCTACACTCTAGATTCAGGGGATTACCATCGTCTTGGTAATTACAAGGAAATTTCGCCTCAATTAAAGAGCATTTCGTACTATTCGCAATCGAAGCGATAAGAAGTAGAATTCAGAGCCCATCGACTTGTTAATTAAAAATAATTATTGTTTATGACGGAAATATGTTAATTTAAAATTAAAATATAGGTCAGAGCAGTCCACCCATGCGATTTTAAAATATGCGAATATTTATGATAAAAACGATTTAAATAAATATATATCAAAATTAAGCCATGTTGATTAATTGAAAATATAACCATATACATTATAATTACGCCATTAATTTGTTAATTAGTTGTTTTACTATGTTTAACGACATGTTAGATTTATTTAATGTTAGGCTGGCCGTCATTGCTCGTGAGCATTCAATCAATCAATGACGTTTTAAATTTTTGCATTAATTTAATTTCCGAATATGCAAAAAGTCGGTTTCATGAACATTGTCTTTATTTATTAATCCATACTTAAAATAAACGCAGTAAAATGCGCCGAAAGAGGTAACAATGGGCACTTGTTTAAATCACGGGATTTAGCATAAAAGTGGTCCGCGATAACTAAATATGCTTCTGGGGATTAAGGAGGAATTCTTGATTAAATCTGCAAAGATTTTTTTGTTTTAAATTGTTCCGCTAATCTCACGTTTGGGCAAACTCCATTGGCGCCGGGACGCCGCAGGAATACTAAGCCTTGTCGCAATGCAGTTTCCTTCTGCTCAACTACCCTACTACAGGGTGTCTACAATATTTGCTCTACCGTACTGACTAACTTTCATTTTTCCTACGGGATTATATACACTGGTCCCAGCGCTGTCGTTTGATTACCATACACAGTGAGTCTTCCCGGATAAAAATGTTTTAAGTCACAACAGTGAGAAATTATATTTTTTAATCCTATTTTGCAACATAAAACGAACTGAATATCTCTTAATATTCAATTATGGCAAACGATTTTGTATGTTTTAAAAAGGGGAAATTTGACCCAACATAATATATTTAAATTATATGCACACTCACTTGCTGCACTGCTTCCTATGCAATTTTATATCTAATCTACAATTGGAGGTCTTTTTGTTTGTAAAAATTGGGGAGAATTAATGAGATAAATGTTTAAAGATTTGGCATATGACGATCGCTTTGGAAATTCTTAACACTCTATCGACCGCGCACGCTTCTCATCGCCATTGAATGGGATCAAATTGTGTTAACAAAACATACCTTAGACACCCATCGTGATTGTTTTGTATTTTGCATCCCATATACTTTTAATTTGATACTTTGATGATTTGAGAAACAACTATAAAAATATAGAGTCGTCAATGTTTATTGATCAATCATCTGATAGATCATTATGTTTGAATTAAAAAGGTTCAGGCTTAAATCCAGATTTTGTAAACATTATCTATAGTGCTGACTAGGGAATCCAATCCCGAGCCAAAATTTCGATCCCGGGATTTCGGGATTGCATTAGACCATCCCAGTTGTTCGATTGTTTCGTTATTTAGTCTGGATCTGATTTTGGTAGCTAGGAAACCTGCTGCTGAAAATGCACGCTCAGCCTCCACACTCGTTGGAGGTATCGTCATCAGATATTTAAATACTAGTTCGAGTTTATGACTACATGAGCCCCTATTTTCGTATAATACCATCAATGTGACTGATAAAATTCCTATCTGGTGAAACACGAACTAAAACTTGCAAAATTCCCGATTTCCCGACAAATTATTTATTTCCGTCGCTGCATATGAATACTTATATACTATAATACTTTGATGTGATTCTTAATTATATTACGGAGGAATACAAACAATTTGAACCCCGTATCTATTATATTTCATAACGATATTCCCATTATTAGAGTCGAGGTGTAGTAAATACATCACCGCTAGGGAAAGGTTAATATAACAATTTGAAAAATATATATGTATGCATAGATTAGACTGCCCTTAGATGTCGTCTAAGCTCATCAATTAGTAGTTACGCTATTGTTTCCAAGCGTTCAGATTTCGGCAAGAATGTCTCGATTTAGAAGCCTTTAACATGCTGGTGAGGTGTACGATTTCTGTTAAATAAAAATTTCAATCCCGAGTTTTTCGGGATTAAGTCTCCCAATCCCGAGATGCATGAGCACCTAAAACTGTCCGGGATCTTGGATCCCGGGATTGGATTCCCTAGTGCTGACACATTCAATGGATCGTCTTGATTCAAGTTTAGTCTGATGTTCTGAAAATGAGGGAAATCATCTTTGTACGATATCGAGAAAAACTCAAAGAAAAGAATAGTTAATGAATCCATTTCTATCTACTTTAGTTTAATATGGTATGTATAGATATGATCTTATTGTATTCATCAAGGATAGATATTTCCTCAGATATTCAAATTATATGGAGTAGGCTTAGTGTAGTCAGGGATATGTGTTATCTTTTATACAAAAATGTAGTAACTTCGTGACAGAGATAAGGCTAAGCAGACCACCTTGTAGCAATTGCGTATTGCTTAAGACTTTAGATTGGCGCATGTTTAAGCAGATTCTGAGTTGCGATGAAATGGATTTGTAAGGACAAACAAGTCCCAAAAAGTGGGCCCGATGGGCGGAAGAGTGGGCGGCGAAAGTTCCCGCGCGTCGGATGGGTCTCAGTGTTGGGATTTCTAATTTATTTTATTTCACTTATTTTTTGGGCAAACAGCTCGCATCCATCCTCTGGGTACACAGACGGATCGCCGGCTCGTATGGTGTTAGTCAGGTCTCGCGCCCATTACGCCCAAAGGTCGGTCGTTAAGCCCCGATCGTTATGTGCATAGCTTTTGTGCTTTCGTCGGCTCTTTTCTGCTCTCTACAAACTCAGCCTCTGGCACTTTTGCAAATTTCACCAATTTGATACAAGTTTTAATGGTCGCCTGGCCCGTTTCATTATACGGGTATGTACACGTTGTCACGTCTCATCAAAGTTGGAAACAAAATAGGTTTTGACCCCGTGAACTATTCACGGCATTAAAAACGTGCGGCGAAATCACGGCTTGACCATTTGCTGGCGCGATTGCCAGACGTTTTGTTTAGGGTGTAAACAGAAACACGTGTTAAAATTGCTAA
Organism: Stenopsyche tienmushanensis; assembly: GCA_008973525.1. Taxonomy (NCBI): domain Eukaryota; kingdom Metazoa; phylum Arthropoda; class Insecta; order Trichoptera; family Stenopsychidae; genus Stenopsyche; species Stenopsyche tienmushanensis. Next base: position 1,008,546 of record WACJ01000071.1, on the reverse strand, counting down.
ATTGCGTGGTTTTCATAATTTAATCAAAATAATTCATAAATGTTACTTGGAAAGCTTTATAAGCCCGTTTATTTAAGATGTGGTCAGGATCGTTGGAATAAAATCGATGTCTCAACAGATGAGACACAGAACTGGGAAGAGTTAAACAGCATTTTTTTAAAAGATTTTAACAATATTAGAGGGTGGGAATTTCTGTTATTCATTGGTTTTATAGGAATAAAATTACCATTTTTATAAGCTGTGCACTTTGTGCGAAACAAGACCGCAAGCGGGAAACGAGCTGAGTAAATGCAGCAGAACTGTACAAGAATGCAAAAGAATAAGGAAATATAAATGGTTAAGAGGGCAAAATTTACATCCATAACGTCTCCATTGTTCTTTCGAAGCATTCCATGCTTTATGAAAGTTTGTAATGTTGAGACCAGAAGTGAGTGTGAACTATAGCAAATGAAAGCGTTTACAGCTGCGGCTCTAATTTAAAGCAAACGTATCCTTCCATCATCACAATTTACTCCAACTCCTCGACCTCATGCTGTATAAATACACGAATTTGTGTGTAGTAGACATTTTCGGCTAACGTCTGGTATTACGAGCGAGTGCCACCATCATTCAGGAGGTTAAACATTTCGGTTGCCCATTTGCACAGCTCATTCATTGCGTTCCAGTGCATTCACTTTGTATAATGTACAAGCAAATGTCGGTGCCGAGTGCACAACAATTTAGTTCAGTTCCGTGAATTCAAAAGATGCTTTCCAAAAGGAAAGCGAAAATGGAATTTCACTGTCATGAAAAGAAAATACATTATTGTAAAGACGCAGAAAGTGCATGTGACAAATGCGAAATTGTATTACAGAAGACGTTTAAAGATAACTAAAAGTACTTCGATTGTATTGAGACTTTGAACAAGTATAATTTGCAAGTGTGATGATTCAAAAAATGATTCAAAATGAAAGTGAGTATGTTGTAGAAAAGTGGTTATTCTGAGGAGACAGATGTCAATAATTGTTTGTGTCAATTAGCCAGAAAGGAAGGAAGAATTGTCTGTAATCTCTCTTTAGGGTCTTGTCGACTTCTGCAGATAGAATAATTTAATTTTGATCTCGATTTCAATCCGTTCAGAGTAATGAAGCATTAGTCTAGGACTAGGACCTGTACCAAATCTTAAGATTCAGTCTGGTAGACAGAGATATATCTACTAGGAAAGACTGCTTACTTCTACTTCATCGACCACTTTAACCTTCTACTTCAATCAACAAAAAAGTCCATCATATAGACTACATGGATATGAAGAACAACCTGTTCAACAAAAAGTTTTAATGAAGAATTTCCAAAGCTAGATTCATTTAGCTTTTCAAAAGTAAAGGAGGCGTAAAGTTCTTCCTTGTGTTCGATCTCAGCCGAAGACGGATTTAAGCGTCAACAGGCTCCATATAAATAAGAATATTATAGCTTAGCGGTTTAGGTTTCGTATTGAAGATTTTGTGGTATAATAATATAATCGAGAAAGTGGAAGGTGGTAAAAGCAAAGCATATTTTTAAATAAATATGAAACTTTACAAAGCATTAAAATAAAGAAAAGTAGCTCAGATACTTAAGTAGAACTCAAGGATCTGTTTTCAAAAGATAGTTTCTTCTATCCCATGAGAAAATATATAGCGTAACGAACACTTTAAATCTGTCCTATGGTTTCATTGATACCAGCACACATGGGAATACTGATTAGATATCGATATTAATTGGATGGAAAAAGGTTTCACGATAAATTTAGGGTCCATTTTGATCTGATTAACTCCAAAAAGATCTTTCCCACTTTATTTCAGCAGTTGGACCCATTTTCTTGGTTCAGCGAGCGCGGCCACGCATATGCATATTCTCCCGGAGCTCCGGTCGTAAAAATATTTCAGGAGTGTTATACCCAAAGCCAATAATAGATAGTACCACGTCCATATGTATCAATATTCCCACAAAATACAAGTTCGGGTACACCCAGGAGATCCGGACCGGGTTAGCCGCCAACATTACACCATCGGTCGGAATCATAAATCAAAGGATGGCTCCCTTTGTGCTTGGGAACAGCTCGTACCACCGACTGTAATTTATTCGTTCATATTCGGAAAACGCTCCATAAATACAAAAAAGAAGGCTGCACACAACCTTTTTCCGTCGGTTCTTCATAATCAACCAATTTAATCTGCCATCGGTCTCTTTTGGTCGGCGTTATTGTGGGCGGGGATCGATTGGGGGGTCATCGTCGAATTTATACACAATAGGACCTCGATTTTTTCAAACATCACAGATGTGTCAATGTTATATTTTTATAGAAGGTTAGCTCTTGTAAAGCTTGGGGGCTTGAAAATCTGCATATAAATAAATATGGGCGATTGGAAACCTTTCGGTTCGAAGCAGGTTTATCCTGATTTGTTAGCTATAAAAAGGAGAAAAAAAAATCGCATTAAAAATTTCTTATCTCTATGAAAATCTTTTGTAGAAATAAGCTCATGTCTGATAAATGGGTATAGAGTAACAATAAAAAAGATGTCTTTCAAAAGAAAATGTGTTATGCTATCATTAAAAGACAAATGGAGAATAATTAACGGCTTGAAGAGGGCATAATCAGGGGTGCTATTTGTCAAGCTTACAAATATGAATATAAAAATAGTTAATATCATATGTTTTCTTCTTGTCTAATGACAGAGGATGGCTGCCATAAATCATTCGGAACAGCAAGTGATCACGAGAAATAGAGCACTACTTAAGTTCATAATTTTATCGTTGATGAATAGTGGATAAATACAAATCCATTAGTCTGGGGGCTCTGTATATAACATATTCATTTGTAAAGATAAAAAAGTACTTTATTCTTTCGGTAAGGTTGAGCATAAGGCAGATTATACAAACCCTCAACTCTTCCAGATAATCGAGCCTCGACTGTACGTCCAAATTCCTTCGACCTCTAAGGTAACTTTAATCAGATAGCAGGGGCCGAAATAGAAACGTTTTATTGATTTCATAGAGGTAGGAAAGCAGTCGATGGCAAACTTATATACGGCAATTATACCAAAATAAACATGGTCGATATTCCGACGTGAAAGGGGGTAAAAAAACGGAAATTAAATAATCTCATTATAAAATCATGAATCGACTTGGACCGGCGGCACGTACCCCATACATCAGTTTTATTAATAGCATGCTAATCAAATATATGGCATAATTCACACAAAAGTGCTAAAATACATCGAAAACATTAGAAATAGAATATAATGTGCTGTCAATACTGATCAAACTGTTGACAGGAAAGGTATTTTATGGCCGCATATAGTTAATTAGATTGGAAGATACGATCAGCGAGTGAAACATATTGGCGTCGGGTCGTATATTATTGACGATTATTTTTAACACAAACATCACTGAGTGCGATCAAATGATTGACTTTAATATTTAATTAAAAACTATAGGTCGCTTATTGTTGTGTTAATCTAATTTTATCAAAAGACTTAGGTTACTATCTTAGGACTATCTTTTTCTAAATTTGAGTTCTGAGTTTCAAGTAGTTTTTTCTTGCAATATTATATGCATGTGGTGCTTATCAACGATTTAGCTATTTCGTATCCATGGAGCTTTAGATGTATGGAACAAAATTATTTAGGATAATCAAAATTATTGGGTATGTGTTAAATACTGGTACCATTAGTGTTAAAGCTTTTATTCCATTGTCAGTTTTTTAAATTTAATGAAAAAATAAAGTAGACGAGAATAACTTGAATATTTAATTCTCTACAAAATGAACAAAGGATATTGTTTGTAAGCTTAATCAGCAGTTAAGCCAGCTTTCTCTATTGTTGTCTACTAACAATGCTGCTGGACAGTCTTCAGTAGTCTTCCTCTATGATCTTAGCACCACTTAAGTTTCAACCCTCTGGCTGCTACGATGATTTTCAAAGTAATGTTGAGAAATTCCACCGAATATTTATTTTAGAAAAATATGGGACTATTTACTTATTTCTTTATCTTCTTTGATAGCACTGACGTGCGAACAAGTTGCGCTAAAAGGTCCAAAAAGTTTTTATTTTTAGCAATAATAGAGAATACTTCTTGCTTAACCCTATCGGACCGGAAATCTTGAGACAGAGATGGATGTCTTGCGTTTCATCATACACTCGTGCATCGATGGCAAAGTTGATATAATAAGATGACTTTTGTTCGTGTTGTCTTGGGAGCAGGCGTTTGTTTTGATAATTAAGATACTCGCATCATTCTTATCGTTGAACGATTTTGTTATCCCCCCTTGACTGTTCTGGAGTGGCGTTATTAGCCGAGTATCATCACTCCCTTGCAAAATCTACTCCTTTAGAATTAAACTAGCAGACTTGCACGGTAACCCTGTCCTTTTATTTTCGCAACAAATTAATAAGCAAAAAGCTGAACAACAGAAAGCAGATGCTATGCAAGTTGAACATTATGAAATATTCCGAAGAAATGAACGAATATTATGTGCTATCAACAGTGTTAAGGTTCATTTATTGAGCCTGGTTTATTATCAAGCTTGTTACACGCTGCGGTGAAGCTAACAGAAAAGTGGATTTACATTAGAGCGTAGCGTGTGTGTTTTCTGGTTTGAAAGGGTTAAAGATCAATAGCACAATACAACAAGTGGGAGAAATAAAAGCGTTTGTCACCATATTCATGGAAACGTTAGACCAAATATTCTAGTATACTGTTTTACAAAGTAAAGGTATATCTGACGATTTGGAAAAAATATAACAAAAGATAGATTTTTACTACTGTTGAAATGTTTGCACTTTACAAATAGTATTAAACTGCATTCTCCAAATAATCCTGTATAGGGCCCGTGTGCTAAATTTCAACCTTTAGTTGACCATGTCAATACTGTTTTCCGGTATCATTATAATCCCCGTCGATATATTGCACGTTGAAGCAAAAAAACATGCAGAACTGCTACAGTATTTGTCAAACATAGAACATCACAGGTGGGTTATAAAGTTTTGGATGCTCTCTGATACAATTTAAAATTATTATATGGAATTATTTTGCTATAAGGGAGCCAAAAAAGCTAAAAACCCACAGACTATAAAAGAACCAGAATTTGCGCATGTTGTTGTGATTATTTTTGTTTTAAAATGAGTAGTTATTTAAGAAAAAGTAATCATCTGACTATTGACAATTTTTACTAGTATATTAATTTAGTTGTGGTACTTATTATGACGAAGTAATTGAAATTCATAAGCCTGACCTGTCAATTTAAAGGTTAACATACAAAAACAAAATCACAATCATGGTATGATGAATAGTAAGTCAGATGTGGTTATAAAAATAAGGCAATTGATATATAAATGGAAAAAAATATTGTTTGATATTGGTTATTTTGAATGCCTTTCCGGATGAAATATATTTTTTCCCTATTAGAAAGTAGCTGGAGGATTACCAATTTTTGTATGGCCGATATCACTCCCATTGCCAGGGAATTTTCAACGTAGCATTTTATCAGCATGCGAAAGGTCACGGATTTCAAATGGAATCTGAATTATGAATGTTCAGATTTCGGGATGAAAGAAAAAAGCTCACAAAGAGATACCCTTCTCTTGAATGCCTCTTTTATTTTCTTACCCGTTTACTTCCAGTCTGGCAGCGCAGTTATTTTTTGCTGTGGAGCAAGGCGCAGTGACTTGTTCCAATATTAGGTCATAAGTCGAGTGGTTTGCAGCCAAGCGGGAGACTTGCAAGCAGACAGTTCATGAATCGATATCGTAAGCCGGTTTATGACAACCCTTCATGTAGGGAAGCCTCTTCATGACTGAGCTTTTCCAATGGGGTGGTGCATACTTCATATGGAGTATTTCAAAACCCTTTGAAAATATCATCAAATATGCTTCCGAGATCGCAAAGTAAAGAGAAGTGAATCACGGCAGTCATTAGCAGAAACGAAAGAATGACGTTTAGTTTCAACACATGTTAGGTTATGTTTGATTTAACGTCAAACGAACTTTAGCTCATACAATGTATTGCCAGTTTGAAAAAAACGCAATTAAAATATTCATAGATATTTTACACCGATCACCAAAAAAATAATAAAGGGACAAATTAACCCCAATTGGTTCAATACGTCATATTTATGCGATATTCCATCAAAGAAATATGCTATTTCTTTAAGCTTATTGATTTTTAAAATAAGAAAACCGTTTAGCTGCAAATTCGACGCGGCATATACGTAATAAAAAAAAATGATTGACATATATATGGCACAGTATAAAAATATTGACACGTGTCAAAGTATATTTTCACCGATGGTGCAAAAAACATGATGGATAGCAAAAGCATCCGATGTAGAGACAAAAAATTCGGGATGGATTCCATGTGCGAATATTGGAATTTACAAAATTCTACTTCGTTTACATGCGTCCATAAAAAAAACAAAGTCCAAAGAGCGATAACTGTTTGAAAATATTCGGGTAGACAAACGCTGATCAAGACGTGCAGAAAAAAGCGCCATTTTCAACTTTTAGGACCCTAATAAAAGTTTATCGCTGTAATTTTGGACGAAAATCAATTTTCTTGTATAAATTTTATATCAAATTCAGCATCGTGCTTTTATTTTTTGAAAAATAACGTGTTTAACATTGATTTTAATTTTATTTTTAAAATCAATTTTTTATATCGCATAAAATTATTTTATGCTAAATATCAAATAAAAACGCTTTTGATTCACATTTCTTAATATTTTCTGCGCTTATTTTGCGGGATTAAGAGTGGTGATTATTGAGGTGCGAATTTAACGACGGAAACAAATAGCGAGCGAGAATTTCGCGTGATGGTCGAATGCCGCGCTCTTATGATCTGATTGCGGCGACAAATTTTATGACTGTGTTTGTCATCGCTAAGACAACTGTCATTTATGATCGTTTTTATTCATAAATTTACGATTTGCATGGCGCATTTATATTTTGACGGCGGGGAACATTAATAATGCGATAAAATGATGATTTTTAATGTGTTCTCAAGCGGATGAAGATTGAATATATGTTGCATGTTGTTTCGTGATGGTGGTATATTTTGTGTGCGGTAAGGATGTTCGTTGAATAACAAAATTACTGGGGAAATATACTTTTAATGTTCGTTCGAGTGAAAGAATGTTTAAGAGTGCGATGCCATCAAAATGCAATTTTGTATTCGATAGCATAGGAGAATCGTAAAGGTTCGACTATGAGAGTTTAGCTATATAACGACATTTGCTCTCTCGGCATTCGATTTGATCGAATAATGCGATAAATTGGTTATGGTGGCGCAGCCTGGAACCAAGTTGGAACTATTAGAACTATCAGCATATAACAAATGTTTCGATGTAAACGGCTTCCTCCAAATAAGCGTGCTTTGACAGACGATTATAGAGTCGACTTCAATATCCGCACTGGGATCCGAAAGTACTTAGCAACGACTATTATTTTGCTATTTATGACAGTTGCTTATTTCAGGCCATTTTCTACTGAGAAACGGATTATGCGACTATCAATAAAACGAACTGCACGTCGAATATTTGATGGTTTTCACATTGATTGACGTTAAAATTTGTACGAAAAGATTATATAAGAAGGGGGGCTTTGAAATGAAAAAAAACTTCAGTTTCACTTTCATGCATATTTCGAAGCTGCTTCATGAATATTGCCTGAAAACTTCAGTAAAAATGTTTGAAGTTACGAGCGAAGTTTCACGGTACGGTGGCCGAGTGAGTTACTGCTGTAATTTACTTATCCGACGCCAAAGTTTATGTACTCGTATAAACCGAAATAATTACGACTAACATTCTTTAATTATCGTCTCCAAGTCCGAGATGAAAGACGTCGTCAAATACACGCGAAACATAACGAAAATACGCCGAAAAAAACACTCTTTTCTCCAACTGGATAAAGAATTCAATTGAATTTTCACTTATCTTATCGGGAATATTTGAAGGTTTAGTTCTGTATAAATTGAGAAAATTGAAAACCTTTTCATGTGACTTATACAGAGTGGCTTACGCATGTATAAAATTTTCAATGCGAAGCCTCTTTTTAAGCATATAAGAAATACAAAGCCTTTAATCTGCATATGAAATTCGATTGAAAAATAATATTGCTTACTTATTTTTCAATTATGTACACATTGAGCTTAAATTGGAATTTTAAAGAAGCGATTACGTAAAATTTCAATATTTTAGGGCGAACCACATAAAACGTTAGGAGTTTGTAAGCAAAAAATTAAAACGCCATAGCTTTTATCAAACATAGTAGTTTCAATCAAATTAATTTCCATTAGCTTCAATATCCTTTTGCCAACGAGGAACTAAATTATTTAATGCATTTTTATAAAAGTCCGCTTTTTTAAAAACCAATCAATTGAACCAAACCCTTGAATTATCTCCGCCTTGTTTTGTAACATTTTTTTAAAGTACTCCAAATGGTGAAATATATGAAAATCTGTTGGATCTGTAGCCACAACTTTGAGTATTTTGACCGGCTTTGATTTGCTCGGCTCTCATCCGAATTATTAAGGAAAATCTGTTCATGGACGCAGACTATATTCTGTAGAGACGTTCAGGCATGGCGTCCGAACGCGAGGCGCTCTTTCAATGCTTTAGTGGTCCGAAATTTGGACCGGTTGGACACGGAAATCTTGTGGCCACTCCCTGTGCTTTTAGGGGATTTAGCGCTTTTTAAAGAGTATTGGGGGAAAATGCTTCCTCGGGGCTTTCTTTGACCTCCACCTTTCCCTGCCCCAATATTTAAATTCATGGTTTTGTACCATGCTATCCCGAATAGTGGGATCAACATACGGATTGGGTCAGAAAAGGGTCCCCATGTTGTTGTCGTCATCCATTTTTTGACTTTGCAGAACAATACCGCTGCGAATATCCATCGGAAGCTCGTGGAAGTTTATAGCAGTGATATGATGAGTCGACAACATGTCACGAAGTGGGTTAGGTTATTTAAAGAAGGCCGTATTGATGCTCATGATAAGATAAGGGATGAGAGACCATCAGTGATTTCTGACTAACGTCTGAAGAAAATTTAAGAACAAGTGCGAAAATGATCACCATTTGACGCTTGAAGATCTTCACGAAGAATTTACTGACATTTCTCAAAGTCTCCTTGGTGGTATTGTGTCACAAAAACTTGGTTACGATAAGTTGTGTGCGAGATGTGTGGCCAGAATGCTAACAGCGGAGCACTGTCAAAATAGCACGAGCGGAAATTTCTGAACACTGTCGTGACTGTGAATGAGACGTAGGTGTGTCACTACACTCCAGAATCCAAAAGACAACTCAAAAATATTTGGTGCCGGGAGACTATGATATTGGCATATAAAAGTTGGTGCCTCGACTTCACAAATGTTTTGATTTCGATGGCGATTACGTTGAAAAATAGTTGAATATACAATATTTGTGAAGTATATTGTGGATTTCAATTAAATACATTCATTTTTTGATCCTACATAAATGTTGTAACCTGACTTTCTGAATGACCTTCGTATATCCAGCAAACACAAACGAATATTTTGAAACTACCTTTATATTTCCATTAAATTATTTTGAGAAAAATATATTATGCGTCTAATAATTATAATATTATAACCATCAACCCTTAAGGTTTATATTATGATGTTTAGACAACACAATATACAAAAGCAACATCTAAAATATATGAAATATTTTGTGCTGTGCCTGTCCAAAGCGTATACTATTTTAATTAAAATGAAAATCTCCACAATCGCGACAAATAAAGTCAATTCTAGAACTTAAACAGCTTAAAGTTTTTAATATAAAAATTCAGCATACTAAAAGCATCCACTCAACGAAGATCTGTATCTAAGTACACGGGGAAATTTTGTCCATTTTCTTCGGAGGAGTTCAATTTCCCCCGAGCAGAATGAGATTAAGTGCATCTGCAAATTAAGGTCGGAAACGGAAAAAAGAGCTCCAGGCCATTTGATATTGCCTAAAGTTTATGATATCCGTTTAGCCCGGCTATGCTCCTTAGAAACCCGGTAATTCCCCATCCCAGCAATCGGGAAACAATAAAAAACGACAGGGCCGCAGGCTGCACATTAAACTATAAAATACTCCGAGAATATCGCATAAAATCTCTTCATGTACGTAGGAAAATGACGAGGCTTTCGAGATGCATCGATGCACTTTGCATTTCAACCATGACAGATTGCTTTATTCGTTCACAGTACGGATCGGGTCGTACTTGCGAATGTATCATTCAAATTGTACATTGATATCCCTGGATTTATTTCAGTTCACTATCTCGGGGATGTAAATTTGTATTGATAGTCCAATACCGTGGGGAAATATATTTTTATATCTCTTCTTGTCTTTTCTCCTATTGAATTGGATTGGATTTTACGTAGAATGCTTAAGGTGGTTTTTCGAAAAGTTCCCGCTGTAATCTGATTACGTTTATAAAACTTGCTGCTATGAATGGCAATAAGTGGAAACGAATATCCACGAATCTTAAGATTGCGGATTATTTGGCTTGTTATCGTCAAATGCTGTTTTTTAAATTTATTTTTAATATTCCACAGCATTAAAACAATGTTGTAAGTCGGCTTTAAACTATTAACTTTGATGAGTTTGAACACTTAAGTAAATCATTTATGACACAAAGTCTGCTCAAAGCTTAAAACTGACGAATCTGAACTTACAAACGTTCGTTGAAATAATTTGATCCTTTAGGGCGAGAGCAAAATTAATTCGCTATTAAGTTTTCTATTCAAAAAAAGATTATAAATCACGAATCATAATGTAGCATACGAAAGTCAATAAAGAAAAACGATTAAGCTTTTCATATACTATTTTCTTATGACATAAGTATTGATAAGCCATGCATTTCTATATATAAGGAACGCTCGTTAAGTTGATGTGTTTTTAATGTCAGACCTAATTTTATTTATTTGTATGAATGAAAATGAACAAACAAAACTTGATACAATATAAATATTTTGTTTAATATAAAATTAATTGGATGTGGATATTTTACCAGAGGTTTGGGATAATAGTGTATTAAAATTTTACATGAATGATTCGATTAAAAGTTTAAATATTTTTGCGCCGAAAAAATCAAATACATCCTGTTGCAAAATTTAAGGGCGAGCTTCGCTCCCAATAATGCCAGAATTGAATGTTCGTTTTGCTTTTTTCGTTGTCGGGAAAATTTCGATTTTCTCTTATTTTTCGGCCATGATGTAGCTTGAACACATTTAAAACGAACGCCGAACGACCATTGCGGCCAAAAAGGAAGGGTCATTTTAACGTTTGTGTAAAAGCTTACAATAAAATATGTTTCCTCTATCGCGCAGAACAATTTTATGGTTATTTTACAGCCGGCATTTATCCGTGGGTATATTATCGTTTGGGGCAAAACGATAGTTGAAAAATTATTAAAGAAAATCATGTCGCATCGTCGGCATATGGGGTGAATTTTAAATGAACTCACACAGGGGAGAGGGATTAAATGAATCTTTTTTCATACGGAAATTTAAAATAAATACGAGATTTAAATAGGATTTACCTTTAAAGCAAAATACACCGGATACGTATGGTATTTGATTATAAATACATAAGATTCGTACGTGCATATTTCGTATCTATCGCAGTTGAAACACGTATGAATTATTTATCATGATGGTAAAACGCTTTAAAATACATAGCATTTGTAGCATAAAGGCAAATAGGCTTACTGACAGCATTTTAAAACATATAAACCCATGGGAGTGATGCCAATCCATGACAAACCATATGTGACTTCTTTCAATGAAGAGTTAATTATTTACTGCCCCATATATCGACTCACAAATTGATATCAAATAAATATTTATATGCTTTTATTTTAGCTAGTAAATGCAATGCAACGGGACGCAGCAACTTTATTTGTTGCCAATATGTACAATTATTCAGATTTCGAAAATTGTTATTAGTGTTCGCAATGTAGAATGTTTGGTAGATTGTTACATTCCTGTTTTACTTTGTGACTGAAATAAAAATTAGCTTTGTAGAAATGGATTCAAAATTTGGGTCACTGCCTTCCGAAATAATAGAAAGACTTCTTTACAATAAATAACACAAAAATAGCTATAAACTACAAAATCTTTAAATAAAGACGGCCGTAATTCTCTTATCAATACAAATTGGGATAGAATCACTAAGATATAATATTTACATCATGGAATCGATGTTTTATAATCTCTTAGTTTGCTTACGTAAATAACACACTATACATATATGTTTTTCAAATTTTTATATTAACCTTTCTCTTCCGGTGATGTATTTACTACACCTTGACTCTAACAATGGGAATATCGATATGAAACATAATAGATACGGGATTCAATTTTTTTGTATTCCTCCGTAATACAATTAAGAATCACATCAAAGTATTATAGTATGTACGTATTCATCTGCAGCGACGGAAATAAATAATTTGTCAAGAAATCAGGAATTTTGCTAGTTTTAGTCCGTGTCTCAGCAGAAAGGAATTTTATCAGTCATATTGATGGTGTTATATGAAAATGGGAACTCACGCGGTCATCAATTCGAACTAGCATTTAAATATCTGATAACGATACCTCCAACAAGTATGGATGCTGAGCGTACATTTTTAGCAGCAGATTGCCTGGCTACCAAAATCAGATCCAGACTAAATGACGAAACACTCGATGTTCAATGTTACTTCGAGCATATTTTCAAAATAATATTTGAATTTTTTAGTGTTTTATTTATCTATTTTTGAATTGTATTTTTATCTTTTCTTAAATAAATAAAATTCTTTCGCCTTCAAATTATTTTTTTATAATAAAAAAATGGACTTATTAGTAATTTTTGATCAACAAATCAAACCATTCTTTTAATTTCCGTAGCTTGAAAATTAAATACGATTATCCTCAACACAATGATTGTAATCCTTAAATAATACTTCGTTCAATCGCAACGATTTGCACAGATGTTCCTATGCAAACAAGATAGTTTTTCGCAATCCGCAAAGTGCCAGTCCCAAAGCCACAATACGACCAATATAGTTCCAAACTAGCTATTCGAAGTTCATCCGTACATAAAATGAAACATACAGGGCTGCAACTTCGTCAACAAATATGATAACATCCACAAATACGAACAGTCGCGACAGCTCATGCAATAGCATGCATGAGTTGCAATAAGCAAAATGCGCACTTCGATACGAGATTTAGTGCAACGCTGGGCCCCATAAAACAAGCTGACACAAAGTGTCGACAACTCCGGGAGATTTATGAGTGCACAAATTTTGCTATGCAATTTATTTCGGTTTGCACTGAATAAATTGCACACATCGTGTACGTGGACGCGTGTTAACACGCGATCTTCTGCTAATTTACGCCGCTTAATTACTAGTCAGCAATCGATGGGTCGGGCCGCATGCGCGGGGTCATATGCATGGGATTTTGTTATAAAAGCCATAATTAATTACTTGTGCTTGAGCTTTATTGTCAAATTGCCCGTATGAACTAGTGATTTATTAACGGACATATAGGGGTGAACAATCGATACTTTGCATGTGAGTCGGGGGTAAATTAGATCACTCATTCAAATGCAGAGCATGTGAATATATGGCGCATCGGAATGATATTTCAATAAATACCACTTCATCAGTCAATCAATCAAGATATGTTTGAAAATAGGCTACAGAATAACTCCATTGAAGAATATAAAATAAGCCAGATTATACATGCTTATAAATTATTTTAAAAAAATGCATTGAAAGATTAAAAATAAAAATGTGATCACTTATTTTGATCGTTCTTAAAAGGAGGTTATTCAAGCAAAGAGTTGAAATTAACGGTAGTGAAGTGGTAATATATTTTACTGGAGGTAAATTGCTGCAGGCTGTTAATGATGCTTGGCTTAATAGACCACAATAGAATAATGATTTTAATTGCTCAAATTATAAGAGCTATAAAGGCAAAGAGGAAGTTCAAATATAAACATGTTTAAATAAAGCTATTTTATAATATCTAAATATATTCGTAGTTTAATGAGCTTTTATGTATTAAAAGCTTGAGGATGTTTTCAAACAAATATGATCATATTATGGAATAGTTTTTCTTAAAGCATTCAGAAATTGTAGATAACATACAATACGTTTTGGTTTTATGTATTTTATAGAATTTTCCCCCCCGAAAGTGTTTAAGTTCTTGTTAAGTTTAAGTTTATATCATAAATCTTATTGTATTATTAAGAGTACATGGCAAAGCCAGAAAATTACTTAGAACATATTTATATTTATACAACAAGGGAATCAATGAAATTTAAGGCGATAATATTTTATATTGATTTGTGTAAAAAATACAGTTTTAATTGAAAAAAAAAATAATGGATTTCTTTCGGGATAGCTCATGTAACGGAAATTTCGGTTTATTGATTATTAATACGATATAAATTGAATTATTTTTAGTAAAATGTATGTTAGTCAATGATATAGTTATCTTTTTAGTTAATATAAGTGTCAATAATGAGCATTTTCTTCAGCTTTAACGCAAATTGTGTGGTCATCTCAAAGACGTTTGCGCCATCCGTAAAGCTTTAAAGCTATGTCGAAAGCTGTTATGCGCCAGGGGCCACTCGGTACAAAAGTGACGTGCTTTATAAATAGAATATTTTCCTTTAGCCTTAAGGGTGTTTCTCACCCCCTAGAAGAGTCCACCAACCGGCTCGACTGCAGTCTACTCGCTATTTAATTTACGACCCGTAGAGCCTCACGCAAGCGTATATCGATCGCTCTTGCATTTTACATGTCCCGTTCTAGAGAACGATCGTGAAGATTGAGGAATACTGGCACGAAGGCTTCGAGGCACGCATTCGATCAATAAGGTAAACATGGCCTTTTTAATAAGCAAGAGGGTTGCTTTTCGAAAAAGTTGCGATTCGAACTAATTTCATGAGCGAGACAGGGCCTTTCATGTTTTCGGCGCGCTGCAAAAACACCATCCCTCGCTTCGCGTAAACGTCTAAAATATTAATTCGCGGAAACAGGGTTAAAAATCAATGATGCTTTATTATTTATGGAGAGATGTGACGCATGCAATATTGCAGATTGAAGTGTTTTTCGTGACAGGAAGTCATTATTTGAGTGCTCGATACCGTCTATTTTACAATGTGTGATCGGCGATCCCATTGAATGCACGTTGTTATTATTTCCCATCGGATGGATGCATCTCGATTTATGACAGCCGTTAATGGCATGTGAAATTGGAGGGCTTAAATAGACGCAAATATAACAGAAATGTATCGACGTATTACCGCGTAGGGCGTATGTACGTTGACAATTGTATCGTTAACAAGCTGGAAATAAATGTAAGCTTCAATAATTGTCATTTTTTAGCTTAAAGTAAAGAATGAGAAACTGGAATATCATGAAATGGAATATCATGATATTACGTGCTTTTGCTGAAGCAATATGAGAACTTATGCGATGAAAATGAAGTATCGATCCAGGTATAAAATATTTATAATGAAAACGACGAACACCAAAAGCTCTTTTTACATGAATATCAAAGCACGTTTTTGCAACTAAAAAAAAACATGATTGTAACCACTTCAACAAATTTGCATCATTTTTAACACACGTAAGGGCATATTACGTCGTTGCATCCCTGTCAATGTTAAAAGTACATTAATGAGGACGTCAACAGTTTCCACTTTGATGCACAATGTTAACGCTGGCGCAATACTAATGAGTAAAAATGACAAATATTCCTCCTCGACCCATCCGTTTCATTTTACGGAGACGTGTGTGAAAAATTAAACCCGATGCTAAATGAAAGGGTTGGGATAAATTTGAAAAAATAGGACAACGTATTAGGCACGTCGCTAACTATATGCAAATGGGTTCTAATTAAGCCGCTGTGAGATGCATTTTACTGAAAGTTTGTTGCACAGTGACACAGTGTATGGTCGTTGAACATGCAAAACGAAAATTTTACGATGCAGCCGAGAAAATGAGATGTGACGCGCGTAGCGAGGGCTGAGTGCCGGTAATCATTAGAGAAGCCCGCGCGTCATGCGGTCGAGTAAATGCATTAATTAAGATATGCAGTTTAGACTTCACATCTTGTGATAAATCACTCGAAATATCTCTCTCGTATATCATATTTATACGAACCATTACAAAAATACAGAAATGCACATTCAGTACAGCAACTTTCTTATTTACGAACAATTTACTATTAAGTTTGGACTTTTCTTTCGGTATTTTTATGTTGGGTACAACGCAGTTAGGAAACAAGTTTGAATATTGCTTCCCAAACAATATCAAAAGGATTCCATGTTTTTCGAATATATTCACAAGGGATCCTTTTAACCAAATATCCTGGACATTACATTCGAAATAAATCCAACCCGGGAGACTAATATTGAACATTTGAATTCAAAGAACTAGTATTTTTTTTGAATACATGGATTTTATACCGGATAATTATGCATACTAGTAAATTTATAAATGAATTAGATCATGAACATATGTCCTATTTTATACATCCTATTTTAACCCAGTATTAATTATTTTTTCTGAAATGATGATTTTGTAAAAATAGATCATTCACTAAAGGTTAACAAACATATTATATTAATGCTCAAATATTTGATATAGATATATGAATTAGACAAGAATGAGATCCAAATTTAAATCTCAAGCTAAATTAAAGAAGATTGATACACATTTAAGCCGAAAACAAATAATGATAATGGAAAATATTCCAAGCGCAGGCTAAATATTTGCAAATTATTCGACTAAAATGGCAATAGGGTTTAATGAACAAAATTGAATATTTTAAGTTATTAACGCTAGATTCATAAGCGAATTTTAAATTATTGCACTCCTAGACCGACATATCTGTCAATAAAATATTTTTATATAGAAAGAATATTTTATTTAGTCGTCTCTCATTGCTTTCTACATGTGGATATTATATAATATAGGGTGAATAGAGAAATTATGATTTTTTAGGCAAGATTGCACGACTTCATTAATCACCTCAATACTTATTTTTTTGGACCGCGGAAATAAACCTAAGCTTGGATTGAGGTGATCTATCGAAATGCCAATATTTTTAGTATAGCGAAATTTTTTCGCAGTTTGTATTTAAATCCGAACATAATTTCTAGATTTAAAAAAAAATTGGTTTCTTTTTTTTCTATTTAAAACACATTCAATAGTCTCCATCGATATACTATATCTGATATACCGGAGATCCGGTCATGGACGCAGATCACATTCTGTAGACATGTCCGGGCATGGCGTCCGATCGCGAGGCACTCATTCGAAGTGTCAACGATCTGAAAAGCGGACCGGTTGGACACACAAACCTTGTGGCCATTCTCTTATATTTTAGGGCATTTAGGGGTTTTTGTGTAAGCTATGGAGAGAAATGCATCCTCGGAGCTTTCTACGATCTCACGTGTTCACGAGAACCCCCCCCCCCCCCCAGACGCTAATTTTTGCTGTGCACTTTTGAATAGCGAGATCAACATACAGATCGGGTCAGTGGAAGGTCCCCATATCTGATATACCCATCGACGCCTGTAAATTATTTACGCGGTTTTTTGACTTTATCGCGCAAAAATATTCTCAAAAATTAAAAGAAGGAAAATATTTAACCTTGTATAAATCAATTATAAACCATATTATTTTTTTGCTTGAAATTCGACTTAATTCACAGGAAAAAAAATGGATTTTAATATCAAATCTGGTTTCTGACAAGTTTGAAGAACTATAAATAATAGTCGAATAATATATAAATATATTTAGGTTGTAATATTATAAATAATTTATATTTTCAACAGTAGCAAGCAATTTAAAAGAGTCGTATATGTAATATATTGTATAATGTTCCAAGGTACAATTTACCAGCTAAAATTCATGTCGAAAAGATTTACCATATATTTTTTTATTTGCGCAAAAAACCTAATTTTATGGCGATGTTAGCTTGTAAGCATTTTGTCTCCAGTTTTAGGGATAAAGCGCTATTTGCTGCGAGGAGATTAATTTGTTGGGTTTCGAAGAAATTTCCAGAAAACCGTCTCAGATCTATTCGTCTTGTTGCGAGATGAAAGCAAAGTCTAGACCTCATTTCATTATGGAAATACAACGTTGTTTTAGCTTATTTACAACAAAAAAACGCTTTCGATCGTATTCGATTTAATCCAAGATTAGCGTCAAGAGAACGAGGGATATTGATAGAAAAACTGATGTGGAATCTTCAATTTGAAAACGATTTCAAATATCAATTCATCAAAAAACACATATCAATAAAGCGGTTTGCATGTGAACTACAATCATCACAATTGTCAGATCGATTTACGTCGGTCGCTCTCAATCATTTACACCTGTCGACCATTTGAAGTGTCCTATCAATAATTCAACGTGAGCTCCTGCTGTCCAGAATTTGACATCCTGTGTTAGATCACAAAATATATCTATCTATGGATGGATTCGTATAAAGGGTCTAATTGACCCGGTTTATTTAAGTGTAAAACTCTGATAATGTGCAATAAATTGAATTTAGATTGTTAAATTCGAATGGATTTTTCAACTGGCAAAACGTGAAATTCAGCGAAAATATACAATTTTGGACTTAAAATTGCATATATTTTATATAATATGTGATATGTTTGTAGAATGGAATTTATAATAATCTCACATTAAATTTAAATACAAAGCATGAAAAACGTCGAGATTGGCCCATTTTGTATGTAATGTTTGTAATTAGTATGTAAATATAACAAACGTTTTATTCGCAGCCGATGTTATGCGTGCTAAATTCAGCCATGTCATTTCTCATGTAACATTTAATAACATTGCACAATTTAATGATATGTAAAAATATTTTAATGTAGCATTTAAAACTTATAATTTTATTCATGAGCGTTTGATGTGACACAATGTTCAACGTTACAGAATCGTACAAATTTAGTATCAGAGCAAAAGTTAGTTTTAACTGTCTCAAATTTAAAGCGGTGGGATTAGGATCGGGATGACTTCAACGGATAATAGTTAGACATTATTATTCACACTCATATGACTCCAACTTTGATAAATTTCCCTAATTGCATTAGATGGTAGAGCATAATATATGAGATAATTCCCATTTATGCGACTCAATATAAATTGGGCCGCCATTGACGATGCGTACCCGTGGCGCCATCTGACAAAATGGCCGCCGTTTCAATCATCATCAAAATCACAAACAGCAGAACCTCCATATCAATCGCAGAAAAATCTCAAATAAAGGCACTAATGAGATAAATCACTCTGCAAATCGATAATGGATTTAGGATATTCATATAGACAATTGACCAGCATAGCAGATAAAACCCAATCTGTTACTGTCACGTCAATCTATTTGATTGGAAGAGTATCATTGTTAAGATCTCTTGATCTAATATTGGTCTGTTGTTAATAACATATCATCAACTTTCCGAATAAAATTAATATTACAATAAGCGTTCTTTAAAAATTACCTTGTCTCTGATCTCCTGACGCATTTTTTCTCGTTCTTCTTCCATCTTGCGATGCTTCTCCTTGCGTCGGTCTTCGGCTTCCCGGATGGCCTCCTGCCTTTCGCGTTCGGCCTCTTCTTCCTTCTCCTTATCATCGCCATCATCGCCATCTCCACCAACAGCACCTAAAATCACATCATTAAATCAATCATGGATCATATTGCAATTACACCAAGAACATTTGAATTTTTCAAACCGTTGCAATCAGCGGAAATTATTTATACAGCATCCCGATATAATGGCAAGGCTCAGATACTAAATTAATTGCCTGAAACCCAACAATATTTTTTCATGCATAATTAACCATTCAAGACTTGTACATTGACGGAAAGTGGGTCGGAATGATTAGCCCCGCACAATTTGTATTAGGTTCCATTGAATATTACGGGGAGCAAATTATAAATCTCAATCTTTGCCTTTGTTGTTTGTACAACATCAAAGGCTTATAATCGAGCTCTATAAATTGAAAATATAGAAAGGCACTATATACACACAGCGCCGGCAAAAATACACACCCCCCCCAAATTGAGGGTTATAGCCTCATTTGTTATGAACGAAATTAATTTGGGTGCCCGGACCCTCGAAACACTGAAATTATTAAACGGTGAACGAAAATACGACACTGTCATATTACCGGGAGAAACGAAGTAAATTAAAATGATGTTAAGGACGCGCAGGATATTTTTCGACGTGTATAAATTGTGATGTCGGCAAACGTGTCAGTCGTTTTAATTAATTAAAGTAGGACGTTGATTAAGCGGAATGTCTTGTTTTTGTCCCACTATTTTAGCGTTTAATGCGAAAATTAACCCGCCATTTGGATCGATTTGAATTCAGTATAACGTCGGAGAATTTTGGCTATCTTTTTGAAAAACGGTAAGCGGAAAGGCTTGATTTTTCGATAGAGCTGTGGTATATTAGAACGACCCTTAAATTTGGCGTTGCGTGTTTGTGGACAAATTTATAGAGGCAATTCATACGACATTTTATCATTATTACTCAATCATTTATGCGATCGATGTAAATTTTGGTAGAATAATGTTTTTTTC
Organism: Stenopsyche tienmushanensis; assembly: GCA_008973525.1. NCBI lineage: Eukaryota > Metazoa > Arthropoda > Insecta > Trichoptera > Stenopsychidae > Stenopsyche > Stenopsyche tienmushanensis. The sequence goes on along the minus strand of WACJ01000071.1, from coordinate 987,918 downwards.
ATGCTAAAAAAGGTCCAATTTCTTTGGAAGGCTGAAACTGGGTTTAATCATTTGCTTGCTACATATTTAACATTCGCATAATACTATGAAATATTCATTTAAATGACGATTCCAAAAATCCAGCATGATTTGTATGCTATTATGTATTTTTATGGATTACATTTAATTTCGATATTTTGGTCCATTGGCTCAAACAAATAAAAAGTGATCAAGACATAAAGGGTAAATCATAGCATTATTATTTAACTAAAAGGGCAATGAATTATTAAATGATAAGTGGATATTCAATATGATTTAATATCTCTAAACAATAATTCATAATAGAGAACTATGAATGTATTATAAAAGTATCATACTATGATCATAATGTTGAGTTTGTTAAATCGTGATACTTTTAAATGAAGCTTAAGGGTAGTTTATTTATAGATAACAATTATCGTTTTCGCATTTCGAGTAATAGTCCCCATTCAAAGTGTAAATCCCATTCAAACAGAATACAATTCACTCGAAGGCTAAAGCACAATGTACAGCCGTAACTAATATAACTACTAAACTAATTATGACTTCAGTCTGACTTTACACTGGAAACAGTCCAAATTATCAAGCAATGCTTTTAACATCGACAAAAGAGCGCCAACAATTTTAGTTCATATACGTTATTTAGCTCACGTCCGGTTGTTCGCAACCAGAATACTTGCCGATAAATTAATTTACGTTATGGCAAAATTTTCTTATAAAAGTTAATGAGAACGAGCGCTTTAATAGCCCTAGCAGTAATTTTTAATATGATTTATGCTCGAGCTAAGTGCTGAAATTTTCGCGAACAACATTTCCGTAGACAACGTGTTCTAGAGTTAAAGTAAACGCGAATATGTTGAAATTTTCCCCCCACACCAGATGAAATGACTATATTTAATTGAGTGACTAAAGTTCTGCGATCAAATTAAGTATTCGGGGAAGGGCATTGTGTGCTGTGGAACTAACACACTCGACTCAACCCCGTCTCGAAGGGTTAAAATGCTCATCTTTTATGGGATGTCTGGTATCCGGAAGCGTTTCTCGCAAATGCTGAAAAGTGTGAGTTTAAGTTTGTTCCCGAAGGAATATGGGTTCTGAGTTTAATCCGACTTTGGAAACGATATATCTTACAAAGTTGAAAACGAGAAAAATATCAGTATCGAAAAATTGTATGAACGCGTGACATTCGAATAAATTCAATTCAGGGACTTGGGAAATCGCAATGTAATTTATGGCACTGATGCATAATTATGTAATATGATTTGAAGTAGGATGTTTGATTTTTTTAATAAATAAATGCAAAATAACGAGAAAAGAACTTATGCGATAAATCTTCCATAGAAATTATTATGAAAGCTTAGCGCACTATAGGTCTTCCGGTAGTCGAAGCCACAAAAGCATGAATTGTTGTCGTTACTATTGTTAGCATAAGACAATAGTGTAATTGGAAACCAATTCGAAGCTTTGATTAATGATCATTTAACATTGGTAGATTGAAAAGAATTTGCATCGTAATTACGACGTTAAAGAGTCATGAAGTGGGTTAAATTTACTTATGTGTATTTTTATTAAGCGATGCGTAAATAAAATGATGGATTGTTATTGATATTAAAAACTATTTATTTTATATTATAAAATCACTATGCTTTGTAGTAAATTTCCGAAAATAAGTGGCGTAAGTTCCATTGAAGTACAGCTGCAACAAATCGCTTACAATCAAAAAAGAAACGACCACAACGAGCATGTATCTGCGAATCATGTTGGAGATATCTTGGATAAAAGGAAAGCCACTAAAATTGTATCCAGTAAACCACTCTCTGCGTTCTGTAGAGAGCCAGTTGGAGGTATGTCCACTGTTCACAAGTAATTGGATTGCGGGCGAAATGGAAAACTTCGATTTCACGTCAATTTTCACAATTTGATTCGGATTACAACAAAACGGATTTTCACCGAATAATACCCACTCGCACCACTAAAACCTGCTTTTCGGAACTTTGCAAATAGCCTCCCATCGCCACGGGGCATGTGCATGTATTTTTATTATCTGGTGCTGCATGCGAATTTTGAATCGCAAAAATTGGCCCGGACGAGGACAAAAAGATCACAAAGGCTCTCGCGAGCAAGGACGAAACTTTGCTCCCAATTTATCAATGTCTAGAAAACAATTTATCATTCGGGCTTTGTTTTTTCTTGTCGTTCGAACATTTTAGTAGTTTACTGCCAAAAAAGCAAGGCGGAGCCAAAATAAAAGAGGCGCACTTGAGAGATGCGGTCAATGGATTAATTTGGAAAGTTTTAAAAAAGAAAAATCTTAAGTAATGGAATTGCCACGCATTTTTTGCCACAAGTCGAATACGCACATGGAATAAAAATAAGACAGTTGAATTTTATGGTCTTGCGTTACGAAAAGAAGGTGAAATACAATATCTTTAAACGGGGGCGATTCAAATATAGCCAGGAATTTTACTGTACAAATTTGTTAGAAATATATAAAATTATAAATGGAGTAAATTATTTTTTTTACATAGTTCCCATCATTAGAACTTTTTTTCATGGAATAAGAAAACTTCTTGATAGCGTCACTTTAAAAAAAATTCACAGATAATAATTATTTTGTTATATAAACTGCAAAAAATATTCGACACTATATTGTTATAATTATGTAAATTTACTTCAAATAAGCAGATTGTTTATTCTTTTATATCATTAAGAAATTAACTATCATACGAAAATTTTATATGAGAAAAAGCCGTAATCCTGACAATTATTTGCAAAAATAATTTTGTTAACAAGCCTTTAAAAAGTCTTGTTATATGTAGATTTAAATATTTAAAATTTTATTATGATGTTAGCCTTTTGCGACATAAAATTGACATGGCATTGTTTGAGACAATATTTTACCACTCCTGTTGTGATATTTTGATGAGGCTCCATAAACGATCGAGTCAGAATCAGGGTTAATTTGAATTAGGTATCAATCATGAATCGATGGGTTCTCAATTACTTTCCTGCGCCCATACATTGCCTTTGTACGCATAATAGGCAAATTGTAGTGTCCCCTTCTGTCATCTCCTGGCAATTAATTGAATTCTGCTTGACACTCTGCAGAGGTACCATTGACAGCTGCCGGTATTGGTATCGGACAACTCGATTATGGTACAGGCTGCTACAATCTCAGCAAATTTGTTAGATGAAGCATCTCTTCCAAGATAACTCCAATGCCGTAGATTCAATTAAAAGACTCGATCTATTGACGCGACTGCGATAAGAACATCTTCATGAATGCGACTCATTTAAATCTCATACAATGAAACTCAAATGAAGACACTTGTCTGCAGCGTAAGATTGATTTGGACAAAATTTGATTTAGACACTCTGAAGCTTTGGTTGTGGCACAACTGAGAAGTTGTCAATTGAACTTTAATATTCGGGATCTAATTCGAGTAAAATACGACGGAAAGCATCAACTTTGTCGCATTGAGTTGGTATGAACTTGGTATTTGAGGCAAGCCGAAGAAAGTTGGCGCTCTCGAGGGAATAATGGTGTTTTAGTGACCCCATGCGCTTTGAATTATAATGCTCTGGTCAAATGTGTATGCAAACCTCGAATTTAGACAAACTATTCTGTCAAGACTCATTGAATAAATATTTTTCTTTATTATTTTACTTGCATAAAGTTGTACATAATGGATAAAGATGATATCGGACACAATTGGAATACTGATTTTTTTAATTAAAGAAAAAATAAGTATAAAAATGATATGGAATCAAATTTTACTTCTTTATTTTATCAAAGCAGTAAGTTGGATACTGATGAAACCCGCAACATTTGTCAAAGCGTTCAATAGATCAAAAATAGCTCATAGGATAATTATAGTTACAGTAGGGTAAACCAATAAGGGCATAATACATTATTCGGCAGAATTATATTGTTGCGAAATCGAAAATATGTCCCATAACTTAAACATTTAGCTAACAAACTCAATATTATACTTCAATTAAAAAAAAAAAAATCATGTTTATCTTATTCACCAGATCTTTCTCCTACAGATTTATATTTTTTTCATCTCTTGGAGTACATTTTAAGAAATAGAGAGTTGAAAAATAAGGACGAAACAATTCGAAAGCTCGAAGAATTTTTTGGTTCAAAAAGTTATTTAGTGACTCATTGGTTAAATACTATTAAAGCTTATTTGCTTGAGTTATAGCCTTTTAATTCTCACCTATGAATTCCGAACGTTCATGTGATACGCCCTAATATTTCCATCATATTTTGCTTACTTTTGCTTCGATTTACGTACGGTAAGTTTCACTTATATTATGAGATATAATTATTATTTTGAAATAGTTTCTGATGCACATAATTATTAACACATTTGCAACTGAAATCAGGGATAATCTTCGAAACGAGTTTGCGCCGATTTTGCATAAATCCCGGATATGCGAGTACAGAGCCGAATTCAAAGCGCCCGTCGGCGATCCCTATACGTTATCTTATAGCAACACATGCCTGCAGAGCATAAGGTAAGCAAGGCAACTAATGAGGGACAAGAAGTGTTCTCGGATGATAAGCAAGTAGAGGAAGAACCTTCAACCCTCGATGCGGTCAACTTTAAACTTCCCTAATCGAATAACCTAAGGGAGCTTCAATCATAAACTTGCGTCGAGTTGCACAGCGTGTTACACTTACATAACTTAATTCGATTCCTATGCGAGTGTCGTAAATTGCTTCCCTTCTCTGAGGCCAGAAAACAAATAAAAAATATTGTTCTATTAATTAGCTCGAAGGCTAAATAATGTAAGAAGAGTCTGATAGAGTGAAAGTTGAGCGAGAAGAGAATTTATTTTTCATTTTGCAGAGGGGACTGGTAACGGCAGATGTGGCCCTTATTAAGAAGAGTTAAGACGTTTAATTTTACGCCCCCTTGAGAAATTCTTTTCGCTTACTTCTTTTAAGGATATTTGAGCTTTTATTATCTATAACCCTTGGGAGCAATAAAATAAACAACACGATGGAAACAATCCATAATGCAATGTCCGCATAAAAATAAGGATGTGTGCGAATTTATACGACAAAATATCTCGATTCTTGGAATGTATATGGACGTATATTTACTGTTCGACGTAAATATTAGCCCTTCGACAATATGAGGTACGTGCATGGATATTATTTACCCGGACGTTTTGTGCGACCCCACAATGGCTGCAGTTACCCCAACAAACGATGGGGAACGTTTTCATCTACGGAAAACTCTTATTAACCATTAAAAACTTATACTAACAATAAATAAATAAAGATATGTATAATTACACATGGTAAATATGGTAAGTCGGAATAACTGTCGCTTCAGGGCGCGCTTTTGAAATTAGGAAGTTTCCCTAACGCATCCTCGTGGGAAGCTCTAAAACTCGGACTATTTCTGATAACTTTATATGCTTAAATGTAACTGATATCTCCTATTGTGTTTATGATATTCATTTTTAAAATAAGGTAGTTTACCTGAGTTTTATTTTAATTTTATAAAGGGGTTGAATGCCTATCATAAAAAATATGTTGTTTATAATATGGTTAACAACCACGCTGAACTATCAAATGGGAGAAATTATGATATTTTTGAATACGTTCATAGTTCTTGTTCTAAATGCTTTAAGTTCTTTCGTGTGAATAATAAATATTTTTTAAGATATTAGTTTAAAAAATTCGATACTTAAGGACTAAATAGAATATAGAAAAATAGCACATAAGCAAATAAGATAATTTGTATTTAAAACTAGAAAGATCCTTGTGCAAAACCATCAATGTGGTGAATGTGCATCGTTTTTCGCATAATTTAAATAGATTTTTAAGCTAGAAATGATCTATGATTGTGTGTTGCAAATCTAGTCAATAATAGGTGGTTAAATCTGGATCGAAACCATCAATCTAAAAAAAAAAAATGATTTGAATCCGATTTTTTCCTAATTCTAAGAATAAACCCATTTTATCAAAATCTGCTTTATTAGACTATACTTATCTGTTTAAAAAATGATCAAATATAACTAGATTGTGAAGTAGATTTCATCTAGTTAATTATTTTTGTAGTGAAATATATTTGCGCTAAAAACTAATTAAGATTGATGGACCTCATTATTATTACAACAATAAATTCTGTATATTTTTGATATACAAATTTAGCATTTCATCGAAAATATTTTATAGAAAGTATCAAAATATTCGTATTTTATTCTGCGTCTATTTAATCAAGCTTTGATCGATTTCTGCACAATTATGAGCCGAAGAAGAAACATCTATGCCAATCAAATTTGGACAAACACTGTGATTAGATTTGTATAAGGCTATCATATTTTCGAATCGAATTACGCGATTTCAGTTAGCCAAATGAAATTTTCAATTAATTCCTATTTTCTCCGGTGCCGAACAGAGCGCGGCCGGAAAATGGCCGGGAATATTCCTCTTAAATAATAATTTTCCTAAATCAATTTGCACTCCACATCCATGGAATGATGGAAGACAGTCCAAGAAAGGAATTCTAATTTTCACTCAGCGCCAGAATGTGCGCAATTATTTTTTATTATTAAATTTCATACCGTGTCTTTATTCTCGGGATCGTTTCGAACGGCACCTCTACCCCGTCTCCCTATTGTACTGTCTCGAGGATGAGGGTGAAGATGAGAGTGATGCTGAGAGAGGACGGGGAGCGCCCTTTGTCGACCCACAAATTGAATAAGAATGAATAGAAATCAGGCGTTAACACAATGGTCCATCGAATACGTCCCGAATGAAGCCTTCAAAAAATATAGCTCAGCTACTGAAGAAATAATTATGGACAGCGAGGAAGCTATTTAAAAGAATCAAGAATGTTACCTTCATAAAAAAATGATTGAAAGAGGTCGTACTTAGGGGCTAATTGTGGAGAAAAAATTGCCTTAATGTACGCGAGCAATTTGACTTGGAGAATTTTCATTGTGAAATGAAAGCTTTCATTTAAGCGAAATTACATTTGTAACATTAATGTCTAAGCATTGAACGATTTTTAAAGTTGAAATACAAAAAAATATTTTTTTGATAAAATTTAAGCAATAGGTTAAGCCCGAAGAAATAATTCCTTTGGAGAAGACTTCATGACTTTCTTTTGTGTTGCTAAATGGTCTTATTGACTGAGAATGGATTCAAAGCTACCGCACTAATGGATTCTTGCCACCAGCAGAGTGCGAAAAAGCTCATACAAATTCAATTAACAACCCTCCAATTGTATCTCCTCACTCCGCCCCCAATATTTTACACCACACGAAGAAAAAATTGGCCATATTTTCAACAAATTTTACACCCGTTGCATACGTTTTAAGCGGCGAATTTCCTTGCAGCCGTTCCGGTAACCGAATTTCAATGCGGGACGAAATAAATCAGCCTGACCCAGAAAGCTGCAATGAAAAACACTACAGCGGAAGTCGGAATTATTTATTTAATGTATAATCCCGGTTATGCTGTTTATATATAATTTTGCCGTATATGCACAGTTTCCATTTCCACATAAACCACTGTCACATACATTGTGCCGGTACGTGGCTTATCGTGGCTGTAAATTGTGCCACTTCAGACGAAATTATTAAACTGGTTAATCATTGAGGGATGAGAGTCTGACAACTATTTTAATTCATATAAGCCTTTGCTGTAAAGTGATTTTTTACAAAGACATGCATGGGAAATAAATAATTTAGAGCAACTTATTCACGAATGATTTGTATTGAATTAACAGAGATTGACATCTTATCTTTTGTTATTATAATACTCCATATCAAGATTTAATTGACAGTCAAAAAATTGACTATATACAGTAATGTATCATGATATCTACTATCATTTATTTGATTGTTTGTCCGAAAGAACGCTTAAAATTTATTTCATTTCAACAAATATTATAATTATTTTTGTTGAAGACTTTGATTGAAATTTATTTACATAGTTTACATTGCAATAATTGAACTCATATTAGCATGAAAAATTATTTACTTCATCTCAAAATCAATTTATGCTTGAAAATTTTTAGTTTTGTTGTGAGGAAATCGATTAAAAACTTATAATTCAAATTCACTTAATCCAGTTTCAACTGAATATTCTTTGAATAATGAAATCCGAATTTAAATATTTTCCCACAAAACCCATTCAAGTTTGAGTGAGTCCAATTCACTCGTAATTGACCAAAATCAGCTCTCAAATGGAGGGTGAAAAAAAGTAATGTAAATTACAGGAAATGCATTTCGAAGACGTTCACGCTGTGAATAGCCTTCCGAAGGCATTTACCCACACCAGATTGCCTCGAAACGGGATGGAATCTAAGCAAAGAAAAAAAAGGGATAAGATATCGCTTATCTGAATCGTCTGGTGTATTGTCATCCATAATTGGCCTGTCCCCGGCAACGTGACGGCGAAAGGACGGAGTATCCTTTGAATTGGAGAAGACGGGAAAAATTTGAAGAAAATTTACTGCAACGCCCCTAAACCACCTTCCAGAGATTTACGGTTGGAAATTCCTCCTACAAAGCGGTCTATACGTTTTTTCCCATTGCCGGAAGAAGCGATACATACATCACGCGAGCGCGAACCTGTCAAGGATAGATTAGGAAAATTCACAATGCTCTCTCTTCCTTAATTTTTCACATTCGGCGAAGCACCATCATACATCAGCCGCGCATATATGTAAATTCAAATCGCGAAATTTAATTATTTACGCCCGAAGTTGTGCAATTTGGCCACGGTATGAATTGTAGGAACTCATACGCCGCATACGTGATCCTACTTAATAATCTTATCGTGGGGGTGTGTTTTAGAAGCCTGACAAGTTCAATGGAGCCGTACGTGACCCTCGCTTTGTTCTGCATTTCTAAAATTTTATGTTCCAGCGGAGGGTTAAATGTATCCCTAGTAATTCTCTTTGTACGCACAAACTTAAATAGTCAAAGCCAAATTTGATATTCATCATGTAACATATTTCATAATATGGCCATGACAAGGAATTGCACGAGATCCAAATTACTATATTGGATAAATATTCAAACAGATTTTTACTAAAACTTTTGCCCTATCCTAGCAATATCAAGATATTTAGCCAGACATTTGATAGATTATTCCTAAGTTCTTAACTTTAATCAATTATTATTCGAACCGAGCATGAGAAAACTATACTTAAACGAGGAATTTTGAGTGGTATTCAAAATTCAAATAGGAGCCTATTACGAAATATATCGAATAACCTAATAATACTACTAGTTTTTATATAGTACTGATCCTGTGCTACAACTTAAGCCACGTTTATCAAAGCCCTAGCCACCTTGTATCGAAAGTAGATGACGTTTATTTAATAATTATTAACTTAAACTACTTAAAGACAAAACAGCTTTGTAGATTTTAATTTAATGCCATTAAGTACAATTATTCAGATTTATAAAATTGTTATTAATTTCCGCAGCGTTGAAAGCTTAGTAAACTGTAACTAATCATATTGATGTCACATACGCTGAATTCTTTATTTTTGTCCACACCCTTAAATTAATGTCAAATCGAGATATTATTTTAGTATGTGCCTAAAGTATTATCTGATAACTAAAAGATTTATTGTCTTTGTACCCTTTTTTTGCTACTCTTCATTCCCTATCCAGTCAATTCTAATAGTTGAAAATAAACTTATCTATTAAATTAGAGTTTTATTAGACGTTCTGTAAAGTTATTTTGGGATGAAATTCTCTCACGATGCGAATAGTAATGCGCCATTGCGTACACGACTGTATATTGGCGTCCGGCACTAAGAGGGATATGAATAATGTGGCAGTCATAACTGCAAAAAGAGCTTACATCAAATTTCCAAGAATTTCATAGTAACATAAGCAAACATATTAAAAGTTGTGATGAAGTGTGAAAGACATTTGTGATGCATATAACGATAAGGAAAATTCTGTTGTCATAGAAAATATAAAGTACACAAAAAATATGGATGCTATAGAAGAACCATATGTGGAAAAAACTATAACGAAAAATGCTGTTAGAAATGCCCAATGGGTCGAGAAATCAGAAAAGCTTACAAAAAGGGATGAGGAATGCGATATCAGCAATAGTTGAATATTATCGCTTTGTCAATGAAAATGTATGGCCTATGTCCATTATAATCTGAGCTTTTCATAAATACTAAATCAATAAAAGTTAATTACGTCAAATGTGTGCCGCTTTTGCTTCTGTGGGAACACCCAAAAAATAAAATGCGAGCAATGTCAGAATCACATAGAATACTGGACAAGATATACATGTGTTTGCAGTTATTGTACAATATAAAAATCAAGATTTTCCAAATACTGAATTTTCTCATAATAATATCGCTCTTTATGCAATTTTCTTCGGGACAAACAGCCATTTTTTGATATTAAAAATAGACAAAAGACCCTAATTCGAGGGTAAGGGAAGGGTTCTCTTTTGTTTGACGACACGTATTAATTATGAACAAGGCTTAACTTAAAATGCTAATAAATTTCGTATGAGTCTATGTGAGGCCTTAATGCCGCAAAGTTGCAAATATAATTTCTTTTTTAAATTGTTTACTCTAAATTAATTAATAAGTCACACGATTTATTAACACGTAAATCTTCAATGCGTAATACATATCAATTACGGTACGGTTATTTGGGGCTCATTTTCGTTATGATACGATATTAATGAAGATCTTTTGAGAATATCTAAAAGCAATTAAGCCGCTTTTTATTTTCGTACGGGCCGTTTTCAACAAGAAACCTTTTGATAATACAACTATAAAAAACACAATAACAATGCAAAGGCACGACGCTATTGGGACCCAAGCATCCATTTAATAAAGGGGTCATCGTTATGGTTTAACTACGAGCCTATTTTAGTGTTATTGCGAATATGACCTGAATAATTAGTAGTTTAAAAGAGATATTCGCCGTATAAATTCGGAATAACGATGCGAAATTTGAATGCGAATGGGCAATATTCTAAGCTGAAACATTGTTTGTGTAATTTGACTAAGCTTCCGCGTGTTTTTCTGCGGCTTCGATTAGATGGTGTTATTTTTAGACGCTTGAGGTCTATTATGACGCAAACGGGCGTCAAGAATGATTACGTGTAAGAAGATTATCCAAAGTCCTAATACGACGCAATGTCTTTAAAGATCACGCGAAGGCAATAATTTTCACCGAAGGCCGAACAATAAAAATTGGGGTGGCCTTTATTGTAAGCCACTCGGGGTTATGAAAGGCTTTGGCGCTTTTTCTGGGGACGCGAAGAAAAAATAAAAATTATATTTAATATGAGCACACACATTTGGGTGGTAATTTATTTCTCTGCAGAGTAAATAAGTTCACTGGCACGACGAAAATGCCACTGGAAGAGAGGAATAAATGGATAGAATTTAGTCAATTTTTCCTTGTATTTCCACATCGAAAATATTGTTCAGACGTCTTCAATTTTGTCTTAATTTAAGAGGATTTATGTGGAATTTCATCCAATCGACCGAGTAACTTTGCGCTCGTAAATTTTTATAAGCCGAAATGCAAAGACTGCGCTGAAAAGTTGCCTCACAGGAATTTAGATGAACATTGTAAGATTCCAGGATGTGAAGCCGCAAGAACTTAGATAACGTGGGACAACGCGGGGACATTAACCCTTCAATGGTTTCACATAATTTAATATCAACCATGATTTCATAACACATACATTCTACCAGTTTATAAAATACTAGCTGGTACCCGGCGCGTTGCTGCCACAAAAGTAATAATTCTCAAAATATCATTTGAAATTTGAAAGAGTTATCTTGTAATGATAGAAAGAATGAAATTTATGCTATTTCCGATAATGAATACATTCATTAAAGTATAAATGATATTTATTTTATTTTGTTAGTTTTACTATAAATATGAACAAACATACAAACATTGATTTTTATATATAAAATCTACTGTAAGTTAATTATACTATACTTATATTATTTGAGAAAGTGCAAAAAATAAATTGGCAAAGTTTTATCGCAATCAAATATATGGTATGGCAGCGCATTAAATACGAACAATCAAACATTATTTTTTTATATATTAGACTATGCCTATGTTACTCGCAAAATCCTTAGCAATAAGTGTACGAAGTTTTATTGCAATACAGCCACATGAATACTTTATGTTTTGTATAATTTAATATGATCAACCCCTAATTGTGATGACAGATATGACAACTCATATATATATAAAAAAATACCGAGTTATAAAATCAAGAATCAATAAAGATTCTTATCCAGATTTTCATAAATTTGTTTCGTTTTTACACAAAGATCTTTCGAATTTTAAATATAAATGATCTTTTTTGGTTATATTTTATTTGGCTATAATCAATTTGGTTCTTAAGGTTCGACGTTTTAAAACAGGGATCCTAGACAAATATTTAAGTTATTAACACATTAACAGTAAAACAGATCGCGAGTAAAACGTTTGACATAATATTTTGAGTAAACAATATTCTATTGCGAGTAGAAATACGGCATTGCAAATAAAGTGCTATGGATCATTGTTCGCAACATGTGCGGGCATACTCATTAAAGGGTTCAAACACCATTTTAAAAAATAATGATAATTTTACTACTTATTAATAGACCATCTTCTATCTTAACACATTCTCATCGGGTTACGTCTATGCGCGTCTTTCGTGTACTATTGATAGATACAAAGTGTTTAAAGTGTAATTTTATATACAATCTTGATGAAAAATTGAGTTTTATTTAATCTTGTGTGTCGTAAAAGGGTTAGCACTGAATAACGTGCGGATATCCTTGAAGGGGTGTGAGATGACCAGATGGGGTGGAAACGGTTAGGTACGGAGCATGGACGGAATCCAACCGCATACCTCCGCCCAGGGCACCGAAATTGCACACAAAGTTGATTGTAATGTACTATCGCTATTATCTTGTTATTCACGGGTTAGTAGAGCTGGGAACTTAATGTGTTTTTTGCAGTAGGGAATTATTTTTTACATCCCAAACAGCACTCGGACGCTACAAATTAGAACGGAGCATGTGCAAATTGAAAGTCCAAAACGGCGCACAAAAAAAAGGAGGCATCCAGAGGAAGAGCCCACATGAAAGCCGCGTTCGTTCTTGTGGATCTTTTTCATATTCAAATTTTAAATGTGCGCTCACCGTGTGAAATATGAAGTGAACCATCTCCAATGAATAATAACTTTGAGAATATGACGAACGTCGCCTGCGTGACTCACATTTAAGTCGGGTTCGGATCCACACAAAGAAATTCTAGAAATTCTTGTGAATTTTTCGCGTTCTTTATCCGGAGGGCGTCCGTTCCGGCGAACATCCCTAATATAAAATATTAGGAAAAATGTTTTCCACATTTCAATTTCGACAGGCGCCTATATATATATTAGGCACACATTTTTTCCCGGGAATAAATTCATCCATGGAAATTAATAAAAATGGGAAATTAATATGTAAGCCTTAATAAAACGATCCATTGTCCTTATCACTGCAAGCTTTAAGAAGCTTAATATTAAAGCTCTCCGGTGGCGTCTCTTAATTCTTAAGTCTGACTTAATCCTTTAGCGAAGAAGTTGTGGGAGATTAATGATACCATTTTTTTGTTAATCATTGAAATATTGGTAAAGTTAAAATTATCGCTAATAATGCGTATTAAAATTATAATTAAATTTGCACGGAATCCATGCAATATTATACAGAATTGAGATAAATCTTGAAATTTAAATTTGTATTTATTTTTATAATTAAAACATCTAACCCTTAATTTAAATGCAATTACAGATATTGGAAGCTAATTCGGATGCATTCATTGATACCATAATAATCATATTCAAATCCTGGAGGAATCGAAATTGTGGGATTGTGGCTTGTCCGAAATCATACAGACAATAGGGAGATATCAGAGTATGCAAAATTACCCATCATTTGATACTTGGATCATATGGTGTTTCATGCCATTTGATAATTTTGAATGCCTTTTTGCATAAATTATAAGACATCATTGGTAAAAAATATAATTAAATGTTTATAACACTTTCTATTTCACGCTGCATCATTATGAAGTGGCCGTAAGGGAGGTGGGTGAAATTTAGAAAAAAAAATATTCAGACCTCACTTCGGGATTAAAACGAGTCGTATCTTTCGCCGACGGAGGCGTATTAAATTTCGCGCAAAAGGAGGATATTATTTGGATTTTTTTCGTCCGGAGCGCCAGGGGCTTAAGAGGGGATCACAAACGTCCTGGTTAAAATAGCGGCGCCGGTTGCCCGGGGTCCTGATCTGAAGCAGGGCAGACCTTTGTTAGACCTCAACGGCCCGGGGCTCTTTCCATTGTTGGTCGTCTGTGCCGACGAGAACCTTTTCGTGCTCTTCGTGTAAGTAAGTGCACCGGGGGGACAAATTAATTTCACCTGGTGGTGATGTTTGAGCCGTACAAATGAGAGCTCGCATTAAAAAAATACCCCGACTCCAATTTTACGAGGGCGGAAGTACTTACGGGAATAAAAAGCGCAACCAAAAAAAGCTATTTTTAGTCGGGGAGCTTTGGGGAGCCCAAAAAAGTTGTCGTTTTAGCGACACACGAGTGCGAACACAAATAAAATAACCAGCATTTAAAGCAGATATACATTTTAACCAACGTTTATCCGTGTGTTTTTTTAAAATTTAAGAGCACAAAAACTAAATATGAATTTATCAACGAATTGTTACAACAAAAAAGAAAAAAAAACATTATTCTATTGATATTAAAATGAATGATGACACAACATGTGTACCATAGCTGATCGTTTATGAGCTTTTTTTATGAGCCCCGTTTATGGCTTTTAGCAATCCCTTTTATGGGACCATTACCAACCATTTTGACATGGTTTTTCATGGCGTATATATATTTTTAAAAACGTAGTCACCAGTCACAACCTCCTGTAGGATTTGAACCCAAGATGATTGAGTTACGATTTCGACCATTTAGCCGCAGAGTATATAGGTACGTAACCATGCGGCCTTCAGTATTAAAAGAAGATAACAAAGAATTTTTAAGTGTAAATCCATTTGGATTTTTATTTGACATTTCTATATAATAAAACTAGATCAGGCTGTATTTTAACAAGCTTAATTTAATTTATAATACAGAATATTTAAAAAAATGTATTTTTAAAAAAATCTTTAGATATTAACGGTTGTACTATTCGATTCCAGACGAAGTGTAACTAAATGTTATCTGTCAGCTGTCACTGAACCGCCAAGATACTGATCGGCGGCATTGGCATCCCGTCCATCAATCTACTCCCCTCAACCATCAGCTCACCCTGTGTGCATGTCCATTCCATAACCGTATGTTGTAGCTTTAGATTTGTATTGTCAAAAGATCGTCGAGCTCAATAGCTATAGAATGCTTAGTATGTTAATGTTAATTTAATAGATATCTGTGTATGAGTTCAATTGCCGGTTGAAGCCAAATAGGTAGCATAATAGTTAAGTATTATATATGCTGTATATACAGTTTGAAATAATTTTGCATTTTAAAAGCGTTCCTACAGAACTATATTAAGCGAAAAGTGTCACGGTGATAAAAATGATTGCATATATTGTATATATATTAGGGGTACCGGATGAAAATGTCATAAAAAAAAGTGAAGATGCGTTCCATGGATTTTAAAAACCGCATAACTTTGAATCAGCTATAAAAAATATATCCAAAATCGCATAAAAAAAAGTTTAGTTTAGTTTTTAAAAAAAGAGAGGGAATATATAATTAATCATTAATAGACGACAAATGTTGATTTAAAAACGACATTTTCGTCCGGTTCCCCAAATATTTTTTAAAAAAATGCAATACATATAGGGATGAATGTTTTATGATAAAGGGGAAAACCTCGCAAGCGAATTGTTACACAGAGAGTTTTATCAAGAAAAATAGGGGATTTTATGTATACATTTTTCGTTTCATGTTAAAGCCAATGTATGATTGATGGTGGTGTATTTTTTTCATCGGGTGCATACGAGTCGCTTTCGTTGCGGTGCACTTGATAGACGACGGTAGGCTCCACCACTGTCCGCAGTGCAGCCAACGCCATCTGGCGGGGGGTAGTTACGGTGAAACGGTCGATTACCTTAACATGGACTAATTTGCGCCAGAAGCAGAGCTCCTGGGGACTGACTAATGATCCGCAGGGAACATCATATGTAAGTGTCACCACCAGCGGTCTTCATTATCAACCATACACTTCATCCAGGGAAAGCGTTTTCTTTTTCACCTTCGGTTTTTTCGATGCCCCTGAAACGGAGCTGAAAGTACAGAGCGAAGAAACGTGTTTTTCTCGCTGCTATCGCAACTTCCTCTTCATTAAATACGCAGTTGAGAATTTCTTCGGAACGCTTCGGAACCAAGTATTATTAATTAGGTATTACAAAATGGTACGATTAAACCAATGATTTAATCAATAGCGACCTTTTTCGATGGAAGAAACTTTCCTTGACATTATTTATTTACGAAGTAAGTCGATAGCGCTAATTTATTTAGCTTTAGAGGTCTAGTGAAGTTAACTCTCATAAACTTCGAAATTATTTCGATGGACGGGTATTACACGAAGAAGTTGCTATTTGATCACTGTGTGTTCAACCATTATAATTTCATCGATAATAGTCAAATCCGTAATTAAATTTAAAAAAATGCGTAAGCTCCTAGGTAAAGTTAATTTTATGAATTCCTTTTTTCCATTTGTTAATGAAAATTGTAAGTTAAAAGATCAAGTTATGTTTGTGTAATATATAATAAAATATGCAAGTTTTTGATCTAGTGGTTGCTTTATGCGACGAAGACTAACTGTTGGTTGGAGTTCACTTTTCGTGACATTTAGATCAGTTTGCCCTACCGTATCTATACAAGTCTCACTTGAAAAAAAATATCAATGACTTTATTTTAAAGAAGAGAAATTTAAAATAAATTTGATGGGGGACGAAAAAAAAATTAAAAACCAAAAGCACAACACCAATAAATACTGCTTTAAGTTTCTATATTTCACTTGGGGTTTCGTAGATAGATTTCTGGAAATGATTGCACAAACATAGTGATGCTAAAATATTGATGTAATTTATACGATAAATTCCAAAATTATTTTCCAGGAGTTTATACTTCCTTAGAAAATTTACATACAGGTATTTTTTTCAAACCTGTTTTATTTTTAGTATGAATAAAACTTACTTTATACCGTTTTTATGTGAGTTTTATGCTGAAAATATTTTATTTGTAGGCTAAATATTGTTCTATATTAAAATAATTTCATTAAAACGGAAAAATCTGGTTAAGACGATATTATGTAAATCATAAATACATAAAGGCTCACTAAATTATAATAGCATAGAAACATTATACAGAAATTGATAATACTAAAAATTTGAAATTCTCAAAAGCGCAAAATTTTAATAAACGAAGACATTTTGCCACAACAGCAAAATTTATTTACATGAATTAAAAATGTATAGCAAGATTTAAGTCAGGCCATGGAAAGTTATGTATTTTCTGTATTATTTAAATCAAACTAAAATTAATATTTAGACGGATATATTCCAAAAATTGAGCTCAAAATGGAGATAGTGTCTTCCATTTTGTCATAGAAGGGATTGTATGATCGATGAGTTTTAACAGTGATAACGTACGGTTATGACACATGAAGATTGAATGCCATATGACAACAGAAGAGAACTACCCTTGTGACTAACCATGGGGCGAAGCACACTGGGAATAACGAGAATTTATCCAGAAATGACTACATGAACGATAATAATGATAAATACTTTCATTTTGTTATTTATATAAACTGCGAAATTTATATATTTCTACCCATTCTGTGACTCAATTTATATTTTCGCATAAATTTAATTAAACAAAACCGGGATTTTGGATTGTTGTAATTTAAAACGGTCACGGTTTGCAATGGCCATCCTCGGTCGGCTATGTGTTGGGGTTAACGAGTCGTGAACAAACGTTCCAATGTTTTAAAATTTATATAAATATGTATGGGATTGACCCGAAAAACCTACTAAAGTCGCTATTGGCGACCGGCAAAAAGCTCACGCGCCGTTAAGCAATTGGGTCATCGGGTGAAAATTGTATTGGAAAGTGTGAAAATTAGTGCATTCACGGTGCAATAAATTTGCGAAAAACGAGCATAATGCAAGGTTTATAAACATCGTTAATGTTGACTAATTGTAACCAGCAATTTAACTGCCAATTAAATGATCGTGTATCGAATGTCCGGATGATGGTGCATCTTGTAATTAGAGTGTGGATGTAGATCTGGAAGGCAAATACGTTGTTTAAATCAGATTGTCGAACTAGATGTGTTAGACTACAACATACTAGTCTATCAGATTTAAGCAATTAAGCTAAATAGAAGTTCAACATTACAGTTATTTTGCTTCTATGTTTGGATCTTTGAAGCCAGCGTTATTTTAAAATACTGAAAAAGCATCTGATTTTTACTCTTAGAGAAAAAATATAAATATATAAATCCTTTTCTACTTAAAAAATCTTTTTCAGATAATTTTATTCTAACTTGTTTATATGTAAAAGATAATGGAAAATCACACTAAGTAATATTATAGTAATATTTTATTTCATAGGATTAAAGATATTTTTTTATGCTACTGCAAAAAAATTAAAAGCACTCGGAATTTAGGACAATGAAAGAATGCTAAGAATCTCCTGAGGAACAAAGTCACCAACGAGTATGTCCTGATACACACGAACAATGAGACAGTACTATTGAGGAAAAGTCAAAAAAGAAAACTAGAATTCTTTGCGCATTTCATATGGGGCTCTATGTTTTATTCTGCAGCATAAGAGAGACGTGGTGTTGGAAAAATACATATTTCATGTCTAAAAAAACTTGTTATGATGATTGCCAATATTCCAAATTGAAGCCTTATAGATGTGGCAGTAATAATTTTCAATTACAGTTGAACCTCAATTATCCGGATTTTTCAAAATAAAACAAAAAATATGGAGAAAAATGGAGATATATATGCCCATTTTTGCTCACGTACGCAATGGATTGCATGTTACGAAATTTACTGTATGTTTAATATCAGAAGATGGAAGCTCAGATCAAAAACGTATGAAAAGATCAAGAAATACAGATGTTGTATTTTTATGTGGTTCATACAAAGATGATCAACCGGACAGCCAATATCTGGTCCATTATTGTGTGAACAAGCAATATTTTTTAATACAAAATTAAATGGACCATTCCAATTTCAAAGCAAATCAGCGTTAGCTTGAAAAATTCCAAATTTAGAATTATAAAGAAATAATTAAAGAAATATTTGCCTCAAAAGAACAAAGTCGAGAAGACAAAAAGGAGATTTGCAAGGGGGGAGATATTGGTCCTATAAATTCTGATGCGTTTCAGTGTTGAGATGTTGCCATAAAATTGCTTGAGAACCAAGAAGAGTGTAATTTAGGAAAACTTATACATCTTATTTGAGTATTCGCGATTTGGCAGCTTCTAAAAGAAGAGCTATCTTGAAGCCAAAATCGATCATTGATTATTTTGATACGAAATAATTTATCACATGTGTATGTAAATCCAGACAAATAAAAATTATTCATACTTTCCCTGTCAATTATGTATATTTTCCAGATTAGCCAGATTTTTATTATTCGGACTACTTTCATCCCATATTAATACGAATATTCGAGGTTCTACTGTATTTACATTTGGAAAACGGTATTCAAATGATTATCTGCCCGAATTCGCTTGAAAAATTTCATAAACATATTAAAAAATGAGGTTTTTAGCTACCGGAAAGAGTGGTGTGTATTACATCTTTCCTGGTGTAATGAATAAATGGAATTAAAGCCGACTCCATAAACAATTTTTAAAAGTTTAAATTTCATAATGAAGTTTTGGATGAAGTTCCCAGGAAGCTCCTTCAAGGCATTGCAGCAGTTATATTAACTTTATGTTGAGATGCGAGCCAGCCGTAATATTTACTCTCCACTTTTAATATCGTACATTTGTTCCGGAACTTCCAGAGCGCCCCGAGCTTTTGTGTGAAATTGAACAACGCCAAAACATTTTTCATCCACGAAATTAACTTCCAAATATCGGGATAGAGTTTGGCGCGTTAATTTCGCAATAAATGTAAATTTCGCAAATTCCAACAATGACAGGCCCCGTTTTCGATGAACAAACGCAGCATTTGCTCGGTTATAAATCAGAGTTGCGGTGCGAGCCCGCTCTGTGTGATGAAGCAGAGCTTTCCATTGATTGTTGTAAGTTCCTTCAGCAGAAGCCTCCATCCTCTGATTAATTACACCGGCTGAGAATTATGGAGAATTTGACATGTTAACGATGCTGAGGGCTCTTCAAGAAGGCTAGTGTGTGAGCAATGTTCGAATTTGCGTTTAATTAAAGCAAAGAGTTACGCGCGATTAAGCACTCGACCTTTGTCGAGCTGTGACTATACCATCCCAGTTGTTTCAAGCTAAACGAACCATAAAGAGTGAAGACTATCAGATGATATGCAAACATCATTCACGAACGATTAGGTCGAAGAATTAACTTGGAAACTTGGATGGACTGCTTGGGTCATTGAATGACAATACAAAATAATGAGATAGAATTCCATTGATTGTGTCTATGTCATATAGTTACGATGCAAGATAATTTCATACACACGCTTGATTAACCTTCCTACGACAAAGAACAGAGACTTTGTTTAAGACAACAATGCCGGTATTTAATAAACAAAGCCCCTTAATGGCAAAGAGACCTTTGAAGCACGATGCAAGTATTATTTGGCTAGGTCAGACACGAAAACATCTACATGAAAATTGCTGTAATTATTAAATTTCATTTTGAAACTTTAAAGTGTTAAACAAACCAAAATTGGGCACTTTAAAGACTTAAAATATGTCCTTAATGAAGAATACATGACCAGGTATATAGATTACATTTGTACAATAACGGCATGTCAATATACTCAATAGATGAACACTATTTAAATGGAAGCGAGATGAAGACATAATTGTATGGTAGTTGATTAAATTGATCAAATTACCATTTTATTATTATGGAATTATTTTATCTACCCCTATATACCTATTGATATCATGTTAAAAATGCAGAATTTTTAAAAATCAGTATGAAAACACAATTTCAAGATTACTTTGAATGGATTTATTTTATATGTCGTTTCATATATTTCAAAGATTGCTTTGGTATTCAATTATGAATCCTTGGTATTATATATATAATTACAAAATTGAATAAATTAGTGTACATTTTGGAAACTGTGGTTTGAGTGATTTACGTAATACAAACGTTCCCACTAAGAGGCTTAAAAGGACACACTGCTAATGTATTCCTGTTACATAACCTGTATTTAGTGATTCAAATCCGTATATCGTTCTAGGTTCGATTTTACATCAAGGGAATACTTATCGGCTTAGAAAATCTTAAATGTACGATTGCATTCCAATGATAGGACAAATGCTGGATAATCGAATACTGTGTTTGGATTCCATTCAATCGGTGGAAAATAATTTAGTTCGATTGCTTAATAATAAAACACTCCCCATAACTGAACTTTATTATCAATAGAGGCAATTACGTTGGACGTAAATTGAAATTATGATTCAGTATAATGAATTTTGTGCCTCGAACGCCTTTTTTAATGGATTCAAAGCCACCATATGTACGAAATCCGTTTTATTGATAACGTAATTGAAACAGATTTGAGCACGGAGATTCCTATCGGGAAACGTGGAAATGTGAAAAATTAGTATAATTTGTCTACATCGCTGAATATTAAATTTTGGGGAGGATTAAACGCGTGGTTTTCCGCGTATGTACCACCCCCGAAACGAAGTCAGTATTTACGCTGCGTAAATCATAATTTCGTATGAAGCGAAATGATAAATGAACAAAACGTGATGGGACATTAATCACGTATCGGCGCAATACTACGGGAAAATCCTTCGAAAGGAATAAAATGTAGGACAAAAACCGGTTTTGAGGTCAGAATTTCATCGATAAAAGCGAATTTTGCATTCAAATGTCAGTCGAAAAGCTGATGTTCATTAAGTATGACTTTATTGAAACACATGTGACGTTATTCGAAGCGTTTAAAATTGATATTTTTGAAAAGTATATTAATATTTAATTAATTTGTATGTCTTTTAGTATGGTGTTTGCACTTAGCCGTATAGTGCACCGGCTGCACATGATGCAAAATTTAGTCGCTTTTTATGCGCCAAAACGATGCAGTTGCTTATTATATCATTATGAGAGCTACTCCATAAGCTATATTAAAAACTAAAGCAAATTTTCAATTAGGAAGGAAGCGTGGCATTCAAAAGCCAAAAAGTTGAGTTGTCAAATGTGGACCGCATCATGAGTGTCGATGTCTTCCCTCTTTATGACGGCTATTATTTGGGTTATATGGATCGTTATTACACATACGTTTGGCATATACGAAAATCGTATGATACGCCGAACGTGAAATAATTTATTGGGTACGATATTGGAAAAGGGTGGAAAAATGCTCCTCCGGGGTCGAGAGGGTGGGATTGACAGTCGGAAAATACCGGAAGATGATAAATGCGATAGTTGCGAGGGACATCCGCCAAATACGTTTGTAGAGAGCAATTTAAAGCAAAAAAAGGGCGCAACTAAGAAATTCAAAAATGGGGGAACCCCTAGCGGCCGATGAAAATTGAAAATTACACACATAAAAGCGCCACAATAAATCCTAATCCTACCGAGTCTCTCCAGCCGGGATTGGTCTCGAAAAGGGTTGCAAAGAGCGTGACCTGTGGTACTTGCAGTAATTTTAAAACCGCCACTGAAACCGGTGAAAAATGGCGACGATCTGTCTTCGGGGATTTGCGGCGTTGAATTTATCCTTTTAAGTCCAATAAAAGATGCTTTTATTTACCAGCGTCTTCAATCTATTATCTCGTCCGGGGTTTAACGATGTGGGGTGACATGAACATGGATTGTCACTTTTATTTCACAATAAAAAAACTTATTTCATAACAGGATCTGAGAGCTTTTTCGTTTTCACTATGTAGACAAAAAACTGTAAAGAGAGAAATGATTATATGGCCAGTATAAATTTTGAGCCATCATTCATTTACGAGGGTCCTGCGTGCAAATAGGGGTGTTCATAATTTATGCATAAATTAGTCAGTGAATTAATTTAGATATGATTAAATATTTTGAGTACCAAATTAAATGTCATACTACAAATTTGATTTTCCAGATTTTAGAAAGAATATACTCAAATGCCTAGTAAAATCATGATTTGCAATAATAATGAAAATAATGACAATTTTGGCACTCGTATAGATATTCTTCTACTTAAAATTCCTATTAAAATAATTCAACCCTAATTGAGAATGAATTATATGAAATATTCTTTCAATAGATAAGTCTCATTTTTTGTACAATCCAAACTAATAACATACTTCTTTGATTATTGAAATTTTAGTGACTATAGCAATGTACTTTAGTCAAATTTTAAGTCATTCCCATAGCATATTTTACGATAATCCTCGTTATGGTATGACTTAAAACGTATTCTTATTAAATTCATATTTTCATTTGAATGAAAAGATACCGCGATGTTGCTCCATGAATACTAAAATCGCCAGGCAACGATTCAGTCAAACCTAAAATAATGTCGAAACACCCAAGACACTCCTTAATTTTTTTTTAAATCCAGGACGATAAAAAACGTCCTCAAACAGCGAAATAAAAGTTTCACGTCTCGGAATATTGCCGCTGTGAAAACCGTAAAGCAATAAATTATTCATTCTCACGCTATTCGCGGTTTCCTCATAGAACATAATTCCCGCGAACGACGAGGGATTACTCCATAAGCCATCGTAAACCTCGCGGAACCTTAAGGATTAAACCCATTACGAACAGGATTGCTTTTTGAATATTCAATAAATTCCGATAGGATGTTTCCGATATAAAAAGTTGATATAACCATAAAATTTATACCCAAATAAAATATCTCACGCTGTATTTCGACTGTGAACACAAAAGAACTTCACAAACAAACAACTTCGATATAAAAAGGAAAACATTTCAATACACTGGATACGTTTATAGTCTATCCGATAAAAATGGGCAACATTATTTTAGATAGTGTCTATTTTTAGTGCTTCATCCTCGTGAGACTTCTTTTCGATCTTCGTGCTGGAAAAATATAAGTTTTTCCCAGCAAAAATATATATTGTATTAATATAACGATGCATTAAAATTTCCTTTTATCTCTTACGAAACAGTAAGAAACTGTATGAAATGGGCATACAAGCATTTCACCCTTAATATTAACATATAAATACATGGAGCAAAGGTTGTATGGCCGTGCATTCTGACTGCATGTGAACTGGGATAAAATCTGTTCCACAAGGGATGCTGTGACAAGTAAAATATGCATTTAATATACCGCACTGGTGTAATCTTTTTTGATTTATATTATGGAGAGTGCATGAAGCAAAAGTGCCAACTTTACACATTTCGTAGTGAAACTTTTCGCTTTTATTTTTGAAGACGACATCATAAAAAAATGTCTACCAATTCAGGGGTTGTCATGTTTCAGTCATAAGTTGGTATATAAAACTTTTAGATGTTGATGAAAGTGCCATAATTAAAAAAGGCTGCTATAGTGAAACTTAACTTAAACATACTTTAAAATGTTGTTCAATATTTATTTATTTAAGAAAAAAAGGGCGCGTATTTTGAATAAAACTAATTAACCTCCAAAATCCTCAAATTTGTCTCTGATTGAGGTATTGTGGAATATGTTAAATTAAAAGGCCAAATTACTAGGTAGTATATGTTAAAATACTGAGAAAAATATTAGATAAAGCGAAAATAAATATATTTTTTTCTTTGGTTGCGTCTTTGTCGTCAGTTTGCCTTGGGTTGCTGTCGAGTGAATACGTCAAGATTAGTGTCATTTTGAAGTTCTGTTGTTTGTCTTACTTTTACAAATATTTTTATATTTTTTTAGCCATAGTGAAAATGTCCAAGCCAGAAATTGATGAGACACATTTGCGATTTTGTTTACTGTTTTTATTCGCTAAAGACCAGGCTACCCAGAGCATCTGTGATACATATGGTAACATATTGAATATTCGAAAATGCCAAAGATGGTTCAAAAAATTCAAAAGTGGCGACAGAGATTTGAAAAATAAACCAAAATCAGAACGACCTCTAATAATAGACGATGACGCATTAAATTCTCTAGTAGAATCTGATCCTCGAAAAATAATAAAGAAATTATCACTAGACATCAGCTGTCTCTGATCGACAGTAAAAAACCATTTGAAAAGACTCGGGAAAAAACATAGACAGGGAATTTGGGTACCGCACGAGCTGTCATCAACGGTCTTGGAACAACGGATGATCATTTGTTCATCGCTATTGTCCAGGTATGAAACCGATCCATTTTTAAAAAGGATCGTTACTGGGGATGATAAGTGGATCTTCTATAACAGTTCGAGAAGGAAAAACAGTGGATTTCTTGAAATCAAGCACCTGTTTTTATTCCTCAACCGTCATTATTCTTGAAAAAGGTCCTCTTTTATGTTTGGTGGGATTTTTTTGGCGTAATTCACTACGAATTATTAAAAACTGGCCAAACTATCACAGCAGAACTATACCGTGCCCAATGAGATAGGTTAAAATGCTCAAAAAGCGATCAGTGCTAGTTAACAACCAAAGAAGAATATTACAACATGATATTGTAAGACTACACGCAGCAAGGATTACGCAGAACAAAAGAAGGGAACTGGATTTGGAAGTGCTGCAACATTCATCATATTCTCCTATTATTGCAGCTTCAGATTATCATCTTTTCAAGTCTATAGAACATTCGCTTCGCGATAAAAAATTCACTTCTGTGGATCCAAGTGAAATATCATTTGGATTCTTACTTTAGTGGAAAACCGGCCGAATTTTATGAAAGCGTCATTAAAAAGCTGCCTAATCTATGGAGGGCGATTATAAATAACAATGGAAATTATTTAATTGAGTAATATTGTACAGCTTTTATTAAAATATTTTTTTTCTCCAAATAACATAAAAATGACATTTCTTTCCGCTTTACATAATAATTAAAAATGTGCGACCAAATATGATAGCAAATAAATGTCAGATATCAAGCGAGTAGCGCGCATTGCCACACGTCACCCACCATCCGGCGATTTATCATCTAAGCCCAAACTCGTTGTCAAGCACACCCAATTAATTATATTAGGATTGTTCATTTCGGCTTATTTGTTATATCACCGTGTAAGATGTAATGTTTCATCCACATTTCGTATGTAAACGACGTATTCAGGGGTAAACCTGTGCCGGATGTAGGCATCTAGCGTCCACCGGGGAGCTGCGAGGAGGCGAAACAAAATAAGGAAAGCACCGTTTACATAATAAGGGTTGCTTAATAAGTCGCCGGGATATGGGGTTTTATTGAGGCGTGTTTAGTTTTATTTCCGCATTTCACGGGGCAGGCTGGCGTGCGGTGAAAAGTTGCGTGACTCCAGGAATGGCAGGACTTACGTAAGTAGGAAACGTGTCGAGTCAAATGTGCGTGCCGGGGGGAACTTTGCTCCGACCAAGTTTCAGATGTCACAAACCGAAAAGATCATAGGTCGAACAATGTCCAGCTGAAGGTGTGTTTATGATGGGTCGTAAAAATTTGCACCGAAAGGGTCGCCGTGTAGTGGATGTGTCTGCATTGGCGACAATGCGTAAGGGAGTTGATTGAAAAGCGACATCGTAAAAACGGGAACGCGTGTCCTCCCTGCGCATTGAGATACGAACCTGGTAGCTTTTTAAATGGGGAGAGCGAAAATAAAATACAAAAATTGTACATATACATTTATACTAAAAATCCTATATATTCGTTTTTTTCCCTTAAAAAAAGAGATCAAAATATTGATTCAATACGAATTTTATTCATAAAATGCTTCTAAAAAATTTCAAACTGGACGAATAATTGAAAAGTATATCCGATCCTCAATTTACATTGGGGTTAAATTTTAATGTATACCGCGCAAAAAAAGATAAGATATCCACATAAATATTATACATAGGCTCTTTTGCCTAAAATCAACTCAAAATATGTACTCGATTCGACGAAAGATACCATGCAAAATAACCTGTGTAAAAAGAGGATCAGGTGAATTTAAATTGTACAGAATGAATTGAATGTTCAAAGTTCATAGATTACAATTTGACTCTTATTGAAAAATATTAGGTTCAAATCCACACTGCGGGGAAAAAATCACAGTACCAATAAATTTGGCACATTGAAAGTGTTAGCATTTCCAATTGATTGCCTCAATTTAGTTTAACTTTGATTTTATGGATTTTAACGAAGATTTCCAAGAAAAGTCAAAATAAAATTCTTGTTCTTTAGAAATATATCCTATGGAGTATTCTGTTATTATAAAATGGAACTATTGAAAATGTGTGAGTTTTTTTTAAATTTCTATCAAACTTGAATATATTATTAATATGAAGAAATTTTAGTACAAGTGATATGAAAATATTTTCAGAATCAATAACCAGAAAGAGACAATGAAGAATTTTTCCAGCAGGCTAGGAAGTTTTTAAGTGTCCATGTAATGTTTGCTCTGGTAACAAGCGCTGTGAAAACACAAGTTTTCAACGTGCTGCAATTGTCTTTCCAAAGGTGACAAAAGAGAGCAAATAACATCTGATATAGGGTTGAAAGCCAACGTTGAAAGTATTTAACTTGACACCAAGTCTGGAAACCGAAATTGAGTTCCGCAGTGCCTTGTACAAAGTCTTAAAAATGAACGTAATGCAAACTTCAATTTTGCTAAGTTTTCCAAGTGGAAAGTTATACGAGAATCTTTTGTCTACTCGGAGAACTATATAGTGGAGAGCGTATTATCCATGGCTGTCAAGAAATTTATTTATGATAAGCCGAAAATGGAAAAGCATTTTTCCATCAATCTTCGGGAATGGCGAGCCAAAAAAGGTTGGAACTCGACTGGGATATTTCGCGCTTGATTGACCAATTTGCATTGAACATATCATTTAGATGCAAAATATCTTATCTAGATATCAAAAAAAAATCCTTTTAAAACAGTCTAATTTTATAAAGTGCAAAAATAAAGCGTATTTCTGCAAAGATATCAAATACAATCTAATAGAATCCAAGGCAGGTCAAATGGAAGTCGGGATCAAAATTTCATTCTCTATCTGAATTGTTTTACTGCAATATTGCCACACAAATTGTTTTGACGTTTTCCAATAATCCGACCAAAGCAATTTAATCTATTGGATATTGGCAATGCTCTTATGATCGAAAGTCATCTAAATTTGTTTGCTACAAAATAGCAGGTTGTTTATACATTTGAAAAGTGTTATAAATATACCAAAAGTACGTTGAATTACTATATTTTTTTTATATAAACGCTAGTTTGTTTAATTTAATAATAACATTGAATATTCGCAATGGAATTATTAAATAGTAGGATTGCTTTAAATACAATTTTAATAATCAGTTATCATTCGCAAATTTAAACAGAACTCTTGCGTCAGTATCGTGAAACGCAATAATTGTGCCGCAAAACGAACAAGAATTTCCCCAATTTTTGCACGCAAGCATTTTAACGTCTTCTTTAATGAGAATCTAGCATACAATCAATGCAAAAAAATATATTTGATTGAAAGTCAGATTGTGGATTTTTTTAAGCTATACCAAAAAAATTATAAATATCTAATGTATATATCTAACTATTAATATTTGGCACACAAATTACTATTTATGCGTGGAGATTTATGGCATATTTTAAGTATTTATATAAGAGTTTATATTCATCATAATATATCTCCATGTATAAGAAGAATGAAAACAATCCTGCTTATGAATTTTTTATAAATTTGCAAAATATTGATTCTATGGTGGGCAAAAACATGTAAATTTTATTGAATATAATATACGAGTATATAAATATGCATTTAGTATAATGAGCATTTATAGTCCCAATACTGGATTAGGCAATGTCTACTCAGTTAAGAATTTCAAAGCCCTAAGAAACAGGGGTTGGTCTTCCAATTTAATGAATTTCTGTCTATTGCGGCGGGCAGAAGGGTATAAATTTCATTCTCGTGAGTGAGAAATGTTGATGTTATTTTGAAAAAGCAATAATATGCAAAGCGGGGTTGATGATGACTGCCCCCGAAATAATAAAATGAACGAATGTGGCTCTCAAGTCACGTCATATCCTTATTACGCCCAAATGAAAAAGAGCATTGTTCGAGGAGAAAAAAAATATCTTCGCCGAGATCCGTTTTCATTTTTCGCGTCGAAAAGAACGGGCGAAGAAACAAAAAAGCTCAAATTACAGACCAATCAAAGCTTTTACTTATCCATTTAAAATCTAACCCGGGCTTGGAGGGTTTCACGCCACCCTTGGAAATCGCCGAAATTATTTGGGCGCGTTGAAATTAACGCGTTCATATTTTACAAAGCCGAATGTATTTATTGTGCGGTCTGGCGAGGGGGCTGAAGGTTTGCGTGTCGGGGGTTCCAGGATCGATCCCGCGTAGGTCGGGGGATTGAACCGATGATACATTGATAACCCATTCGGTTTTGCTCCAATTTACATTCGTATTTGTATGGGGGGACAGCCTTTCGGCCGGGTTTCGAACAATCCCGTTTGGTGACCTGAGTGAATTTGGAGTCGATCGTTCGTGAAATCCTTTCAGATCGGCTAAAAAGAGCATTTAGCTAATGGAAGAGGTCGGAAGTGGAAATGAAAATGACAATTCTATGCCAGCTGGCGATGGGAAAACTAGGTTTTTGTAATTGCAAATAAAAAACGATGAACACTTTCAAAGCGATTCGTTTGTAGGACATTTTCATGTTTTGGGAAACTGTTGTTTATTTTAAATTTGCACTTCAAAAAGTGGCAAAAGTACGGAATGAAAGCCAAAAAAGCAATGTTTTCAACTGCAAAAATATTAAAAATCAAAATTATTATTATATACAAATGATCGTCAAAAAAATATATAGAGAAAGCAAATTTCCCAGAAGTTAAAATTACTCCTATTTTCATTTTTGAATCGATTAATCACATCATTGATTGCAATTAATAGTGATTCAAATGATGAATTATGAAATTTCTCATATATTTTAAATACATTAATTTGATACATACCTATTATTATAATCGACGTATTTTGAAAATGTTTTATATCTTTTATGTGATTATAGAAAATAGAAAAGTCAGCCATGTGGTTTATTTTGACGTCAATGGTGCTTAATAATAATGTGGCCAAAATTAATATTTTCCGCGATGTAAAATAATGAGTTGATTTGAAATATTATTTGTTGAGTGTCGAAATGATGGTATTCCCCGATGGAAAATTTGGTGCGTCATTAATTACACTTTAAGTACATTCTGTAACATTAACACAAGGAAATATTCACTCATTTTTACGACTTTTATATGAAGGGTCGTTGATGGTATAGGGTTCAATTAGAATAAATAGATGGCTGCACGAATTCCCGTAATTGCGTTAGTACATCACATCTTCGCGGCGTTATCGCTTATTAATGACACGCCAACCGGGCGGTATGTCATAAACCCAAAAAGCGAAATTTTAATCAGGACGAACAGAAAAAAAAAAATCCATACAAATCCGGGAGTAAATATTGAGATCTGACGAAATTGCAGATAAAGGAGGTCCCTTTTCCTAAACGAAGAAAAATAACCGAGGGACAGTGAATGTTTCTTCGCACTTCAGCGGCGGCACGACAGCGACTGGTATTTGTTTATTTTATTACGGTATATCTTATTTCCACATTCCCTTTTTTTATTGGACCATTTGTGGAAGATCCCATTCCTGTTTTACGAAATGCGTTTTTCTCGGCGCTTCAAATTACCGTGGAATTGGTATTCATTGGATGTGTGCCGGAAACGAGTAGAGAAATTACCGACGTATCGTCACTTTTTATTCCCAACGGGACAATACAGATATATCACCGGGACAAAGGGAGACATAAATTATACTGATCTGGAAGACGTATTAAAATGAGGACGGCAACCCGTCGGCGGTAAAACCCTCAATTCCAATCGCGCGTGGGAATCGAACTGCAGACGGGAGCAGCGGGGAATGCTTCAATATAGTTAACGTACCCTATGATAACGAATATTAAATATATGGATCAAATTTGTGTTGGTATAGTGAGTAGTCCTGGACGTTAATTATAAGGATTCCGAAACAAATCCAGATTGTGGATAAATAATATAATTATGATTAACATAATATTTTAATGTATTTGTAAATAGCAATGCAAAATTACTATCCATAAGATGCCACATCTGTTATCTTAAAAAGAAAAATATTTATAATCGATCATATCAATCTAACTTTAGTTAGATAGGTTGATGCAAAATATTTTACGTATTTTTGTTTAAAGACATCATCTGTTTAAAGATAAATCTGTTCCTAAACTATTATTTTGTGTAAAGGATGCCATATACCTATTTTTTGATCAGTTTTGACTTGGTCAACGAGTCATGAAAAGTCTTAATTTATTTTTAAAATGTCTATGAATTTAATAAAGGAAAGCAAAATACACGGTAATGGTGCAAATAAAATTAGATTGATTCAAATTTGGTTTTCGATTTTTGCACAGATTAATAGCAGGTGATGAAAAATGGGTAGTATGCAATAATTTTATAAAAAAAAGCCCTTGGGCAAATATTGTTGAACACCCCTAAGGTCAATATGCGTCCAAAAAAAGGTTAATGCTTCGTGTTTGGTGGGATATAAAGGGAATTGTTTATTATGAGCTCTTGGAACACAAACAAACAAACAATTAAAGCCGACAGACATTGTGATCAATTAACAAAATTGAATACGGCTCTTGACAAGGAATGACTAGAATTAGTGAATAGGAAAGGGGTAGTATTTCACCATGATGACCCCCAATCGTATGTAGTAATAAGAACGAAACACAAATTAATAAAGTTGAATTGGGAGAAAATGAAACATCCAGCACATTTTTCAGATCTTGCCCCATCCGATTTTTACTTATTCAGATTGCTATAATTTTTTTTTAAATAAAAAAATACTTGAATGGAGTAAGATCCCTGGATTTGTATTTTGCATCCAAATCTTATGCTTTTTATATCATTCAAATTCACATTCAAATCATCTTGTCTTAACTTTAATATATGCAGAAAAAATGTAAAAACACCCATGAAACAGAGAATTTAAAATATGTCAAGCATTGAGGATTTTTTTAGTATATGGGATAAGGAAAATATGTTTTAAATATTGCAGATTATCTTAAAGATATACGAAAATTCTGAATGTAAAGATGCAGATGGAAATAATTATACGTATGATTTAAATATCGATATATTGCATTGCAATATTAAATAGATATCAAACGGTTTTTGTGGTAAAATTCGATGTAGATGATTTTGGCCCATTTAGGACGAATTTATGCTCCCAAATAATTCCTAATCGAATTTCTATGTTTAAATTTTCCATCAAATACATTTCGCATGATTAGGCAGATCTTTGAATTATGCCGACAGATGCCGCGGGTATATGAAAGCACGATATCTAAGCAAATATAATCGTTCGCTAAGTTTTGAGGCGAGATTAAACGGGTTTATTTGGCGAAATAAGCTCAGCGGCTCATGCGAAAACTTTATAATGGCAAATAAAATTTGTCCGAAATTTGCATATTCGATTTTTGAAAATTAGAGCGGCGAATTCAATTCCAGCTCCTGGCAGGACTCCAAAAGGCGTTGGATGTTCGTGTGTGTGACACTGAAAACGCGTTCCGGGGTAATTTTGAGTAATTGTCATTTTAGCGTCGCTTTTTGCTCAGCGAAATGTGAGAGAATTGTATTTTAATATGAAATGAGTATTATTTTGGGAAGCAATATAAAAAAATACAAAGACGCTGAAATTAAGGCTGAAATCCATCGATCAAAAGTAATTTTGTCCAATAAATTTATGACGTTTATTTTCAATTTATTGATGGGAAAATGATAGAATTTCAAGCGTCCGATTTATTAACGTCCAATTCAATTGTGACCTTATAGTTTTTACATCGATTGGGAGAAAAGGTCAAAGTGGTTCCGCTCAAAGGTCATCAAGAGTTCATATCAGACCGATTTATCATTGAAATTTTGGCTCGAATTTCGCCCCGAAGCATCATTGTTATGTAAGACGAAAATATCTTCAAGGGATGTGCACATTAAATGTATGAAGTGTATCGAAAGATTTGGCTCAGAGCCAAAGGCCGTTGGCATAACGAGGCTAACGAATGCATCTTCATGCAACCTTCGACATCCAGAATCCCCGCCTTTGTTTGGGGGTTTATTTTTTGACGGGGTATTTTTGCCTTGTTCGCATCGAATGAGATGAAATTCGAGCCAAACGACGTTATATAAAATTGATATTACAGCAATTGTATTCAAAATGTTTCAGATTCAGCGTTTGGGTCTTACCTCAACAGCAATGCGATGCTACAAATTTTCCCAAAATACTGCGCTTTAAATGAACTCCCCCTTACCTGAAAAGAAATAAAAATGCAACGATTAGAATACAGTTGGATCGAAATTTGGCGCCAATTTTACGCCGCCGTTGCGAATTATTGCGCGACAAAGTTCGCAAATAAGAGTGCTATTCTGTTGACCTGGCGGCGGAATGAAAACTTTTTTAATTTCAATTAATACGCGAAATTGCGGGAAATTTTATGGTAATGGCGGCAGTTAAGAGGTGAAAATGTGTGCCGGTTTCATTATAATTTAGCTTAACGGTTTATTTAACGAATTGCCCGGCGCAAATATTGGGGGGCATAAATCACAAATATTTTGCCGAGAAAATATGCGCCCTGTTTGCATAAATATGCGCAGTTAATAAACCGAGCGTTAAAACAAGATTAAATTCGAAAAAATATACATACATCGGGGGTGTGTCGGTTTTGCATTTGATTCAACATATTAAGAATGATTTGATGGTTTGATTCGAAGTGCATGCGTTTGATAAGGATGCATCCAAATGAAATTCGAGTGCATTAATGTGATGATATCGATGATGCATCATGATTGAGGAATTTGCAAGCCAAGTATTCCGGTTGGGCCGTGTGCGTTTACGTAAAGGCGCCCATCCGTTAGAGAAATCACATAAAATTCTTAGCGCATTGCAGATATATAAAATACGGAAGCCAAACAATGAATGCGAAGACTCATGCTGATTTAGTGCTAGTTTTTTCAAGTGATAAAGCTTTCTCAAGGCTCTCATACATATTAAATTAGAATATGACTGCTCAATATATAAGACATGTATACATTCGATGAAAACGTACCTAATATATTCATTTCCTGTTTGTTTTCCTAACGCAGGCGGTCACGTGCGGATTATTCCGTCACTCTCGTTATCAATGTATCAATTTTTCATGTATATGTATGAAAATAAACGAAAATCATGCGATATCTCCGATAACAAATAGCACCAATAAATTGAAATTTATTCTAATTTATTTATTTATTTATTAATTTTAAAACGTTATTTATTCGTGTATATGAGTATATTAATAAATTTCGACTAGTTAAGTTCGTATGTATAAATATATGTATACTTAAGTTATATGTATATTAAATTTTCGTTTTTAAAATGGACATTTTATTTCGATATTGCTTTTAATGTAGTCAACAATTTTGGTACATTCTGCGAAGGAAACAGATGTGATTTATCAAAATAAAATGGTGATGAAATGGGCCTTTTGTTTTTTCAGGCTGGGCTTTCGTTCGATCTTCCGGAATAATATCGACAAGTGCGTTCGCACAAATTCGGATGTTATACAATATCAAAATTATGCGAAACGTATGTCGGCTGCTTAAGATTTTACATACATGGAATACACATAAAGCATGGAAAGTACAGTTAGAGAAGAGTCCGAATAGTTCGAATTGAAGGCCGACGAAAGTTCGCCGGTGGTTCGAAGAAGAACGCAATCTTCAATTCGAGCGAGACATGTTTTTTGAAAGAAGAAGAAGAAAGAAAAGGAAGAAGTAAAGTTGGAAAGCCCGAAAAACAAAAGGCGCACCTCGGTAGCCGCGAGTGCCTCTAGATGTAACCGGCGACCCGCTCAAACCGACACTGAGCTCAGGGGCGGCTCATGCCGAGTATAATACCGGAAAAGCCGCCCACCAACACAGGCGCAGCGCGGCACACGGATGCGGAAAATCGCTGGTGGGGGTCGCAGGCTTCGAGGGTGGGGGAGCGCAGCGCCGAAGGTCTCTTTCGCCGAGGGCGGATATGTATATCGGGGGTCTCCCTCTGGTCGAGCCGCCCTAGCCGCCCGACACTTAAAGCGCCCCTATTATTTCAGCATTACGCGACTCCGTGTCGGTCGACTCTGGCTTTCATCCCTTACACTACGGTGCAATCTAAAAATGCTTATCTCCGTCGCATCGCGTTTTGTCATTCCAGATAATTGTCGACGTGGATTTACCACCAATGCAGACGGGGGCATTCGTCGCAAAAAGCCCCAAAGAGAAACAACCCAAACTTAAACCGACCTCATTATAAGATAATAACGATTCAGCGACCGTTCACACACTTTTGCGATATTCACGCTTATGACATACCAGAGTAATGCTTCAAATTTAAATGAACTCAGCTTTGACGCTTAGACTAAATAGAAGGCCGCTTACAGTACAGCATTTTTGGCCGTAATAACGAAACATTGTGGGCCGTAAATCGAAATAATATCTTATTATCTAGAAATTAGATTGAAATTATCCTTTAACGGAAATGTTATTAACTCAATAAATACCGCTAAAAATTAGAGAGTTTGAATAAAAACTTTGTTAATGGTAAATTTAATGGAAATCAAACGGTGGGTCGCATATTAATAAAAAATAGATGCTCAGATGAACCGAATGTACATATTTATTAAATATAAGAAATATAGGTGATCATTAAAATATTGGGTTCGAAACTTATAATTTGACCTCATAGAACATTCATTTTCAATAGTTAATGATATATTTATAATAGCAAATGCATTCATATTAAATGATTCGAGATACTAATTGTGAATTATTTCACTTTTTGATGCCAATTGATGGCAAAAACAATAGTACAATGGGACCTTCTAAAAAAAGGGGCTGTTTCAAGCAAGCTGACATTTTAATGTACAAAAAATATATTTGTGTACAAAAATATACAAAATTATGAGAAATATCAATCAACTATCATCTGAAGAATAAAGATCATTCAAATATACGATGAATAGACACATTTTATTCCATATACTGCATATTATGGAATAATTAAATAAAAACTGAATAATTCCGATCATATATTTTGTATATTTATTTTGATCATTTTAACTTCTATTTGATCCAAATACAAGACCTCACAACCCTTGCAATACAATTTATAAGCCCTCAGGCAATCCAAAATGTCAAATTATAGAACAATAAAAGTTATTTTCGGCATAAAAAGTAGGCTTAATACATAATGGCTTTAATATGTATTAGGAAATTTTTATTTTGGATATATGGCATTTTTCCTGAGGCGTTCTATATTTTAAATTTCTCCCTATAAACAAAATTTGACTTTTTTACTAAGAAATATATCAAATTTGAGAACAATTATTATTTGAAGCAAATGATTGTATTTTATTATGTTTAAGATAAAATAATCGTTTTTGGGAATACGTTCACTAATAGATATGGTGTCAGTATTGAGTGTATATGGCAAATTAATGCATTTTATGACATGTCATGGGATTAAAACTATATATAATCTCATTCTATAGTAAACCATGTGTGCTTTTGACTTCGAATGGGAAAATTTTAATTGTGATCGGAAATTATCGACATCGAGTAATGATGCATATCTTCATTAATTTTCAGGCGATATGAGAGCCAGATGAAAGGCATTAAGCTAACTGAAAATTACAAAATTAACAATTAAATAGCATGATCAATAAATTGAGCTTAATCATTATGAAAAGAGGTTTTTGGTAGAATTTGGTATCGATATTTTAATACAATGAAGTTCCATTATTTCAACTGCAACTGCACATATTCCATACAATTCGGTGCA
Source organism: Stenopsyche tienmushanensis (assembly GCA_008973525.1). NCBI lineage: Eukaryota > Metazoa > Arthropoda > Insecta > Trichoptera > Stenopsychidae > Stenopsyche > Stenopsyche tienmushanensis. Next base: position 950,711 of record WACJ01000071.1, on the reverse strand, counting down.
ATTAGACTCAAAACAATAAATTTTGTACTGCAACATTATTTAATAATATTGTTTAACTCGATTAATAGTAATTTGACTTTTTGATACATACAATTCGTCTGAAAAATGTGTAAAATTTCAATAGCTGAATTCAATTGAATGTATTTAGGCGAGTGCTTAACATGAAATTCTTAAGATATTCCTGGAATGGTATTGTGCCTTTAGTTTAAAATGAAAAATAATAAATAAGGGTATATTAAAAGGAAAATGTTCAATAGAGTCTGCCTTAAGGTATGTGGAAAATACTTCTCTTCTAGCTTAGAGGCGATTGAAAAATATTTGAAAAATCTAAGTAACATTACAGACGTCTGGATACGAAATAGAGAAGCAAGGAAATGTACTTAAAGAAATGCACGATACGGAGAACATCCAGCAAAAGTAGATAGACAGTTAAATGCTGAAAGAAATATCTTTCTCTTATTTAGTTAATTGACGTGGTGAGGAAGCGGCGATGGGATGTTCTGCTAAACTTTACTTTCCTACAAAGGGAGTTTACTTCCCATCAACTTCCAATTTCGCTAACAAGTGCAAAGGGTGTAAGAATATATCCCGATGCCTCCGAACTAATTGCTACCTCGCTCTGAGCTTTCCAAAAATTAGACATTCATGTTCTCTCGACAATTATAAAAGTTCAAAGCTACAGCCTTCCTTTCGGCGTTTTATTCGAAAAAACAAATAGAATAGTATCGAAGGGGATGGAATAATAGAGGAGCTAAATACCCACTTAACAAAAACCGAACGGTATGGATTCTTCTGGTAAGACAAGCAATCAGCATAATCTGTCTTATCGGGAAAGCTTTTTCCGTTCGCAAGATAGCTTGAAAAAACCACCCTGAATGTCAATGAGGAGAAAGACAAATTTATTTAATTATCTTGAAACCTTGTTAAAAAATCGATTTTTGTGTAAATTTAAGGCATTTAGGCAATCTTGCATTACATGGCGAGAATATGACCTATTATTTTTCAGCATAGAATTATTATATTAAAGTATCTGCAACATTATATTTTATAAGGGTTGTATCGTTAATAACGTAAATAAAAATTTCAGCAATGATGAAATTTTCTGACAGAGCTTTGAGCTTGAGTTTGATAGTTTTCTTTAAAAATATCATGAGTTATTAAAAAAATCTGTAGAATTATTAATCATATTCATTGGCGATAATTTAATCGGCGTGATAGAAAACGAATTTTTGTAGGTCCTCACGTAAGCGCTGTTAATTGCAATTGTCGGGGGGTGAAAAAGGAGCCGCTGCCATTTCCCGGGGAGGAAATTCCAATCTCTACGCTTCGTCTACTTAACTATGCATTTCCTCGCCCCAGAGAGAATTTTAAATTCAGTTGTCCTCCGAGAGGATAATTTAAATGAATTCGGAGGATTGTTCAAGGTGGTTAACCGGAAAGTCGGGATGGAGTGGAGTCTCAGATGCAAATAAAATTTTCTACTTTTACGCGACCGCAACGGAATGTTTTATTCTAACGATGTTAAATGTATCGATTTCGAACTATCGTCTGGATTTAATACCATAAAAATAAAAAGATTTAATTTATTACATGTAAAGGGGTAAAAATCTAATATTAATTTTAAAAAAATGCAATTTTGAACCAATCAAGCTTAATATTATTATACAATTCTAACACATTAAGCATACAATTCATGATTAATAAATATTTTTGTGCTATGGGGGAAGAAATTTATTTTTTTTGATCAAGAAATAATTCCCATACTTTGAATTTTTTGTTTGCAAATTTATTTCAGTACAAATAAGTACATATAAAAGTTTCTTCAAATTGTTGAAAAATGTGAGAGACATGACGGTTTATGGTGAAGTTTTGGCTTTTCAACTTTCAGGGGTTGTCTTAAAAGGACTTAATTTATTTTGTGGTCCTTTGGACTTGGGATTTGGTTTTAGCAATAAAGCAAGAGGATATCTGCAAAAAGGTCAGAAGATAAAAAACCCAGTTAAAACTTTAAATGCGTTTTACTCAAAAGTACGTTTTTGGTACCAGTAACCATGATGTATTTTTATTTGATACATATTTATATAATGATATATTGTATTTATTTAACACTATTTAATATTAGATTTATTTTGATACTTTATTATAACTTTTATTGTGTTTTTATAATTACATGTGCCCTTATGGTGATATCTGGATAAATAAATAACTTCAAAAGATATTTAGCAACTTCAAGTGAAAGCATTTTAAAATAAACTTTGTGGAAGAAATATAATAAATGCTTATCATACATAAATATAGAGTCTTCATACCACAAATTCATCGTTTGTTAAAAAGAGCTTGGTTGGGTATTCTGCTTACTCATCTGATATTTCTGTATCAGATTGTAGTTGCTTTGAAACTGCTCGATATTATCTTGATCGAATACAGCGTTTGGATCCACAGCAAAAAATCTATTAATGCTTGAAATTTAAATAAAAATATTTTTATATTTGGCATAAAAATATGATATTTTTGGCAAGAATAAACTGCAAGCTTACATTGTTGTTGTGGTACAATTGTCAGATCATTTGATAAAAGAACATACATCATTATACATAATAACGACATGTGATGATTTATTGATAAAAATATTTTTGAATAAATCAATTTAACACATATAGCGCGAATTTATTTTCAGTGATATAAACGAGTGGTCCAGTGTGAAACGTTTTCATCTCGTAATGAAGAGCACGAGATTTTTTTCTTTTATCAGGCCGGCTTTATCATAAGTCGAAGAGATTGTATTAAAAAGGGCTGAAGTAATACGAGTAATAAAATTTTTAACGAACCCGAAGAGGAAGGAAAGGCGATAAAAATTATATCCTGGAAGAAGTTTGTCCGGCGGCGTTTTATTAAAACGTCTCATTCACAATCGCGGACGAGGCCATGTGACGGATATTACAGCTTCTTTTTCGCTCGCCGGAAAATTAAATTAGAAGTGGCATTATGAAAAATGATTCTATATCCCGTCGTTGTAAAATAGTTAGAGCCGTGTCGGATCTATGCTGAAAACCATTAAAACTTTGCTCTGAAACTGTGGAACAAAACCATAAACTTTTAACGCCGATCATTTGTGCGACTCAGTATGGTTTGCTCCGCAGGAAGGTAAAAGGGTCGCCGAGATTAGATTGAATCACATCGTGAATAAATTATGACGTCATATGGTATGGCAGAACTGAATATTTGCTCTTTGTTTCGTCAGAATGAACTTGAAAATGTTAAATATTTATGAGAAGGCTCTACACGCGAGCTTAAGTACTTTCACCCAGTACAGCCACATTTGTAAAAAAAACCACATGCTTTATTTAAAGCCACAAATATACTATGCACGGAACTATGACCTCCGAAAAAAGCTTCACGAACTTGCATTTTAAATGCTTAATTTTTAAGCGAGATTGCTCCAGATAAAAATTAATGGACGCCAAAGGGAAAAATATGAATATTCACACAAAGTGAGATTTTATAGTCTGTATTATTCAGTAAAAATATGTCTGATTATATTACCAGAATGAAATAAAAAGCATAGTCTTAAATATAATTTTGTAACTAGATGACCTGTATTTATTCATTCAAGATGTTAAAATTTTGTTATTGAAAATAACGTCATTGAAAAACTGTACGCCAATATGAATCTCCATTTTTATATGGTATGGTAAATATTGTGTTAAGTATACATTTTCAATGTCCAACATCCCCTATATATTAAAACATATTTTAAGTAAATCGAGTCATTAGCTAAAAATGCTTTCATTTCTCACAATATCAGGAAAATAGTTATTAGGGAGGCATTAGTGAATAAATATTATATAATATCTACGAGTTCATTATGAATCATTTAATTCATTTAACATTTGATTTAATCAGTATATATGCAATGCTGGAAAGCGCGGTTCATGCATTTTCATTGTACTAATCAACGTATCATACATAAATCCCACTTGTGATTGTAATATTTCACCCAAATTCATCACCATATATCTTAAGAGACATTGTAGCTTAATGAATTAACTAATATGATTATCATAAATTCATAATAATCTGGATCAAATCAAGGTAAGCAAATTTATAGGATAACACAATTTATATATGATTGTTTCCCTGTGGTCTTCTACATAGAATATTTTAAACACTTTCGAAAAATTAAATTATTTGATAGGATTTAAATGAATATTAGTTAAGAATCTGGTAGTACATGGATAACCAAATGATCTTAACATTATCAACGGTCAATGGTTACAGATCTAATATACAAATGTTTGATTAGTATGATTAAACTTGGTGTACTTTAAATGAACAGAGATTGAATGCTGCCAAACTTTGTTACGGTCTTTGGAGCCTTGGTGAAACCAATATTGGGCTATATTCAGCTGTCTCAGATAATTGGGCATCCGATCTCTCCACTTCTCAAATCAAGGCGACCAAAGCGCGAAAACTTCCGCCTTTTGTGTATTTGGAGCTAACATTTTAATTAAGAGAATGGATTATATTGATTAAGGAGTATTGTGTGAATGGCGAGAAAGAGTGTGTCTACGTAGGTTCAGAAGAGACGAGGAAGTGGAAAGCCGTCTCCATGGGGTGGCTCTTTACGCCCCATTGATTGAATTTACACATCGCACAGTAAATGGTTTCTTGTATAGAAAGTAAATTGTATTGCACGAGGGTGGCTGCAACTACGTATTTTAACTTCGTTTGCAGAGGCGTCTCGTCTGCAGCGCCATTGACTCTTGATCCGTCCGGGAACTACATAGACGCCTTCTATTATCGCCCGCTCTTAATGTGTTATTGTGAATTTCGAAAGACCGTAAAATAGGATTTGGGACACGTTTTAAGCAAGAATCTCGGCATATCTCCAGGTCCTTCGCCGGAGGAAACAATGCTAGATTTATAAACAAAAGACGCAACCTTCGGAGTCCCGTTTCAAGCCCCATTTAATACGGGAAGCTTGTTCGCTTGAAAACAGATATGTTTTTTCATTAAAAAATTTGAATTTTAAATCGCATTATTTCCCTTTCAAAAATAAAAATAACATGAATAGCTTGAATTAAATAATATCTCACACAGAAATATTTAAACAACCCTTCTAATAATTAAAAAATACTACCAAATTTACATAATTTAAATAGATTAATTAAGCGTAGGATTTGTATGATATTTTTAAATGTAAATAATATACTTAATGATTCATATTCAGTGGAAATTTTGAAGACAAATAATAAAAATTTCCCCCACAGTGTGTGACATTAGAGTAAATTTACTGAATCATACATTCACAGAAGACAAGTTACATGTAATTGATTTTAATTCGTATTTATAGCAAAATAAGAGCATATTTGGTATTTAAAATTATGACATAGATGTTAATATTTCTACACTTGTTTATGATACTATATCCATTAAGAGACGGAGAAGATCTCTATATGATACGTTTATTGGGAAATAATTTTCCATGTAAAGGTTTTCCATTATATTCCACATATTTTCAGCTAGGATAGAGCTATTTAAATATAAAATTTAGTTTAGAAAGGAAAGCAAAGTTAAAGAAAAAGGTTTAATAAATTATATAATTGTTTATTTTCAAAGCCAATCGGAATTAAGAAGTTCAATCGAATATATTAATAATTCCTATCTCGCAAATTTGTTGGCTTAGTGATTTTTTTATAATCTGTATTTGAGCCTAAAACTATATAATATTGTTGTACCCTAATAAATACTGTTGAGAGTTTGAGAATTCGATCAAAAACTTCTTTAAAAGTCTTAAATATTAAAACCAAATTTAAAGTGTAGTTTTAGTGTAATTTATGCAATATTTTAAAATTTATAATGACAAAATTAGTGAAAATCAAACTGTGGCTCGCACAACAGATTGGAACGTTCTTCTTGTGACAAAACTTTAGAAAATCTTTGAAGATCAATGACTTCTCAAAGACTTATTGGGATTTGATATTTGCACGTACAAAACGCACAAATATTATTTATATATATAAAATAATGTGTTTGTGTATCGTTAAATATAATATTGGTGACATCTAAATACCACATGTTAAATAAAGTTGGAAGAATGTAACGCACAGATTTATGAGGGCAGTATTTATAGGGTTAAAAGTCCAGGATCTAGTCCACTATATGGACAATTATAATTTGAATTAAATACGTTAAACTTGCATATACACAAGATAATGAAATTAATATAATTTATATGTATATAGCCAATTATAAAGGGATTTATTTCATTCAGAATTAATTTATCAAGTGTATTTTAATACGTTTTAGGATTAATAGTTGTTTCAAAACCAAAGTTATTTATTCATGAATCAAGTTGAAATATTTAATGCTGTGTCATTACAGAGGCCACCATCAAGAATCTCTGCTGAAGACACTTAATCAATCTTCCATTATAACAAAAACATCCCTGGAAAGATGTGGATGTTCCACAATAAAACGAAACTTTATCTACGTACATAATTCGAGCAAACAGTGATGGATTCATGCTTCTGATTACAGATTTATGCAATAATATATTAGCACGCAGTCATGATTAGCCTTAAACGATGAATCGAATTGAATACATTTGTGAATTTTCAATATTGTATATTGCATCGCTGCTAGACTTCTTCAGAGGGTCAAATATCGAATTTATCCTAAGCTCGTAAATATTTCATTGTGTAGGGATGTTCATCTTTGTAGGAATATATTTGAATATAAATATATATGAAGGGATTTTTTCTCGAAGATAAATTGAAAAGCGCCATAGAGCGAGTGGTGTGTGCGAGATCTCATGAAAGCGCTAAGAGATGCGGCCAATCAGCAAAGAGTTTTTCCATCTGAATTCAGTGAGCTGCGAGAGTTTTCCGGATTTCCCCACCTTGTGAGGAAAAAGCGCTCGTTTAACTGTGGGTCGCTGTTTACATTAGCAAGCATCAACCGTTATCTGCCTGCTGTCCGCCTGCAGAGATATATTGAGGTAAAAACGAGCCCACCGAAACTGCCACCTCGCCTTGCAAACCCTATTACATCACACGCACTCACCCAAACAACACACAAATCGTTAAACTTTAACGCTAAGATCTACTTCGACCTCTTCGATGGCCCTCGTCCGAACCATTGGTCGCAACTTAAATCGCATAAGTTTTAAGCGGCGTCTGTGATTTTGATGGGCGATGGCGTTTGCATGGGGTGGCGGCAATGGGTGATAAAAAGACGTGCTGTTAAACGAATGCGCAAGGAACATTTACTAGTTACTTCCTCTTTGCTGTAGTGACAATAACAATTCAAGTTGTTTCCTGCTAGCACACAGCAAGCAATAAACGTATCCGGTCATTCTTACAATGCCCCTTTAAAACTACTACAAACATGTCCCTCTATTCTAGTTTTATAGTTGATATAAAATCGCGCAGAACTTTCATTTCTATAGTTTGGGAAATCATATTATTTTTACAACAGTTGACGTTCAATTTTAGTGGTTGTATATAATCGAAATCATGCTATTCGATTCCAAAATATACACGTTCTAAGGTGAATCTTTGTTTTTAAAGGCTTGTCACAGTATCAACTCAAATAATGATACAGACATTAAATTATGAGTTATGAGTAATACTTAGTACTAAGCGTTTCCAAACTTATTGTCGGTAGTGCATATTTCATATAAGAACCATAATCGATAATTAATCAATGACTTACATTTGGAAAAAGCTCTCATCTATATAAGATGCATAATCGTCAAAGAAGAATCATCGTCAAAGATTTGCACGAAAATAAGAAGCCTTCGTCAATAATAAACGGAGGGTTACATCCAAAAAAAATGCTCATTTATTTGATTAAGTATGAATTGATAGAATTACTGTGAATTAATAGAACTTAATCATGTGATACGTACAATGGAATTGGAATGAGAAGTGAGGAAATTAATGAAGGAGTCCAAGAACTTATATTTTTTTTATTGATCTGCATGTTTTTATATAATTGTCGATATTTATAGTAATTATTGAGACCAATAAATAAATCTTCTAATATAGGAAAATGAATTGGGGTTTGTTCATTCGAAATGGGCTGCCATACTGTTCATTAGATTGCAATAAAACTTTTTCCACTTATTGCTATAAATTTCGCGAGTAAAATAGGTTTAGTCTAATATATAAAAATTAATATTTGTTTGTACGTATTTAATGCGCTGCCATATCGTTCATACGATTGCGATAAAACTTTGCCTACTTATTGTTTGCACTTTCTCGAATAATATAGATGTAGTATATATAATTTATAGTAGATCTTATATATAAAAATATTTTTTTATATTTTTATATATTAGATTTACAAGTCTTAAACTATGCTGTAGCTGCTTGTAATATATATATTATATTACTTACTTACTTATTACTTAATATTGCAATACTTTGATAATTGTAATACTTCAATCAAATTTCTGCACTACAAATTCAGCCACATCTATCAAAGCCTTAACCCCTTTGTATCGAAAATATACGACATTTATTTAAAAAAAATTAACGCAAACTATTTGTAGATAAAAAAGTAGCTTTGTAGATTTTAATTTAATGACAGTAGAATTCAGGTTTATGAAATTGTTATTAGGTAAAAAAAATATTTTATTGATAAAACTATGTTTTTTTTAAAAAATAGATTAAAATGAACATTTTTAACAATTCCAGATCTTAAATGGTGGGGTAATTATTTGCACTCAGCTGAAGAAATCAAGCTGCTTGCAGTGTTCTAATTGCTACTTATAATGCTCCCTTTTTCAAGTCATAACCAGTACTGCAAATTATGTTCTTAGTCACAGTAAATAAAAAATGCATTGTGTTGTATAACGACAACAAAGAGCTTTGAATTTTCGCAAAGCGTGATACAATTTTGGGCTTGGGCAAATTTTCCTCCATTTGTCCGATTGGGACCGATTCTTCGCTGGAATATCCACACACAAACATACACGACTTTACTGATAAAGAGTTAGAGTGGCAGAAACCAGTAATAGTCGAAAGATAAAGGTGTGAACAGGCTCTCATCTCGGTTGAAGGCTCTCCGTGTGTGATAGCGACCCCATTTCTATGCACATACATTAGCCCTGGAATAAACACGGGGTTTCACCTTACCCCGAGTGTTTGACGATATGTTTACGTGGAAGGTTTACGATTTTTTTCACGCCCTTTTACTATCCATCTTCGAACCTAATACATAAATTATGTTGATGAATTTTTAGAAATCTAATAGAGGGATTCGGGCGTAAAAAATTATACCCCGAGTGATATTGCGCGATGGAATTTAAAGCGGGGCGGACGCCCTGCACCCCAATAAATTATACCCCGGGGCGCACGTCGAGCAAACTTCTCATTATTAATATTCATGTAAATATAACGACAAAACTTACACAAAAAATTAGCTTCAATTAAAATAACAACAGACATTTCTTCAAATTAGCCGTATACCAACCCAAATGAAACGATTGCTTCATATATTTAATACAATATTTTCAACAGATCTCAATTTAAAAATAGGTTATTTATTTTAAGAAAAAGAAAACTACTTTAATAAACGACAAAAGGAGCTCGTCCTTGTTTCTTTTTTTTTAAATAACATTACATTTATAGAATAAATAGGTCGAATATCGATCTCAATTATGACTGGCTGTTATTTGTTCATACTGTAGCCAAAGTAAACATATTCATTCAATCTATTATAGGAATGACCATAAAGGCAGAGTTAAAAATAAATTTACATATCTGATTGTGTTATTATGGCTATTGAATATAATCCCTTCTATAACACGGATTTAATTACACGAACATGTTTTGCATATTTGCATATGCGCATAGTTTTATTTTTTTGGCCAACCACATTTAAACCATGATATAATATTTATAATTTAATTCACTCAACCTTTCGGAAAATAATAATTTAACAATGATAATTAGTATGAAATTTATTGCTGCGTGCACAAAGGACAAAACACTATAGAAAATAAACGCTTGCTGGAACAAATTTTGATCAAAGAGGGCTACAAAGGATAATATTAAATTGCCAATACACAATGAATATGAGCTTACATTAATAATATTTCAACAATATGGATGTTAAATATCAATTAAGTAAAAGGTGCATAATTAAGCAGAATCTGCGATATAAATCACGAAGAAGAATAATTCACAAGTGATACAAATGTTACTTAAATAAAAAGAAATAACTGAATTTAACAAAATTTTATACTGTAAATTTTATAGAATTGATGTAAATGTGTAACCAGTTCAATCTCAAAGCAAAGTCTATCAAATGAAGTACTTTCAATGGATTTATCAGTATAGTGTTGAACATTTTCATTCAAAATATAATCAAATATAAGCTTTTATAATAAGAAATTTCATATAAGATTTCCTCTTTATAATAACTTATAAAAAAGTATTATAAAAGTAAGAGGATATTAGAAAATATGACGGTTGATAGTTGGATTTAGAGAAATCATACCGTGAATAATATTTATTACAAATACGCAGTATAGAGTGGCAAATATAATGTAATAAATACTCTCAAGCAAAATATGTATGATACGAGAATAAAGTCTAAAAGAAAGAGAATAAATTTTGTTTGGAATGAAGTTGCGTGGAAAATTATCAACAAAGAGGCGTCTCTGGCAAGCTTCCTACAGAGGATCGCCCGACTGACCGCACCCCTGGTTCAAAACCAAAACAGGAAATTTGGGAAATTTCAACTGCCCCATGTAATTTCCTTTGAATGCCGACATGGCCCTGGGTCTCGTATTAATGGAGTCTTTCGCATGAGCAGGCCTGCCTTGTCTTTGAAGTCATATGTGAGAATATAATGAGTCCTGTCAACGCGAGTACAATGCACTTTGGTCTCGATTCGCAATTCAACTTTGAAAATTCATCACAAAGAAGGTGGCTTTGAAGGTTCCAATTATGAAGTTTCATTTAACAAAGCTCAGAGATGCATTAGCCACTTTGGAGGAACTATATATATTCAGTGCCTTTAAAAATATGCTTCGAATTCATCATTAAAAAAATGCAAAATGCACCGGATAAATTTGAGATTTTTCACTCAAAAATTATTCCAGAAACGATATTAAACGAAGCTATTTTAATTCAGACATCAGCATTACGGGGTAAAATTTGATATGTGGCCATGTTCAGCACACATGTCCGGGTTATGAATCAAACCCTCTGTCTTAATTAATCATTGTCCATTGCCCGACTTGTGTGGAGAAAGTACGAAGCAATCATAAATAAAGGTAGATTCTTTTGACTAACATGAAGAAGATATTTTCAGGAGTATATTTTAACCGTGTATACTTAGCGTCGAGGGCGAGAAATAAAATTCCAGGCGAAAAATGCCACCCCATACATCAACGCGCCGTCGAAATAATAATCAACATAAATCATAAGTATACTACGAAATTTCTATTAAGATTAATAGCATTGAAGATATATTAACGTTTGCGTATTTTAGATAATAAAAATATAATCTGTACGATCTTAATGTGGATATATCAACCGCATTCAGTATAAGTTTTTATTTTTGCATATCAAGTTTAATAGGCAAGATAAATAATCTAAGTTCAAAGTGTAAGCATACTAGGGATGTAGAAAGTTTATCACACAAGATTAACGCGTTTTTATGACCCAGACAAAGTTAGAAAGGCATAAAAAATATTTTGCATACATTAGTGTAATAATGACTAGATTTTAATGCAAATGAATGTCACACAGCAATATTAAAATGGATGCACATTATTATAGAATATGAAATTTATTATTTATTAAGAAGTGCATAGGTAGACTGTGATAAAATTTATCATGGATGTTTAAAGGAGCTTTAATTAAATAGTGGCAAGCTTAAAGTTTGGAGGATCAAACTTGCAACTAAATTAATATCATAGCTAAAAAGTTTGAAATTCAACGTCACACGATGAATTTAGTTATTTTAATACAGGCACATTTAATTTGCAACTAATTGCATTGATCGTGATAAATCTGTAGAACCACTTAAATAGCAATATAAGAGGATTGTGCACATGGATTACCATTAGTAAAATGTCATGCTTTAAATATAAGACTTAAGCCCTCCGAGACCTCTGGGGAAGTTTTCTAGCGACACTGGACTCTTTATTTGCTTTTGATGTATGCTTCTGCTTAATCTTTTAAGAAAATAGTACCAAGACAATAAGTAAGCATGGCAATGAAAACATTTATGAATTATTTCTATGGTGCGCTTTTTATTAAATTAGGTCGTATATATTAATGAAAAACAACGTTATCGTGATGTCGTGTGGTTTGGGGTTGCCGATCGAAGTTTATACATTTATATGACGCTCATGAGGAAAAATTATGGCGTTGACATTTGAAGGGTGTATTTTGACATGGGTTAAGTGTTTGGACCGTGACTACGAGGAGAGGAAATTCATGAAATTGGCGCTTTCTATTAGACCGAGTACAAAGAAATATGTTATTCACACATTTTTATTTCCAATGAATTATATTGGAACGAAGAACGTATTTGCGCAGGAATAGGGGACGTCGATGAGGTTCCAGTAAAAGCATATATTCGATACGTACAAATAATACATACGTATTAATCAATTCTATGGTACAAACAATTGAGAACACAAAGCCATTTATCCGTCCGATGGTGCTAAGCACCGTATATCAAACTTAATCTCCCAGTGTCTTCTTGCAGCTCTCGAATGCTGAAGATTACTCTCAAAGGGAGACAGATTTGAAACCATCGATTTAATCAATGCTGAAATTGGTGTTTGTAGCCCCGCGCAGGGCTTAAAGGACATAAAGTATTTCGCTTAATTTTGGTCGATTTAATCAAATCAGACAACGATATATGTTATTTGATATGAATCTGCGGTATTGGTTGATAAATGGAATAATTAACTGATTATTATAAAATGCATGTGACCCAAATTGGTTAGATTAGTATACATCCTGATAATTGCCAGTGGATAATTTAATTTGATGTACACTATAAATGAGCTCATTAAGCATGTCACACCACGAACCCTCGTATAAAAGCAAATTATGGGAGTTAATTTAAATTCCTGTGAATTTAATGCGTTTATATAATTTTAATCAGGGCTTCGAACCATTATTTGTTATTTTCGGTTTTCGTTTCGGTCAAAAATGTTTTCACTGCCATAATTTTGTCAGTGGACGTATTACTTTCTATTTCAGTTGCTACGTGGGGATCATTTAAAAAAATTAATAGAAATTATTTTAAGAAAATCGTCCAAAAATAATCCTACGAGCTTATGGAGTGATATTTCATTTCTAAACACTTATAAATAAGCACTGTGATCTTAGGATCGACATAAGTATTTACATATGTTTATATGTTCCAAGTGTTCTCACGGAAACACAATCAAACATACATTTGATCAAGATGAAGTATAAACGTTACGTGGAAATAAAAATATAATATGCAAGATTAATATCATTTTTTTTCTTGTTTCAAATAAGTGATACAACAATATTTGATCCATATTAAAAACTAAATGAATTATTTTTACATAGTCATAGATCATTTTTAACGTTTCCTTCCCTGTGATGTATTTACTACAAATCGACTCTAATAATGTTGTGATTTTAAGTTACTTTTTCATATGGTGTACCAAATACATATTATCGGAGAGCACGGGTGTTTTTAGCACAGTAAGAGAAATGTTAATATTCTTAACTTTAGTATTCGTCTCCAAATGCGAATTACAGTCATCATTACATTATTAGTATTGTCAGCAAATGCTTTCAACAATTATCTCTGAGTAAAGTGACTCAAATTATTTCATTGCACATTTTATCGTTTTGGTACCATTTTTATCATTAATAGCATAGTTACTATATCAAGCCAATTGGTGCGATTGTTTTCAATAAATATTGTAAAAAGCGAAAACATTCCTCTCTCAACCTCTTAGAGATACCACCATCAATAAGTACATGCAATGTTTGAGATTGAAGATATAGAAGATCCCGACACATTTGTAAGATAAAAGGATTTGATGGAGATAAATAAGGTGACACAAAGTGTGCTTGTGAAATATATATAGCAGATGATAAGAAATTAAATAGAGGATATTGACTTGACGATTATTGGCTGTAATTTAAGGAATATCTGGTTGGAGTATTTATACAAGAAGATATTATTTTTATAAAATGGTGGAATATGATTTGATAGCATTATTATCATTCATATCGGGGTTTTTAGTTCGAATACCTGGTTTTAATGCCTCTTAAGAGATATAAGATATTTTTCAATAAAAAATCAAGTGTAAATTGGTCAATGTTATCTGATATTCAGATATACTATCTGTGTAATATTTCACAGTGATTTGTGGTCATATCAATTTTGACAGTTGTTTAATTTGCAAACATTACAGCCGATTGGATGTCGTCTAAGGCATGTTATTACAATGACGCTATCTCAACAAGCACAATGTATGCATAAATGGCAAGATTGCAATACACTGATGCATAATTACAAAGGCACATATCATGCAAATTACATTGATGCTAAGCACCCAATGATTCGTATCTCGTGGAGCTAAAATTGTACGTTTGTGCGAAATAAAAGAGTCGTCTGTATCGGTGGCGTCAAAGGGAGGAATAAAACTCATCAAGAGCCATAAAGACGAGTCGACAAAGAGCGGCATGGAAGACACCTCCAAAGCAAAACGACTAAAGCCTCAGATAGATCTATTCATAAGTGAATGGCGTGGAAATAGAAAAGAAATGCGAATTTTTATTATCGTCAGGGGAAATTTGAGATTGAGTCTATTAATGGTACACCGCCGAACAGATGTTTCAGCTGACGTCGGAGAGAGGGTGGCCGCGCTGAAGGGGTTAGTCCAAAACTCAGGGGATGCCGTACAAATGAAAATACCCCAGCACAATATTTCATTTAAATGCGGGACTTTCAAGTTTTTGTTTCTGCTTTTTTGCAAAGCGTTTAAAGCGTGTAAAATATTCTGCGAGTTGTGGATTCCACGCGGAGCAAATCTCTATGGCGTTTAATTTTACAATTTTTCATAGATACACAGTAACGTGCTTAAGCACGAATAAATGCACCCATCTGTATTCGCAAATAGTGCTCTTAAACCATATTAATGCATGGAAAATCACATTTCATGCTTTGAAGTTAAAATAATACGATTACAGGTCATGAAAATATGCATTAAGGGAATAGTTAAAAAGTTGTGATGAACGACAAAGTGTCTAAATAGTACTAATTTTAATATAATATTTATAGTCAAACACCATTGTTAGAATATAATATAGTATAATATTTTATCCTATTTATATTTAATCATAAATAACTCAAACAGCATAGAAGATATCAGTTTATTTTTTCCATGTTATAAAGAGACATTTCAAGTTTTTTGTTATATTTTGCTAGCTATGTTATATTTTATTATATTACAATATTTTTAATTGAAAAATATAATGATCTTATGATTTTTAATAATATTTCTAATAGTTAGTTGGCATTAAATCTTGTGCATTGTGAATTAAATTTTTGCGTAATTCATAATAAAAATAATGCGTACTCTCCAAGGACAATTTAAATACGTTTTAGGGTTGAATTTAAAAGGTGTATGTAATATGCGAACCCTTAAGATGTTGTCTACTTTTATGAGTAAATGAAAACGAAAGTCTTGGCTCCCAAATTTGTATCGTAATTTAACATTCTGCAAGAGCACCTGCGCTTCCAAATTACAAGTAATGGAAATTTCCGGGTAATCAGGGGTACATATGCAAAAAACGATGGCTTCGTATTTTATACGTCTTTAGTGCTCTAAAACGAGTTTTTCTGAAAATGAATAAATATTTTTTAATGGGGTGGATGAAAAATCGAATCGCCTGAAAATAATTGAGCGGTACCGACATCTGACCTCCGCTCGACATTAATTATCGTGCACGAAAAAATGGCTTTTCATGAATTTTAAGCGACGTCGATTTAGAAAAGAAATGAAAATTATTTGCCCATCAAATATTTGAGCACCAAGTCCCAGCCAATAGGAGAATATTTATTGGCTCTTTATGGTACATCCCGAGGGAAATATTTGAGTGCACGACAGAGAGATGAAAGGAGGATTTTTCTTTGCGTTCTGACAATTCTAATTGTGATTTGAAAGGTACCTATTAAGACATTACCGAGCGCAATAATACAACACATTTTTAATACACACACACGAAAATGAATGCCGGATGTTGAAAAAAAAGCTAAATGCGGAAATTTACAATCAAAGGGCGTATTGTAGGCTTTAAGGATTAATTGAATAATCTAATGGAGCAGGTATTAGACGGTGGTTTGGAGTTGCGGCCTCTGTTCTGCCTCTTCTACTCAGGCGAAAGACCCAAAGTGGATTAGATTGAGACCTGAGTGGCGTCATACGTCATATGGAGACCTACGGAATTAATTCAGTTAGCCACACTAAAAGTGATGCTGTTAGATTGATTCTTGGCTCGATAAAAGTCCAGTAGTTCTTCTTAGAAAAAAAAATCTAAATCTAATACATTCCTTTTAATATATGATTTATTAAAAACATATCGTACACATGAATCTGTGATTATAAAAATGCATTTGGCACAAATTTGTTATTCAAACGTTTATATATAGCATATTGTATACAGATTTCATCAGTATTATATTTAGGCAAAATATTATTAAAACACAATTTATCGACTACAGTAGAATCTCGATTATCCGGACTGTTAAAAAAATTACGATTTGAACTTAGAGAATTGTGTCCAATTTTGCTCACGTATGTGATGGATTGCAAAACATCTTTTTGTTCCAATAACATCAAGTGTATAGTAATCATTATAACCCTTTATTAAAATAACTTTATATGAATACATTAATAAATACTTAAGTCTAGCAATTCATGTATTGAAATCATAATTTTAAGTTATAGATATAGAGTTTATTAAAGGCAAACAGTAAACTGATCAGTCTATAGCTTTCGGAATAGATCTTTTTTTTTATTGATTTTGGAATCGGAATTACCCTTGCAAATTTCCATGAATTGGGATAATAACCGATTTGCAGGCAAGCATTGAAAACTTTCGTGGGAAGTTTTTGATTATTGTATTATCAATTTCGTCGCATCTGTAGATTTTTTTCCTAATAAAAGTTTCTAACCGAGTGATTATTTAAGTATTTGTTAAGAATTTAGGATTATTTTTGAAGAATTGTTTTAATGATTTCGAAATCGTCTGGTTTGTGCTGTTGTTCATCATGAAAAGATCGTCATGTAAAATATCATGCATTCTGGGTACAAAAAATAGGTCTTCAATACGCAAAAATACGCTTCAGAAATTATTACGAAGTTTACTAATTCTTTAATATCAGAAGATCAGGAAATACAGAAGTTGAAGAGTGTATTTTTATGTGGTTTATAAACCATCAACGATCAACAGGACAGCCAATATCTGGTGAATATGAATTATTTTTCAATACAAAATTAAATGGAATTACCACCTTCAAAGCAAGTTCGGGTTGGCTTTAAAAATTCAAAAACAACGACATTATATCCGCGTACTTGAAATTCATGGAGAAAAGACCATTAATAAGTTCTAGTAACGTGATAGAACCTGATATAGGAGAAATTACGGAAGGAATAGCACAAATTTCTATACGTAGATTATGTAGAAGATGAATAAAAAATTCTAAGCAGAAAGTATTTCTGCAAGCTTCTTGTGCATACAGATGTCAGTATACCTGACATGGTACAAGAAGCAGCGGTGATATCTGTGTAATTATTCATATAAAGCTTGATGTCTTATAATTATAAGACTGATACTATGTAAAATGATTTGAGAGTAGCAATACTTTAGCCATGTCCACTGAAACCTTAGCCACCTTGTATCGAAAGTAAACGACGTTATTTCTAAAATAATTAATGTAGACTACTTATACATAAAATAGCAGCTTTGTAGATTTTAATTTTATACCAGTTTGTAGTTTTCGAAAATTTTATTAATGTCCGCAACGTTGAAAGTTTGGTAGACTGTAACTGTCTTGATATACATTGTATAAATACTGTCTGTAGCAAAAATTAGCTTCGTTGAAATGGGTACAAAATTTCGATCGCTGTCTCCCATATTATTAGGTCTTTTATTACCCATTATTCTAATTTCTTGCCATCAATAGAATTTTGCATGCAAATACATAAAATCTCAAAATGTTTGGAGGTTTTGCCACAGAAATTGGTGTTTACAATCTGTCTAAAGTAAACAAATTACAAAAATGGAAATTTACTATTGTTACTTTGTCTTTTATTATTGAAAATGATTAGATACAGAAAAATAATAAAAACTTGAATCAAGACTCTTGATTTTTCAAATTTGAAGGCTCGGCAAAAAAATCCACAATCTAAATTTGAATATGAATCCTTAAAATAAGACCCATATACATTTGGCCAATTATACCAGTAATTGAAAAAATATATACAATTGTGGACGATTGAACATTGAAAAAATATAATAACGGTTTGAATATATCAAAAGAAACTTCCAAGGATTAATATGTATAATATAATAATAAACATAGTGTGATTTCAGTAAAATATTCTACAAAAACTGAGCATTATGTAATGAATACAAAAGTCCAATTAATTTTGCTTGGGTGCTTTTAAAAGAGCTTTCTTATTTGTGTAATATCTTGTTTTAAAAAGCTTCAAAATTTTTCATCTATTTAAATTTTTAATAGAAATTATGTTATGCTTAAAGATTTATTTTTTTTCAAATATTAAAAAATGATCTCGGTTTTAATATCATGATAAATACAAAAAAGTAAAACTCACAATAATTAAATTTTATTGACAATATGTAGATTATTATGTTAAAAACGTCTGTTGCTAATAACAATCGATAAACATCGAGTACAATTAATAGGATTAAAAAAGAAACTGAAATTTAATGCGGAATGCTTTTCAAATGCTCTTTTTTAGCATAGATCTAACCGAGTTTTCAGATATGATTACTAACGTTAAAATCCCTTATCATCCATATAAAAATTATTTATCCCTTTGTACGGGGTAAAGGGTGGTTTGTGTGTAATGGGCACTTTGTGGAGAGACGTTAGGCAGTCTCGGAATGTGTCTCGGAATGCGAACGTATTTCAATGGATTATTATCGAATATGTCACATCGGAGTGCACATAAGATATTATCCTTTCCACACATGGAGTAAGATCCCGACGGGGGTATAAAAGTGAAGTGCAGGCTACGGTTTATAAAAAGGAAAATTATTCAAGTGGAAAAGTAGGTGGCTGGCACCACTCAAGAGAGGCAATTTTTCACGCCGAGGATTGTTATTAGGGAATGTGGACGTGACTCAGCCTTTATGACCCCACAACTATATCGGCCTTATATTCTATTTCACTAACTGCCGAAGAAGTCGACTGATTAAGAACTTTATGACGCACTATACTTCTGGGATGAATTTAAAATAAATATTCATCCGGATCTCGCATAGTGATATGAACGAACGACAAATGACGCATGCTAACGGACATTCACAGCAGAAATGCACGTATTCGCCTTCAATCCATTTTGTCTGCATACTCTAAGAAATTTATATTAAAGCATGCTAATAAATCCACATTAAAAACATAGTGTAGATTTACAAAACAATACAAGAACAGTGAATAAATTCAATATGACAAACATAAGATTTATTCGAAATCGGGAATTATATACATACTGAAATATAATTATTTAGAATGATAAACTTTTGTAATTTTTATAGAGTGCTTCATTTATTATAATTTCATATAAGCGATGGTCTTCTATGGTTATGGTGTTAAAAATAACAAATTTTGGAGCGTCAATCAAAATTAGGTTTTGCAGCGTAATTTAAATTAGAGCAGATATGCTCAGAAATATTGGTGTTAATTAAAAAAGGGATTTGATCAAACTGTTCCAGATTCTGCGTGCGCGTTTACATTGCGGAAATTAATAAAGGACGTTCGCGGGCATGAGATATGACAAGGTCCTGGAAGAGCAAACGAACGCCTGTTGACGAGTTTCCTTGACAATCGAACGAAATTCGGAAATTTTAATTAAAGGACGAAAAATTAATTTCAATTTAGAATTCAATTTCAGGAGGCGGACGGCGGCATCGGATGTTTGACAAATAGTTCCATCCGCGCATCTACTATTATTTTTACAAAAAACTCTGTGATTTTTTGCATTGGGTGACGGAAACAGCTAATGATTGCGAATTTTCCACCGCTGAGAAATAAAAAAATCGATGGCTTTCATCATGGCGTTGAAAATGCGCAGAATAATTTGAAATTTAGGAGCGAGTGGAAAATATTCACTCAATTACTTCGCAAAAAGAATTCGCATCAAGAAACGAAAAGGGTGAAAGAAAAAATGAAATTGAAAGTACTTTATAAAATATGGGATGAAATTGCGTTTTAAGAACTTGGCCTTAAGCTTTTAGAGTGTCGAAATAAAATAAACCGAATTTATATCAACGAATATTGATGGAGGCGTCGAGTCGAGGGTCATCTTAAACGTGATTATCAAATTCAAAATTAGATCTCTCGCTGGCTTCCAAGGCAAAATGGTGACTAAAGTTAGACATTAACTTCACTGAGGGCTCTATGGAGCAATTGAGCATCAAAGAGACCACAATTGCAAAGAGAAATTGCCATTTAGAACCCTTTTGCGAAAAGAAAAGAACAGATGAAGCCTCAGAATGGGTACTACGAAAGTGATGCTTGGATTGTTTATTGCGATCATAAAACTTTTTCTTCAGCATGATTAACGTTATTCTGAAAAACAAATTAAGTTTATCGTTGACGATTTACAAAATAGAAAAAATCGCACCGCATTGAAAGTTGTACTTCGAGATGAAGATACATTTGATAAATGAAGCCTATAATTTTTCAAAGCGAACTTTTAGCAAAAGTTACTATCTCTCTTGAGTATGCTATAACAATATTTATTAATCTTTTATTATTTATTGGATCTTATTGAATTTATATAGTATGAGCGTTTTCTGTCGCCCCGTGACCTTCGCGGTCCCCCATTTTGACATTCGTCGAGAATAAGTGGAAAATCCGGTTTCCACATTGTTATAAGAGTGGTTTAGAGCTAAATCTGAATTGCCGCTATATCCGGATGGTGTACGACTTTTGTACGTGCAAAAGCTCAAAGCTCCATACCGAGAGCCGAATGAATTACGTTAACCCTTCATCCTTCTTAATATATATAGAATAAGTGCTAGGAATTTTCTTGAAGTCGGAAAGTAAATTTTCTCACTATTCTATTTAACGATGTTCCCATTTGAACAAAAAAATGTGATTTTTACATAAATTCAATTTGTTCTCTATATTCAAATATGGTTTTTGATCAATATTTTAATACAATGTCAGTGATGTCATTTAATTTGCTTCTAAATAAAAATGATATTTTTGAGATAAATTGAGCATTTTTTAAAATATTTTTTAAAGCTTAGAAAATCTCTGTCTATTGAGATAGCTCCTTTTAAAGATTCAAGATAAGTGTGTTTGGTCACATTGTATGACTATATTCACTGAGACTGGCTTACTTTAAAGTAGTGCCAAAAGCTCTCGAGATTTTCTTTCAGACTTGATATCAATTTCGATCTCAAGATTTAAAGTATCACAATAAAAATGCGATGGCATGTTCAATAATGCCACTTTTACAAATGTAAAAATTATGTAGCTTTTTTACTATCGGAACCCATTTGGCTAAAAGGCAAGAAATAGCTGGCCAACAATTCGGACACGCCCTAGTTTTTATGACACAGGAAGAAAGCCTTCATACGCTGGCCGAAATCGCATGAAAAAGATTACAGCATATATCCATGATCGCAGCATCCAAATGAATTTTTGGACGAAAAATCGCACGATGTAAAGCTCGCATAAATCTAAGCAAAAAATGAAAAGCACTACAGGCTTCGCACAATGAGCTTTCCTAATGAAAAAAATGAAAGCAAATAGGAAATCTCATATCGTCGCAGATTAGTAGTTTTGTATTCAAAACATTTTCGTTTCAAAGGAATGCCTTTTATAATGTTTTGTATGGTACAAATAGAGGAAATATGTCGTACCCAAAG
This sequence comes from Stenopsyche tienmushanensis, assembly GCA_008973525.1. Lineage (NCBI taxonomy): Eukaryota > Metazoa > Arthropoda > Insecta > Trichoptera > Stenopsychidae > Stenopsyche > Stenopsyche tienmushanensis. The sequence continues at coordinate 928,557 of WACJ01000071.1, read as the reverse complement.
GTACACAAAGTGTACCTGAATAAACACGAACGTGATTTCTCAGTTTGCGTTGAGTGAAATTTTAATTCGTTCGCTTAAAAATGTATGCCGGTTTGCACTGAAAAAAGTGTGCTGAAAAATATATACGTGAGGAGTGTTCAAAGCTGAAATATTCGATACCATTCTGTGACGAGTGGCATTCCATTTTCCATTCATAATAATTTCACACCGTTAAAAATATAGTATTTTCAACATTTCTGAGACGATTTCAGATTTGATGATAAATATTATTTAATAAATAATTTGCATTGTAAACAAATCACTCAGAGCTTAAGCCTAAGCAGATGACATTCAGAATTAACAATAATATGCACATTAAAATGGACAAATTCGTAATAGTTTGGATTAGATTCTTAAGTAAATATTTTTTTTTGAATAGAGCTATTATGCGATCATCATTTATATTGGTTAAAAATAAGAAACAAGAAGAATAAATAAAATCTGAGCTTTGTTGTAAATAATATCAGCTTTATAGGAATAATTACACAATAAATAAATTGCCTTCAATAAGTAAACGATAAGGGTTGCTTCAATTTTCGTTACTGTGTTCGCTTTGGACAGTGGATATATTTTTATGCATTTTTAAATAGGATCTTTCGTATAAAGCCACTTAAGCTTCAGCGTATACAAGACCTAAGGACGATATCTATTCAATATATTTATCCCTGGAAAAAATCCTCTTAGGGACTGATGCAAAATTTTCATCGCATTTTCCATTCTTGCCCGCTCTTCCTAGAGCCCGGTTATTAGTTCACGTATGCTTTCCCGGCGTGTAAATGCACTTTCCGTGTTTTTGTGGCTAGATTTTGAGCTTTCTTCCAGCTCGTAAAAATTATTTTTCAACCTAATATTTCACCGAGCCAACAAATAAAGTAGCTCTTTCAGCAAACGCCCCTAACACTAGGGCATAAATCAAATTAAAATGTTCACATGTAAATAAACCGAGAAAAAATCCCCTTAGAACGCTCAAAAAGCTCTAATTAATGTTATGCGATACACACAAGACAGTGCTTGGGAATTAAGCGCTACAAGACATCAACGAAAATAGCTTTTTAATGTTAATACAGCGGCTTGCTTAGGTGCCTATAAATTAATTTGCGAGTGTCTCGTACAGAAATACACAAAAATTGAATCAAAGTTTCGGCCATAAATCTAAAGTCACATAGAGTGACATAGCACGGCCATGATTGATTATAATAATTAGTGCTAGGTATCCTTCGCTGCGCCCGGACCACAGGGTCCTTAGCGACGAACGGGTGCTAATTACCGAAACGCCACCCTCAGGAGACCACCGGGTGTTTCAAATAATATCCCCGGAAAAGGATGTGACCCTTGTAGTGACTTGTGTTCCAAATATATGGAGTCGTTGATGATTAATTGCACGCGTTGCCCAAATATAATCTTCCGTCGTCGTTTGCGATTTATGTACGACATATTCACTTTTGTTTTCCCGCATTCGTAATAGCCATGTAAATTTTTACCTTTAAAAATGCGATGATTGATTTGTCACTTCAAAATGAAAAAAATCGTTTAAAGTATAACACGAATAATCCTCATTTTTATAAGTACACCGCCGAACAATCCGAACATTAATCAGATGTAACGTTCGTATTTTTTGTTCACTGAAATGATACTCGGGAATATTAATGGGTTCAATTCATCAAAATCCTCCTAAAAAAGCTGTGTTTCATTGTTATAACTTTTTTTATCAATCGCTCAAGCTGAATTGAAACAAAAGTTTTGCTCGTCCCGGGCATAATCAAAATTTGCAATACAAAGAGCAAATATTGAATTAGTTGTTCCAAAAAATCATTTTTTAAATTCATCCGTAATTAAATGCGAGCATCCCTTTTGAGCAATTAAATAAATAATTAATTTTGCAGAACATCCCTATATGCCGAGGTACAAGGAACAGCACGAGACAGGCGCGGAGAAAATTGCACAAATCTGAACGGAATCATAAGGTCCTTATAATCACATTAAATTCCGATGAAATATGGAATCGTGCCTCCAGGGACTGAGGCACATTAATAAGGATAAAAGTCAAATTTTAATGAAATATGTCCCTCGGTTTCCTTGAAAGTATTTCCTCGGGGCTTTGGATGTAAGACTTTGCTAGCTTATAAGCCGAAGACGCACTAAAATGAAATATGAAAGCAGATTTCTTTGTGGAATATATATTTATAGTAAAAACGCGATGAGTATAAGTCTGAATGCAAATGATACTCGGACAATGAAAAAAAATAACAATACGGATTTATTTAAGTTCTCCGTATCAAATATTTTAAATGCCAGATATAACATGGAGTCTCTGATTGTGGCGCTCAATTCAAGCGAAATTCTCGACGGAAGATTAAAATTTGAGATTAAATAATGCAAGAAATTACAAAGTCTTCAGCTTTGTGCAATTGATACGAAATAAAGGCTCGATGTCTATTATATTCCGTATGGACGTCTCGACAAAGGGCGGCTTATAATTCGAGTGGTATCATAAGAAATAAGACCTGGTTGATTCATATTATGGATATATTATATAAGTAGAACCCAAAATGGTTTTCGTTTTATTGCTTGATCGTTTTCGGGGATTCGTTGTACTTAGGTTGCTGCACTTTTAAGTCGTGTTTTGTGCTTTTTTGGTGAGTATACTCATTAAGAATAAATTGTGATTTTTACAGTTCAAACTTAATAGCCTAACTTACAATGGATCGATTTTCGCCGAGTGAAGAATTTATTCGACTTCGACTGGAGACGAGAAATATGTTCTTTACTCTAATTATGGACGCAAAAATCAATGACTATCGAAGTATCAGGTAGAAAAACCTATTTTGGAATATTTAAACCTGAACAAACAATAAATACAATACGTTATTGCAAATAATTAGACAATACAAAACCATTAGGTCAAAAATGGATTTTTAGAATATTTTTATTCAAAGCCCGTGGTGTTTTATGACAGAGGCATTAAAATACTATGAAATAGGTGGAGAAAGGTTATATCTAACGATGAAAATTACATTTTGTAATCAAATATGCAAAGTTTAAAATCAAATCAAATATGCAAAGTTTAACATCAAAACTATGAACGCATTTACTAAACATTTTGTTCCATAACTGTTGACTATAAAATGGTACACATCTGGATCTGGCTAAAAAATCCAAACATTCCGTTTAAATTCTCACTTACAAAATTTCCTGAATGTTCAAAGACTGAAGCACTTCCAATCAGTCTTTTAATTAATTTACTTAGCGCTCGAATCTCTTGATTGAATTTTGGAGGCTGTGTCTGCAATATTGATTGGCATGGGGTTGATCCGCGGTTTTACAAAGAGAAACTTGCGAAATAAACATGTAAATATGAGGAAATCATCTTAGAGGGAGTTGCCACATGCCCGTTTTATTTCAATGCTATGTACAAATTCCGAACTGTGGGAAGTGTTTCGAGGATAATCAGATCTCGGGAACGGCTGGGTGCTTCTGCGTTGTACGATACTTAGTTTTTGTCTCGTGAAACGATCTGTTTTATATGAGCGTAAAAGTGTAATTTGATACTAAATGCTATACCATTATCATAATTCCAAGTTGGAATTAAAGTTCGATTTGAGATAAATTAAGGAGTATAAATTATTTCGATATTAGAGCGTCTGGATTGGCGCCAAGTTATGAAATTGAGATCGGCTTCCAATGATAATTACTTTGAGAACTCTTGTATGTAAATACTGAATAATAACGTTTGTGCTAGTGTTTGTATATTAAATTAAAATTTAATCAGGATTTCAAATTTCAATGGCGATTAAATTAATATTTTTTTACAGTAACGGTAATGAACAAAAATGTTTTTATTTTATGGTAATATTTTCCCTCATTTGCACAATTTTGTGGATAAAATGCGTCCAGTGTGGTCATAGAATTAAATCACACCCCCCACGAGTGCACCGCAGAATCGCCACGTGATTTTTTCCGGAGTCATCAGCTGAAAAATAGGGGTTGTTTGCCTTCGCTGGCGTAAAATTTATTTATTCGTTGCCGCACCAATAAGTGCTAAGGGTTGACATTAGGGGTGTATCAGTTGAACTATATATATTGAATTTCAGTCGAATGCACACAGTCGCCTGGCTAGCGCCTGATAAGGGAATATCGCGCCCTTGCCGTGGTGACACATTGTTGTGACAATATGTTATTATATTGCCTTCGTTTGGTTTATTTTATTATTAAATTACATCACGAGCCATTCCACATCAAGGCTTCCAATCCCGAAGGTTGCTTCTAAAAAGCCTCACTTGACAGGACACATGTAATTAAGCGCCCCTGACGCCAAATCCGATCGAAGCTCCAGACAGAGCTTAAAGCTCCCCACATGGGAACAACGACCTAAATAAAAGCGTTCATCAAGCGACTTTATCCGTCTTTTCTTACGGTTTTCCGGAATGCAACATAAACTATTCCGACGCCATATTTACATGCATTGTTCATAATTCAATTCTCCACGCGAAACAAATTTGTATATAAATTCAACACAAATAGAATAATACGAGAGTGCATCTTACTACTTGGGCTATAAGAAGAAAACATAATCTCATTTAAATAATAGGATTACATCGGGGCAACTTGTAAAGTTACTCAATTTAAAATAATATATTCATGAAATAAAATGCTTTTCATAAGATATAATTTCCTTTCGTGTTTTCACGACATCTGTCGTTTTAAACGAATCCGAAGGGGTTAGCAAGACTATGATTTATTGTATATAATACACTTCATTTTACACAATAAAATTATGAGAACCATCTGGGTATTATATTAAAAAAGTACGAAATAAAATTAATTATCATCAGTGCCAAAAATACGTGCCGTTTTTACATTTCTGCTTAGAAAGTTACAATAAAAATAAAGGGCGTAAGTTTTAAAATGTTTTTTGCAATACGCTTTGAAACAGTTATTGTTCAGGTTTATTTTGATCGATTTTTTCATCTGGGTTTATATAATTTTTGCAGAAAAAAGCACTTAAAATGGAAATAAATCAAACTCATATACGACATTTACTCTCATTTTTTTATTAAAAAAAGACGAATCAAAATGTTGTTTGGCAGATTTTGATCGGACAATTTTTCGTTGCTAGATGAATCATGATCTGGCAGGCTTAAAAAACTGGGTAACGACGTTCTACGAGATTTGGTGGAGAAAAATCCAGGTCATTCCATTATATAGATAGATTGAATTGGATCAAATTATTTAACTGTATATCTACATTACTCGTCCAGAACTCATAAGCATGATGTCATCTTGTACCACGAAAACGCGAGACCACATTCAGCATGAAATAACATCAAAAAGTATATAGGAAGATTCAAATATAACCCGGAATTTTGCTGTACAAAGTTCTCTCTATTATTTTTTTCTCTCCATAAGATAGGAAGCTTCATTCTCGTCAGAATGCATTCAATCTGTTTCTAAGTCAGGAAGAATATTTCGTCATGATTGAACGAATTTTACTGAATTTACTTTGGATCAAGATTATGTTATTCCATGTATAACATCAAAAATCGTCATTAATCAAAATTTTGTCTATAAAGACGTTGCATTGATGAACCATGGGTTGGATCAAAGATAGTCACATTCGGGAGCAATAATTTTGCAACCACAAGTCCATCGTTTATTTTCAATATGGTTTTGTTCAGATGATAGTATTTTCCTAAAAACAACACTGCTTTTTGTGGCAATCCCTTATTTTTTTTTAGATTCTCACACCTACAGAACCCATTTATTTTTGAACAAATCCTCAAAAATTTCCCTGCCTTTTTCTGGCTATAATAATCGATAGGAAGATTTTTCATTTCAATTCTCTTAATAATCGTGATTTCTTTGCTTGCTGATTTTTTGCTTCGAAATAATCCGCACCCGAATAATCGAGAGTTTACTGTATTATATTTGCCTTATTGCCATGATATCGCTTCTTCGGATTTGTGCTACTAAACTGAAGAATTTTTACAAGGTTTCTAAGTAAACATCTAAATATGATTCAAGTAATTAATCGGAAAAATTTACAAAAGCTGTAATAGCAAAAAGTATCAATTAATATCAATTAATAATGATAAAAAGGAAAGCTCTGTGTATATTTAAATATTATTATTAAGTAGACATTGCTTCAATGAATATGTAAATTCAATAGTGAAAAGTTATTTAGAAACACGCGAGAAAAATTAAATTCACCAATAAAATTATTAAAGATCATAACGAAGAACATATGTGCATTTACATACATTTTATCCTTTTGAAAGTACCACAAGAATTTGCACATATCAAGCGTACAATATTTATCTTTGTTATATATGCTTAATTTACATAATGTATACACGTTTATGACAATTGTAGTCGAGTAAATGCATCCACAACGCTTTGCATAACGACGCTTTTTTATCACTTTCATATCGTAAAAGCGGTTTGTTTGAATGTAACCATAACAAAAAAGGTAGTATATAAAAATGCTTCAATGTTGTGGCATTTATAACGAGTGCCGCATAAACTGAGGCCTGCAAGCTGACGGCGAGGGTATTATTAATACATCAAAGAAATCGATTACTCTAAATTTGAGAGATCGAATGTGTGAATATTTCCAAAATATTATCTAGATCCTTGTTGGTCTTGATTGGTTCTGAAAAATTATACATTGAGGCAATTATTAGGGTCATATTGAAATAAGGATCTAGCTCATAAAAAAGAGGATTTTTTTAAATACATTTTAAGATATATTCTTATAAGAACTGCATTCAAAAATAGATCTGAAATTGATTCCATATCGAGGGCTTGATTTGCAAAATTCACATTGAAATGCGATCGTATGATTTTTTTAAGACTTCGATGAAGTTTTCATTTAAATTTGATATTAACGTGTTTATGCAAGGGATCAATTATTTTATCCCATTGTATTGAGAAGACAATTTGGCCGTATTTCCTGGCCGATGCTAAGATGCCTTTGTTGGGGACGATGCGCGGAAATGAGATAAAGCCTCGGTCGGGAGTCAAACTGAGACCTCTGGAGCCTTTTAGTGCTAGCACTATCCGCTGGTTTATCGGTATCCGCTTTGTCAGACACAATGCGATGTTTTTAAAAAGCATAAAAAGGCTCCATAATATTTTATAGGGTATGAATAAAATTGAAATGGGGCCAATACATTTTCCGATTAAGCGGATGCGCGGAGGTCGTTCTGGAGGTTTGGATAAGGCCGCTGTTGAAATCGATTTACATTCCCTATAAACATTCGGTGGACGAAAAATCTACGTCCTGGGAAATTTTGATGTGAAGTGCACGTGATCCGAATGCGAATAAATCAAAATATGGAAAACAAAACTCGTCCTTTTGTGTGTACGCTGGCTTGCTGTATGAAATACGTTTTTTTTCGCAATCAGGGATTACGCTTTTTATTGAAACCTGCTTCCCCATAAAAAAATATAATGATTCCAATAAATCCAAAGAAAAAATGGCATTCCATGTTATATATTTGATCAAAGACGATTTAAATCATATGTGATTTTTTTCTTGGATTATATGTACTATAAATACTATGATTAAACGTACATAAATATATATAAAAACTGTCATAGGCAAATCTTTAATTTTATAGTAGTATATTCTTCATCAGACGTAGACGATCTCCATTGGAGTTTTACTAAGAAATAAAGGGTTCTTATGAGATGCCTGAATGACTAGCATGAAATTATTTGAATATGAATTTAAATAGAGTGTTTATGCGTGAGTTGCATATTAAATATATTTTGATTATCATTACAGATCCGACACATGAAATAATAAATCGCTCCAGAATTCTCTTTTTTGGGTCCAGAAAATTCGATCAAACTCGGATTACATGTTAATACTTCCGACTTCCCAGAGGTATTTATGCAATGAAAATATTTTCTATACTATGGATTTGAACCCAAAACTTTATAAACAGTATCCTAGAAATAATCAATTTCATCGAAATTAATAGAAAATACTTTTGGAATATTATGTATCTAAATCATATATATATATTATTAATAATATACTATTAATTTGGCCTAAATTTCATGTAGATTTACATTTAAAATCGTTCGCTACAAATTGACATTAAACTGAAAATATTAACAGAAAATGCATAAATTCGTTAAGGATATCGATTTATATGTACGACTTAATTTTTTTTTAAGATTTCCATTCGTTCGAACGTATTGTGTCAGGTATTGAAATTCCTCCGATGGAGGAATAAAGGGTTTGTTTCAAAAGCCAATAAACATCGTGAAAGCTTTTTATAATGACCGTAGCGAAGGACCGGGGGGGGGGGCGCCACTCTAAAAGGGTCAACTCTTAGGAAAAACAGCAAGGTTAGCTGAAATTCTCCATTAACCCTTTCGGCTTCCTTTTAGTCCCGACACACTATTTCATATGTGCGTGAGAAACGACTTAGACCTCTCTTTGAAAACGCATTTAACCCTCGCCTAGCGCTCCATACCTAATTAGGTGAAGGACAAAGGACCTTCAAATTTGGATTCCGACACATTAGGACCTCTATTAAAATTACTATTATGTTCACGGGTATGTGCCGGGAAATGTGTGGAACTCTTGTATTCATAGATTATTGAAAAATTTCCACTACAGGGGGAGGGTGCATTCTAGCTCGTGGAGGCTCGGAATGGAGCAGGGATTCCAGGCGGGTTCACCATACGAACTTTTCCATGAAAATGCGGTCATTCTGAAAATTGGAATTTAAAATGCATGGAAAACTCCAGTACGTTATATTATCACTAATATAAGGCCTCATATATGCAGGCAAGCTTCTCCGTGACGATTGGGCCTATTTGCATTTTTACATCCTTGGGAACGTGTATTTTTAAATATAAGTTAGCAATGCAAATACAACGATGTTTTGAATGTAATGGCACGCTATGCTTTTGTAAAAGTATGTAAAAGTACGGGAATTTTATGTTTTTATTGATTTTGATGCTTTCTATAAACGGGGCATTGGAAAAGTTTTCATCCGACAAAAAATAACCAAGTTGGCTCATTAATCTTCAGGCGGAATTTTATTGTTGGGAATAAATTTATTATGATAATAATGAGGTTGCAGAGGCAGAGGATCTGCGTTGGCATAAATAGGGTTAAACGTTGTCGAGAGCGATAGGTTTCTCCCAAGGGCCGAGAATCTTTGAAGCATCTTCGGAGGCTGTAAATGCCAACTTAAGCGTGGAAGGCTTTCAGTGTTTTAGGATATATTGAAGAGTTGCTCCAAGTGGGAAGGATATTGACCGTGGAAGGCAATTTCCACGAGGATTCATCGCTCCCTCACGGCCGGAAAATGACCAATCAATTGAAATGCTGGAATTTATTTCAGCACTGGAAGAATAACGGCCCTTCCATTTTGTTGACGAACCGATAATGCGAATCGTTCCTAACGCGTTCCAATAAAATAAAAATTCAGCCTTTAGAAAAACCCCAAGACAAATCCTGTTCTACAAATTACTGCTTTTTATTTCGGGATGAAAATAGTTTTACTTATTAGATTTTACGTCTACGATTTTTATTACAAGGAAAAGTTCAATCGTTAGCTCACATACTGGAAGTGAAGTTAAAAAATGTCATTAAAAAGTTGTCTTTTTGAGTTTTATGCAGTTAAAAAATACTTCCGGAAGTTTTAAAACAAATTTCGCTTAATCTTAACTAAGTTCAGAGCTTGTTAAATCTATTTAATTTCAAAGTATATATAATAAAAAAATTGTCATACATTGCACATATACATACTTCAGAATTACACGTTGAATCACAATTTGGCAAATAACGTGCGTAACAGTCATAACTTCGCCCAAAAATGTTAATAAGAAATATATTTGCTTTTCTTCAAAATTATTCCCGCTATAAAATGAAATAATTACGGTATTTTCATGTGCTGTTACTACTTTTTTCAGTCGGTTCGTAAGTTCAACAAAAACTCGGCACGGTTGAGCTATCAAAAGCAAAGTGTATGAAAAGCGATAAACTTTAAGCGCACATTTTATATACAATATCGATCGGCGTGCAGTATGTTAAAGGAAGGAACTTGCGGATAAAAAAGTGATGATATTACCGTATCGAAGCAAAAAAAGTAGTTTTTACATCGCGAAATAAATGTAAAATAATATGATGATCAAATCATCGATCAGGTATCTTCCTATTTAAATAAAATAATCCTAAATAATTATACGATATCCATATAAAACAAGACGTACATTTGTGTAAGAGGCTTTCGCTTCTTGTCTTTTAGCAACACCTGCCTAATTGAACCCAAATATCAAGATGTCCAGGGTCTAAAATACCCAATGCTCTATTGACATGGTTCTATGAATAAATTTGAAAACGTATCAATATTTTAACATGGAAAATAATTATTGTATGAAAGAGAACAATATTACAGTAGAAACTTTGATATTATAAATATAATTAAAATGTAACTTAGCGTCGTTTATTATTGCTTTTCCACACATTAAGCTTTAAAAAGCTCCATTGGGTGCTTTTTATTTTTAAAAGCTTATACAAGACAGATTCAGCACAATTGATACAAATACAAAACAGGGAAAATTTTGCTTTAGATAGGGATGAAAATATGTCATCAATTGCATGAGCATATTTAAAAAAAATGTTGTAAATACATGATTGAAAAATATATAAGATGGGCTGTTATTTTTAGTTAGTCAATTATAAAATATAGCGTTTTTATACTAAAGAAGTCTGTCACAATATTTTAATACTGTAAATCACAACTAAATCTGACAACTTAATGTTTGTTCTGCTAATTGGCTATTAATTAGATGGAGTGTAATTATATCGGATCATGGATGTTCATATTTAAAATCATCTCGCCATAATATTAGTTAGAAGTTAGGCCAAGTAAAAATGCTATTAATATTAACGGCGAGGAAGAATATTCACAGTATGAGATTCAATATCAACGAATTCTGGTCTACGCTAAATAAATTTAAATTACAAAAAGCTCAACCACCGCCATTAGCATCGCCGTGTAATGGCAGCAGTAATTCTTAGCAAACCCGAAAAGTATTATAGCAGAAGCATGACTTACGGCCAACGCGTCTGCTCTAAATTTTCAACACTTTCAGCACACAGCGAAAACATTTTAATATCTCACTCACTGACCTGAAACAAGAACAAAAGAAAAGTTGCATCAGTATTTTTGTGGTGAAAATGCGGAGATAAATGCGGCATGAGTCGACGAACAAAGTTTTGGTTTCGAAATGCGAATGAATAGCCGAGTTGAATGCGCATAATCATGGATGAAATGCTTACTCCACGGATATCGTGATTAAAGTTGCTAAACTGTTTTTCGCAGTGTAGGATCACGATGAGGAAGTTTCCCTACAGTCATCTCCATTAAGTACATTAACATTTTATCAACAGCAAAAACTGGAATTATGAGTGAAGTATTAAAACGTTTAAGAAAAACTATGCCATAAATACGAATAAAATTATGCATTTTTTAAATGCCTCTTGTATTTACACAATAGCAAGACTTAGATTTAAATCTAGACGTGGAAAAACTTTCAAATTCGTGGAAAAGATTTAATCTTTAAGATCAATTGTCTCGATCCAGATTTAATCTGATTTCCTGGTACTGACACAGTAAATATTGATACCATTAATTATCATAAGCAGATCAACCTTAATTATTAATTTTCGACAAGAATGATAATATCGCAACGAAACACAATCAGATTTAATCTTCTTATGCTCAAGAAATTTACAAGTAAGATCAAAATCAAATATTTTTTATTTATAATTTGAAGCAGCGAGTGGCCACATTAAAGTAAGGACCTACCAGATCATGATTTAAAGCACATCTAAAGCTATTTTTGGCTATGGTCACAAATTATTTACAACATTCAATATAGAAAACAATCTACGAGTAATAAGACTCATCGTCATAATACGACGTCTGTAAAATAAAGATTTTGTACTTTATCTTGAATGAAATATGACTTTCATATTCACCAGAATTGAATCCCATGAAAATTTAATGAATATAAAAGCCAAAGAAAGAACTCAAAAACACGTTTATGCAGCTCGCATGTTTAACACTAAATTCAAAGCTCTCTCCGTAATAAAGATGACTATATAAAATTTTAAGCTCAATTTTGGCTGTAAATATGATAGCAAAATAAATTTAAATTTGATTGAATCGTACAACATCTGAAATGTATAATTTTATAGTAAACTATAAATAAATATTAAAGCTAGTATAAGGATAGTACGCGTATAGTTGTAATGGTAAGAAATATTCGGAGCTCTTGCAGGAAGTTTTTAGTAGTCTAGTCTTAATTTAAATTAATAATATTCAATATAAACAAGGCTCCTAATTGTATAATCGTACATCAATAATCGCTTCTCAGTACTGCCGATAAATCGCACAGGTTTCACGTGTTCGGTTTATCCGCGGGCCGGATAAGAGCAGCTTCGGGACAAATTGAATTAAGCAATAATCCCGAAAAGGAAATCCCACCGCAAATAGATGTAAATCGAGGGGCGTAATGTATGTTAATATAGGAGGGCGTAATTGAATGTATGCGCTTACGTCGGAGCCTAATTGAAAAGCACTTAGGTGATTCGGAACACGTCTTTTATTGGGGAGCTTTCGCGCTTTTCGCGCGGATCCTCCAAAACAAATAGCTGACACATTTGTTCCCATTTTATTTGAACTCTTATCTTCGGCTGGAACATTTTCCCGAGTTTACTTTTGCCAACGGAGCGAACCGATAACTCTTGCTTACAAATTGTCTACAATTCTCTCCGAGCGATTCGCAATAGTTCACACGAGCTACTTCTTGCACTCCGATGCTATTCTCTCCCGTTTATTCCAGACAATTTCATATTTATTCTACGCCATGGCATTTTCTATATGCTATTTACGATTATTAAACTCTAATACTCGTTGAATTTACGCGCTTTCGTGCCGACGTCGCGTGATTGCGAGCGAAACGCGAAAGAATATTTTATCACACCTAATATGAGGTTTAGATATGACGATGAATAATTCTAGGGATATTACATTTTTTTAACGCAAAACATTAAATAAAATATCATTTATTTACGAGCTTTCGAGGCTTTATGTTATATATTAAGAATGTACGTTTTAGTATGATCAGGACAATCCTAATACTATATTTTAAAGTATTATTAAATTCATATAAAATCAATTAGAATTCCACATGAAAAATTGTGCTTGTATCAATTAAGCAAATTGAAAAATTCCCATTATATTCCACCAAACACGAAGTATTACCCTTTTTGATGCATATTGATCTTAGTAACAACGGTAATTGTCCAAGTCTGGTTCAGTATTTTTATTATGCAAAATTGTTGTATACAACCTATTTTACATCACCTGTCACTATCTATCCAAAAAAGGTTGTTGTTTTCGTTTTGCACTTAATTTACACTTTGCATCCCCATGACGTAACCCGATTGATGTATTTTGACGTGGATCAGCATTAATTATGGCCTTTAATTTGTTGTTATCATCTTTCAAAGGGCGTTCTATCCTTGGTTTATCGATCAATGAAAAACCATCAGTTCGAGATCTTGAAAACCAAATTTGTGTCAATGGAATTTTATTTGTATCACCACCATATATTTAACAAATATTTTTGGTTTAATATTAGATGGCATAAACATGGAATCCTTTACACAAAATAATACTTTGGGAACCTGCCTGCGTTTTTTCAATCTCTTCAAACAAAAATACGTAAAAACTTTTGGATCAACTCAATAAATCTTTGTCATGAGTACAAATCGCTTTAAAGCCAAAATCATCAATCATCTTGATAAAATCAATACACAATCAATTCATATATATTATTTGAGATTGATGTGGAATGCAAATATGACAAGCATTCTTATTTTACTGAGTGTGTTTAATAGGGAATGTTGTCACAAAAATTCTAGGCCAAATTTTATGACTTTAGATGAATTTTATTAATAGTTGAATGTTTATTGACTGAAACTCAGCTCAAAATTTATAATCCACTCTTTTAGAATGTATGCACAAAATTTCTAAAATATAATTTTATATATTTAAAAGCCATAGGATGTTAAGTCATATTTCAAAATAATATTGAAACAAATACGTTTTTAATAAGTAATTTCTGTTCAATATTTTTGTATTGGAGTCTTTTCTGTTCCAAAATCATAAATAAATTATTCTTGATTCATGAATAAATTTTAATATTGATGTTGTCAAGGTGCGTGCTCAATATTATAGATCGTGATAGAAATTCTTAATACAAGAAAGATACACAAAAATTTAAATTCATAAGAACATTGAATCAGTCGATCAGAAATTTATTCGATTCAATCAATTCAATTTGAACAACACTTTTCTCATATAATTTATAGATCAATATATTTGCGAAATGCAGTCGACATTTTCACTTGCAATGGAGCGTATAAAATCTTCAATTTTGACTGACGTCCAAATTTGAAGCCATTCGTCACCCAGGGGTGATATATCCGAGAAAACGGGTCCTAAAATGTCGATAAAGATACAGATTTTCAAAGAAACTCGCCATGGATAAGTAATCCTCGACAAAAACAAAGACCTCGGCTTTATTTCGCACCCATTGAATCTGCCTATATTGGATATTTGTCATCGTTACACGCGGATCCAGAACTAAATAAAAGTATATTCCGAATCCAATAGATACGACGCCAACAAACAAACAGTAATGTATGCTTATTGTGCCCCGGTGTAAATCTTCGTGCGAACCATTTTTATCCGTCGCCGGATAATCGGAATATAAGGGGATTCCTCCCTATTTACTCCCTTATTGGTTTCCTCCCCCAGTCAAATTGTTTCGCATACATTTGAATTTTTCGACAATAAGCGAAACGGATTTGGCCCTGTGGAAACCGTTTAATCTGATAATTTTGCGAAAGGTCCCTTATGTGACGATTGTGTCTGAAAAAATGTGCGAATAAATGTTCCGCATTTCGCCTCGGAATATTTATTTGACCCTTGCACGTCGGATGTCGTTTCAACCCATAAAATCTTCTGAACGCTTATCTGCGGGTCTATAAAATAAAATCGATTCAAACCTTAACATGTTTAAATTGGGTTGATTGCAAACTGGAATTGAAAATTTCTATATCTTTCTATATCAATTATTATTTAAAATACGCTTTTATTAATAGGCTTTTTTAAACGATCTTATACATTTTTGAATGGTATATATATATGTGTTAATATGTTCTGAAATCGTTTGGAACTTTACCTATTTTTTAATGCTATCCTTGAACTTTAAAAGAAGCGATAAGAGAGAATAAATACCAAAAGATTCTACCATAAAATAAAGACAATACGTTGCGAAACATTGTATACTTAATCTACGCTCTTTCTGAACAATGCTTGAAGATCTCAAGAAACTTTATAGATAAGTTTTGAGCTTAATGTCTTGAAAGACATAAATATTTACAAGTTTTAGAAAAAGATCAAAATTAATAAAATTTTAGCTATAATCAGAGTTGAATTAATTTTCCAAATCAACACTCTTATATTGTGGAAGAACGATGTAAATAAATTTTGCTCACCAATTGCCTTCATTCCTTGTGATTTCATAGGACTAAATTTTATAGCGTTAATGTAGGAGAAATAAAAATAAGATGTGAAACGTTTCCAAATAAACTTCTAAAAATGATTCGACATCATTCAATTAAGGTTTTATTACAATTTGTTTGAATCAAATCGATTGCGAAAATTACATAGAAATAATCAATATATTTGGTGATATTAAATATAAGGTGATCATATTTAGACTATAAATATAAATTCCTATTGATGGAAGCTTCACTTAATAATAAATTATAGTTTGCAACTAAGCGGTGAAGTTTGCAGCATCGCTCCAAATATGCACTCTTCCATTGCTTTCACACATTATGATCTTGGCATCGAGATAAAAATGGAAAAACGAACTGACGTTCAACAATAAATTTGCATTTTTATGGCTGATACCTTCGAGGAGAATATTTCTTTTTTGGCGGAAGAAATTGTACTGTTTGAGCCCATTCAGCGTAACAAATGTAATGCGTTTTATTCAAGCTCTCTTGTAAATTTTGCTCTGAATGCCAGTTTTTTTCGCCTTTCAGAAACATTTTTAAATAGAAAAAACATGATATTTAATATTCAAAACTATATGGAATGTAACAAAATATTTTTTCATTGAGGAATCATTAAACTATATACAATAAAAGCTCCATTGTTATTCCATATAAATGCAACAACGAATATCTCAAAACATTTCTGTGACCACTAATACATCAAGCTTCTGTGAATTTGTATTTCCAGGAGAATGTTCTTGCACAAGCGATTTAAATTCTAGAATTCCTTCCTTGGTACTCCATCATTGTGGTTCCAATCTGTCACGGTCTCGGAATTCATCATTGTATCTTCATCATTCATAATTGATTTAAAATGAGATAATACATGTCAAAAATACAATGTGAGCAGAATACAGCCATCCGTGAAATAATCAATTTATTCAATACTAAATGATTTTCCCAAGCCCGTTAACACGCTCGTAAACCCACACGCCCATAAACATGCATATTCTCGCAATCCCACTTCCATACATTAAGTGTCATATAAATCTTGACGAGTTTTAATCCTGCCCCTTCGTAACTCTTGCTCCATTAACTAGATTACGAGAAAAATATATTAATTCAACTTCAAATTAAGATTATTGCTTTGGGAAAGGAAAAAATATTTAACGGATAAAGAACGGCTTTGTCAAAATATTATATTTTAGCACTTTATTTCCAATTTCTAAAATTTTCAACCAAATTTGATTCATTTATACATTAAATGTTGAGCCGTTTTTAACATTTTATACAATGTCTACTCTCATCAAGGAAGTAAAACCATCAACATTGAATGTATGCTGGGAAAAAATATGAGCAAAATTAGTTCAACTGTAAGATTTCATCAAGCTCACTAAAATTAGAACTAATGCAATAATAGAGATTATTTTTTATAGTAAGGGAAGACTTTAACGTTGTGAATGTCATGGATATTCAAGAATTCAAGCGAGTTAAAGAAAGGATAGAGGATTAACCCTTCTGACAATGAAAGGTTTAATGTCCCCCTCGTCAATGAAATATTGTAGATAAACAAACTATCGTACAAAATATACTAATCAGGTTTTTATATACACGTGGTTCGAAATATTTTCTGCAGCAAAGGTAAAAGAAAAATACAGGATTTTTCAAACAGATGATGCAAAAAATAATTTCTTAAGACACAGGTAAAAATGCAAGGCAGCGTAAGAAATATCATAAATTATTTTATGGAGCAAAAGGATTTTTTTTTCGGAACACGAAGAAAAATATGATATCCTATGAAAAAAATATCTAGGTCTTGCTAAACCTATTTTATTGGCTCTAAATAGAAATATCCTTTTTTCTCGAAACATGAGAAATAATATTTTTTATATTTCAAATTCTGTAAAATCTTTAAAATAACAATAAAATCAGTCAGAGAGATTTGATAAGGTCTATATTAAGGTGGTCCTTATTTTTCAACTTTTAAAAAAGTTTCTATCATGGTTGTCCCATAAGTTTCCTTCGCAGATGAACAAAGATCTAATCATACCCATGGTTGAAGAAAACCCGCGATATACTGTTCGCGAAATAGCTAACAAGTCAAAAATTCCACAAACATCCGTCCATAATCATCTGACAAAATTGGGCTACATCAATCGTTCAAATGTATGGTTTCCTTATGAATTGACTACACTCAATTAAACTTCAGCGTATTTCAATATGCGATCTTCTTCTCCAACGACATAATAGCCAACCTTTTTTGAAGAGACTTGTCACTGGAGATGAAAATTGGATACTCTATGAGAATATCCAACATAAACGATCTTGGACCTAGGGTACAGAAGCTTTAACTGTAGCTAAACCTGACCTACTTCTTTCATTGAAAAATTCTTTACGTGGTAAAAATTTTAATTCAAAAAATTATATAAAAATGTACCTTGATCAATATTTTGTCAACAAACCTGGAAAATTTTGGCAATAAGGCAATATGAGGCTTCTGGAGAGATGCAGAATGGTAATATAATAGAATGGATCATATATTATTCAATACAAATTGTTTGTATTGTTTATTTTTTTTCTTAATATGAAAATGAAAGAAACTTATGGGACACCTAATATTTTTTTTTTTTTTTTTGCGGTGGCTTTTAGCGATCCCTTTTATGGAATCATTACCAACCATTTTGACATGGTTTTTCATGGCATATATATGTTTTTAAAAATGTGGTTGCCAGCCACATCTCCTGTGGGATTCGAACCCGAGATGATCGAGTTATGAGTCCAACCGCTTAACGCGGGACTACCTACAGGAACTAACACCTAATATATGCTTGTATATTTTTTTGCATTTCTATAAGCAATCCTATTTAAGGGACCATTGATGGTTAAGTACACCATCTTTAGATTAGAATCCAAGAAGATTGTGTTACAAGTTGCTAAAATATGATAATAATTAAAAGAAATTGACTATATATTTGACAATATCGATTAAAATGTACGTGAAAATATTTTTAACTTAATAATTTACTCGAAATAAAGATGAAAGATTTCAAAAAAAAATCGCATTAAATTTGCTTGATATTTTAAGCGTTTTACATAGCGTTGTACGACAACTTAAGGCCTAACGCAAATTTATGAGTTATATGAAAACAAATAATTTTCAGCCGACTAGCAAATGGCGCATGTGGAATTCCACAAACGTTTGGAGTAGAATTATCACACGATGATGGAGTCGAAGATCACGTTTGCTCCTTTTCCATACGTGATAAATTTACATAAGATGTACCGGGGCAGATGTAATTTCAACGTGCGAAAACCGCGTAATTTATATCTTAAGAGCCTTTAACCTCATATTTATAGTTCCCCAGCAACGAAGGCTTTTGTGGTATCTGATACTTAAATGGATATTGACGATCTTGACATTCAACATATTTCCTTATGGCACAACCTGAATACCGCGTCGGGTGTCATACTTAATACTCGCGGCTCGATAGTGCTGCACGTACCGGAAGGAAGTCTTTGAAATATGAACGCTAATAGTAGGAATCGATTTTGAACATGTTTAATTGAACCATTATACTCTTAGCTATAATTGATTAAACTCAAATTAATATATTCTTATTTTGAAGTTATTGGATACAAGCAATCTTTAATTGAGCATTTTCTGAATAATTTTAATGGGACATGGAGTTGAAGCATAATAATATAATAGACATCCATGAATTATCCCACTCAAATACGATATGTCGAGTTTTTCATAATGTTTGTTCCGTTTTAAGCCCTTTGAAAGTTAGTATCGCAACTGCAACGATTATAAAAATAAAATAAAAAGTTCAAAGTTAAATAATCCATCATTGTATTCCCGTTATAAGGCTGTTTGCTAAAGCTTATATAGCTTCCGTAGTAGGATAACATATGAAGGCATAAACGAGCTTTCAGTCAAGGAAAATTACTGCATTTTCCAGTATACAAGCGAACACTACCCATTAAATAGCTTTATGAACTACGTAACTCTTGAAGCTTATTTATTCATAGTGCTCGGATATTGGATGGCCCAATAAAGAATACATCTTAATTTTGTGAACCTAGAATTGAATTTCATTTAGGTAAAGGCACAATCTTTAAACCTGTATTTTTACAAAAATAGCTTTAAATATTAACACATCTGATTATACACTACAAGCTGCATTGGAGTTTGGGGATAAAAATCACTGTATATGATAACTTATCTTAATCTAGATTTAATTAGATCTTTTGGAAATGGAGAAGTAAAAGACGGTTAATAAAATTGGGCAGGGCCATCTATTTTTTTGTTTGTTTGGGTGGCTTTTAGCAATCCCCTATATGGTATTTACACACCGATTCAATTAAAATGGTATTAACACTCGTCCTCCGATGTACACGATATTTTTTGCGCGGTTTCACTTTAACGCGGTCGAGAAAACATATTTTTTTGTTTTGATGCGTTTTGTAATATAATGATATCGATTAATTATTTACCTATGACGTTATAACCGAAGAGGAATTAGTTGACCTTATTTTAATACCCGAAACAGATCATATAAGTGAAGTTGAATCTTCTAAATTGTCATGTCAAAATCACGGATTTTTTAATAAAAAAAACTACTCATGAAAACTCGGATATTTCTACTAATTCTCAAATATAATTTTGAATAAATATTTTTAATAAAATAAAATATTTTTACATGGATTTTTCAGAATGAATCTTCAAATTTAATATGAAATCGAAGGCTTAATTTATGCGTTTTTTTGTGTGATGGAACCTATTTTATATTTTTGTATAGATTCCTTACCTTTTTACGTGGTTTTAATTTATGCGGGTTTCTGAAGAACGTATCTATCGCGTAAATCGAAGGACAAGTGTAATATGATTAATTTACAGAAAATCACACGTATATTTTTTTTTAAATACATTCTTATATGAAATTTCTTAGGCTTAATCAAAATGACAGTTCCATTTCCCAGGAATCCAAAAAGTGCTGAAAATCAGAATTCCTAAATCCTATACATCATTCTCTCATAAGGGTAGTATAAATTCCCTTGACTTACTCTCACCTTTGCAAATTGAAATTTGAGAAGGCTTTCTTCTGTCCTCCTCGATCAACCCTTACATATCAAGATTTAGGAAATAATGTAACATTTGTTG
The DNA here is from genome assembly GCA_008973525.1 of Stenopsyche tienmushanensis. Lineage (NCBI taxonomy): Eukaryota > Metazoa > Arthropoda > Insecta > Trichoptera > Stenopsychidae > Stenopsyche > Stenopsyche tienmushanensis. Next base: position 907,747 of record WACJ01000071.1, on the reverse strand, counting down.
CTGTATATTTTTTGCTTTGCAGACCATATAATAAATTATTCCTAGTCTTAAAAATATATTTACGAAAAATAATAAAAATTTGCTAAATAAATTCTAAGTTTATAAAAAAAATGTAATTATTTTTGATTCAGTTTTAGTCTTTATAGCAAGTTTCATATCTTATTTTATAATTGCAAAAAAGTACGTATTTTATTTTTAAAATTTGATTCGCTTGAGCTAATGTTAATAACAGATTGAGTTTTTCCAGGAAATTTTCCTTGTCATTGTTGATAGTTATAATCCTAATAAAGATCCTGGTACCGATCTTCAAATTTTCCTTTATTTTATAAATAATATTGAATAATATTTAGAACTTTAGTCATAAAAACATCTCATTAGCAGCGCTTTCTTTGATAATTTAATTCTGCTTTGTCGAAGAGATGATCGCAATAACCAACGTAAATCTCGGTTCCTATTTAAATCACTTAATTAGCGAGAAGAATCCCATAAAGGATCTCACTTATACTCCCTCAGTTTCTATTTATACAGGTGAAAGGCTCCCAAGCAACAAATATTTATCGAAATCAAAAGCCAAAAGATTCAAAGCCTCTTGCTATTATGACAAATAATAGCTCTCAAATTACGAGAATCCCGATCGAATAGGATATATACAAATTTAATTACTGCAAAACTAAGTCTCTCAATAGATATTATAAAAAGGACAATATAAAGTCAATTAGGGATGCCGTATCAAATTAAAGGCCTTTAAATATGTAAATATAATCAGTATGTTGGTTTGTCTCGAATGCCATTAGAGTAACAATTAATTCGGTAGCCGTCCGCTGCGAATTTATGGAATTGTATGCAAATGCAGATCCGGATGCATTTATAGTGGATTGTTAGCACCACGGATAGCCTGTAAAATGACAATTGAAAACTTGTTAAATTTGGCTATTGAATCATTACAGACACGTTAAATCCGATTGTGGATTATGTCTATTGGGGCGCAAAATGAACAGACCTCGTCGATGGAATGATGCATTCGGTGCATTGAATTTCGTGACATGACACCACTTTGAACGTGTCAATAAATTGCATCGCATAGCAGATTGTTTGAATGGTCTTATAATAACAAAAACAATGTATGCAATGCATTCAAAATGAATTTTCAATAAAAGGATAACCAGGAAAAAATACAGCTTCAAATTATTGGAAAGCACCAAAATAAATGGAATTAGCTGCATCGGATAATTTTCCATATATTACGTGTACAAATTCCGTCTTTTATAGTCGCATCTCCATATGTAAAGCGTTCCAAGGATCCCCAGGAAGCCGGCATCGCCTCCGAAGGAACGGTCGGAATCTGCTCTTCATTTAGGATTTTGCCTTCAGGATGCACAACTTTCTGAACAATTTTAATAATACTCGAGGATTCGCAAACGACGTCTCACTCATCGAACCCAATATTCGATATTATCCTCGCGTAGGACTTCCGTTATGGCATCGCTTTGAGCTGAAATTTATTTTTGTTTACGCACACTGCAAAACTCACAACGAAAGCGATATAGGATTAATTTCATATTCCAATTCATAATGTTATAGAATACATAGGAAAGATACGTATGCAAAATAATATATAAATAACGAGCTATCAATGGGAAATAGAAGATAATTTTAATATTATTTTCCACACATATTTCAACATATTTTTTAAAATTCATGCAATATGAGATCATACTTTTTTTTGAGTTGTATAACGATTAGGATGGTCCTTATTTGGGTTAAAAAAATCATTTACATTCACGATACAAGGGTTAATTTTTTTGCTTCAGGATAGTTTTTTCTGTAATACTTTACCAACAAAGACGATTGTTATATATGTATTACATTCCTTCATTAAGGCAAAACCACGCTCTGCAATGTCATTCACTACCCACATAGAATGGATTAATTTCTTTGCAGCCTCAAAATCAGAGTCATTCTTCGAAGGTCAACATCTTTATTCAAAAACTGTGATGAGATACTCAGTATCTAAATCGTAAAGTTGCTAGTCACAAAGTATTCTATGCTTTTTTCGGTGATGTGTTCGACACCAATGCCTTTTCTTTGTGAGCAATTCTCTATATCTTCGATTTTTAGTGCATCTACCACATAAATACAAGACACCAACTCTTCCGACAAGTACCATAAATGGTCCAGTATTTTTCATAGCGACTTTGGCCATTATTTGGTTTTTACTTTCAAGTTATTTCTCAGTGCTGAATATCCAATAGGGGCTTGAAATTAGTATTTTGTATATATTGTGACTATGAAAATACATATATCTTTCACTGCTATCTTTTCCTCTTTCGTCAGTTTAAACTGATGTTTAAATAGAAAAATCTTCAAGCAATACATAGCTTTAGCCATCCATCTAGCACGGTGAAGACCAGCGAGCCTCTTAAATTTCACTCATTTTTTAGAAATTCTTCCCGATGGAAAGATTCAGTAACTCTTTATAGTCATCGAGGTTGATATAATTGATATAATAAGTTGTTTTTGAGCAAAATAAATCTTTGCAGCAACGTTTTCTATATTTGTTTGAGGATGTGTCTTCTACTCCAGAAGAATACAAGCCCCATTTCGTTACACTAGTAGTGTCAAAATATAAACGTAATACTTCACCAATAGAAGGCAATTTCGACAGATTTGGTACAGATTTGGTGCTGATTGGCAAATATTGGTTTTATTTATAGTTAATAAACTTCTGCTAATGCTTGTGAACGCCATGATAACTTGAAACAAGTTAGTATAATTGGGGAAACTAAAAGCACGTGCTCTCGTTAATGACTGAGGTACGGGGCAGGGCTCAACTTCAATGCGTACCCGCAGGAAAGAATTATGAAAGAGGGATGAGGGGAGGGTTAATTGTAGTGAAGTAGTGAATCTTTCTGTATACTATTACACTTCAAAATACACTAATAAACAAATCATACTCAATAATCCGGTTTCATAGTTAAGTGGCCATTCAAAGTTTTTTTTTAACTTCGACTTATAATAATGATCTCTTAAAATAATAATAAACATTTTAACCTTTTAAAATAAAATAATTGTTTAGAATACAGACGGACAAATATATTAATATTATACTTTCATGAGTATAAAAATTGATGAATTAAGTATTTTTAAATAGACTATTAACATATTTTAACGTTGATATGATATTTTAAAGTCTGTGTGCAATCCGAAACATTATTTGTAGACAGCATTTGGTCCTGAAACAACGAGAATGGAATTAAACGCTTTTAGTATCTATAAAATTAACGAATACATTACATCTGTCGAGTATGTTTCTATTAAGATGGTTCGCAAATTTCAATTACATTTGCAATTTCAGAATATTTCATGAGTGAAAAATTATTTCATGGCATCAGATGCATACAATTTTTATAATTAAGTTGATAAATTTAGAGGGTTATTAATTGATAATAGTTTTATGTAAATTAATCTCCAGACCAAAATCCGTAAAAATGTATTTTAATAGTGCAATTAACTGGTTTCAATTTATCATATAAATGGATAAGAATGAAATTGAAATAAGATATCACTCAATAAGTTCGTAGGATTTTTTGAAGAGATTGCGAAAATACAATCCCAAATTAAGAAGAAAAAAGTTTGAAGCGAAAAATAATTCTACTAACTTATTGCATGATGTGTTATATATTCTCAAATGACTGATACGTATAACAATTTGCATATTTTCTATATCCCCATGTGGTCGATTAAAGTCTCCCATCCATTGACACATATTGATCCGCCATAGCCATAAATTCGCTCGAAGAGGTTGATTGATGAGAAGAATTTGTCTTCGAAGAAGGCCGTCCAATAATTTAAGTGGCTCTCTCTTGCAGCCGAAGATCGGTGTCGAAGCCACATCCATATGCATATAGACGTCATGTTTTCCATTGAAAATCCATTATTTACCGGTGACATTCAATTTGCTCATTTCTCGGCGGCGTCAAAGTACTCGCGCATTTCTCGACGCCTCTCCTATTAAATTAATATTCTGAATTCCGATGGCTCTTATCAGAGAAAAAGCTCTTTGTTCCCATTGGGAGTCGGCAGATGTACCTGTGGGTCCATAATGGCCTCCGGCGGGGATTAAGACCTCGCCGGATGATAATGTACATTCCGATGCACGTCGGTGCCACACCACTCTGGTATTTCTTATTCCTCTCCCAGCCCATTATTGGTAAATTCCTGACGATCCGATAATTCGAGGAGTACGCCTTCTGGCCTGCGCCCACAATATAATGGAGTACGTGCCCCGTTCGCCCGGAATGACTTAATAGAAAACGACCCTGCTGAATAAACAACTAGACAATCGCTACTGCCTTTTTATTAATTATGTTTATACCATCCGTTTTAAAGCAGATATGCAATTTCATACTGAATTATCTCTTTTTGTTTGGGAACAATGCTTTCCGCATCGCATGACAGATTTCGTCCACAGCTTCTCTTCTTATAAAGCAAATCTTATAAAGACTCTTTGCAATACGTGCAATTGCGTTGAGTCAGTGTTTATATAATGTAAATCAGTAAAATTACATTATATCAAGCTTTTAACATTGCGGACATTAATAGTTTTAAAAAATAGACCGGTTTTGAATTAAAATAATTATTGTTAAATGAACATCGTTTACTTTAAATATAAGGTTTGCTTCGGTAGACGTGGCTTAAATTGTAGCGCGGGATCTTAGTTGAAGTATTGCAACTTTCAAAGTTTTGCAATATTAAGTATATATAATATTTATTATAAGCAGCTTTGTAGGGATAATTACACAAATAATGTTGCTGCCTTCAATACTTATAATAATTGTCCTCTCAATTAAGATAATAATATTTATTTGTATAATGATAGAAATTAATAAAGCAAATTATACTACTGTTACTTATTGCTTAAAAATAATCTAATAAATCGTTGTGGTGGAAGAATTTATAATATTTCAACAGTCTCATTTACTTTTAATATTAACAAACATAATTAATTATAAATTATAAATATGATCTAGTGAGAATATTAAAATTGTTGCCTAAATGTTTGGGGTGTAATTTGATCTGATTTACATATTATATATAGTGTTTTTTGGAGTTATGAAGACGCTAACAAAATACTTGCAGGGAAAAGAATGCGCCCGAGCAAAGGGGAGGAATTCCTTGTGGTACTACAAAATCACCTGCTTTGTTATATATGTGTATTAAAATGTCCTTTAATTTTTTCTATGTAAAAGAGGATATTTTTTTCATATAACTTCTTCAAGTTGAACCTAAAAAATATAACTTATCACTCAATAAGTTCATAGGATTTTTTTTATTGGAATATTTTTCTACTTAATTTGAGGTATTTTTTCGCAATTTATCTCGTTATATATATAAAAAATATTAAAAGCAAGCGTCTAATGGCACGTTGCATAATAAAATAATATATAATTTGGGTGTAAACTCTTTATAAATGTATTCATCATAAAAAATAAAATGAGTGAATTATAGATCACGTTGAGTCTATGAGAAAGAAAGAACTTAACGATATTAATATTGATAATTAAGAATTATTAGAGAAAGAATAGAGTGATAAAGCAAAATTTATGGTAATGGCATTTGAGATAATTAAGAACTTAAGGTATAATAGTAGATGGAAATGATGAAGTTGTTAAGCATTTTACCCAAAAACATCATGAAAAAGGCCGGACATAATCAAAAAATTAGGGTTGTATACACTCAAACCTATTTTTGTGCGATTTCGAAGTTGTGCGATTTTTTTAAAGCATTTTTTTTAATTTCATAAATAGTATTTGGAAAAAAAATATAATTTGGAACTCTATAAATCATATTGCATCTGCTAACGCTGAATTACAGTAATGATAGTTTGTAATTAAAATAATTAGTATTTCACTAGTGGATGTCTGATAGTTGAGATGCCAGATGTTATGTGATCCTTTAAATGTTACCAAAAATGTTATTTTTTAATTGTCTTATGGTTTTCCTGTTTTTTTTTATTAACATTTTATATAGTTGTTTCAAAGTTATGCGGTTTTTAAAATCCATGGAACGAATCTTCACTTTATCTATGTAAGTCATAACTTTTTTTGTGCGATTTATATTTGTGCGTTTTTTTTACGAACGCATCTACCGCACAAAAAAAGATTAAAGCGTATACTAAATGAAAATCATTCCGTTGAGATAAAATACAAAAAATAATTTAAAAAGGAGCTTTTGACTGAAGAAAGTTCCGAAAACGACAATATTTTGTCATTGAGAAAATATTCCCAGTTAAAAGTGATGTTATCTTTATTACACAAATTACAGATTTTTTTGCAATATTTGAGATATACTAGGAACAATTGTACTATATGAAGGTTTCTTGTATTTATCTTCATCTGGCATATATTGTGCTGCGAATTGTTATTTTTATGGGACAAATTTATTATTTGAGCCTAAACAATTAATCTAATATTCAAAGGGAATGAAACCCCAAAAAGTACGATGCAAATCAAAAAACACAGCCGTGGACAATATCCGAGCAAACAAAAGGACGGGAAAAATTCGTTAATTTTAAACGGCATTTGAACACATTTTAATTACATTTCAGCACGTTTTATGGATTTGTTCCACGAAAAAGAATAGGTTGTTATTTCGAAATCAAAAGAACTTTATTCGTACCCTTCAACACCGGTGGCAAATTCGGCTGCCCAAATCCTTTGAGGATTTTTACTTTTGTCGTTAAAAGTTTAGACAAAGTAGAAAGTTACGTCAAGACCGGGGGGCAAAAATGAGGAAAAAAAACACTCGTTTGGCTTTTCTTTAAAAACGAAACCAGAGCATTGAGAGGGATTAAGCAGATTGGGTCGGAAAGTTCTAGACTCGAAAATAATTGATATTATTCGAAGTGATTGTCGCGAGTAATTTGAGGGGAGTAAAATAACATTTTTAATTCCTCCGTTGAAAATTCTTACAAAAGCCAATTAGAATTGACGTTCAAAAAAACGTTCATGACATTTTGCATTCATAAGTCTATGTATTTTGAATCGTTGCTGAATAAAAAGAAATTCGCGAAGATTTCCACATCTGCATATGGAAAGATAACAATTTCTGCAAAAGACAATATGAGAAAAAGGTAAGAAAATACATTTTCTGCCGCGTCGCATATTATGCGGGGAAATAAAAACGACATCATTAATTCTTTTGAAACGTTTTCTTAGTGCACAGGAAGAAAGAATATAATGCGATGCTTTATGAAACACGAGGAAGGTTTTCGAGCCGTGAATGGGTAACAATCAAGGTGGGTAACGTAAATAACTACGTTTTCAAGAAGAGGCTTATAGTATTCAAAGTGAACGGGGCATGAAAGAAATATGAAGCGACTCCATCTTTCGACTTATATTTAGGCGGATGCTCTATAAAAAATTCATCACCGAGAGACAAAATTAGCCTTTGAACTATATCGAAACATTTTTTTTAACGCAAAATGATTTTTTTCGCTTGCAAAAAACAAAATAAAGTAATAGGATTTAGGCGCAATCGCTGTTACAACCAACGAAGCAGCAAGCTATTGCCACTTATAAGCCTATTCTTTAAAACTTGCTTGATTTTGCTAGAAAATGGATTTAAAAAAAGACATTTTAAAATGACTTTAAGGGTTGAAATTTTTATCCTAATTATATACTAGATTATAAACGCTCGTAGTGTCTTTATGGGGCTAAAATAAGATGCATCTTTGATGAAACTTTTCTTTCATTAATATTAAAAAATACCTATATTTTTATCTACTCGACTAACGAATGCGAGTTTTACCAACCGCAAAATGAATTGTTATTTTGCAACGAACCGCAAACCGATCCATTATAAATTTACAACCCAATAAATAAATGCTCACACAATGATAGTAGGCAGCCGAGCAAAATCAACAGCCCTATCCCTTTTTACCCCGGGATATATTTTTCTCGCTCGACAAGAAATATCATAAGCCAAATGTAAAGAAAACACGTTTATCCGGAGCAGTTTTTCTTTTCGCCGGAGTTGTTTCTGCCGGGTTTTTCACGGATTTCCAAGCGCCTCATCATCATGTCTCGAAGAAACGAGTTTTCCGAACATCGAAATGCAAGGATTATAAATTTTTATCACGAACCGAAGAGGAATAAAATCTTTTTTACCTTGCAGGGATAAATAATAAAAATGAAACGGGAATTGATATCGGATTCTAACAACGTTTCAATTTTTATTTTTTGCTGCGAGAGCGAATTTTTTTCTTTGGCTCACAACCAGTGCATCGTTTTACGATTTCTTTACATTTCTTCATATGAAGCCATTTTTCTCGTTGCCATATTTTTGCGTGATTTACATCATGAAGACGAATGAAAAATATATTTTTTGTATTCTCGTAATACGCACACATGTAACATGGTTGTACTTTTGATTTATTTTGAACGGAACAACATGAACATTTTTATGTTCATGGCCAAGTAAAAACTTAATATATATACTTTGAACATAAAAATAATGTTATTTGTAATATATAACCATGACAATTGCTAAAATATATCTATTTACTATTGTAATAATATAGATATATTTGCAAATGTTTTGCAATGTCAACAATTGAAATTAAACTTAATTGCACTCAATTTATTTTTTACCCTTATCTAATCTTCACTATGCATATGTGAAAATACAACACCATTTTGATAATATGAAAAAGGAAAGTTCAATATAATATTACTTCTTTTCTTTTAAGTCCTTATGACGTCCATCAACGTATGAAACTTGATGTGTTATATTCGATGTCGGATAAAGGGGATATCCATAGGAGATCTTACTAGGGAAAGGATTTAATGTGGTGGTTTCCCATTGGCTTCCACACGTGGTAAAGTAAGGATAGAATTATTTGGAAAGGTAGAAGAGGAGAGAGTCTAAGAGTGAGTGGCGAAATTATCATTATATATAAATTATAATTTAATTATTGTTGCAAATTTAATCACTCACTCATGAGCGTCCCTGCAGGACTTTATTAATCCCCTCAGCGTTTATTTTTTTAAAATCCAGGAATTAAGGGTAAACCTGGATTGAGACGATCGATCAGAAATATTAATATTTTCGATTTCCCAAATTTTGTTGGTGTGGTGAAATTTTTTTCCACAATCTGGATTTGAACCCGAACCTGTACAATACGAGTCCAGGATCTAAGCCAATATACCAACACTTGGTATAATTAAAATATATATACCTTTTTAAATGTATTTTTATATTTAAATTTATATTAATACATTAAGCAACATAAAATCCTGTAATTTAAAGGGTGCAGCAGGGATATTTCTTTATTTAAAATGCGCGCCCAAAAGCGAAAACTATTTTAAAAAGGATGAAATGGCACTCATTTAAAAGAAAAAGACTTTAATATTTTTTGTCATATAAATTATTCTTAATTATCTCTCTGCAACATGGAAAAATAAATTAAAATGATATCTCCTATATAGTTGGTGTTCTTAAAATTAGATAGTTTCTCTGCCGTACTCTATATAAGAATGGTACGAATAAAATATATATTTAGCATATTCTATCGTAGTAATTTAGAAAATATCGCCTAAAATCATTAGATTTTATAACGTTGCTTCATTTTTAAATTTGTCAATATAAAAAGTTATAACTTTAAGTTAATCAATTTTGTTTAAATATATATAGTTAGTAACATTTGAGTAGTGGTTTTGAATTAATTTATTATCTTTAATTAGACAGTAAAATTTGAGAACAACAGACGTTCTTTATTATATTCAAATCCTGGAAAATATCAATAAAAAATTTAGGGATAACTTTCAATTTATAACTATGACAAAATATTATAATCTTAGAGATCGTAATTTTTTTGATTATAAAGATGTTTTTTAAATATAGAAAAGCATGTTTTTTGTAAATTTTAAGGTAGTGAATTAATTTATGAGCCCTTAATGTCAAGGTTTTAATTATATCCTTTCTATTTTATTTTATTCCTATATCTAATATTTTTTCATAAACATTGTCATATTAACACGATCTGAGGACAATATTCTGCCTAATGTGAGTTATAGCAATTTTTTAGATGACAAGTATTAAAATTATCAAAAATCTGGTATCATTTTTTAAAACATATTTATTAAAGAAATACATCTGATTTAGTCTGATTAACATGTGGTTTGAAGCCAATCAACTCTTTTATTCCATTGAAAAAATATGATTACATCCAATTTGAATGCTTTTTTCGGCTTCATATTCCATAGGGTAAAATGTTAAATTTAGCATTAATTATCCGCACGTAAAGGTCCACATATAGCGCCATTCAGGAGCATGTAACCACGCGAAAAGTTTGCAAAAAAACTCCGTGAAAGTATGCTGAAAATGTGTAATCAGCGCAATCAGTATAGGGGAGGGTGTAACAAACGGACACGTTTCGGCGCGGTGTCGGCAATTACGTATCAGTTTCCAGAGCGACGGACCGGGAAGGCTTTTACGGGAAGTGGACCAATGTAATTAACGCCGGTCCGAAGCGACAGCCAATCGCGATACCTAACCTCAATCGGATCCGGAAGTCCGGAAGGAGGATAAATGGACGCGAAAAATCCCGCCTTTATACTGCAAAAATTAGCCCAACCGTAATACCCGGTGATGGACGATGCAGCAACGTGGCTTTTTTACAAACCAACTGCAGCCATTTCTAAAATAAATTAAGCCATAAAGTGACGAGCGCAATTGATTGACGATGTTTGAGGTAAAGATTTAAAATCTACCACGAAGAAGATCCATTCGTTCGACGATCCTTTTTATACTGAGTGTCACCTTATAAAAATAATACAAAAAATGTAATTGTAAATCTGCCAAATTTAGCATAATTGATATATTTGGGTCGAAAGTGTAATAGAATTGTAATTAATCAAGATGGATAGCATACACAATATGAGTTAAAAAGTGACTTTCAGATAAAACAGATTAAATGCTTGAATAGTCTTAATTCAATTATTGCTTTATTGAATTTATCTAACCATAATAATATTAATATTTTAATGTGTACTTTAACTTTATGAGAAATATTAATTGAGAATATTTGCTCAGGTTCAAACATTTTGAATTTTGACGACGTTAAACATGGTTATCTCAGCGATTTCAAATAACCTATAATTTAAGGGTAGTTTTGTACACTTTAGGAATGAGTCAATGAGAATAAACACGAAAGAAAAAAATAGTTTACGTACTGGCTATCGATCATTGATTTGTATAAAAGGATCATTCACTATTTTCTACATATTTATAAGATCTTATCGCTATTGATTGTATAAGCTTAACGATCGTTGATTATAATGTTACTCTAATTACTTCTACACGAGAGATCCTAAATTTATAATTTGAATAAGTTTTCCCCTTTTAGTTATTATTTTGAAAGCATCAATATTACATGAACTTCATTAAATTACGCCCTCTATGCTAAATATCTAGTTTAAAGTTTATCATGAACAATAAAACCAATATGCTAATTTATTAACAACAAAAATAAGTTAACATATTCCTCGTCTATAATCGTTTGAAAGTGTCTGCTAATATTATATAAAACAGTAGCTTATTACTAAATCGAAAAATAAATTGGATATAACAAGTATATTTCACACTAATTCATAATAATAATTAAAAAATAATGGCAAATCGATAATCAATTATAGACGTTATCCTGTCTAATTAATTTGACCTTATATCTATGGAAAGTCTTTCTCTCAAATTTGCATATCCAATTAGTATTAACTTTATTGATTTAGTTCAAGTTTCATTAAAATATGTAGGAATATTCTTTTATTAAGATTACCATATTTATAAGGGTAGCTTATGTAAGACTTCACAATAAGCTTATAATAATAAATGTAATTAAATAATATACACTTAAACCTTTTTTTGTGCGGTAGATGCGATCCGCGGAAAATCGCACAAAAAAAGTTATGACTTACATAGAAAAAGTGAAGATGCGCTCTATGGATTTTAAGAAACAGCTATATAAAATATATCCAAAATCGCACAAAAAAAGTTAATAAAAAAACTAGGAAAACAATAAGGCAATTAAAAAATATCATTTGTGATAACATTTAAAGGGCGTTTTGCATCATTGGTAAAATTCTAAGGAAGCCAGAAATCCACTAGATTAGAAATTAGAATTAGAAATACTAATTATTTTAATTACAAACTGTCATTGCTGTATGAAATAGTTAAAAAATAAATTTTGAAATTAATCTGATAGGAATACTAGAGGGTTATATAGAAAAGATTCGCATCCAGTTTGAAGTAAATTATTTAATTAAAACTTGAGATATCATGTCAACCGTGTTGAAAAAAGTAGTTTTGAGTTAAATTGTTTTACAATGGTAGGACTGGCGAAGTTGCCAAGTCACTAAAATAGCTATAACTCTGTAAGCAGTTGGAATTTTGGAAATTCCTTTGGAGAATGTATTCAAAAGTTGCAACATTGGAAAAATGCAAAAAAACAAAATCAATTTATTCAAAAATCTAAACCAGAATTAAGGACGTGGCGTAATTTAGTGATACGGATACAATATATTACACAGTCCCTAATTAATTTTTTTTCCAAATTTCGGTTAGTGTTGATATTTATTCCTTTTTATCAAAATATCTCGATACTACTCGTATGAAATTAAAAAAAAAAAATGCTTTAAAAAAAACCGCATATCTTCGAGATCGCATAAAAAAATTCGCACAAAAAGAGGTTCAAATGTATTGATTAATTAATCAGTTTTAAGAACGATCTATATTGATCATTGCTGCTTTTTTAATATTATATTTTAATAATAAATAATTATGATTATAATAACATTTTGAAAAGGTCGAATGTGTCGTATTTTCAAAACACACAAGAAATTAACGTGCCTTGTTGACAATATACAATTTTAAGATAGTATCGTACACAATTAAGGAGGGACAGATTCAACCCCCTAATAGGATAACAAATTTGAACGAAGAAGTTTAAGTTCGAAGCCCAGTTGCGGTTTCGACCCTTTTCACAATCGTCCGTCGAAATGGCGTTGATTAGGAAATTTACGTAATGTTGGAAATAATTTCATTTATTGTCAAATTTAAGCATTCGGAGCATAAAATTTACGATCGCTGCGCCAGATTTTGCCTCGGAAAAATCGAAACAATTTTCCAGAGGGATGATTTCACCACATCGGATTTAGAAAGTAGGTTTTTTGATTTGCGTGAAATGAGGTTGTTAAGCGAACCACTATCGAAGAGCTCGTCTGCCACACATGCCCTCGTATAGAATGAAGCATTTCCAAAGCCAATTCGTAATGCGAAAACAGGAATATTGGAATATAAATAATTCAATTTATACAATGCGACAGATTTTCGAATAAAATAAAATGGTAAATAAATCAGGAATGGTACGAACCTTTAACGGCGCTCAGCTTGTTGCCGACCATTTGCTTTGCCACGAACGCTGCCATCTTGTAAAAATTTGTTGTTGATCCTAGAGAGTACTTCGGGCAATCACCAAGGCTTTGACGAGTCAACGGTCAATAGACTTTTGAGCAGTCGTTTATTTATTCTGGAACAATTAAAAGAAGAATGTAAGAATAAGGTTTTATGCGAGGGTGCATGGCCTGCTTTATGTCTCGCGGAAATAAGAGGTAAAAATAAATGCCATCTATATTTATGGGCTCTATTTACTTGGATTCGAATACCTGCTAAAGAACCATAGTTTCGAACCAAAATGATAAATTCATATAAAAAATGCATTTAATGCGCATCATAGCAAATTTCAATCATCTTGAAACATCCTCGAAAAAAAAAAGTTAAAAATAAGATATTGAACGTGTATTTTTTTAGCCGAAGAATATCATTAACATCTGCAAAAAAAAACAATAAATTTTATTTTTGGATAAAAAAAATATCCTTTTTTTATTGGCTTTAAATATATTCAGGATTTATCAATATTAGTATTTTACCAATAAATATTCAATTATGACAGAATAAACGAAGAAAAAATGATTGCAAAATTAAAACAAATACTTGAAAAAAATACAATAATTGGCATATTTGTGATATTTTTGAATTTATACAATTTGCTAAATTTCGTACACGGAAAATATTGACATATAAAATATTACAAAATGTATATATGTACTATAATTCCTAGAAGGAAATTTAAATCTCTATCAAATTTTTACGACATTTTTTTCAGGTTAAAGTGTTTTGTATTATTTTTTGATCATCAATTTGTATTCTCTATAAATGCTTTGTAATAAAAAGTTGCATATTTTATAACTTGGGGGACTTAAAATTTTGCAATATTAATCAACTCTTCATAGTCCGCACAAATAAAATAAAAGTACTGAAGATGTATAAGAGATTGTTCTCAATTTAATGAATAAAATATCGAGACAAATCTGTATAATTCAATATTTACGTAAAAATATATTCTGTATTTAATAGATCTTACATTTTTATGAGTTTCCGGAAAGTAAGCGGAAAATAATAGCGGAAATATGTTATGAAAATGCTTGACTTTGAAGGAAAAAAGCTCAATTGGTGTACAAAAAAAAGTCGTATTTCACCATGAAAATGCTTGACCACATGTGGCGATTGTGACCCAACAAAAATTCAAGGAGTCTGCGATATTATTAAGCCTCCATTTAATTTTTTAGCTACTGCACCACTTATGCTAAATTTATTTGGATCGCCATTATTTTTGTAAAACGGTTTTCGCATAGAAATTTGCTGATTATTAAAGCATAAAATCGATAAATAGGCTAAAAAGCCAAGTGTACTGTGGGTGCAAAATTCATGACATAATATTATGTCTTGTATTTTTTTTATCTTTTCTGCTAATTTCTGAATTGACGATCCATTATATTAACAATAAATGATTGGATTTGTGATATTTATCATTTAAGTTACAATTAAATACAATAGAGAAGAATATCCTGGCATAAAAGAAATGTAAGTATTTAACATTTTAATTAAATACACAATTATGATCATGAAGGTTAAATGAAAGCTTGAATTTAAGACAAAGAAATATGATCGCAAGCTTAATGAAAGACATTATAAGCTTTCGTATACCATCCCTTAAAATTTAAATATTTAACTTATTTATTTAATTTAACTAATGATGTTGAAAATAGTCGTGATTTAACAAATACTCATACCTAAATAAAATGAGGGAAAATTGCCAAGGGATTGCAAATATTTAACATTGTCGTATTATCGATTTTGTTGTGTACACCAAATAAGAGCATATGGGGGTTTAGATATTTCCTTTTTCCTCGGAGGAAATTGGCAGAGTGCCAAGTTGTTGAGATATTAAACGTATATATTCCAGATCTGCGAGAAGATTGGACCAAAAATTCGTGCAGCCGCCGAAGACGCAAGACCTTGACATTGTTAGGAAGAAAATGTAAAAAGACCTAAGCTCAAAGGCGAATCTTGCGCAGCCTCCGCAAGATTGGAGAAGGTCATTGAATATTTTGTCAAAAAACTAGCTCCGTCCCGACGAAAATATGTGGAAAATTCTCGAGTATATTTACGCAGTGAGCGACGTCGCTGGCGCCCAAGAGTCCAGACATGCGGCGCCAGAACCCTCCTCTTGTATTCTTCTCCCTCCGTGTACAGCCTCCGACAACCTCTCCTCACCACTTAAAAATCTACAGTGCCCTCTCAAAGCTATTTACCTTTAAAATGACAGAAGGAAAGGTTCATTGAGTTGTTTTTCTCATGCTTTGCCACACTCCACTGTCTATCGGATTATAAGAATATATATGTATTTAAATTTAAAAAAAAAATAATCCAATAGGTTATATGATAACATTCTCAAATTAGATTAACATCTTATAATCCATATCACATCATAAGCCACAAATTTCATAAGAATTTATGTACATTCAAAGACTTTGTTTAAGAGGAGAAATTTTCTAAATATCTTATCAAAGTAAATACAATCCTTATACATCGGTATATCCTTATTTTGTTGCCTACGTTGATTTTTCTTTAAAGTAATTTGAAATATTAATTCAGAAAGGATCTTATCTTATTCAGTCTGATGATAAAAAATATTATCGATCGAGTGTCAATGAAATTTTAAAGATCTATTATACAGCGTCGTCGGAAATACATTGTCTTCCTATAAGAAATATATCAAAATCCCGAAAGAAGTGGTAGTCAGTGGGGGCAAAATCTAGTGAATAAAATGAACAATGGATCAAATTCAACTCCAGTATTATCGTGCAATATAATAGGAGTCCATCAACAAGTTTTCGAATCATTTAATCCGGCTAGTTACAGTATACTTTAAATAGGATTGATGAGTCAAATTTCAAGAAATAATGACGAATCATACTTTTATCAGGCCACCAAATATTCAGCATCAATTTTTATGACGAATATTGCGCTTTGGGCAGTATTTTGATGAGTTATTGACGAGAAAGTAATATTATGCAAACATTTAAACATTGATGCAGAACTGACTCATTAATGACTTTTAGTTCATCATTACGAACTATTAATTCTGGCCGATTATGCGAATAGTAAGTTCAAAGTTACCAGAAAGAAATTTTGCAAATCAATTTGATACTGTCTGATAGGTAGTGATATTAGAGTCAAATACACTAATAAAATTTAGTATCAGTATCAAAGTATCAGATTCAAATCCAGATTGTACAAAAGAAATCACCATGCTATTCAAAATATTTGAGGGATTCGAAGTATAAATATTTCAGATCAATCTGCTTTGTTCTTATTATAATTTAATTATATATGGAAGACAAAGGAAAATTACCATATGTATTTTATTGCTAGAAACGTCTATTGCAGTTTTAAAAGTACAACAAACCAATCAAAAACGATCGAAACAGGACATAGAAAATAGCTTATTCAACGGACATTTGTGGTATTTATATCGAATAATTAATTTAAAGTGAAAAATACACAGCAAAGTGTTAAGTTCACGCAAATGAAAAATGCTTTCCGATTTTCACACGCACGCAAATGAAAAATGCTTTCCGATTTTCACAAAATTAACTGATGATCTATGAAAAAGTCACAATGAAAAAATATTTTTCCACTTGACAAAAAATGTGTAGTAGTTATTTCCTATACACCGTGTAGGACCCCTCATGGCGTTCAGTCCTCTACCCTGTAGAGTTATTACAACAACTGAAAATGGGGTCAAGTACTTTTCCGCACACGACCCTCTCTTTTTATATAATCATCATATTTGCTTAATTTTGTTTTTGAATTTTCAACCAAAATATGTGCACATATACCGGAACTCTTAAAAATTCAAAGTCACAACTAAGCCGCGGGAATTAATCCAGTTTACATTTCGAAAAATAATTGACAGTCCATCACGATTTCTATGTTAAAACTGATTTCCATAAAACAAGTTAAAATAGAGAATGTGGCAAACTTCAAATAATAAATACAAATTTTGAGCAGAGAGCTTTTAAATCTAGTGCCGAACGAGACTCGTTAGTTCAAATACCCAAAGGCTCAAAGTTTTAAAACAGCTTTCGAATTTAACTATTGAGACTCTTTTTGAATAGGCCGCATTTCGCAACTAAAGTGTGTGCGTTTCACGCAAAAATTATTTGCAACGAATCGTTAAAGGCCATTTCAATTAATTTCAAAACATTTTTCGATAGTCATTAAAATGAAGGAACTTCTCGTCTTTCGCTCTCGGCTAATGAAGTCAATTCTGCGGCTTTCGAAAGACTCGGATGATAATTATGATGCTCTTGACTTTGAGGAAATATTTTGAAATGAATGGAACGAAATGTTTTGCAAAGGTTATTTCAAAAAACGAGAAATGAATGCTGAATAGAACCCAATTTGAACACAACCTGTTTGGGCTAAATACGGATGGAGTTCGTAATAGTGCGGCTTATATTGCATAAACAATATCATCAAAATTTCTAAACTGGCGATAGATTTGATATTATACTTAATATATATAGTATATATTAACTATTAAATAAGACGTCATTTGACTAGATTTTTTTCGTGGTTGCTTATTTACACGTATATATTAATCGTCTTGATATTTACTTATTCCGAAGCAGAAAATTGATCTAAACTTAAATCAAAGAAAGCGATCAAAAACATTAATACTTTTGATATCTTAAATTTGTTTCTATGGCGAAAACTTTTTCCACTCACATAACTTCAACCCAAAGCTTATATTAAGAGTAAAGGAATTAAATCACTATATACAACCCTTAAGCACAAAAAGAAATCACTAAGTATATAATGTTTTCTAAATATGCGAGCATGAAGATCAATTTCGATTTATCAATCACGTTTATTTTCAATTAGAATATGTCTAGTATTGAACATAATTATTTGCATCATACTGACAGATATATTATTCAATTTTGTACCATAATATCATGAAAAAGGATATTTTCTCAAATAAAAATCAAGATGATCGAATATTCTTGGAATTTTTTTGTTGTTGTTATATTATATTAAATTTCAATCAAAATTAAATTTTAAACATATTTTGTATTAATATTGATAAATTTGTCTTCATTTTTTGTACTATCAATCATTTACATCTCGATACATCCTAAATTATAATTATTAAAATCTCCATACGTATTTTAATATGATAAAACTTTTAAAGTCGGTATTATAGTAAGCATATTAGCTCAGCGAAAGTTTTTTGATATGCCATCGATCGTATCTACCCTTGTGTAATTGAATATTACATGGTTTTTTTCTGAAGACAAATTTAATTTACTAAAAAGCGTTAAGCGATGAGTTACTAATTGGACAAAAATTAAATAAAATAAAGTCATCTGAAATTCTATTGTGATTTTATTTCGACGAAATTCAACAAAATCGAACTGTGCTAAAGCGAAGATTAAATTGATATTTCTGAATCAGAAAAGGAAAATTTCCAAATTGGATGCATTTTTGTCCATGAATGGAGTTTACCCTTTTTATTTCAAACGCAATGTCATAATGATAAATTTATTGAAAACATTAGATTCATACGTTTTTATAAGAAAACAATAACCCTAAAAGTTTAATAATTAACATAAATTAAAAACATAATAGCCAAGCGTACCATACAAAAATTGTTTAATTTTTGATTTACACAATATAAACAGTGGTTTTGTCATAAAACATTTAAGATTATATGCCCATTTTTACAATCTTCTGAAAGGAACAAATTTAGATCAAGGCATAATGACATATCTGGAAGACTTTTTCCGTAAAAAATATACTGTATTGCAACCAATTTCCATAATAAGCACACACCAACAACATAATTCATATTCTTTGAAAGGCGTCAAACATGCTGAACGAAGATATTTTACATTAGATATGCTTAACGAAGATACTTTATATTAGGGGTCTTAGTGGTTCATATATTTATTATTATACATTTGGTACCGTGAGCCAGCATTCACAATCTGGCAGAGAAGAGTTCAGTGATCAATGCGGGTAACGGAGCAATTGTTAAGGTTGGGATTCAAATGATGATGACACACCCCCGACGAGATTATTCATCCATTTTTGGCACCCTCTGCGGTGCACGAGTACCTTCGCAGATTCGATCCGCGCCGCTTCCGACTAACATTATGTAAAACATCTCCGTAAAAGGAAATTTACATGGAAAATGCCTTCTGTGGTGTGCAATGAAAAGAGGCTTTATTTGAAAGAATATAGCTCAAGAACGAGCCCCTCTCTGCGGCGTTAGTTTGCCGGGTCTTACTATTTCAAACACGGCAGTCGCTGCGAAAACATACTTCAACTGCGGAAAACCACTGCTTTTTTCTCTCTGTGCGATCTTATGACACATAGAATCCGTATTCTATAGGAGCGGTTCGGTTTCGCTACTTTTTCTATTTGGAGAATAGAGACTGCAGAAGATTTATATGGTAATATGTTAAAGTTCACATTCACATACTCTGCGGCATTGAGAGAGAGTCAAAAGAGCAAATTTACAAAAAGGATATAGAGGTGATCCTTATCAATGAAGCTCTTTGCTAAGTAACTCTATATTAGCATAAATTATTTAATAGCGGATTTTAATAAAATATAGGTTTTTATTAAAATCCGGTTGACATAATATGCTACAATTTTACCGTTAACTCAATAAATATCGTTAAATATTAAAAAAATTGGACAAAAACTTGAATTTTCAAAGCATTTATCAATATCAATAGTATAATATTATCCATACTATCTTTGAAAGAGAATCCTTAAGATCTGAAAATACGTTTAACACAGTCCGCCACGCACCCGTTCGTGTAAAACTCTACGCAATCTAGCTAGAATATTCAAGCCGCAAATTAAATTAGAATTTTCAGTCTAAAATACTTCACATTTGATGACAAAAGCATATGAAATGCCGAGTATGAATCGTGCCCGCTTAATTCGTGCAGCCATTTCGCGGTTTTTCGCACGGTTTATCGAGTTTTACGAGCGCAAGCTGGAAAATGCCAAATTTACAGCAGTTGCCGCAAACTCCTCGTATCTCCATGGTTCAATTAGCGATTGTTGCGGCTAGAGACAAACTTTGTCGATAAATTCACCACGTAAATATACGGCCCATCCAGGCGATGGCTATTGAAATAAATTGAAATTACCCGCGTTAATGGATTCAGTTGATTGAGTTGGCATCTGTCAGCGAGGCAGACAATGGCTTCTATTCCGCCGAAGCCCTCCTCTCCTATGAGTGTCGATCAATTTCTGTCCCAAGGACGATAGAAATATTTTTCATGTGTGTTTGACGTTTTAATATTTGCCTCGGGGGGTGGTAAAAATAAAGAGTTTTCCGTGCGCAAGAGTTATGTTTTCCTTATACGACTCACTTGCGAGTAATGATCCTATAATACGGCACGCGTTTTGCTATCACACGTGTGACTTTGAATTGAAATTTTATTCACAACTCAATAAATATACACGCAGGGTACATTTTATGAAAGAGAAATACGTGTATACTTATGGAAGCAGCGTGTAAATGTTTGCAAATCTAAATGGCATTACTATATATTGTATCATGTTGCTTAATCCCGGGGCTATGATCAAACTTGTAAGCACATTACAGAGGAAGTTGTAGAGTTAATGTATCGTACACCAATATTATTCTACAGACTAAATTGAAAATTATTGCTTTAACAAAATTGATTATGATATCAATCATATTTGCGCGTTTATTTAATATATATCAAATTTATACAACACATTTAGCCATATCTATACATCTTTACCGACCATTCAATGCTATGGGTTTATATACTTTTGATCATATATATGATTAAAAAAAAAAAACAAATAAAAAACCAAAATCATTTATATAGGTCAACGGGCATATTTGGGTAAATAACAAATCATAGTAACTAAATCACTACTTATCTCACAATAACAAGATCGTTTCTTGGAATGAAAGCAAATTTGTTATCATTGTTGAACATTTCTGAAGAAAAGACGAAATTACGGATCATTATTCCTTGAAATGTATGTTTATTATCTTTTAGTTAGACAAAATATTGACTTTTAGAACTTACAAAGCTGATTTTCCAAAGACTATTATTTTTTAAATTAAGGGATGTAATCTTTAGATCTGAAATTAAAAATTCTTGAAACAATAGTCAACAATACTTAATAATTATCCACATTTTTCAATAAAATGTTTTGGATTAATGTGAATACAGTACAAAATACCTCTAAGAATATATCTATTGGATCATCAATCCCTATTGGTTCAATATTTCTGTTTGAGTCTACAACCACAAAGTACATAAATTCATCATTTTTATATAAATTGGTACTTTTATTGAATATCATGCTATGGTTGCATTTATTTGCCTTTTTCAAAAAATCATAATTTAAACAAATATCTTCCAGATGCACTACATTGATCAATATAAAATTTGATAGATTTGTAAAAAGATGACTTTTGCGTTATGCTATTAAATGCATTAAATCTAGGGATTCTGATTTCTCGATGATTTTTATTTCTCGAGAAATGTAAATTCTCAATTTCATTTTTCAAATTTTTCGAGAATTCTCGAGTTGTAGGTAAAACAGTAAAAAAATTGTATGTAAAACAGTAAGTTTTGCATATAAATATTATTATCTTAGTATGAATTTTAAATAAAACGACTAGAAAAATAGTGAACATTTAAAATTTAACCCTTTCTATTCGTATTTTTTGTTATGGATAGTGTCAGTGAAATACGAAACATATTGATTGAACATTTAAAATTTATTATTAGCCCTTTCCATTCGCATTTTTTAGGTAAGGGTAGCTTTAGCTTGTAATAAATTTCGCAACGAATAAGTTTGGAACGTATCTTTAGTTTTTTAAACAAAGATAAGACGATTTTGAGAATAAGAAATGAACATTTTTTATCCTATCTAGAACCCTAATAAAACCTTTTAACCCTTCTGTCAATAAGATGGTTTGGCCAGACCATTAGGATTTTGCAATGAGTTTTTTTAAAAGTAGTTATGTATAGATCTTACCAAATCTTCCTGAGTTTGTCCTTTTAAGGGTTTTATAGAGTTTAATATTAAAAAAATAAATTGAAAAAAAGGATATTTATATTTATGTTCCTGTAGGTAGTCCCGCGTTAAGCGGTTGGACTCATAACTCGATCATCTCGGGTTCGAATCCCACAGGAGATGTGGCTGGCAACCACATTTTTAAAAACATATATATGCCATGAAAAACCATGTCAAAATGGTTGGTAATGATTCCATAAAAGGGATCGCTAAAAGCCACCGCAAAAAAAAAAAAAAAGAACCAAAAAAATAAGTTTGGCTAGACTTAGATTTTTTTTCAAAGCATAAATACAAGGTATCACGATTTTCTTCATTTTTCGTACAGAAATTTTAATCCTTTTGCTCCATAAAATAATTTATGATATTTCTTATGCTAACTTGTATTTTTACCTACTTTTAAGAAATTCTTTTTGCATCAAATGCTTAGAAAAACCTATGTCATTTTAACTGTGCTGCAGAAAATGTTTTCGAATCATATATGTATTTGTAAAAACCAAATTACTTAATGTATTTTGATTTAGAGTTAAAAATAATGTATTTTGGTAGAAACCCACTCATGCAAAATAAGGGCAAAATTTTAAAAATGGAAATGGTTATATTTATATAAAAAAATACTTGTTTTATACAATTTTATTTTTTCATTTATTTCTAAAATTTCTCAAGAAATCAGAGATTTTCTCAAGAAATGAGAATTTTCGATTCGATAAATTCTCTAGAAATAATTCTAGAGAAGAAACATTAATTAAATCATCTAAATCAGATAGCTTAAAATTATTTTTGTGATATCACTCAATAAGTTCGTAGGATTTGTTTGGAAATATTACGAAAAAACAAGATTCCAAATGAATAATAAAAAAGTTAAAAGTGAAAAAAAAAATACTACAAACATATTGAGTGATGTTTTATTTCCATAATTATGTAAAAGTCTTTCTTCCGAAAAAGTTTCAAAGATTTCAATCCCAAACTCGTCAGCTTCCGAAAGAATTAAGGGCGTAAATTAAGTCAGGATCGGATTTAAATGTGAATAACAATCACAGTCAAATCGATTTAAAGCAGAAGGTAACTTTTGTATAATGATGCCTGCGAACAAATTTAATCACCCGTGAGTGGGTCCAGAGTTGAGAGCCCCCTCGACAGAAAATACTCGTACAAATGAAAAAGAAGACGTTAAATGAGTATGCGGCCGTAGAAGATAGGAGAGGCAGCAAGATTACATGGTTTGCCAATTACGAGCCCTCGGGGAAAGAAGGATGGTAGTATTTCCGCAATTGACCCAATTAGGTACACTCTTCTGATAATTGACACAAGTGAGCTTTCACGTCGAAGCTTTTGAGCCTACGCTGGCTTTGGCTCTTGCGGAATTACACAATATTGGTCTCTGTAAGCTCGCTCCCGCGGGATCTATCGTGACGTCGGAGCCAACTCTATATGTACACTTCATTATTTGATACCAAAGTCAAATGCCAATATAAATATTCCGCAACTTTACCATCGCAGCTTTTCTTAATATAAATATTTTTCGGAATATTGGAAAGTTATTCTTGTTTTTTATATTGGAGGAGGGTGTTGATAATTTTTAACATCGACAAACGAAAGTATTTTCCGATAACGAACTCGTGACGACTTTCCAAAGCTGTCAGAGGGTGAAGTTTCAATGCGAGAGGAAACTTTATTTAAAGCCGTGTTCAATGAATCGATAAGGGTGATTTTATTCCATGTGTTCGATTGTGGTTGTTTCCATGCAGAACTTTTTATTGTGAAAAATTCCCCTCAAAAACATGCGAGAGAGTGAAAATTGACACTCTATTTTTGCTGATATCTTTTTAAGAGCAATATTGGATTTCAAAATAAATTGTACTAAATAAATCTTTTACAAAATTAATGGTGATCGAGTGTTGGTGCAGTGGCATAGATCTTAGACCCTTATTATAAAAGTTCGGTGATCTCTGATATTTTTCATTCATCTTATCTTTATACATATTAATTTCTATCGGGATAATTTCTTACATCATTGGGATTAAAATACCTTCTGGAAGACCCTCGTAATGGAGAGGATTTTCCTGCACTTTCTATGATAGTACATTTAAATCGACGACAAAATCATTTCATTTAAATTATTGCCATGCCTATATTTTGCTCATGTCGTAAATCATTTATATCGGTTAAGTAGTATCAAAATTAATATAAAAAATGGCTGAGTTGTCGCTGAGAGCAAGATTGGTGTACTAAATATGAATTTAAGGATTTTTTAAATTGCTACGTATCAAATTTCTCTCGCTTCCTTTTTGATAGCAGGATGATTATTTGGCACGGCTAAGTGCCAAACAAGGAAACGCCTTAATCCAGATCGCTCGGAGGGAATCTCGCATATCTTCTTATCTTGGCTGGAGTCGCCAAGTATCACGTGACGATCATTAGTGACGCCATTGGCCCATTTTCAACGCTTCGGAGACGTGTGCACGCTCCCTCCTCAAGCGGCCCATGAATATTCATACGGACAAAGCATTATTCTCCCGGAGGAAGCGACTCCAAAACTTTTTTGAGGAGCGCTTTGAAAATTCCAAAGACACTCTCGAGACAATCCGAGTATTTGATGAAATCTAAAGGGGTTGAAAGTAGCTCGAATTTACTTTTAATTTGCTAAAAACATTGAATCTGGCGTCGAACGAGTCCTGACGGATTCCTTTCAATGGGAAGAATTGTATTGTAGAATAATATTTACTTAGCACTGTCTTCTTTTAAATAAATTAAATAAGTATTTGCATAATTCTTCCATTTGGGTTCCTCGCGGAAAAGTGATTTAAGCCAATTAAAAAGTGTTTCTTTAAAATAAAATTATTTTTTTTGACAATTCAAATAGATTCTAAAATATTAAATATTTGATGAACTTACATCGATTTTATTATGCTATTATATAGTAGAAACCCCTTCAATACTCCAATTATTTCATTAAAAATAAGCAACAATCATTAGGATAGTAAAGTTGAAACATCAATATTGCCATAACAACTGAAGCATATAAACACGCTAAGGAACATTTAACAGATTTGATTCCCAACAAAATTGATTTCATTCGAACAAAACTTGGTTGGTTTTAAAAAGTTTTAATATATCCAAAAAATGCCAAAACTTGTGGAAGCACCGGTCGATGTCAAACAAAAAGGGATGATAACCGACAACCCCAGTGAGATACCACCGCGTTGACTGTGTTTGTTATGAAACATTAAGCGCTCGGTTATATCAAAAGTTTTCCTTGATAAAGCGGCGTTTTAATTCCTGACATATCCTTAAACGGGGAAAAAACGTGAGGAAAACAAAAAAGATTATTTTTAAACATTTTTCATAACCCGCAATACTCGGCCGCAAATTCCCCGCCACCAAACAGTCCGTAAAATGCGAGCGCGTTTTGTAAGGGTGGTTTATTTTTTACACATCCAATAAAAAGCGTAATAGTGATGTTTGCGCTCAAATAATGAATAGCACGATCTCACTTTATTTATTCAGCATTTTTTATCACAGGTTGTTTTGAAATATCCAATTCCCGGCTTAAAATAGGGGCGCAATAATCTCCTATCTATGAAGGGATTCTCAATAATAATGACTCTCATGGATGAAAGAAATCATACAAAGACCAAAACAAGGCTATATTCCATTGATTGAAATGGGGAGATAATCATAACAAATTGAATTGCGTATCTATTGATTATTTGAAATTATACTCAGCCCTCGTATAATAAGAGACTCGAATTTAATATCAAAATATGGTATGCATACCAGTTTATAGTATTTATTATAGTGTTTTTATTTTTTATAAACTTATTTTATGCGATTTTTGGTACATTCTATAACAATGATTTGACAAGTTATGCGATTTTTAAAAGTAATGGAACCCATCTCTCAGTTTAATATTTAGTTTAAATCTTTTTTGTGCGATTTTCTTATATGCGACTCCCCGTGGAACGTATCTATCGCATAAAAACAGACCTTATTCTATTATTTATTACTTAATTTTAAGCTTCTTTCCATAAAAATATCCTTTTCTATATAAAAAAAATGTATAATCCCTTTTTAAAATTTCCAAAGCACCAAAAAGCGCAAAAAAATAGGGAAATGATTGATATTCGATTCTAAACGTATTGATTTATTTTTGAAATAAACATTGTATAACGATCTTTGTGTACATTCAAAGTGATCCGAATATAAACGAATCATTCTTAAGAATATGTTTATACCCTTAAAGAAAAAAAAACTTGTTCACCACAACCGGTGTCTATAAGCAAAGTATTTCTTTCTCCATAAAATGGTTTCCAGTTCTTTGACGCAAAAGGATTTTAATTATTCTTTTTATTTTTTGCGTCACGATCCTTTGTTACCATCAGATTCTCAAGAATTCCTATGCCGTCTGGCGAAATTCTCAGAAAGGAAGAGCTCTCGTTAAAAAAATACTTCGGCATTTATTAAAACAAAATTTTAAGTCTAAATCAAACACTGTTCAACAACCCTAATTTATTTGTATCGGTTGTTATTCAGATTTTATTGTACAAGTTCTGACCTTTTTCTATGTTTCCGAATATGTGACTAGCTACAGACAAAGCTTATTATTTCCATAAATTTGGTAAGAGTTTTGCTTGTACATAAACAATGTCATAAATTGATATCTAAATTGTTTTCATTTTTATAATAATGTTCTGTATCAAATTAGGCAACTCAACCCCTTTATTCTGAATAATACTAAGCACGATGTAATAGTATTAGGCAGCAATCCCTTTGGAAGCTCTTCAAATATATCGTATAAATATGGAGTAGATCCTTTCGTTACGATATCAAAAGGATGGGGATCTAATAAATAGAGTATGAGTCAAGACGAAAAAGGTTGACAAAACGACATCATTATTTTTAATTAGAAAGCAAATCCAATTAAATAGTATTTCGGAATGATGATTCGTTTTTACTTTATATGCTAATAATTTGCCTAACTTTTATAAAATATTCTATTAAATAATACGCAGCTAAATAATTTTTATTTAGATGAGCATTGCCTATAAATCAAATATGCTTTACATTTAATAAATGTTTATAATTGTTTAACAAAATGGATTTTAATAAATAGATTTTTTGTTAATTTTTTTGGTGACGAAAATTGTAAAATACATCCATTGAAATTACTTACAGCGATTTTAAAAGTATTCGTTTCTTTGCGAATTGATTTTCTTTAAATTAAAGTCATCTGGTTTTTATGTTAATGGAAAAAAATAATAAAGGACTTTGCCATGGCCATCTTTTTAGATTATATTTTATTTTCTCAGTGGTTTTATTTTCGCCTGTGTTCTATTACGCCAGTACTATTCTTTTAGCATTATTTTTACAAAAAATCATAATAGAGGTCTTTGTGAATACCAAAGAACTGCAAAAAGATACTGTTCTTCATTTTACTTATGAATATAAATGAATGATTATCCTTTAAAATTTGCTACGAAATTTAAAGATAATACTGGAATATCCAAGGGTTTTATATAGTGAATTAGGTTCTCAGTTGCAGAAATTGAATATTAACAAATTCTTGACTCGTATGCCTTATCCAATTAACTTTCCTTCATAAAGTATGAATTTATATAAAACGGTACTAATTTACAGTTTATCTACTTATTCATTGATTAATCGAAATATTAAATGAATCTACCACAATTAATGAGTCAGAAAGCAGTTACAGCAAAGTAGCTATATGTTTCATATTAAAAACAATTAATGAAGGCGTAGAATTGACTATTAAATTCGATTTTTTTAATAGAAAATTATCTTATAATGGAAGAAAGAAGTTTGAAATTCAAGAGAGAATTACAACAGATTTTGAGACCTTATAATGAAATATGTAAAGATTTATACGCTAAAAGCAGACAATCGCTTATTACTGAATTTTTGAAGGCTAAAACCAAAAATATTCCAGAGTTCTCTAATGATGGAAACCCACAATAGATCTCAAAAAAGGATAAAACATATAGAATTATAAATGATAGTATTTGAACATTGGTAATAGTCACAAAAAACTTCATCATTCGTTTTGTGTTAATTATTTATTATTTATATTATTCTGTGAGAACGCTCATCTATATAAAGTCTAACGTGTTTGAATATATGGTAGAACAACGTAAATCTGTAAAACTATAATATCAAGTAGCAGCTTCGATTACTTCAATGAATTAGGACGATTTATTACATCCATTTCAAGAAAATCATAGTTTAGAAACAATTCATCAACGTTCCTTTTTGATTCATTATTTCTCCTCAGAAAATAAAATATATTTCTTAATTGGAATGATTAATATTGTGTTACAAAATGGAGATAAATAAAACTCAGTCGGGAATTGAACTATTCTATCCTTGGCCTGTTGTAATTTGTTACAGTTTTATTAATCAATAAAGATAGGTAGACAATCTATTATACAATTTGCTGCAAAATTGTGAAAATTTTATATAAAATTCGCCAGCCCGATTGCTACAAATTTGATCACATTAATGATATTAAACAGTTGATATTTGATGTAACAATGTTAACAGTTGATGTATTATTTTTTATTTTAATATCAGATATTTACAATGTAAGTTCAAATTATTTAAAAACAAAGAAGTCATTTGATTTAAGGCAAAATCCATTAGGCATTTAAATCAGTCAATGACCAAATGTCAGACCTGCTCAGACCATAATATAGACCGCAGTGATGGATCATATTTTTGGAAGATATTTTGAATTAATATTGAAAATAGTTATTTGTACAATCTCTTAAGAAAATTATACGGAAATGATGAGCTACTGGAGCAAGTCCCTTTGCTGTCCCCAAACGAAAATTGCACTAAAAACTTCTGTAATTGAATAAGATATTTGAATATTTTAAATCCGGCTTTAATTGAATGATAATATTTCGTTTCAATTGAAATTTAACTAGATGGCGTGTTTGAAAATTTTACAATGACTTCTGTATTCTCAGCGACTCCATTGAGAGCCCAGTCACCCTCTTGGAACTCCCCATTCAGCTAATGTCGTGTCAAATATTTCAGCTTCCTCCAGCACAAGGTATCGATTTCTTTTATTCTAAATGTGGTCAAACGAATGAGTCGTAACGCAATCGGGGCATTAAATTCACTCCATGAAAACGAATGAAGTGGAAAGTTCCATTTGGACGAGCGGGCCCTCCAAGACTTTCCATAAATAAATATGTAGAGCTTTCGGCTGCGTGTTAAATATGTATTGGAGTGGTCAAATTCAGCATTCGGCGAGGAGCACAAAACAAAGGTTCACATCCTTACTTGCAAAACACAACGAGCAGATTCGCGATTTGAATTGCAAACGCAGGGGCGCCGCCCCGGGTCACTTTTCCCGCGAGGGCCACAACGGAATCGTTACGGCGGACTGTTATTAATGGCGGCCATTGCTCGGACGGCGCTACTTAGGCGATTGCTTTGAGATAAAATTAAGTGCCTTATGAATGTATGGATGGGTTGATCCATCTTCGCAAGTTGAAGAAAGGTTCTAAAGCATCAGGGGAGTCGTTCATTTTAACACCTTAAAATTCTAAAACGCTCCATTGAATTTAATTATTTATTCAACGAGAGAATGGAGCGGTTAGTCGCCATACGAACGGGTGACCAAGTTGACGTAAATAAAAATATATTACTACTTGGAGATTCAGAAGCTTTATTACCTGTAATAAATATGGATTAAATAGTACAATCAGGAAAAATATGGGCGTTGAATTGTAAATTTATCAAAGTAACATTAGGTTATCAGTCAATACAGAATATACCAATTTTCGTTATAAACGATTAATTTTTGCCTTTATTACAATTTTTATAATCTTTTCTTATAAAACGCTTCATGATTTGTTTGAATGAATGCTCTAAAGATCGAATAAGTTAGAAATGAGGTCTATATGGCAAAAAATTGTTATTATATCAAATGAAGGGGATCTGATTCAATTGATTATCGCAGAACATATTCATCAAAGTTTAAAAGTTTGTTTATTTTATCATGTTTGGACACAGACTAAACTCAAAGGAGAGTGTAAGAAAAAATGTTTATTTTATTATCGATCTTATCGACTTATTTTATCGATCGATCTCGATAAAGTAATATATATGAAAGTGAAAATGTTGATATTTCTTATATGTATTATTAAACACTATATTGATACATAAAATAAATAAATGGAAGGGTTATTCATAATAAAATAGAAAGGAAACATTTACAGCATGGTACAGCATTTTTTATAGATGCGCCTATAAATTTGTGATTAAAAATGCTTAAAATATAATCCAGACTTTGTAGTAAATCTAAAAAATAAAAAATAAATGTATTTTTAAAGCAAACTTAGACAATGAAGATTTTTAGATGGAGGGAGGACTGAACGTGACATTGAGTGACAGAAATCACGAGAGCCACGTTTAACGAGCTTTATAGACGAAGCGCCTCCTGTTGACAACGGCAACAAACAGTAATTCATTTAATTATTTTGCTTTAATCAAAAATTGCATGAAAACTATTTGTATTCTCTAATGATGATAGTTATATATATTATAGCTAAATTAAACATCCGGATAGTGCGAGATCATTATTTTGATTGTAAATTTCCATAATGTCATATCAATCTCGTTAAAAGCATATTTTCAAGCATAAATGTTATTAAAAACTTAATTGATATTTTATACTTATTCAGCCATATAACTGCTATTTTATTAAAAAAATAATAATCTCAATTATATGAATACATCGATACTGATGAAGGGAACTTAATTTGAAAGCTACATGAGCTTTTAATCGAACTCAATTTATAGAGTTTTTATATTTCCGTTCATAAAATTTATGTTAGTTTTCTTCAGAAAATGGCTTCATTTTATCATTCATTCAAACCGGCAAAAAAGCACGACTGGAACGAATTACGTCGTTAAGAATTTTCATATCAGATATAATAAAATTTTACAGTTTTCTAAACTTTCGTTCGCAGATTTTACGGATTCGTTTCAAGCCTTTTATATTTTTTCATTACTATTTACTCTTTTGAGTGGTTGACGTTGTGCGGATCAAAAGCCTTTGAACTTGAATTGCAACATTCATTTTATAGTGTTCATTCCTATTCATATGAAGCTATTCAAATAATTTAAGCTGAGGGGAAAATATAAATACTATCCTTAAACTCTATTTAATGTTTTTCCTGTAGAATACTTGCAATAAATTTTAGAAGCTTTTTTATGTTGCTTTTAGTTTTAAAAAAACGCTCGTCTACTTTTAATACGACGTTAAGCTGCCTTAAAGCTAACAAGAACACTTACGATGCGGAACTAATGCATATTTAATTAATATTTCTAAGTAATTTTGATATAACAAAGAAAAAAATGGCGTCGAGGTACTTAAAAATTGTATTTAATCCTACGTAAACAAAAAAAATCCAATTGAAAATTGCAAATTATAACAAAATTTTATAAATTTGAGTGATTTTCATAAAAATATAAATATTATCTTTCCATAAAGCACAATGGGCGTGGGCTCATATTAAATACAGGGTACAAAATATTGCGTGATCTATAAAAGGCTGATTCGGTAATAAACGATTCCAAGAAAAGAAATTCATGTTTTGTACGTCTTTCATTGAAATCTCCTATTTTTTTAATAATTAGGATGAGGAAATTTTCCAGGATAAAGGGTCAAAATGATCCTTATAATCTGTTTTATGCGATACATTTCGGCCCTTGCTTTTACTAATTAAGGAAGCGGCTAAAACGTAGCTGGGCATAACCAACTTTGAAGGAAATTATTCCGACATTTTTTTTTGACGAAGGCTCCTCAATCTTTTTTTTTAATTAATTAGCTAAACAAAAATATTTGCTTACGGCTTAATTTTACGAGTACACGTTTTTTCGCAAAATTCCATAATTGATTTAAACATGATAATTTTTTATCGTCAATAAATAGGTTTAATTTATTAAAATCGTTACTTTTGTGAAAGCTAAGCATGTAATATTGTGTCTTAAAAATTATAAAATATTGAAATGGGATATTTAGATGTTAATTTAGAAATTATATTAAGAAATGGTTGCACTACAACGATGATAATTTTTCGAAGAGCTTTCTGGCAAAGAAGCATATGAAAGCAAAATATTCCAAGGCTTATTTCATCCTTTCCTTATTCGCCTTCATAGGAAACGGAATTGAATCGAACTTTTATATACAATTTACAAACGAAAATTTTATTTATCGAAATAAACGTATATTTCCCAAAGGAAACGTTACCAATAATATCACGCGCCATTTCACTCTGATTTTCGTCAGCGAGTTTATAGCAAAATATATTTTTCAAATCGTCGTTGGAAATAATTTCGTGAATTATTCGAGCAGTTGGAATTATTTCAGTGTGCTAATAGAGTATTTTAAGTTCTTGGCATACCATTTGTGCCAACGATGCGACTCGGTGGTACCTCGAAGGAAGAACTAAGCTTCCTCCGTTCCATATCGCCTAAACTTGAAGATAATTAGAGTTGGGACGAAGTTTGAAAGAAGTTCACGCTCATTCTTATGAGAAATGAGATTTGTCAAAGAACGCATCCAGTCGGCGAAAGAAGATCCCTCCGGCTTCGAGGATAAAGCTCAGGAAGTAATATCGGGCTGAGGAGAGTCATCCGAAAGTTGAATGTCAATCAAGGAAATTCACGTCGTTAGTGTTTATTTAATTGCTCCCATTATTGCTCCACGTCAAAAGTCTTAAATCTCTTTTGACGTGGAACAAAGGAAACTTACGATCATTAAGAATTTGATATCTTTCTATTCTGCCCTTACAATACGTACCGACCACCCTTATAATAGACCGATCAACCCTTCATACATCTGCCCAAAGTTTCGCAACAACAAGACAAAATACTAATGACACAACAGAACAATAGATATTTATTCTTTTTACTTGCCAGATAGTGAAGATAATGGGCGAAAAACGTCTTCATTATCCATCGTATTTCATTTACACGATGTCTGTTAATATGTACTACATATCCATTGTCTGAACTACAAAACAACTTTACCTTCATACGATCCTTTTGAAACCAAAATCATTTAACAAATTCTCAATTCTTTAATATGATTTTACAATACTAGAAAAATAATTGTATCTTCAAAGCCTTTATATTGCGTCTTCTCTCCTATTTAAAATATGAATTATTTCACAATTTGTCCACAATTACAATAGATGCATTGCACCTTAAATATATAATAATATGGGATTTTTTAGCTCCAGGAAATCAAAATATATCTAAATTGAGAAGATCGATCGAATATTAATATTAGTGTAAAAATATTAATATTTCCAATCTTGAGGAAGGTACAAAATATAAACCAATATACCAACGCTTGATCATTAGGTTAATAAGCAAAGAATTTATTCTTCAATTTATGCGGTTTATTTTCTACTAATGCTATGCTTTTTTTTAAATCTACAATACAAAATTAAATGGAGATTCCACCTTCAAAGCAAATTCGGGCTGGTTTGAAAAATCAAAGAATATGATATTAGGGAACATGAAATTCATGAGGAAAAGCTTTCCATTGACATAGCTTCAGCATCCGATAGCTCAGGGTGTAAAAGAAACATTCAAATGTTTACATAGAAAGCAGATGCTTCGATGATTGTTGCTATCAGATGAAAATAATAAAGAAACAGTCTTCAATCCACAAGAAAATATATTTAAAAGATTGTTGCTACACATACAAAATTTTGAAAAGACCTTTAGTAAATTTCAGTAACGCAGTAGAACCTGATATAGGAGACATTAGGGAAGCAATGACACAAATTTGCAACGAAGAAAATGTAACCGGGTGGTTAAATTGCGATACAAACGATCCTAAATTCCAAATTTTGAATGATGAGGAAATACTTAAAGAAATATCTGCCTCAGAAGAACAAGATCGAAAAGGCAAAGAAGAGATTTGCAAGGGGGAAGATATTGGTCCTACACATTCTGAAGCTTTCTAGTGTTTAAATGTCGCCATTAAATGGCTTAAGAACCTATAAAAGTGTAATTCAGGATAGCTTATATATTATATTCGAATATTTGCGATTTGGCAGCTTCTTAAAGAAGAGCTAGGTTAACCTCTTAACCGAGTATGACGAAATATTTCGTCATTCCATAAAAGCAACTGTAGCGAGTATGACGAAATAGTTTCCCATTGCACATACACATTTTTAACGTGCGCAAAACTAAATTCCCCGGTTAAGAGGTTAAAGCCAAAATTGATCGTTGTTTCTTTTAATAAAAAATAATTTATTATATCTGTATATATATGTAAATCCAGACAAATAAAAATATTGTATACTTTCCCTGTTTTTCCCAATTAAAATTATTTTCAATTATCCGGATTATCGTTATACTTTCATCCCCAATTAGTCCAGACAACCGAGGTTCTACTGTATACTAATTTTATATACAATCTGTTAATGATCGATATGCGATAAAAAACGTATGACTATTTGAATAATAATTTGTACAGTATTGATTGACTATGATTGTATAATTATGTTGTAATATATTGAACACAAATTTAATTACACTTTATGTCATAAGATGTTAAAGTTATGATGTTGATTCAATATGATTGAAATTCGCAAATAAGATACGATGAATTGAAACCGCGTGATCAAATTTGCTCTCCCAGCTTGTTTTTCGCCAATGAGCAAATTATTCAAAATCTAACCGAATTTGTTAGTTGAAATATTTCAATTTAGCAGCAAGTCTATCGGCGTAAATACGGCAGCGTCTCAGCTCAAAATTACTACATAAAATATCAACCGTGTAGTAATTTTCTAAATTCGAGGCTCGACATATGAGCGCATTACGCCAAATTGTTGCCTCAAAGGGTGATGAACCGAGCGATGTTCTTCAGCCATTATGTAGGTTGACTATAAAAAATATCTCATAAGTAGACCACCATTAGGGGCCTTTTTAAGGCTCTTAAATTTGTAACGATGGCATTCGTAGCCCTTAAAAGGAGGTCGCCCCTCATGCACTCAAATGAGTCTTTTATGATATATTTTTCGCTTTTTCCTGCTATTACAGCATTCTATCCGCGTTCTTTTGTATTGCACATAATCAACACTATCTTTCATCGTCCATCGACGACGTACTCACAAAGTGTACTTTGATGGTCGTTTATTTTTAACAAAAATTGCCCTCGAGCGAAAGCCACAAATGGGGTTAAAAGCTCCGACCCAGAAGTGATGTCAATTTAAAACGACTGATCAACTGTTTTCAATTTTGATTTGCCGCTTTGTCCTTTATCATTTGTCAGTGAATAGTTGTGGGCAATTAACTATATTTGAATAATATACGGTTTATTTGTGGAGAATCGTGAAATTTAAATACCTAATATTACTTCATGAACTTCAATAGAGATAATATATTTATTTTATTCAAAGAATCAAAAGTGTACAATATATAAACATAACAATTTATAAATCACAGATATTAACACTCTGTTTTTTTTTTTTTTTTTTTTCTTTGAAAACGTGCATGTACCCAGGTTGAGATTCAACCTATAACAGCACTCGCTAAATTACCAGAACTTGTGAAATACGCAGGTGAAAAGTAAGTAAAAAAAAAATAAAAATAATAATAATAATAATAATAAAAATAAAAATAATCATAAATAGAACATAGAACAACATAGAATAAAAATAATAAAAAATAATAATAATACTAAAAAAAAAAATAATAAATAAATAAATAAATAAAAATAAAATAATAATAATAAATAAAATTAATAATAAATAATAATAATAGAATTAAAATAAAGTAAAATATATATAAATAATAAAATAAATAGATAAATTTCAAACAAAAACAATAATAAATAAAGTAAATAAATAAAAACCCAAAAAGGCAATAATAATAAATAAATAAAGTAAATAAATAATACAAATAAATAATAGTAAGATTTAAAATTAATAATAGTAAAATAAACATCAATATATAAATAGATAGACTAATTAATTAAATAAGTAAATGACTGACAAACAAATGAGCAAATAAATTAAATAAGTAAATAAATTGAATACATAAAATAGGTAAATAAATAAATAAATAAGATAACTCAATAATTGATAATAGATAAATAAAATAATTCAATAATTGATGATAGATAAATAAAATAGTTCAATAACTTAAATAGATAAATAACAAAAATAAAATAAATAAATCAATTTAATCAATTCAAAGAGGGAAATGGAGGCAAACGCACGGCCACTGTGTGGGTTACGAGAGTGAAAGAACGAGAAAGTTGGGGGCGGAGGCCTAGAATGTTAAGTTACAGCGTCAGCCACGAGGGTTCTTGGATCGATCCAATGCGCCTCGTAGTACTCACCTGGAGCGCCTTTAGCGCCGAAACTTGTGCAAAATGCATTGAAGGCGCTGAAGGCACCAGGACGGGCTACCAGATCCCTGTGTCCCACAGGCCCCTCACGTGACGCGCGCACTCGGCGTAGGAGCTCCTCTCTTTCAGATGCCATCCCAGGACATGACCACAGAATGTGATCTGCGTCCATGCACCGATCACCGCATGGACACTCCGAGGTGTTCGCGAGGCCAAGCCCCATTAAATGAGCGCTAAAACGGCCATGTCCCGTGAGGAACTGTGATGTCCAGTGATTAGGACATATCCAAGGAAATTTATTCCTCCGTTGAACGGAGTCGAAGAACAAATAAAGATGGCGCCCAGTGGTCGAAGATGACCACCTACACTCCCATTCCTCCAACGCAGCCCTCCGTGCCCACTCTCTCAGATCTCTCGAACCCACAATCGTCACGTCCTCGGGATTGAGGACTTGTTTGCCGACTTTAACTACTTGTCCGTTTTCCCGTCGAAATTTGCAGGCGCTGACCTGCATTTTTAGATCGAGGGGTAATATTCCAGCTAGTACCGGGAGGCTGTCTGTTGAGACTGTCCGGTAGGCCCCGGTGATGCGGAGTAGCGGCAGTCTTTGTGCACTGTTAAGGCGTCTATGGCTGGTTTTGCACATGCCGTATCTTCCTAGTCTTTCGGACCATGCCCCGGCTCCGTATAGCGCAATGCTGACATATATGGCATCATAGGCGATGCGCATGTTATCCCTGCTAAGGCCCCAATTCGCTCCAGCAAGTCTGGACATCTTGCTAAACGCCCTTGCAGCTTTGGCAGTCGCGTCAGCGATATTTTGTTTGAACTGGCATCCTTCGCTTAACGTGACGCCCAAATAGGTTGTGTGCTTTTTAAATGGCACCACATCTCCGCCCAGTTTGACTGACGGCGCGCGTAGCCCTTTTGGGCCTTTCAGCATGATCCCTACTGATTTTTTGGGCGCGAATGTAAGCTTGTTTCTAACGCTCCAGTCCCAAAGAAAGCTGGTGACCTCGTTAGCTCTATCCGAGATTTCTCGGCGATAATATCTCAATAGAGATAATATAAATATTTAAACTTATAAGAAAATCAATAAATATTTCTATAATGTCCTTCATTTATTAAAAGATTTGATATGTATGCTTGAGCTTCAACAATTAAGGCTAAACTAAGACATTGAACTTCTGCTCAAAAGACGACAATACCCAATTAAGGGTTAAGTGATTAGATTAATGTTCAAACTTTGACACTTTATGGTCTTGTTTAATGTTTATATATTTTATTGTCAGTGGGAGTACGAAATTAATTTATCACCCACTCACTTTCAGACTTAAATGTTATACAACACAAATGAAAAAGTTTCATCTCGTAATACATAAAATATTAAATTAATATAAAAAATTAGCATTGATTTGATTGCAAATCCATTTGCATTATTTAGTGGAGCATGATGAAATATGTTTCGTATGAAATTAACGATTAACTATTTGAATTGAAATTCTCCTCTAAAAAATACACAATGGCATAAATGAGCATCTTGATGGGATGGTCATAATTTGATGTGCTAATTAATGTTTATCCCGAGGGACGCTTATTCATAGAAAGCCCCGTGCAATCGCAAAGCACGAAGCGCACAAATAAGCTACTGCAACAAATCAAATTCACGACCCGGGGTAATATTAACCCCGGTGAATAACGTATCCGTTTCAGTAAGGCGGAATAATCAACAGACGTATGTCGCTCATTGAGTCACAAGAATATTGAATTTTCTGGAGTATCAAAGGCTCTATATTAAACATGTACTTCAGACCCCGGCGAGCGCTTCAACATTTCCTCCTAACTTGCCGTTGCAACACAATAGGCGTCACTCAACAACGTGACAATAATAACCGCGTGAGCTACAGGGCGTTCGCAAAGTTATGCGGCGGCTTGAGAAGATAATGAAAGTGTGATTCTATCATGCTTAATAAAAGAGATGTTATGGTTATTGTCTCAGGCGTGCTTTTCATCACAATGAGAGACAGGAAAAACATATCAGAGAGTGACGATCAATGTTTGTACTCCGGAGACTATAGCTACGAATGTGACTTCAAAGAACTATATAATTGGGTATTTTCAAACTAGTCAATAATTAATTCAATTAAACAGTGTGGACAACACACAGTAATGGACACACAATAGTAAATTCTGTTTCAATACTTGAATAAAATTTTAGTTGACATTGAACTAATCAGGATTGTCAGTCAATTATAATTCAATAATTAGAGTATTTGTCTAGTAGATCTTGGAATTTTATTGTTAAAGTTTGGTTTGTGAAACCCAGGTCGCTATAAATATTTGGAATTTCGGAAGTATTCATAATTCCGATTCAATTTCTATTCGTAAATAGAAAATTAATCAGCACAATGTTGTTGTAATTGGAATAGTTTTGTATCCATATTTGAACAAATAATTCTCCAAGTGCTCTCATAGAAGTACAATCGATGTCAAATGGATAAACAACATACAAAATTATATTCTTTTAACATTAAAAATTAAAAAAACCAACAAACATTCAATTCGTTGAATGAAAATGAATACCAAAGAGGGAGTTGGGTGATTATTTTATATACATTACAGTCAAAATCCATATTTAGTTAGAACACGTTTTTACTAGTTGAAACTAGTTCATACTAGATGTCTTTGTTACATCAAGAATTATATTGTTATAGCTAGAATTTAATGCTGTACATGTTGGATTTTAAATAAAACTTATTTTACTAGTACTATTTTATTAGTACTATTTATATGTAGTTGAAAATTCCATCCATGCATATTTTTGCATATTATATATAGTACTACTTGGCATGCGCATATTTTTTTGTTAAAATTTTTAGAAGCACTATTTAATATTTACTTTATATCAGTCATTCCCAAGCTGATCTGTATCAACCCCCAGGAGTCGATTTCGACCTGTAAGAGGTCCATACCAGTGGGAAAAAAGGGGGTACATGGGATCCTATTTAAATAGGCCATCACCAAAATTTTGGCTTCCCTTAAATTTAATAATTCACCTCCACATTCAACACAGATAGTGCTTATGTACAGTGGTTCAAAATTCAAGGGGACTCATACATTCTAGGAGCCCTCAAAAAATTTTTGACCCATCACATAATTCAAGGGGTTCAAGAAATTCATTCCTTTAAAAAACATGGATTTACTTTTATGCAGCGTGTGGAAATCGTTGAAATACAAAACCTTCAATTGAAAAACTAGGCCATTTTCTGCCCTAAGTAATGTTGAAATCATAATAGGAAACCACGCATATCGAGGGCTGAATGTCAAAATTTTTCCCAAGTTAAAAAAACTAAATGGGTCAAGAGGGCCTCAAACTTACATTGCGCCAAGGGTTTCTCAAGTACTAAACCCGCCATTGAGAAAGCCTTATCAAAGTAAGTAGCTCTATGTTAACTTCAAAAATATATTTAAAGTTGATATAAATTTGTAAAAAATCAATATTAGAAAAGCAGAAACAGAAAAAAACTGGCAGATCTGATATTCAAGTCAAAAAGTTTGGGAATCTATTTATAAGATCAAATTGAGTTTTATCTTTCCTATTAAAACTTTGAACCTTATACGATTGATTTATAAAATGCAAATAACTTATGTGCTGTTTTCTGTATGATAACTTGTATTTAAATTCTTTTGATTTCATTAAACTAATTACATTTTTTCTCAGACATTTCAATATTTAAAACATTACCAAATTTATTTTAGTATATTCTTTATCGAATTATAAATATTCTGTTCACACAGTATGCGATACCTACATCTTATGTTATTCTAGTTAGCTTTTGATAAAAGCTCTCACAAGGTTATACGCTAGCATCTAATACAGCGGAGCTTTTGTTCAGAGCAAGGCTCTAGACAAACGTGCTTGAATATTTATGTGTGATATGTAAATCTAGACGACAGCTTGCCTAATGATTAAGGTATTGTATTTCCCGTTGTGTCGAAATAATTGAAACTTAATATTAAAAAAAAACGTATATATATAAGAAAAAAAAATTGCCATAGGGAAAAAAATATAAAACCATAAAAAAGATAAAATATATATAGAAAACCGC
Organism: Stenopsyche tienmushanensis; assembly: GCA_008973525.1. Taxonomy (NCBI): domain Eukaryota; kingdom Metazoa; phylum Arthropoda; class Insecta; order Trichoptera; family Stenopsychidae; genus Stenopsyche; species Stenopsyche tienmushanensis. The sequence goes on along the minus strand of WACJ01000071.1, from coordinate 866,683 downwards.
CTTAAATGACACATAATTTCGTTTAATTCTGGAATTATAAAATAAAACCAAAACTTCTTTAACTTGGCATGGAAACTTCTAAAAGTCTCTTTATTTCCAGCTGGTACCCTTTGAACGATTCGAAAAGCCCCTCGAAAACCGTGAACATACATATGGCAAATTTATGGTATCTGATGTCCTCGAACACGAAAAGACAGGATGCAACTTTTCCAGCGCCATATGGATGTTGGTCAGATTTGTCAAATACAGTTTCGAGAACAAACTTGGCCGGATAAATAAAAAATGGACGGGGAAACTTTGCAGACTTTCGGATCTCGCAACATATACGATGTGCTTTCGATATGGCAAACTCTCGTGTGTCTTGGAAAGAATAAAAATACGAATCGAAAAAGTTCACTTTGCAAATATATTACGTTCAAGTTACGAAAATACAAATTATTACATTAATAATTGAAGTTGGATTAAATTCGTTTTATATTCACACTTTTTTACAAATAATTGTCAAGCGGAACCTTGAATAAAACATAAATTACAGATAACATGCGATACGAGTGAAATTAGTGGTTGATTATATATAATGTGCTTCTAAATTTTACGTAGGAATAACATCTCATATTTCAAACTGTATTATAGCAAATTTAGATTAAATTCATGATATGAAAACATCAATGTTTTTAATAGTGGAGTTTTTTGCTTGTATATTGGGTCGTGTATTAAATTCCCGCAGTTTTGTTAGGTAAAATAGTATGCATCCACAAGTAATAAAAAAAAACGTTTTTTGTCTCCCAAAGGAGAATTTGCAAAATAACAAATATCAGATTTTTGAAAAAGCAAAAAAAAAAATGTAAAATTACATGCAATTCGAATTAATTTTATTTGATATACTGATGAGAATCAATCTAGTATAAAGTTTGAGTTAAATGATTAGAAAGCGTCTCTAATTAGGTTCAGATCTTCAATATTTTCCTTTATGCAACATTAAGTATACTATAATAACCGCTGATGATACAACATATGTGCCATTCGTGATGGATTGAGTACTTGTGTCATGTTTCCTCCAATGGATGGTGTCTGATGATACAGGGTTTGTTGCTTAATTTTAGATATCCATTACTTGGTTTTATAAATTCTCTTCTAATAAAAAAGGTTATCAACCCCAGACAAAGTTTAGTAATATAATTGTGTATTGTTCCAATGCTGGTCAATTACATATTTTAAATAAGGACATCTTAATATGAATGTAATCAGCTAAAATCAATAAAGTAAAGAAATTGACTAAATGAACTGAATAAAAAGAACATGATGATGCAACATGATGTTGCTTCCTCATCAAAAAAATGACTATTTTTTAAATTGAATTTTAAGATATGATATAAAATAGATTCAATATGATAATTGTAAACGTTCAGTATGGTAATTGAATAATACAAAAGCCAATAAACCCAAAGCGCAAAACCTGGCTCATCGATCCCATTTTAAGTATGTTAAAATAGGATTGCTGAGGGGAAAATAAGGATGCTAAAACTTGTTAAAAACAGCCTATATTTTTTAACTAACGACTACTGTTCTATAGCACGACAATGCTAGAGCTTTTACAGAATTGAACTAAATAATCCACCGCTGAAACGTCAAAAGTGTATTGACAATATGAATTCATGATTTGATGAATGAAACTACGTCTTGTAATTATAAAACATTTTACTTCTTTGTAAATGTCATACTTGATGATTCGACAAGTGTTTCATTGCTCATTTTTTAATATTAAATGATCATCAGAATTAAAATCTTACGACATTTGTCCTTTGTTTATGCCAGATCTTTTTTGAATTAATATTTCAGATGCCTTTGAAGAAATACCAACGGTGCAGGCAACATAATGAGGATTTGCCAATTTATAAGGATTAACATATGTGCCCTCTGAAGACACCTGGGAAGTTTCTCTACTTAACCAAAGCCTTTATATGTACATAAATTATTAATAATATTCTAGTTAATGATGTAAAATGGGTTATAATATTTTAATCCAATTTAAAAATATTTTTTAAATTTTATATATATTTGATAGACAGTTAAGTGTAGCAAAGCACGAAATAAACAACTCAATGAACTTTTTCTTATTTAATTTTTAAGGGCACTGTAGATTTTTAAGCAGTGAAATTAGGTAACGATCTAATATCTAAAGTTTAATAACAATAGCATGATAAATTTTCATATTAAAAATTTAAAATATCATTCAAATTTTCTGTTAAAAAGTTTGACCAGCATATGATGAATTACGCAAAACCGACCGCTCTTTCTGTTTTTCAGACATTCTGAAGGACTGATTCTTTATGAACTTATCTGGAAGCCGTAATGCAGTAAAACATAATAGAGGATCGTAGTGAAGCGAAAAGAGACAGGCGTATATTCGACGAAAGGGTTGAGAGGGATGAAAGGGGAGGAAACGGAAAGTGGAACGGAACTGGAAGTTGAGGATGGATACGGTAAGGCCTGCCAGTGACACAAGCCGACGGCTTGGCTAATAAGAAAAAAATGTCGAGCCACCCTTGAGAGAAAAGAGCCAGCAGCCAGATGTGCCAGATTCATATTACGATATTGGTTTTGCGTTCAACCGTTCCCAGCCACACTGTGTAGGGGCGACTGCTTTCTAATCGGATATAAGAATTAATAAGCACCCTCCAATTTCAAATTGTTCGATTCGTCAAAACTTGGGACGAAGCATTGCAACCCACAGATTAATATTAATAGGACCCATCGTTAAAATCTCCTCCGAGGGATGGTACAAAAAAATCTCACAAGGAGTATATAACAAATTTATTTTCATTATGGGAATGTTTCGAAAGATTTTATACAATTTTAAAATATCCAAAGCTCATGTTTATTTATAAGTTATAAATTACAATACACGTGCTGCTGAATTTTTGGCCGATTAAAAAAATCCACCCGAAATACATTAATAGCGATTTCCACGAAATAAAAACAATCATGCTTGATCAAAAAACTACTTAATTCATTACGGATTAGCATTTTGGACAATCCTGCTTAATCTAATAAATTTAAGGCAGAATAATGCGCCGGAAGGCTGAGTGGGTGCTATTATGGGCAGAATACATATTATATAAAAAAAATATCTTTAAAAAGCCATATGAATGAGGGGTTTAATATCAATTTTTATGCCATAAAAATTACACTCTTGTAAAATTGCTTTAGGAATAATTTATATTTGAATTTTATTAAAGCATACATTATTAAGGCGTTTGTATTAAATAGATAAACTATCATATCATTGCATTAAAGATCAGTTAATATCAACAAAATTTATATTTACCAATAAGACCTAACTATTATATAAACAGATAATATAATTCATACAATGGATCAAATTTAGACACATTCTAGAATTCAATAAAATATATTGAAATATACAGATCCAAGACAAATACACGGCTCAAAATATATTTTAGGGACACTGAAGCATACATCTCAAAACAGGGTTAATCCCGGTTTTCCGAGACATCAGAGAACCCTATTTATATTAAGTTTATGTTGTTTTTATCAATATCCCTTCAACACAAAATGGTTTTGTTTTAGCAATGTTCTCGTGACTGTTTTTAAGTATCTTGACTAAATTGTATTTGCTATTTTTTCTTATAAATAATGAAATATTGATATTTACGCAATAAAATAATCGTATTTTTATAATTTTTATAAATCAATCACTCATAAGCATTTTTGCATAAATTTCTCAACATCAGGAAATTTGTCGTTTATAACCAATATAGTGTTTCCTCAATCAGAATATCTATCCTGAAACTGAAATTAATAGTAAATTTCATCTGAATAATTCAAACATGTGACTAATTTCTCCACATAATTGACCAATTATACAAATCAAATTGGAATTCAATTAAAAGCTCAATTGAGCAACTATTCTAAATAACAACATCCACAATCAGATAGTTCTACAAATTATTATCGTCATCGATGTATGACAATATTTTCTTTGTCATATGCCAATTAAGACGAAACATAACAACTCTTCGAAAAGTCGACGAACTAATATAATATATTCACCAGAATTGCACCGTATGTAAATTGTGATAAAACATCCTGCCTAGTTAAGACCGAAGATTTACATAACATTCAAAATCCACGCTTAAAAATGCTCAAATATATTTTTTAAGTAAATTATTTTATATGTATAAAAGCGTCCGTCATATTTTCAAGAGCTTTTCGTCGTTTTCCTTTCAAACGTGATGTATCACGATGTCATCTTCTTATATTACTCGACAAATAACATAAGATGTATTAAAGTGCTCCTCAAGTACTCAAACGATATAAAAGCAACGCACAACAAGCGAAAAGTACGAATTAATTCGTCTGAAAATTTTTAAACACACATTTACCGCGAATTATGACGGTTGTATCGATTTTTGCGCGAAAACTCCAGCAAATCGACACGATTTTGGACGAATTCAACACCTCGAATTTTTGTATTATTCAAATTTATAATTCATGAAATATGTGTTCGGGACGTTTTAGGGGATCCGCAGAACAAATCGAAAGCACGCCAGCTGCATGTAAATTTTCGAGTAACTGCAGTTGTGCATTGTAGTAAATCGCGTTCGTTCAAACTAATGGTTCAATATATTTGCTCCTGAAATAAAAATAATGGACGACCTCAAAGTTTAAATGCATAATCATTCCAACGGTTTGAATTCGTATATAAAAATATATTTTTGGCTCAATTTCGAGCCTGGAGGAATGAAATTTGATATACAATTTTGGCACGCCAGTCATTAGAATATTTACGACGTTATATCGTCATGGGTTTCGTTTTAAGATTCTATTCTTGGAAGATTAAAATTGACATAAATTCGAATATTTTTTGCGTTTTGCGCTATAAAATATGATCATTTTTACTCACTAACAAGTGATGTGATTGAAATATGGCATTCGATTTAATGCATCATATTTTTACACACTTGCATTTAATAAATTCACGAATGTAAAATAATTGTAAAACGAAAGTTCCATGCAATTTCGCCATTATATCTCAAACCACGGAGTCGCTTTGCTGTCGATACTTGGTAAACCACAAGCTAGATAACGGCGTTCTTACCGTATATTCGATACACGTTATGGTTACGGGGTTTTACCGAATAATTAAGTATTAAATCCGTTCTAATTAATCTAATCCTATCTCTTAAATCCAACCAAAGTGACTAATTCAATGTCAGAAATTTACAAACACCTTATGTTTTTCTTTTACGGTCAAGATCTAATTTATTTCATGTACGAAAATCGATTAAATGGACTTAGGTGAGACCATATGAGATTGTTCTATTGAAAAAGTTTTTCATATATTAAGTTTCCCATTTAGTTTACATTATGATTAGAAAAGGATAAAATTATTTGTTTAAGAATTTTAGGCGAGAAGATTAACGAGAAAGCAGCGAAATTCTCTCAAAGATGATTCTTATTATTCACAATACTTTATTTTTTAAATAATTAATTTTTAATCAACAAAAGTAAGTAAACCTTAAAAACCAGAAGGATTTTTTTGCGATTTTAAGGCGGTGGAAATAATTGAGTTCTCTAGTTTCAATCTTGCGCCATTTGTGCCAGTTGTATTCGCCTGCTGTATAATTTTGATGTTGAGTATTTTCGTCTAGAGAATATTTGTGATAGAAAGTCGCCCAAATTTCTCATTCGTTTCTTTCATCGAGTTAAATTTAAGTGATTTTGTATCATCAGACATGAATTATTCAGTTCGACCCTTTTGGGTGCTCAGTCAAGACAAAACTAACTGTTATATTCTATAACAAGAAAACAGATTTAGAGAATATAACAGCTTCTTTATTGTGTTCAATAGAGAAGTGTTAAAAGGGTTGATGTTAGAAATTGAAGTACAAGAGACGGAGTCCGATTCTCCGCCTCGATGATGGAAGGCGCACTCCAAATCCTCGTCTCTTCAATGCTAAAACTTCTGAACAACCCGAATATCGAAAAATAACTTTATCCACATATTCTACACTATAGGTTCCCAACCTTTTTCGGGTAGTGACCCTTTTTTATAAAAGTCGCGTGACCTCCCCAAAAAAAGAAGAGTTGAAAATCCACTCTCCTAGAAATATGTAGACACAAATGGAACTAAAACATGAAAGGCGAGCATCGTCACATTTGGGTGTAAATGATACATACCACACCAGAATTGTGTGCCGAGAAATCATTCCGCAAATCCAAGAAGTCATCTTGTAATTCATCGGAATTGGTGGTTAATTCAAGGGTAGCAGTAAATGGTTTTCGTGTCAATGTAGTTTATTTTTCTTTCAGCTCAGGGAAGTAACGCTGAAGGTCATTTTCAAGCGATTCGAGATACCCAGGAATCTCCTCCTTAAATTTTTAATTCATTTCGCCTTCAGTTTCATCTAACATACTGCAGAGTTTCTCAAACATTGCAATGTTTGCAAGATTTATTTTTCTTTGCCATTTTTGCAGCGTGGATAAAAATGCCCTGTGATTCTCGTGACATGCGATATTATTCGTTTCCTTTCCCTGAAGTTCCAGGTTAAGCCTATTTTGCTGTTCTAATATATCTGCTAGATATGCTACTCTTTTCGGCTAGACTTTGTCGATAAAGTTTACCAAAATATCATGTTTCTCTAGCACTTCCAGGAACAACTCAATTTCATCTTTCAATTCAGACACGATTCACAACACTTCCTTTCGACAAACAACGTACTGCAGCGCAGAAAAGAATAAGATCGTGATAAAAATTCATGTCTTTGCACAACTTTCTAAACAGACGGGTGTTAGTTAAGAGCTCCAGATTTGATGTACTTTACGATTTTTATCAACGAATGAAGTATTTCTTGCAGAGGAGTTAGAAGAGTCTTACTGAAAAGGATATACCGGTGAATCATGCAGTTTTCTTGGGGAGCTACTTCTTTAACTTGAAAAGAAGACAATGATGAAACCATGATTTCATTCAAAATCTACTCTTTAATATCTAGAATATTTTTGCTTAGCAATTTCCAATGCGACTACATATGATACTTGCACTGATGCTATAAACCATTGCTGAAAACGTCCTGATCAATTAAGTGTCTGATGTTTGCAACTAGTTTCATGCCAACGAAAGAACTCCAAATCCTTTTTAGTGTGTTCTAAATGCTTCGCCTCTGAGTGAAAACTGCATTTTGTTGAATATTTTTTTCAGTTGACTGTATAAGTTGGTGACTCCACAGAAAACCCATCGCGACCCCCCCATACTAAATTTGGATATAATTTATGCAACAAAAAAATGATTTTTTGAAACCGACCCACGGAATGACCCCCTTAATCTATTTCTCCTATTAAATAAAAAATGTATGTGTCATCAGCTAATCTAAAGAAATATAATATATTCTATTTGGCTACTCTTTAACATTAAAATGAATTATCTGGCAATGCTAAAATAGACATAATCTCACATAGTGCGGATGCATTGACAAAATTGCATTACAATGGCATTTCTCATCCATTAAAGCGCACATGAGTTATGCGCTCCAAATGCGCAACGATCCAATTTAATCTTAGCCACTACGTGACCAGAATACGGTCCGGCTAATATTCCTATATTTAATACTAATATAAAAGCGATGACATGATATTGCAACTGGGACCCATCGTTCATTGTTTGCAGCATCGATGCATTTATGCAAATGCTTCGTATGCACCTGGGGCTGCGCTCAACATTCCACTTGAATATTAAACTGTTGGGCAAAATGCATTCTTCACTTATAGAAGAAAGGAAATACACATATTTCGCATCGTCGAGTATCATATTCGAAGCAGAAGCATGAATTTTATGAGACCACTCGAAATCATACAAAATATGCAATAATTAGCATTGCCGGCGCATCCCATTGAAACATTGCATTGGAAGATATAAGACAAAGGCTGAATTCATTTACATGAATGCGATGTGGATGTGAATGCAATTTTAGTAATTTGTTATCCTAAATATTAGAGATATTTCAATTTAAAATAAATCAACGAAAAGAGCAGATTTTATATGTATTCTTGACGTTCAATCATATGAAAGAATCGATCATTTCATTTCAAATATTGTCTCGATTGCATTTCAACTCCACAATTTATTTTCTTTCCATTCCATTCTTTATTTTTGCTCTGGGATGCACAGATGTGATACATTATGTACGTTTCAGGGAAGGCAATTGTAAAGTATTGAAGGCTTTCCTACATATTTTCATAAAAGTATATAAACTGCACATTATGTTCCCAGCGGAGGCAAATTTCAATTCAAGATCTAAATAAGGCATTTACTATCGTTAAACCGATAGGTTTTAATGGAAACTTTACGATTGCATTAATAATATTGATGTTATTCAAATCAAAAGCGTATTTCATATCTTAAAACGGGATTTAATCCAGTAAAAGCTATGTTAAATCGCTATAAGAGCATAAATATCAATTTGAACTAAATGCGCACAAGAGGATATTCGCATTTTTTTAAATGAGCATTTTAATCGTTCTCATTGCAGCCTCAGTTGCAATTTATAATAGAAATGACCACTTAAAATTGAATCAGACTCCTCAAAACGCCGTAAATTTGCATTTAAATTCATTAGTATCCCACTAAGTTGGTTATTCAAAAGTGTGGTAGCTGAATTCATATTAAATTGCAGCAACGGCGTAGGTTTATTAAAACGCTTAAGTCTAGTGCAACCTGACCAGGGGATGAATGAAACAAATAACCAACGATAGTAGTATCATTTTAAGGGAAGAGAATTCGGCAAGCAATGTGTGAATTTCAAGATGTAATTTAATTTGGCTTATAAAAAGACGGCCAATTCATATTTAAAAAAATATCATACTAAGAGATAAAAATATAACGCTATACTTGTATCATTTTGTCATGTTTTCAGTCTTGGGCAATTCTTCCAATTTGACAACGTTTTTCAACACGGGCCATGTTTAATTTTCGCCTCTGTGTTTTTATACGTTTACTTTTCTTTCTTTTTGTCGACACATGTTTATTGTAGAGATGCTCTCGTGGCAATCATTGGATCCTTTTTGACATTTTGCTGCCTTTGATCACGTATTTGTTCCGTACGATCTAATGAGCTCACGCAACAATATAGGACCAAAAACGATATAACATCGCAAGTCACATCAAATTAGAAATTTCATGCTAGACATGTCTCTCTATACAAATGAAATGAATTATCGCTCAAATTCATCTTAAAATACAACTTAATAAAGATCCTCAATAAAAAAAAAACTGGAAAAAATGCTTAATTGAACAGAAATATAAGAAAACCACGGTTATAACGAGCAAATAATCTTTCGAATTTAATGCAAATATTTCATTTTTTTTAACTAACGCACTTAATATTAGTATTATCAGAATATAATCAGATTAAAAGGGCACAATATAAGGTTATTTTTGACAAATAAAATAATAAGCCTATGATGTATTTTTTAAAGTTTTGATAATAGTTTTATTTTATATTTGTATGTATAATGTTTTCATATATGGAAAACTATAATTAAAACCTTATATATTCTAAAAAAATCAAAATGAATAAAATACTTTGAACCAAATTCAATCAATTATATTGCAATATACATTTTGTAAACGCATAAATGTGGTTATTTTTCGAATAGAATCGATATATTCGACTGCCCGAACAAAATAAATTACAGAATATCATCAGAGCGCTTTTTATACGACATAGCCAAATTTATGGTGTGAAGCTAAAATCCCTTGTGTTTTGAATACAAACACTGTAAACTCGCATTCGCTCGAGGTTAAAATGTAAGATAAGAGGAAGCTGGGAGGCTTTGAGGACGAGGAAGATGCTGCAGGAAGGAAGCGTTTAAATAAATGGAGGAGAGATATATTCACAGCTGTGGGGAGGCGATAAACCATCGCTGAAAGTGATAGTTTTCCATAGATAATAGTTCAGCCGTAATACCTTCCTTTTACCAACAATAGATTCGGCTGGGCTCTCGTAAAAACACCATAGAAATTTGATGTCTCATAAAGACATCCCTTGTCACATGTCAAATTAGTACCGACCTAGTAAAACTTAAGTGAACCTAAAATAAGTACGTATTGTACGAAGGCTTCTCCAATATTGACTGGGAAATTAATTGGACATTTTTGCCATTATAATCAAGCAAAAATTTCAATAATTTAAAACACAAACATGACTTTATATAACGAACAGATTTAACCAGAATAAACACAATAGATTATGTAATCATATAACTTGCTAATATTGTAATACCGATGTTAGAATAGTGGGTTAAATCAGTGTACTTTTAATATTAAGAGTTTAAATCTAGTCTGTGGAAAATATATTGATCATTTCAATAAGTTTCAGTGATTGGAAGTATTAATATTTCCGACCAATCGTCTCAATTCAAATTTATCGCAATTTCCTGGATCTAAAAGAGCAAATACTGAGGAAAATAATTAAGCGTTTGCCTTTGGATTTGTCACTATGATTGAAAAATTGCATTTAAAATTAATAATAATTTTACTATTCATGCATAGATTCTCTCATTTTTAATGATCCTATTCAAATAAATATACACAAATATGCAGTATTATAACATAAAATATGTAATAATTTGTGAATAGAAATTCTAAAGAATAAGAAAGTCTCAAATAATTTATAAAAGTCAATTCAAAGAACTTGTTTACATTGGAAAGCGCTACGATATGATTCATTGAATATTTATACTGTAGAAAGTGTATAAAAAGTCGAATAGAATTTATCCATCTTTATTGAAATTGAATGCCTTTGTCTTAAAAGACTGTTATCTTTTTAGGAAGCAACTAAGAGAAGGAACGGTTGAAAGTCCCCCAAGAGACCCATTGCTAAGATTTCGTCCATGTTTAAAGATAACATGCAGTCAGATTAAAAAAGGGCCTGATTTTTTTAATATTCAATGTATCGTCTGAGCAATTTGTAGGGAAAAAAAATAACACCTCGCGCCAATTCAACGAAATCTTTCACCACACATGAATTCGGCTTTGAATTTCAATTCAGTTGTGTTTGAGTTTAAGATAAAAATAAAACCAGGTATTTCATTCGATCTTGGATGAAATAAAAGCTAAGCACACGTATGCAAGCATCGATGGACTCGATACAAGAATAGCACAGAAATTTTTACGACGTTTGCGGAGGACGTGCCAAAATTGCCATGTCGCACCCAAAGGCATGGTAAAACCTTATACATATTAGCCATTTGAGGGTTAGCAGAGCTGAAGTGTCTGAAGGCTTTCAACGTCATGATGAAACAAAAATATCCCTTCTCTCTCGAGTGTCAAGAGCAAGCTTGGCTAATGGACCGCGGCTTGTCGACTTCAGACTTCAGCTTTATGGCCACAATCTTCCGCAACCAACTACACCCACCCATCATAAAGGATTTCGTTTTTATTGCAAGCAGCTCGTAAAAACGCAGCGACGAATTGCAGAATTAATTCAATTTTTATCATTTAATTCATCAATGTGCGAATTCTATGCGGGGCCTTGTCAGAATGACAGACGCGCTTCAGCATCATGACGTTTTGTTTCAGATGTCAGAGAGGATTTATGGTTTGACTAATATGACGTTCGTAAAATGGAGATTTTCAAAATAATTTTACGATTTCATGACATTTTACAAAGAGTAACGGAGCAAAATAGACATTATTTAAATTGACCAGGGCTTTTGAATGAAGTATAAATCAATTACCATAACTAACTCAATGGTCTAATTGGTGAATTTAATATATCCATAATGTTAATTCAATGCATCAAACTCAAATTTAACATGCAGTTATTTAACACATCACTCAATAAGTATATAGATTTTTTTTCAATATAAACTTTTTTCTTCTTCATTTGGGGTAATGTTTTTGCAAAAATCCTACGAACTTATTGAGTAATTTTATTTTGTAATTTCATAATGGTAAAATTAGTGGGAATCAAACTGTGACAACTAGCAACTATTTTGAACTTAGTATAGTTTTAAAAAATCTTTAGACTTATGTTGCAAATTTAAAAAAAAATGTCCTATTACGACTGCATATTAAAAAGCTATGACGATTTAAAGATTTTGGGTATTTATTGAAAATATAGAAAAAAAAAATCTATTTTGACAACTCTGATACTTAAGTCACAGGAACTGTGTGTGAAACGTAGCAAAAGACCCCCCTAACCCCAAAACAATTTTGTCGGTCCCATAATCATTCATATTATTGTATATAACTCAAGCCACTTATTGTAAATTATCTCACTTGTTTAGCTTAGAAGAATTGTAAGCAACTTCTAAGACAAACCCTTTTTCAGTAGTATAAATAGTTTCAGTAGATCATTTCAAATATTTAAAATTTAATGGGTCTCAAACTTCCTCAATTATAATGATAGATTGACATAAACTTCGATCAAATTCTTTAAAAACGACAAAATGCTGATATGCATTTTTTTAAATGGTATCAATTATTTTTATTGATTTTAATTAAAAGTTTGCAAAAAATACTTTGTTTTATTCTCTGGAATAAATGTATATTCAGAAATATAATTTCGCAAGCTAGAAATTGTTACACAGCGCAAAACATTGACCACAGTTGTTGCCGACGTTTCGAGGATTTAAGGTCTTTCATATGAATTGTGTTATCTCTGTTCTCTCATGATAAATGAAACATTTATTTATCATTTTCACGCAGAAGAACACAAAAACTACCCCTCTTTATTTTACACACAGTAAACAAACATCATGTTGGCCATTGCATATGTCAATAGAGCAAAGAACATGTTGCCGTTTGCTAAAAGAGGACTTCACGTGAAAGGCGTAACTCAAAATAAAACGAAAACACGTATCAAAAGACTCGTTACTGTAAAAAGTTCTTTGAAGTGCTAAGTAAAAAAAGTATCAAAACAAGTACTCGTTTAACACAACGGTTATTGTTTTTAGTATAACGTTGGATGCTTTTCAATCAAGTCAACACTTCTCGCGAAAAGGGCAATGAGCATTAATTTTATTGTCGATTCAATATCTTTTCGTTTTGTTAAGCGTCAACTTGAATTACTCTACGTCGGGGTAATAAATTAAGATTTTGTACTCATCCAGAAAACGCGTCTCAATGAAAATTTTCAGCAGGATGAAGTAACGAGTTCATAAAAACGACCTAAGCCCCGGTGATAAAATATCATCAATCAAGATTACTGTCTCAAACCGTATGAGACTTTTCAGTAGCAAAAGTGAATGAAGCACGAAAAAAAGGATGAAAAGAAGAAATAAGAACGTGCCGCGAGAAAATGTTACTGACCTTTGAGTGGGAGACTTTATGTGAAATATCTAGAACAATAAAAAACATGCTTTTAGCATTAAACCGAAGGAGAATTTTATTTGCATTTACTTTTATGACACGAGCTGAAATTTCCAAGATTTTTCATACTAAAGGAATAGGGCGTTTTTTTGGCGCTGGAAAAATTGGAACGATTGCTTTCAGCGCATATAAATATGGCGCATAAAAAATAAGAGCGTCAGAGAAAAACAAATAAATTCCAGGAAAATCATTTTCAGCTCGGAAAAGCAACTTGTTTGTCACGGTTCGGGGGTAAAACAATAATTTCTTCGTTAATATCCCATGACATTGATGTATTGATATCCAATAAACGCTACGACCAAATTAGAGTATGCTGTAATCTTATTATGGCAGCTTAAATATTGGATAATGACCAGTGGTGTAAGAGTACTCAAAAGCCTGCATAGCGCTCGTTAATTCTGAGAATGTCCACAAAAATATATATACTGATCAAATATAAATAATAATATTTTTCTATAGCAGACTCTCGATTATCCGGACTCTCGATTAACTGGAAAACATGGACAATCCAAATCATCAAATTTCTACATGTTTTTTGTAATTTTTGTTTGTTTTTGAGAATTTAAACAAATTTCTAATATCACTTCGAAATTTTCTTAAAGTTATTATATCATTATATTCAAATCCTCTTTGTTTAATGTAATCTAGAAATATTTCAACATAATTCAACGCCATTTATGACTAATGTACTCATTGGCATCTTCTTCGCTTGTAGTATCATTCTCATTTTCTTCCTTTTGAGGAACAAAAGAAAGGATATCTGCATCATCGATGCATTCAAAACCTGGATCATTTAAATCGTGATCGAGCCATTCCTCGATGTTTTCCCTAACCACGTTTTTAAAACATTTTAAAATTTCCAATAATCCACATATTTCAGTAATATCATTTCATTCTCTTCAGAATGCACTAAGCTGTTTTATCCACGATCGAACAAGTGCTTATAACTTTACTTATGACTAAGATTGTGTTCAATCTAGTTAAAATAATCAAGTTGTCATCTTCCTCAGAGAGAGTTTTAAGAAGACTTTGACGATAAACACGTTGCATTGATGCTATAACGCCTTTGTTCATGGGCTGGTATAAAGATATCACATAATGGCATAATAATATTGCTTTCTGTTGCAATCACTTGAACCCTGAATTCTGAACCCATTTCTTATTGAACCAATTTTCAAATATCTTCCTATCCATCCGTATGGCTATAATAATTGACAGGAAGATTTTTCATTAGAGTTCCCGTAAAAGATTGAGGTTTGTTTGCTTTACCAATCGCAAAAAGTTTCATGTTATGAGTTCCTGATGCATTTCTAGTCTCTTTTCAGTACAGGTCATTTTTCACAATCTTATATTGGTTGGGATATCTACCTCGTACTTTCTTAAACCTTATTGTCCGGTTGTTTTGAGAATCAAGATAACTAAAACATAAGCACAAGCGTATATTTTGGTAGTTAAAATATAAGTATCGTCCTTATCGCTTTGCAGAGCTTTGTTTCTTTAATCTTGACCTGTGTATATAACACCTCATGTACTGTTCGGGAGTTGCCATATTTTTTTAGTATTGTGTTCATTTTGTTGCGTGCATTTCACAATCATATAATATAAGATTTTGTTTAATAATTCATGTTTTTCAGGCAAGGATAATCCGCAAACCGGAAAATCCGCACCCAGATAATCGAGAGTACACTGTATTTTTTAATCTGATGGGTTTCCGTTGCTTCCCAAATATGGTCAAGCCAGGATAAAATTGTTCGGATAGACATTTCATGTGCGACAAGATCTATGAGTGGATAGCGAAATTGCCATTCATTTTAAATAATATTTTTCCTTTGCAAGTCCAACCATTCAACCGCGACTTTTAAATTAAAAATTACATCTAAAAACATCAAAAAAGATCAATTATAATGTTATTTTAGCATAATGGTGCTAAATTCAACAATTTGAACTAACAGCATACTTTTATGCTCATAACCGAAAAACAGACTTAAGATTTACCTAATTATAGCGATAAATTTTCGCGCAAAAATTCAACAGCCTTATATAAACGTTTCTTTTATGAAATAATGATAAAGCTCCTATGTTAAGTTTTTGGAGGAAGGTCGAAAAGAGGTGAGATTAAGTACTATATATTTTTTAAGGATTTAATAAGGATAAAAAATATTTTTTATATGTAAGCTATATAATATTTATTATAAATATCAAATTTATTTCATTTATTATAATGATGTCATGTAAAAGTATTTTGAGGATGAAACACAAAATTATATAGTTTATCTGTGGATATCGAAGAAAACTTGCTATGAGATGTATTTGTTATTATTATGATAACAAAACCGAAATCGAAATCCTCCAATTAATTAAATCAAAATGCAATGATGGATACAAATATACGCTCGAAAACACCGAAATAATTGGACTCACTATAATAGAAAAATTCCATCCAAACCATATTGATCATAAAGGTTTGATGTACTTTTTAGCATCGTGTGTATTAAAAAGTGGCTTTAGTTCTATCAATTAATTATGGACAGGAGCGCAGCATCAAAATATTTAGACTGTAAAATGAAGTACAGTTAGAAGTACACCAAATAACTTTGAGATTTTTTTTGTATTTTAAAATATTTTTTGATCTAAATAAATCATTATTTTATATAATTGATTTAAAGAAAATTACTTCTGAGCTTCTTTATTGAGAAATATCAACTTCTAAATTATTTAAACGGAAAACTAACAACTATTTTGAACTTAATTTAGTTTTATAAAGTTCTTTAGATTATACCTTTTCTAACGATATGCTACATGTCATACAAATCAATCAATAATTCGTTAATCATGAAGAGGTACCAGTTTTTTCAGGGTCAGGATTACGAAAAGCTTTAATCATAATTATGATTGCTATGATTTTTATTAAAAAATCAAGGTATTTCCCCTGAAATTTGTCAATTAAATGGAGATCTATTATTGATGGTGTGATGAATTTACTGAATAACCATATGGTTGTGGATGCCCATACATCAATTAAGCGTTGGGAGTACACCCGGTTGGCTTTAATCGATAATTAATCCACACGAATTTCAATAATGCTCTCATTCGCAATTCAGTTTAATCGAAATCATAGCCGAGATAATGAATCCTCAGACTCGAAAATCCTTCCGGAAATTTAATATGTACGATAATCGCATCAGAATCACGAATAGCAAATTGGTCCAGTGTACGGCACGTTTCGGTGGGATGATATTGAACATCACGCGGGGATAACAGACCGCAACGTCACGTGCCACCATTTGTGATTGTCGATTTTCAACTGAAAATAAATCTGAATTGGAAATTAGTAACGGATCAGGCGTGTCGTTTCAGCGATTGCTTAATGAATTGTGAAAAATGTCTGTCGGATGCGATAGAAACTAATGTATGGCGACGTTAGCGCCATCATCACATTGCGGATTAAGCCCGAAACATACGGCCTCCATATCTCCATTTAATGTCCTGGCTCCAAATTTTACGCTTGTTCGATAATAAACGATCGTGTTTATATATGAAAATAATTGATGATTTTTACACCTGGATGATTCTGATCATATCGTCAAGGTTTCCACATTTTTATTTGTTATTTCCATACAGAAAATGGACCTAAAGATAACTTAAAATGAAAATACGCAAAAAAAGTCTCACAAAGTACACATTTTTTATTCCCGGGTAAAAATCCTATTAACCTTATGTATCCATATGGATCAATTTCTATTAACCCTTTGCGGTGGTTTGTCTACTTTCAGCCGCCAAAGCTTTTTACTGTTCCGGTCGTATGTCTTTTCACCGCCATCACACAAGGAACCATACGAATCTTAACTATAATCATTCATGTATCAGTTTATAACTTCTCTGGATGCTCTTAAGTGTCTAAGTGACCTTATCATGAACCAAAACATTGCTCTGATAAATCAGAAATAACGAAACTCAATATAAAAAATACGGTCGTTCCACACTCGCCATGCAAAACACTGTGGCGAGTCAGTCGCCTTTTGGGAGTGAAGAAATCGACAAGCTTCGGAGATACTTTACAAAATTTCAAATAAAGCTTTACAAATTACATTTGACTGTAATTAGGCATTTTCGTTTGTTAAGATATTCCAAAATGGCAAAAAGAAAGTCGCATATTGGAGACTGCGTTCAAAGATACCACACAATGGAAACTATAATTTTTAAATAAAAACATGTTATCGAACCAAATTTTTGTCTAAAACAGTGGTTCTTAAACTTATGTAGTCTGCGGATCCCTTCTTGAGCAAAATTTCTTTCGACCCCTTCAAATTTTTTTTGGCGGACCCTATCCTAACCCTTCTGACTTGATTTTTCAAACAAACATTTTTTGGTCAAAATAGATCTTCTTACAATGTTTTCTGTTGATAATTCCACGAAAATATCTTGTTCAAGTAATTCGAGTTCGAGTTCGTTTTTTTATATTTTCGCGGACCCCCGGTAATGACTTTGCGGACCCCCAGGGATCCTTGGACTCCAGTTTAAGAACCGCTGGTTTAAACATACATATAATGTCAATAAAGAATTGAAAAATGCGGTCGGATCGGTCGGACCCTAAGACTTAAATGGTTCCGACTATTAAAAATAATGTCTCAAAACTCAACTGTAGACTTAAACTGACCAAACTAGCTCTCCACATCTTTTTTATACCAGATCTCTCTTAATATATATTGGATTGTTCTTGTAGCTTTATATCTGCTCTAAGGAATATTTGATTGATGTGTTCCCAACCATCGCATTCGTTGCATGACACTTCGATTTTTCTGGAACCATCATCCGGTAGTCGGTACGTGTAAGTTTTCTAGCGGCGTAGTTATCCGAATTTCGCCAATTTTATATTAAAATCGTCTTTTTAGAAGAAAATCAGAAACTGACGTTTTCAATTTTCTAGTCAATTTTCCAAATGTTCGACCAAAAATATTACAAAAAACATACGTTGATTATTTTTTCACATTCAGAATTTAAACTCAAATATTTATAATAACAATCCAAGATCTTATACACTTTTCTTTGTAGATAGATCTTATACATAATTAACTTAATTATTATAGTGTTCATTCAAGTCAATATTAAGTCCAAACTAGTTCATGTGTAGAATTTTCAGCAACTCTGACATTATTTTGATTAATTACCTTATCAAAATTTTATCAAAATTTTATCAAAATTTATATAAAGCAGTATTTTACAATTGATCGATATGATCTAAACAAATTAGGCTTCAAAAACAAAAATGACAATGAGGCATATGTACTTCAAAAATGATAAATTAATATCCATAGGAATACGCGCGACACTAATGCTAGTAATTGAGGTCGACATTGATGAGTAAAGTATATAGTCTGAAACTAGTTTTCAGCTTGAATCAAAAATATTCGAGGACAAATTCATAATAAAGAATTTGCTTCTTATGTCTAACTTAAATTATTCTTTAAATGGAAATTCAGATAGATACATCTTCAAACTAATTTTAGCATAAGTTGTTACATTATCTGTAAAAAGAGTGCCTTTCAAAATTTATAAAATTGCTATTTGTTTTGGCTCTAATTTTGTTCGATTACATCAAATATGTTCACGCCCTTCTTTATAGGGTTTTTACGTTGTATGCAATGAAAGATCTGCGTTGTTAAAGTGCATTTTAAAAATAAACCAACTTAAGGGATAATAAAATGGTGAAAATATCAATAAGAAATGAAGTTGAAAGCAAACCCTTGCCACCGTGAATCGAATGATCGCATTTAATTATAAATAAGACCATACACTCAGAGCCAAATGGATTATTTAAAGATACTTCCTATAAAAAGGCCCACAGGAAGTAGACCACTAGGCCGTCGGAGAGCCCTCTGAAAAATGTATGCACTAAATATTTCAGCAACAGATTTGCACGGAACGTTAATACATGTTGAATGATCATGATCAAAGATATATTTTAATACTAGTATTTCTCCGACAGAAGAATGATATGGGCACAAAGAATTTTTTTTAGGGAAGAAAAGGGTCGGGAGGGCTTTTAAAAGAAATACTTTTAAGTGCAAAAGCTCCATAGAAGGTCGCTTTTAGCGGACGTCATAATAAGTACTATCCATCGCTGAAATTATTTCGTCTCAATGTGTCTGAAATAAAAAGGTTTCATAAACCACTTTCAACGACAAAAGAAAATCAAAGGGTGTACTCGAAAAATGGATGGGCGGGTTGTCATCACAAAAATGTCCTTGTTCTCAAAGCGCGAATGTCTGAAAACCTGATTTTGAAATACATAGAAATAGATCTTATTTTGATTTGTTGTAAAATGTGAATATTTTCATATTGTTGTAAAGTCGAAATGTTTCATCCAAATAAATGCCACGTCCTTTAAATACATTGTAATCCTTTTAGACCCTATTTAACCGTCGCTCAAACGATGTACACCAACAATATTGGAAAGTCAATGTCGATGGATTCGGACGGGTTCGCGTTGACTACACCATTGTTGAAGTCCAACAATGACACGTTGTATGGAGGAATCTAAAGGAAGATCGTCGATACGGAGGAGTATATGACGGCGCCATGGGGAAATGACAAAAAAAGATCCTTTTGAATGTGTCGTCCCATAACAAGGGAGTCCTCTCACTGAAAGGCTTCCTTAATATACTTCACGCCGGCGTAACACTGCTTGTCGTCCTGGCCCTCCGGCTAACCCTCACAAAGCGACACCCTACACGTGTTAACACGTGCACCACAACACTGCACGTCTATTTTATTTGTTTTCTGCCTCACTGCCACCTTTTCGCAAACAATTCCGTCGTGTGGCCTCAATTGCTTTTAAAAACAGTCGGGGATGTTTTTTGTCGTTTGTTTCTATACTCGTGAAGAAACATAGTAACAATGGCAATCATATGCCAGTTCATTCATTTTTCATCGAAAAATATAATAATAGTGATTCAGAACGATTAATACTATAAATAATAAAATCCTAAGATCCAAAAAGTGCAAAATATTGTGAAGAATTAAATGAAAGTTTGGTATAAAGAGCCAAAACATTGAAACACTTGCCCTGAAATAAGTTCATGTTTAAACGAAGTAACCCAAATATTTGAAGCAACGAGTGACTATGACAATGCAAAGACTTGTTCAGATCATGATTTTACCCATAATGATCAGCAAAGTTTTATTTTGCTATCGGCTTAAATTAATATTAATCATAAGGGGAGGGGGGGTTTGCTACGTTTCACACATAAGTACTATGTTTTGTTTGAAATTTTTTTAACATTTTGAAAAAATACCCAAAATTTCACCTTTAAATCGTCATAATTTTATAATATGCCGTCACAATAGCACAAAATAACTGTTTTTTTTTTGTATTTTGCAATGTAATTTTTATCTAAATAAATCATTATGTCATGCAATTAGTTTAAAGAAAAATTACTTCTGAGCTTCCAAAGTCACAAAAAACGTACGAGCGAATGAGAAGTGTAAATTTTTAAAATCTGTAAACAAAATACTAACAACTATTTTGAATTTAGTTTAGTTTTAAAAAGTTTTCTAGATGATTGTATCCTTTCCAACGATATGCTATAAGGCATACAAATCATTCAATAAGTTGTTAAACTTGGAGTCAGATCTGGAGACCGTACGACCCACTAAATAGGGCACGTCCCTAGACAAATAAATCCAGTGGTGTCAGATCTAGAGACCATGCGAGCCACGGAATATGGCCGCCCATAAAAGAAATGTATAATTACATTAATTTCCGAGCACCTTAATATGGATACGATTCAATTTACTATACATTATTAGTTATAACATGACCAATTATAAATGTTTTATCAATATAGTATTAACTAAATTAATAATTAATATTTTTATACGATACATTGTTATTAAAAAAAATAATAATAAAAAAAAATAATTAAATCGTAGGAAATATTTTGTAGATGAAATGATAAATATTTTTTAACATGATCCATTTAATTATGAGAAATATGTAACGAATTCTTATATTATAATTTTGAATTCATAAAGCTTTGTATTAAGAGTAACATTTTAAATTAGCATAAATGATACCCTACAGCATATTTCATTAATTCATATATTTCATCAGAAGGTAAAAGCTGTATCTAAAATCTTCTATATATTTTTCTTGAAAAAGAATATTTTTTTAAATTAAAATGCTATAATCAAATACAAATATTATTCAATATTGATTTACTGCAAAAGTATACGAGAGCTTTAAAAAATACATTTTACTTGAAGTAAACATCGTAGAAATTCAAAAACATAAGGATACACAGGTAAGATTTATTTTCATGCCAAAAATCTGTATTTTGGAGACCAAGGGTCGATAAAACTCCAAAGATTTTTCCTTTAGAGAATAAAAAGCTACGCAAATTTAAATTTGAAATTTACTATTATTTTAAGTATATGGAAATAGTTAATGGAGTTCTAAATGTGGCGTAGAACAATGCAGGGCGAATTTAGGCGAAGTTGAAACGGTAAACTCTATTATGTCGAAAGTTTATACATAACTTTTGGTCTAATACGAAGGAGAAGCTCGGATAAGTTATTAGTCGTTTAAAACACTTAAATCCACCAAAAATAAGTTGCCATTGTAAAAATGTAATTTTAAACACGCTTAACTTTTGAAATATCACAAATAATTTTGACGTGGGTGAAGCAAGTAAAATTCAGAGCGGATACCTCGTTACTGGAAGATTTTGGCCTGATGATATACACATAATTTATTGGGTAGAACGAATCAAATTTAAGTTGGCGGCTTAGCGGAAGTGTCGACAGCCTCAGTCGCCTTTTGCCAGAGTTCGCATCCCATAAATCACGAAGCATTTTCGTCGCCAAGGAGGCAAACTTTGTTGTGCTGATACACCGAACGACTTTTTTACGGCCCGGGTCCCGTCCTTTCATGGACATTCGGCCCCGAAAAATTTGCCGGAAACTAAGTGACAACTCGCCCTCTTTTTATAACTTTGATGAAGGTAGTATAAAGTTGGAAGGGGTGGCGGGTGGGGAGCCGAGAAGATGCCGCCCTTAATGAAAATTGAGGACTCGGCGAATAAATTTTAATTTAAGGGTCGTCCTTCAGGGTCATTCTCTTGCGGATTTACTACGGTGCTTACGCGGAAAGACTGAGGCCATTGAAATTTTTCATTTCATTAATATCCGCATTGCTCGATCGATGACGGGAAAGTAGGTAATTGATGAAAGGGATGAAGGTATTAATTAAATAAGATGAATCTACAACAAATTTCATATATTATGCTATCTTAAATGAAATGATTTGCTTTATTTCGGCATTTATCAAGCAATAAAGATGAATCAACACTAAATTTTATTACAGTGGGTTAAATCTTGGGACTTTCATTATGAAGGTTTGAATTCAAATCCAGATAATGGAGGAAATTCTTCCCATATCAACAAATTTGGGAGATGAGAAATATTGATATTTCCAAAGGATGGAACTCTAAATGGATATCATCCATGTTTGATAAAGGATATGTCTCATTTAGAATAACCTTTAGAAGAAAATTTGAAGCCTATTAAAAACCTTTGCTTTAAAATGAATAGAATAATTTACAATAACATTTATTAAATTTTGGCAACTACCCGTTAATTGTCAAACTTAAAATTCCATATTTTTATAAAATAATAGTGTAGTGTACTTGGATATTGAAAAAGTTTTCTTACTTATATTTAGCATGTTATCTACATTTCAGCACTATTAAATGTGTATTTTCTTATTAATAAATGCTTGCTTACAAGAAAATCTCATTTGAAATTGTATTTACAAAGTCATTAGATGGTAATTTATGCAACTGCTGTGGCTAAAACTCTATGTATTTGAGGAAAAAACTTAATACAAATGAGACTCTTAGATGTCTCGGAAAATCGGGATCAACTCTGTTGTTTTGAAGTATATATTTCTAGTATTCTGAAAATATTTTTTCATATAATTTTATTAAATTTGAAAGCTTGTTTAAATTTGACCCTTTGATCAAATTATCTGATTTGTGTATATTAAAGCTAGATCATATCGATAATGATACATTTTGGAGATATTTAATACAATCAAAGGCTATGACAGTTTATCCACAGAAAAATTGATTGAAATAGGAACCAAAATTGTTTAGCTATAAAAATAAACTCAATAAATCTCCAACAACCAATACAGTATTTTAAGAAGAAAAATGAATAAAAAATATGATCTCTGCTTAATTTTCAACGTTTTTATATTTAAAAACCGATAATTTTTAATATAAATGCATTCAAATAATCAAATTTCTAATTGAGTCATAACTCACTTTAATAATTCATGGCGGCAGTGTAAAATTTTAATTAAACATACCATTCGCATTATCGAGTTACGGGAATTCATAACGTGACTTATTGGTCCAACGTATTTAATTAATGCATGAAAAACAACGCAAATTATACACGGGAGACTTTCCAAATTATAAATATTAAAATGATTAAACAATAACGAATACGGGAGTAATTAATGTCAAACTATACAAACAAATCATGCTCTCCTGAAGCATTTTTACACGCGACTGCGACGACGGTCTTTGACTATTCGAATCAGTATACTTCGGATCGTATCATAATTAATTTGGTATTCGTGCTAAATTATTTTTACAATCTATCTGAACGTTCATTTTTTTGACAGATAAGATTAATATAGTCGCTCAAAAATAATACGGTACGTGACGGGGCTGCAAATGAGTTAATACGCAAAGAAAGACATGATTTATAAGGATGGATATTCCTGATTTGTAATTTGTGTCCCATTAAAATGTTTTAGCTGAAAATAAGTCGTTTTCATGTAAGCTGTTGACCGATTTTAATTCGCACAATGAAATATGAACAGGTTGATCTTAGAAGATTTTAATCAAAACGAAAGCATTCTCGCTTACGCGAGCTTTAAAAAGCTTGATTAAAAATTCCATCAAAGCAGAATGACCCGAGTAAAATTAGCCAGCTTCTTCGGAGCCGAATAAATTCGTCCCGAATTACGATCTTCAATATTTCAGATCAATTTCCAACAAGTTTTTGTCGGTGGGAATGAGCTAAGTTTAGATAAAAAAAGAGGATTTACCATCTCGTCGCCCGATTCGACGTCGTGTAATCAAACGGTGGAGTCTCACGTAGAACTTAGCAAGTTCTTCGTATTAACTTTGCTTTCTGTCATCAAGTAAGTTTACAGACCGCACACAAAAGCAGACACTTGTCCAAACAAAGTCTAGATACTATCCTATGGTACTAACAATCAGCAGGGACCACTTTCCCCCTAACAACACACTGTGTGGTTGCAGTTGGAGACCTGGATTTATGTAATTAAGAGATTCAGAGCGAATCTACTTAGTTTGGCCAAAGGACATTATTAGTCCTTGCAGTTACTACTTAAATATCTAAATAGTACATAAACACACGTTCTTCGTATATATATAAATTAAAATAATTTATATCCGACAATAAATGTATAAACAGACTTAAATATATGTGTATTTTTATTATATCATCAAGTAATACAACAAAATGTGGAATAACAAATAAGAAACATATAATACTATCCTAGGGGTAGAACCCTTAAGAACCACTATCTAGATGAAAGAATGACTTTACAAAGTTTTCACACTCAAGCTGAATAACAAAAGTGAATGTCATTGATCTATATAAATGTACAATTATTTATTAAAATCACACAAAAAAAAATCGTTTTCGAAATTTAGATGCAAAAAATATCTAATAAAAGATAATCGATTTATCAATATTAATATTATAGTAAATCGAAAGATAGAATTCTATTTGATGGATAAGCTATAAAATAGACGAGAACAAAAAACTGGGACAATACCAGAACTGATAGACATGGAAGATTATAGTTTAAGGATTACACAAACATAAAAACATAATCATCAAAAACATAATTTATCATGAAAATATGAATTTCCATAAATAAAGTCTTCTCATTTTCGTTTTCCAAAAGCAATGTTTACAAAATTAAAGGACAGGGATTCCATGTATTCCAAATAGCTTTTTCCAATAAAACCCAAATTGCCATATCGTGATGTTTTTATGTTACCTTCCAAGGAAAAATCACCACAAAAACGCCCTTCGATACATTCAACCAGCATCTGACTTGTTGTATTCTCAGAATCAATAACCAATTATTTTAGACATAATTAATCAAAATTTTAACCTCCCATGAAAATTCAAAGCTATCATTATACTGAAAATGATATTGTTGAGCTATCTTATAATAAAATGGCACTGCATTAATGTATATCGAATATGACAGCAAGGATATCAATATCATACACAGCACACGGGCATCAAAAACTATCATGCTAATGATTGACTGCAATTTTGAAACTATATTATTTTAGTATGTAAATGAAGCTTATTTCATTTTAGATTTATATAGAGTATAATGATACGAGACAAGCTTATAAATTAGGTAGCGCCTTTCTCAAATAAAACATAGTGTTTGAAGGCAAATTTTAAAATAGTTCAAGCCGAACGATTATATTAGAGGAACCCAAAAATATTCGCATACTTAGTGCGAATAGTTCAAGTTCACTAATAAAAAAAGGACAACATTATAAAATATAATTTTCATATTTTTATGTAGAATTATAGTTCCTATAGGTTTTATTAATTCATAATGAATTATTCCCGTCATATTCCACCATATGCACAAAGTAAGCTTTTTAAATAGTCAATCCAGATTTATGTGTTGGAATTGGGGGTTCTTTCGAGAATGCCACTGATTTTTTTATTGTATATCATCGTAAATGACACACTTTCCATAAGCAGTTGAAATAGTATTCAAAAAGGGACTGTTTTTTATAATCAATCGGGGCTTGTATCGGGGAGTAAATTTTGCAAAGAAGTGATGATACTTTGCTAATGACGTCACCCCGGAGCAGTCAATGAATAATAACAAAATTGATCAACAATAAGAATGATGTGAGTATCTTAATTATTAAAACAAACGCCTATTCTCAAGACAACATGAACAATCGAGCTTCGACCTATAGAAACTCATGCTGTTTACCCATACAATAAATAAACATTTATGAAAATATA
Organism: Stenopsyche tienmushanensis; assembly: GCA_008973525.1. NCBI lineage: Eukaryota > Metazoa > Arthropoda > Insecta > Trichoptera > Stenopsychidae > Stenopsyche > Stenopsyche tienmushanensis. The sequence continues at coordinate 840,177 of WACJ01000071.1, read as the reverse complement.
TATCTTGTATAGTACATTTGTTTTTTTTTAAAAATGAGCAGAACGAGTCTGCACCGAGTTCTCAACAAGCATTTAAACGTGTATGGGTGCCTTTACAGTACTACCTTGCTGCCGATATATGAGTGTATAATGAGACGCAAGACACCCGTCTCTGTCTCCAAATTTCCGTACCAATAGGATTAACAATAGTTTTACAAAAAAAAACTTACAAAGATATTTCCATATTTCTGTGTCATAAACTGAGCTCAAATATAATTAAATAGATATTATTACTATTATATTATATTATATAATTCGGATTATACGCGATTCTCATTGAATATTTATAAACTTTTCAAAATCAATCACGTATGACTACTTTTAATCTAATAAAGCTTAATTTTAAGTGTTTCAAATCTGCGAACTGCGTTGAAAAATTGTCGATTTAAATTAAAAACATAGCGGTTCCTTCTTAATTAAGCGACAAATTGGCTTAAAGGGTTAATTAATTAATATTTAAATACGTGTTTCGACGCTTTTGATCTAAATCGATTGATCTCTTGTTAATTATTTACCGCATTTTAAATGCCTCGACAGAATTTCGTCGTGCTGTTTATCAACTTTCTTCGATGGCTGTCACTGATTGAAGCTTTAAAATGTACGAATCATCAATTCATGAAATTTAAATTCTTCCCTGATATCCAAACTGAACTATGGCACTGCGTACACAGGCAAATGAAAACTGCGAGAGAAACTTTTTAAGGCTCTTATAAACGTAAGTAATTCAAGAAAAAACATCCACAGAGTAAATGTTCGCAAACAATGGGGCCCAATCTCATCAGAATCGTCTTCTAACAGCCATTGTTGTGTTCAACGATTGTTTGTAAAAGTACGTCGTACGCCGACGTAAACTCGGATTTGTTTGCACACTTTAATCTTTTCCTCCTCCCTGTAAGCTAAAGAACGCCGATGGAACAGAAAAAAAAACTTAGAACCGCTTATTCAATCATCGGCGCTTCGCAAAAATTCCGCCAAACATTTCGAGACTGATCAATCGTCATCCAAATACTAAAATATCATAATTTCCCAGCAATTTATTTGCATTTAATTAATAACACGACGTGTGGATGCTTTGCACGCAACTATCATTCGATTCAAAATGGCCGACGCACCAAATTACTTAAATGGTTGCCGGGTGTAATGTGTGGCTTTTCATTCGATATACTTTATTAAATCGCTTATTTCTGGTTGTAATGATATTTAATTATATAATGATTTCGTATTACGTGGATTTACGTTGACGCTTTTAGATGAATGTGAGCACTTATTCGTCGAGAGCCATTAATTTGATTACACGCGCCATTACTTCTGTTTTCGATCTACCCAACACGAAGTCTGGCTATTTTTTTATCAAGGACGAACTGGAGTAATTTTAACAGTAAAATTGAGTTCCAGGATTTCAAACAATTTTATTGTTTCAGGATTCGTTAGGCTCATATCGCCCGATTTAGAAACATTACGCAGCCTGAAGACCAAATAATAAAAATGCTATTAGAGCATAGTAAAACTAGATACGTATAATTTCAGTTGATAAAACCAACATAATGTGATTCTGACAATACAAAAAATACATTATATATTCACAAAACACCCCTTAGATACTAAATTTGGCTAAATCTCCATTGTGACTATTAAAAATTATATTAATTTAAATTTTCAAGAAACTAACATGAACATTAGGGTGGTCCTTATCTTTCGACTTTTAAAAAATTGGGCGATCACTCCGTTATATGATTTTCTGCCTTGAAAAAATGAATACGTATTTTTTATTTAAAAAAAGAAGATTTTAAAGGTCCCTACTATAAGTCAAAGTTTCAGGAAAAAACGTTGTATGGCCACTTAACCATTAATCTGACTTATTGATTCTAGTATGTTTATTAGTCTATTTGAAGTGGAATAGCATGCAGAAAGACTCACTACTTCACTACAGTTAACCTTCCTCCCTCTCCCCCCTTGCTTAATTGTTTCCTGCGGGTACGTATTGAAATTGAACCCTGCCCTGCTCCTCACACAGGCTTGCTGATTTTTACCGTGCTAAATGGACGGCTAAAGCTATGTGTTACTTGATATTTTTTTATTAAAAAATCAGTTTAAATTGACGAAAAATGAAATGAAAGCAGTGGAAGATATTTGTCTTTTTACAGTCGTAATATATATATAATACTGGTTTTAAGCCCCTGTCGGATATTCAGCACCAAGAAACGACTTACAATTATTAAAAGATCAGTTATACTTTGAAAATATAAGCCAAATAATGGCCAAAATTGCCATGAAAAAAATACTGGGTAATTTATGGTACTTTTCAGAAAATTTGCTATCTTTTGCATATTTTGACGACCAACTTTCAATTAAAGATAAGCAAATTGGTTGATGCATTAAGAATCAAAAGTGTAGAAGATTGTCCGAAAATAAAAAGCATTGATGTCGAACAAATCACCGAAAAAAGCAATGAAGACTTTGCGACTAGCAACTCTTTATGATTTTTTTAGATACTAGATATCTCATCACAGTTTTTGAATTAAGATGTTGAAACTTGGAAGGATGACTCTAGTTTTAAGGCTACAAAAAAATCTTCCATTCTATGCGGGTAGTGAATGATATTGCTGAGCGTGGTGTTGCCTTAATAAAGGGAGCAATATTTGCTTTTGTTAGTAAAAACTTACAGAAAGAAATATCCTGATACAAAAAAATCAACGCTTGTATCCTGAATATTTATAATTTTAATATTAAAAGGGTATCCTTATTTGTAATCTAAAACTTAATTTTACATGTAAATGTTTTATATTAACAAATACAAGGTAGTGATTAAAGCAGTGTTTTAATTTTTTTAATGAAAATTCAAACCTCGGTAGCGACCCCTATTTTAAAAAAATACTTGAATAGTTTTTTTAGGATGGAAAAATAAATGAGAGGTTGATCGGTCGAATTAATATGAATCAGTTTAAAAGCATCCTAAATTAACAATGGCAGAATTAATTTGTATTATAATTACACAGATTTAATAAGGCTATAATATTAGACAAAAAGATAACTACGTTTTTTTAAATCGAAGATTAATGCACCCCCACATAAAGGCAAAAAAAAATACTTTCAATCGAAATTATCTAGTTTCTATAAAAATATGATAGAAAACTAGCAGAAGAAGTAGAAGTTAGATGTAAGTAGTGTGGACAATTAGATTTTATATTGACTTGAGTAAAAAAATATCAAAAAACAATGTTGAAAATTTAAAAAAATAATGGATTTCTTTCGGGATAACCTAATATTTTAATCATGAAAAAACTAAATCATACCATTTTATGAATGAAATTAGGAGACTAGGAGAAAAAAAATAAAGGCATAATAATAAACTAGTTTACATATTTTTGATATAATTCAAAGTATCAATTTATGCCACTCTCTTCAAAACATCCCGTGGAATTAATAAATGTTTATCTCGAATTTTTGAGGGTCGCTTAAATATTCAAGCGACCCCTAACCGTATTTTTATGACCTTGTGGATACACCACTGCGGGGCAAAGTTGTGATATTAAAAATATCCACATTCAGGGGAATTTCTTCATCATGCGTGATTATACAAACATCAACTTCATGTGGGGATAAAATTCAATGCCCTTAAAATCGTCCCGGGAAAAATTTAACGAGTAAAAAGAGCCCTAAGAAAACCATACAATGGCTTACTTTATATTCAAAATGTCTGAAGATAGGATAACGCTCACCGGCGTATCCCCAGGATGATTATGCTACTATTTAATCTAAAAGAAAAAGCTCAACAGCTACTCGGATAACGCTCAATTTGCATAACCCTGCAGAGCGACATAATACGCTTTCTAAAAAAAGGGATAAATTAATTATTTTTTAAATTCAATTAATCTCTTATTAAAGCGAACAGGACGGACATTTTGTATGGAAACTATCAAGGTCGAACAATTATTTTGCTTCAACGAGGGAGTGATTTATTGCAGCCATTAAATTGGCTTCGAAGCCTTACGACGCAAACAAAACCTTTCAATGTAAGAAATATTAACGGTTTCACTTAAGCTCTGTGGGGGTAATGACTGGGGAAAAAATAAAGGACCGAAATAGATTCGAACATTATACGCTTAATATATTAAATCATAGAATAATTCAATTAAACGTATACAAAACGTAAACAAATAGTTAAAGTGTATGTAACACATCACTCAATAAGTTCATAGGATTAAACGCACCAATAATGCCATATAATATTCGCGATTAATGATTCTTTCTTTTTATAGGTAACCGATACATAAAATACAGAGGCCAAAACTTTACTAGCTGACATTTGCGTTTGTGGTCGTTTTGGGCAGATTTTGCCAGTTGCTGTCCACTCAGCTGACTGCCGATTTAACTCTGGACTATAGTGATTGATCCATAGATTCAGAATTGTCACATATCGTGTAAAAAAATATTTTTATTGCACTGAAACAGCTCTCTGAATTATCGATGCGTTGTTGTTTGTGATCAAACGTGTTTATGTTGACTGAACTGCTTTGAACTATAAACAGAGTTTTCTCATATTTGAAGGTTGGTACTTACTACAAATTACATGGATTTATTAATAGAATACTAATTTATTGAGTGATTTGTTATTTTGACACAAATACAAAAAGATTTAATAGAATTTCCTTAAGAGTCGAGCTATATTTAAGAATTAAGTTCATAGCAATGGCTATAAAAAAAATGCTCTAATTCCATGTAAGCGGTAAACCGAGGCGAACTCGTTTCGCGTGTATGAATACATAACATCTTATCGCAAATATCAAACCACAGGTTAGATATGACTATTAACGGGAATATCCAACGCTGGATACCAGATGAGTCGGGCTAGAATGAAGTTAATTACCAGCACGCAACCCAATTTCATGGCACGGGATTGCGGAACTCTACTTAATACTGGCAAGCAATTGCAAGAGAAGGTCAAAGGCTCCTTAATAGATGAGACTTCCTAGATGTTATTTCTCTCACCTTCATACAGCAAAATGAAAAGACGTAGCCGTAGAACGGCGTCGTTTGAACCGGATTCGGCCCGAATTAGAGCTGACCCACTTTTTTGTTTTCCGCCGTCCCTGCATTTAATGAGGCGTATAACCAAATTTTAATAATAAAGATAAATGGACTTAAAAAAACCACTTTCTTATTACTTGCCAAGGACGGACGCATTTAAAAGCAATTAATCCTTGCTAAGGGAGAAGTTATCTCGAGTCCTGTGCAGGAGACAATCTAATTTTGCCGCATAATTTTTGTCGTCTCGAAGCGAAAAATCTTAATTAGCTCAAAGCAAGGTCGGTCTTGCCGTTTAATATATTTTTAAATTTAATATAGGGCAAGGGTCGCATTATGCAGGGCGTAAACATTCCAGTTTCAAAATAATATTTACATAAAGCGTGTGCGAAATAATTGTCATTTCATGAAATATTAAACAGTTTGTATCTTCATAATGCCCAAGAAGGCTGAGGATTTAGTGAGGGTCCAGGACGATGGCAGCTTGTCATGTCAAAGGACCTTTCTCATGACGGTTATCAAAACTTCCCTTACTCCAGAGCGCTCGTCAATCATATTCCAATTTCGTAAGTAGCCATTAAAATAAAAAAGTGCGTATTTCGGGCGCCATGGAGGAATGAAATGGCGTTTTTATTTCATGGAAAATTTTTGATGTTCATAAAACTTTGACAGGGAAATATCTTGCTTATTTATAACTCATCGTTGATTGACAATATCTATAAACTATGTCATAGGAATACCAATAAATACAATTAACTTTATCAATGAAATAAGATATTTGGACGTTATATTAATGCAAAGAAATGTATTTAAGGGATTACTTGATTTACATATTCTTTCTCTATTAAATATAAAAGCTCTATGCTTCCAATATGCAAGACTTAAAAGTATGCATCTTAATTTAAAACATGATATATCGTTACTTAATCTATCCCAAGTCGCATTTAAATCCAGGATCTATTAGAAATACATTGATATTTTATATGATATGAATTGATAATGCAGGAAAATCAATTATACTGATTTATCCCATAAAAGTGATATAGATTCATGAATATTCGATCAGGATCGATATTTTTTTAAATTTCTATGAAGTAATCATTTTGCGAAAATATCTTACGTTAAATCTAAAATATGAAATTGCAAACTCTAATGATAATAAAATAAAATTTACGCAATTTAAGGACGAATTTATAAATATGTAAATACGGATTCAGAAAAAAGTCATCGGAGGAAGATCAAACGAAACCTTAAAAATACTCTTCAAACTTTCAACGTGTACCAAACTTGACCTAAAATACTTCAACTTCCAAAATAAAAAATATGTATATTAACAGAATGTTCTCAAACATGGAAACGTTGATTTAATTGCACTAACTTGTCGCGGATTTAATTCAAAATCAACCCCTTGGGATTATTTTAACAATGCATTTGTTGAAGGTTCGTTCGTTTATTCAAAAGTTTCGAGATTTGTTTTAGAAGCTGAATAGTACTTCTTGAAGTGCTTGATGCTGCTTATAATTAACTCGAGCGTAGAAAATTAGATTCCTAGTTCTGCGTTCAGCGTCTTATTATTACATACATAAACATGTACAATTTTGGAGGATGGTTTAATCCCTGAGGAGTTTGATCAAATAGAACAGTTATACAAGTGACTTTCGTGGGATTTCCAAATTAAGTACACGTGGGCTGTGCTTCTAATTTATATTTAATGAAAGGAAATATTCTATATTATCACAAAAATGTAACTAGTGCAATTTTATTGGATATCGATCCTATTAAATATATATGAGGACAGTGATAAAATTCCATACATTTGTAATATTTATTGATGAATTTATACAGAGAGCTAATAAAATTTTATTCGAAATATCATTTGGTACCATTTTACCGGATATCGTTATTAGTAATATTGTTATAAATAATAGATTGATGGATTCTATGCAAATGGGTCTTATCACACAAATCGAAACAAATTTAACAACAAGAACTAACAAAATCGATAGGGCTTTATCGAAACGATGAGTAATTGCCATCGAAATAGTTTCGAAAAGCACGCAAACCTGTCACTTGTCAAGTCTGTGATTGCGAATTCGTGATTGGTAGTCAATACATGTACATCATATAACATTGTTTTTTTTTTAAAACCGACCATTCATTTTCCGTAAAATAATATTTCCGTGGTTAAAAATCGGATTCCAGAAGAACGAATCGACAAATTTGAGATTGCTTTCATAGCACGAAAGCTCCCGGGTGCCACGCGGCTTTGTTTAAAAGCTCACGAGGTCATACTTCATACCCATCTGTCAAAGTCATATGTCAAACTCCTCGTCCTATTTATAGAATAATGGGCGTGTTAAGCCTTCCTGCTATAGTGCTATGCTCGCAGTGAAAGCTCCGAGCAAACCGACAAAGCTCAAAGTGACAATGAAATGCAAAAAAATGGATTTTCCAAGATTTTTACTACGTCGCCTGCAGTATTGAATCTTGAGCGGCCGTATAAGATATCTCGATTGTTTTTCAAAGACTTCTAAGTCATCGGGATGAAGATAAAGCACGTACGTTAAGCTCTCCTATTGTGTGTTTACGGTTTACTTAGGGCATGATTAGATCTTGATGGCTATAGTTTGCATGATAGCCCTATAGAGACATTACGTATGGCGGTACTCGGATCCTTTGATCAATACGGCCGTCGTTAGATTTAAGCACAATATACTATTACTATTAGATGATAAAATATAGTTTGTGATAATTTAATCATTAAAATTCACTTTTACAAAAAACCTCAATTTCATCAACTAATCGGTAATCAAACTTTTTTCTTCGTCCTTGTAAACGAACATAGTTTTAGATATGAATATATTATCTCTTTTAAGTTATACAATCTCTGCAGTAATAGTATTTTATAAGAAATATATGTATAATATATATAACACATCACTCAATAAGTTTGTATAATTTTTTTTAAGGAATTGCGAAAAAATGACCCGAAATGAAGAAGTTTACCGCAAAAATATCCTTGGAATTGAGTGGTGTGTTATTATATTATATAATATAGTATAAAATAACAATATTTTTTGTAAATATTATGCAAATTTGAATATACATATATGAACTAGAACAAAAATCTGTATTATTCGTTCAAAATACTACTAATAATTTTCGTTATCGTTTTCATGTACATACGAACTCGATAGACAGAGAAAACTCATTGTAATAATTTCCCGATGTAATTCGTTTATTTGTCTATAAGATCACAACCGTGTTTTAAGAATTCCGTATTATAAAAGAATTTTAACTGATTTTAAGGATTTCTATTTTAAAAGGAGATCGCCTATTTTAATACACCATCGATAATATTGAGTACTTAATTTCACAATTTAACTTTAGACCCTAAAAATTTAATTTTTCAATTTAACTTTAGGCCCTAAGAATTTCATTTTTCAATTTAACTTTAGACCCCAAGAATTTAAATTTAATTCGATGTAGATCTTCATTTTTTCCACCTATGAAAGAAGCAAGCCGTGCAAGAAAAAAAGTTGTTGATAAAGCTACAAACATAAATATATCTAAATGTAATATCACCAGCTCGTATTTCATTTCTTACACAGTGATATTATCTGACATTTGCGCAGAAAACGTAAAAAATAATGGTCATGGACATGAAAATTGAGGTGGAAATATTTTTTCAAGAATAGCTATCAACTTCAGTTGATATTTTTTGAAACTTTAAATGGATAACAAATTTTACTTATCTCTGTAATTTATATTCGATTCTTAATAATTTTTTTACAAGACCAAAGCGATATTTTAGACAAAGGATCCTCTATTATAAAACGAAGCACATTTTTGAATATTAAATTTAAAAAAAACGTGGCCTTACAAGAAGAATTTTAAAGAAAATTTTTGAACGAGATAATTTATCAAAATTCTCTACAATTTTGATAAGATAAGGTTATTATTAATTGTTTTTAACCTAATTTAATTTAACTTAGTTTTCTCATTGTAAATAAATTATTTTTATATATTTTCTTTACTATATATAAACAAAACTTATAATAATCTATATAGATAAGTTTTTTCTCCTTTCTTTTCTCTACCTCCAGTGGGCCGTTCCCAATCGACGCTTAACTGTAATAAAATTAAGGACTTAAAAACCTCTCAATAATTGTCAAAGTTTAACATTCAGTCTTCTCCCGATAGTCGGAGGTAAAACGACTCGGCGCTCGATACGCTTTGCGAAAATAATTCGTTTCTGTGATACGTTGAGTTCTTTCTGTGACTTGTCGGCACCTCACCGCCGGGGCTGCGCCCTCCGACAGGGCCCCCTTCATCAGTAAGACCGTTTCATCTTGTCCTAACGAAAATTACACGCGAAACGTTATAATATAATGCTAAATTTTATTACATCTCATCCTTCGTTATCGCCTAAACATGCGGCTTATGGCAAACATCGAAATTCAAAGAAATGCATTTTTTGTGCCTTTCTTTTCTCTACCTCCAGTGGGCCGTTCCCAATCGACGCTTAACTGTAATAAAATTAAGGACTTAAAAACCTCTCAATAATTGTCAAAGTTTAACATTCAGTCTTCTCCCGATAGTCGGAGGTAAAACGACTCGGCGCTCGATACGCTTTGCGAAAATAATTCGTTTCTGTGATACGTTGAGTTCTTTCTGTGACTTGTCGGCACCTCACCGCCGGGGCTGCGCCCTCCGACAGGGCCCCCTTCATCAGTAAGACCGTTTCATCTTGTCCTAACGAAAATTACACGCGAAACGTTATAATATAATGCTAAATTTTATTACATCTCATCCTTCGTTATCGCCTAAACATGCGGCTTATGGCAAACATCGAAATTCAAAGAAATGCATTTTTTGTGCCTTTCTTTTCTCTACCTCCAGTGGGCCGTTCCCAATCGACGCTTAACTGTAATAAAATTAAGGACTTAAAAACCTCTCAATAATTGTCAAAGTTTAACATTCAGTCTTCTCCCGATAGTCGGAGGTAAAACGACTCGGCGCTCGATACGCTTTGCGAAAATAATTCGTTTCTGTGATACGTTGAGTTCTTTCTGTGACTTGTCGGCACCTCACCGCCGGGGCTGCGCCCTCCGACAGGGCCCCCTTCATCAGTAAGACCGTTTCATCTTGTCCTAACGAAAATTACACGCGAAACGTTATAATATAATGCTAAATTTTATTACATCTCATCCTTCGTTATCGCCTAAACATGCGGCTTATGGCAAACATCGAAATTCAAAGAAATGCATTTTTTGTGCCTTTCTTTTCTCTACCTCCAGTGGGCCGTTCCCAATCGACGCTTAACTGTAATAAAATTAAGGACTTAAAAACCTCTCAATAATTGTCAAAGTTTAACATTCAGTCTTCTCCCGATAGTCGGAGGTAAAACGACTCGGCGCTCGATACGCTTTGCGAAAATAATTCGTTTCTGTGATACGTTGAGTTCTTTCTGTGACTTGTCGGCACCTCACCGCCGGGGCTGCGCCCTCCGACAGGGCCCCCTTCATCAGTAAGACCGTTTCATCTTGTCCTAACGAAAATTACACGCGAAACGTTATAATATAATGCTAAATTTTATTACATCTCATCCTTCGTTATCGCCTAAACATGCGGCTTATGGCAAACATCGAAATTCAAAGAAATGCATTTTTTGTGCCTTTCTTTTCTCTACCTCCAGTGGGCCGTTCCCAATCGACGCTTAACTGTAATAAAATTAAGGACTTAAAAACCTCTCAATAATTGTCAAAGTTTAACATTCAGTCTTCTCCCGATAGTCGGAGGTAAAACGACTCGGCGCTCGATACGCTTTGCGAAAATAATTCGTTTCTGTGATACGTTGAGTTCTTTCTGTGACTTGTCGGCACCCTCAACGCCGGGGACCCCCCCCCCTCCACTCTCCCCCGCGCAAGTTCATTCGTACGCTCTGACGAAACGCCGACTACACTTGTATATAAAATTCGCGAGTGACGCCGAAAAACATTGTTTTTACGACATCTGCACAAAAAATGGAACATCTTCACCGCGTCACATGAGAGGAACTACAACAAGGATAATAACGCAAGTAAGATCATAATAATCCAAGCTTCCAAGGTAAGTGAATTAACAAACACTCGCACACATCCGCCTCCTACTATCACATAAACGCGGGAACACTGGGAGCAAAATGCTTTTTCGACTGCTCCCATAATACAATCTTGACTATAAAACTATTTGATATGGACCTGACTATTGGATATTACTTGATACCTGACTTTAACCTATTCGTTTCAGCTATGTCTCTATATATTTTTTTTCCAGTTACTCCCAGTCTGACCGATTAAATATTATTTGATTGTGCCCGGTAGACACTAAGCGTCAAAGTTCGAATACTGTGATGCGACATAACTACCCCTTGCTAATACAATTTGACTAATACTTTTGCGGCCTAACCACATTTGACTACTCCTAACTATTATACTTATACGATTTTATGTATTTTATCTATTGGCCACTTGACTAGTACCTTTTTACAGAGTAGATACTTAAATACTCTTCTAACAGCAAGCTGATACCCAGTTTATATACTATTCATTGCTTTTTATACGAATCTTAACTTGCATGTCGCTCGTTGTCTCTTGCATGGTCTTCCCTACTTAGCAGTATGGAACTCAAGGAACCTCACCGGTTCGGATCCGAGAGACTCTAGGAACGGAGCAGGAACAAGAAGAACACCAAGAAGACGGCCTCGAGGAGATGCATTTGATGATCTTTACTTTGCAACGAAAAACAACATTGTCTTCCGTTGACTTCTATATCGTTTTGTAATCGCCGAACTGAGAGGGGCAACCTGAAAAAATGGCGAAACCACTCAGTTTCGAATCCGCTCGGGTAAGTTGTACGGTGACGGGGAGACACCCTCAGTTGGTGTAGGAGCGAATCCGAGATGCACTTAAGCGTCTCGTATGTCTTCACCCTACCCCGGCAACGCCCTAGCGAGGAAAGGGGGGACTGGACTCCTTGTACTCCAGAAAGCCCTTTTCAGTAGAGTCAAAAAGGTCGTCTAGAGTAGTTTTCCACCATCTCCCTATGAAAACTACTCAGTCTTTACAAACACCCCAAACTCCTTATCGAGACGTTCGCGAAAGCGTTCGTCAATACGTTCACTCAGGATACCCGTTGGGTGAGCGTTCAAAATAAAACTCGGTGGTAATGCTACCTTCAATATCGAGCGAATGAGGAGGTGAATGTATGATACAGACGAAATGGATGTAACCCCTTTCCTATGAATGGATATTGAAGAGGCCCATAGTTCTGTAGTGGACTGTTAGTGGCTGCGCTATGATGATGATGATGATATAGATAAGTATTGATTGATATCCCAAAATTAATATATTTATTATTGAAAAATTAAAATGTATATTTACCACAAATTGGAGCTGATGTAAAAAATCGGCTTCCTGAAAAAGCAAAAAAAGGCGAAAATTAATAAACACATTCCATTCAAAATAAAACATATATAAAACTCCCTTTTTTATGGGAAACTTTTTTCATATCATGTCTTAATTAATCTCTACAGGCAGATTCGATCCACGTTCCAGATTTTGGGTAAATCGCGTATGAAATTTTAATTGGATAAGGATTACGAAGGATACGAGTCTGTGAATTATGTCCCCATAGGAAGGATTTGTACCCACAAATTTTAAGGCTTATCCCATTGCTCTGCGTCAATTCCCATAAAGAATAAAAACCATAATTTGCGGGAAAATATCGAGTAAATCTAAAATTCATTAACTCATATTTGTCTCTGGCGATATGAATAATAATACGATATTTACAAATGCATTATTAATAGTACATATTTTCTTAGTGTGTCACGATTGTGGCAGAAAATATTATTTTAAAAATACGTGATAAATGCGAGGTTTTATTATTTTCGACCAGGCATTACTTCATTGTACTCTTCGCATATAAACAACATTATAACACAAATAAACGTCAACTATTTCAAAGATTTCGTTAGCTTCAGCAATAAATTTGGAACTTAATATTAAAAGCATCGCGAGAGAAAATAAAAATACAAGGGCCAGGAGAAATGTTATGGAAGACATAAATCAGGGGCTAACTGTGAAGTGTCACGAGGCTTCCAGGCCATTCGAAGCTTTTGCCGGTTATCTGTTTCTTTTATCGAACTTCCGGTTAGCATTAAAGCAACCGCGAGCTTTGCCCGATAGTCCCTTAAGAAGCGGATGAAGCTTTTCTTTGAGCTATTCTTAGCAACAGATCGATGAGCTTTCGAATAACTACTAGCAATTTATGTTTTTGATGCCTCGTATGCGCTCAATTATTTTGCCGCGCTTTTTTGTGCGAATTTGGTCGCATGTTGTATTGTGGTCTTCCGGTATTTAAATTTTCCCAATTCAGCTACACAGTGGAATGTATTACAAAGCTTACAACTTTTTTTTTAACTCTTTTCAAAGAATTTAAGAAGGGATGAAAAGAAACTGTTATTTGCGCGGCCATGGGAGGTTTCTTATGATTATGCAAATTCGTACAAAGTTTTGTTTGAAATTTATACAGAGAAACTCCTTGAAAAAATGACATCATCACGCCCCTTATACTTCAGCGCCGGCCGCTTTCTTTTCTCCCGAGAAATTATATTTATAATTTTTTTTTATAAAATTTAAATTAATTTCTGGAATTTGCATAATTTCTTCCGCTCATCATTGAGAGCGTGATAATTTTGCTAAAGAATTAATTAAAGACTTCCGCTTTGAGCTCTAATGAAAACATTTTTTAATTCAACTGAATATTCGATACAACAAATTCTTCGAGATACGATTTCGCATGAAAACAAAGTACTTTTTTATTATTCAAATTTTGTAATATTTTATTTCGTACATAAAATATGAATAACATTAAATAAATATTACTTGTAAGCCTGCCTTTAGAAAGCAGATCATTAAGAGTCCGAACTATTAACATATTATTTACATGAGCAGTGAATCACCATTATTTGCTACAACTAATTGAATGCTAGAGAAGGTAATGTCTTCTTAACCCTTTGGGCTCCAAAATTTTTTCATAAAAGTTTCCAACCAACCTACTCCAAGCCATTTTTTGCGTATTTCTTAAAAATTGTTTGAATGGGGTTTATGAATTAAAAAAATAGTATTTTATTATGCAGGACGTTTATCAAGTATATTAGGTATTTTATTTGATCCATTTATTTTTTTAATCATGTAATATATGATATTTTTCGAAGCAATCTTCAGAATGAAGCGCTGGTTTCCTTTCGTAAGTGTCGCAAAAATATAGCGTTTGCTTTCATTCTTTTTCAGTTTCACGTTCTGAACACATCATACAGTCTCTATAATTCCTCCCTGATTTACTATAAATAAAATGAGGACTTACATCTAACCGTTGATTGTGATCAGTTAATGACAATCGTTCCAATTTGCTAATGAGTTGCCAACGAATCAACAATTGTCAGCGAATTTTTTTATGATTTATTGGCTTTCTATTTTTTTTTTAATTTTATATTCCTTGTATAAAATATAAAAGTTTACAGTCGATGTTTCAAAACCCTAAAAAAATAGCTTCTTCCAACACTTCAGTCTTTCGCATGAAACAATATGATGTTGCGTATTAATCTCGTGTGTCCACCCCACCCATATTTTTAATGTAATCTAAAATAACTACTGGCTTTTATTAGCTCATCTTGATTAGATTGGTATGGGGTAGTCCTTGCTCTTCTTCTCATTGATTGAGAAGTTATATGTATGCTTTGTACTGAGCAATGTGACTATTATTTTGTCTCACCCAGCTAATATTATAATATCTCGTTTTCTGTATGCTATCTTTCGTCCCACAGCTAATCTTGGTTTTTTTTAAAATATGATAAGTAAACCCTTTCTGTAAACCTATTATTTTCCATATGACAAATTAATGGTTAGATAATAAGACGATATTTTTAGAGTATTCACTTGATTCTTACATTTAAAAAAATACCAAAATCTTATTTGAAATTCATAAAAACTGCCCGAGAAAAAACAGGCCACACGTAGTGGCCATAGGAATTGGTGAGATAAAATAACTCATATTTTTAAAATGAATCAATGACAATGTTTTTAAAAGTTTTTTTTTTACTAAATTACCGATTTCTCTTTGATTTAATCTTAATGGTCAAGTTTGAGATTTAATTTAATTTTGAGAAAATCAGTTTTCTTTTGACAAAGTCGCTCTTTGGAATTATTTAGCATCTTTATTGTCATCTGATGTGCCTAAAAAAAAATTAATTTCTTTTGGGACAATCTTGAAAATGTGATTTTTTTAAAGAGAGAAACAGTGATGAAGCACTTGAATTTAATAAAACTCTTTCTATGTTACACCATCAATTATTTCAACATAATTGGCAGTAACATCTTCTGAAAAAACAATGATCCGAATTGATCAAATTGAAAGCAGTTCACAAATAAGAAGAATAATGGCGTTGAGATGTTTTTAACACATTTTTTCTCTATAATTGTTCTACTGATATTTCTAGACATATTGTATATTTGCAAATATTTTTCTTGGCTAATTTTATGTATTTAAATTGTATTTTTAATCTATCCAGAGTTCTTCAGATATATTCGGTATATATGGCATATATATCGAATATCTCCAAGGTATTCATTCAAAACATATCTTTTGTTCTCGGGGATGATATTTTAGATGTCCCTTGCAGATAATGTTCGTCACGGAGTTTATCAGATCTTGATGATGGAAGTAGCTTCCATTATGTTGGTCCGATCCATTTCTGATCAAAACTCGTTCTTGTTAGAATATAAATCGCAGCAATACAGTATTGAACCCCTGAAAGGCTTATCGAAAACACGGCATTTCGCAGAAATAGTTATTGGTTCGGCCATCAAAGCGAAAGGAGTACAACCTTCATAAAGCTCCAAAAGGATGTTGTTACAGTAAACTCTCAGTAGAAAAGCCACATGGATATAGCTCTAACACAAATATGATTATGTCATTTCCGTCACAGCGCTTCCGAGAAGCTGGCCGTTTACCTTACTGGGGGAAACATCCGGCAAGCGATACTAACTTCAACAAAAGTGGATTATAATAAGGGCAAATCCCGGTTATTAATCGCTCCACTTCGAGAACATCAATTTGGCAATCAGTATTTCATTAAATCGCGATCGGTTGAACTGGAACAAATTGTATTGTAACTTGTTCTTAAATTCCCAACTAAGAGAGCTTCAACGCTAGTTGAGGAAACTTCGTTTATACTAAATAAAAGGTTGTCCAAAGAGTTTGAAGCGAGCTTTTAAACAAAGCTTGTAATTTTCACGAGCTCTTTGTAGCAATTGGAAATGAAAGTAGCAAAACTAACTTCGCACAATGATCCCCAATGAACTCCTTTTTAAAAGCACGATCTTTATACATGCTAATCTATCTTTTTGACCGATAAAACATACACTAATTCTGAATTCGTTCATACATTGTTACACACTTAAAATTTCAGATTTACAAATGTTTCGCATCCCGAAAGGTTTCAAAGGTCCGTAGCTTCAACAAAAAACAAATTTCTAACCGTTTTCCCTTACGAATAAATAATTAAAACAGGGCTAAATTTCAGAATATTATCTAAGCCATTTGTTCTTTACGCTCAATTTCTGCACAGTACGATTCGTTTTTAATACAGTATATGCTTCTACAAAACACAAAGAATGATAAATGGATCGCATGCATCATCGGTCTATTTATACACTAACATTCGTCCTAAAATCTCAATATAAAAAATAATCAATTTTTAATCCGGGACATATCTTCGTTTGTAATGTAAATTTTGCGCAAATTATATTTAATCTCTGCATAATTCAGGATTATAAAGTGAAATTTTAATTCGGACGGAAGTTTTTATTTTCCGGCACTTTTTTCGTATACAAGAAGTGGTGATTATTGGAATATTAAAAACTTTCAGCGATTTTTTTTGTTGAAACTTTCAGCGCCGTAGGGCGTGAATTCTCAGAGAAGGAAAAATCTGGGGTAGAGAATTTCAATCTGCCGAATTGTGAATTCGCAAGATAACCCATATATATTTATTTTATTCTAGACATGCTTCTATCTATAATATTTTTTAATGCTTCCTCTTGTTTTGCGTTTGCGTAAGAATTAAGCATAAAATTATTTAAATACTACTCACATTACAACAACTACTATTCAGCCCCAGGAAATATCCAGTGTTAAGCACAAAGGATATATTTATGCAAATTTTAATCGAAATATTTATAAATAGTAGCAAATTTACATGGGTCAAACCTAAATAATGAGATTAATCATAATATCATCTTGACGTTTATTTCTCTTGACAAAATTTAAATTTTAAGTCAATTAGCAAATACATAAACTTTTTGCTACAATTTAGATCATTATTCAATCCTTTTTATATAGACGAATTATTTTAATAATGAATATGGAATATTAAAGGCATTTTTAGATATTCGATTTGAGTCTAAATAAGTAGATCGGTTTGAATTTGTAATGTCATTGAGTAATCTCATCAATAATATATTTAGAGTTTCCTTGTTGGATTAATCCGATTAATTAAAAGCAAGCATTATAAGATTATTACATGTTTACATATTAAGCTGATTAATAATACAATAAAATTATTTATGCTAAAATCTGATATTTACATCAATATTAATATAATTAAAATTAAATAGATATTATAGCAGTGTGTTGAATAGTAGATTTTCCCAAAGATAGAGTATTTTTATTTGGTGCCTTTCATATGTAATTAACACAGGATTTAACGACATTTGGGCAAAATTACTTCTAACAAAACCAGCCAAAATGATTGGTCTTAAGATACCTAGTAATATAGTAATTTTATATTTATTGACTCATTAAATTCTTACATACTACGATGTTAAGTACATTTTTGGTATTTCTAACCCATTTGGGATTTTCTTTTTGTTTCTGTATATTGGACCAACCAATTTAGATGCTATTACCATTTGAAATGGTTTTTTCCTTCATAGTATATGGCTCTATAAGTTTGAGTACTACAAATTCACTTAGGGGTTGTAATATTGCTTCTTTTCTAAATAAAAAAACCCATTTACAATATACTAAGTTTAAACCATCAAAATTCTTTATTTGGGATCGTTTTTTGGAAATTCCCTAAAAAAATCCTACGAACTTATTGAGTGATATATTAAAAACATGAAAAAATAATGTAACATGATTATGGAATTTTAAAATAAGATCATTTAACCAGTTATTCAAACTGATTTGGTACATCTAGTATTAAACTTGTATAAATTTATGGCAATATGAATATTTTGATGCTAAATGATCCATATTACAAATTGGTGCAAATCAAGCATGATAATTAAGAAATCCAAATTCGAAAACATATCCGCTATTACAAGTTATGATTATAGTAATATTATTGAAATTAAGTTCAATTCATTCAGAATGATGTATTGATCTATCAATGGTCTATTTAAATTGAGGATTCAACGGATTACTTTAAACTGTGAGTGCTTGCAGTACTTTTGCAATGACATCGCCATTTATAAATTCATGATTGCACTGATACTCTAAATCGGTCTCATCCATCACATATACAACTACCCTCCCGAGGGAGCTGCAAAATGAGCGTCAACGATCCGCAGGTTATTCATCATCAGTTTGAGTGTCCGCTTTCGTTTTCAGGATGCGAATGAGAATTTCCGCAATTAAAATGATCACTACAAATTCTGCTTGAAAAAATCCAACAGCTGAAGAAACGCAATCGGCTTTTGTACCTGAAAACTAGACGAATGGTGTACCACCCCAGAATTTAACAAAACACGCTCGCGGCTATGGAATTCTTTTCTTTCAGACGTATTAAATCCACTTATAGTGTGAGTCGAGGCAAAAGTTTAATTAAAAAGTTTTGCATCCAGACAGTTGGAATTACGACTTCAGGCGTTCGTGGAGTCCGTGAAAACGGCAGCTAGCTTAAATTCTGTGAAATATGAGGAGCAGTTGAGGGAGAGAATTAGAAAAAATATATCCAGAAACGCTCCCATCAAAGCGAATTTGGATTACTCAACGAAACTAGCAACTTTGTAGTTTTATACACAAATGAAAAAAATGCCGAGTAAACATTTGTAAGCACGGATTTATGCAACGAGCGTTCGCCTTATTTGGATTCTGCACGAGCTTTTCAAAATATTCAACTATTCCATTGTAGAAAACTTTCATGCATCTCTATAGAAAATTGTCGGGAATGTAAAGTGGTTCTAAAAGGATATTTGAGATGATTGTATAGTTTTTCAACTAAACCAAAGAAAATTTCAAAATGTGTCACAACAATGCAAGTCGACTGTGCAAAACTTTGGCGACGAGCATATTCCATAAGCGTCCTTTTTATAATACAATTCCACGAAGCTGACATCTTGAAGTTGAATAAATAAGCTCAACATTATGTACTACAAATGTCATTTTGTAATATTTGAACATAACAGTGATACAGACTATAATTGTGATTTTGATTCAAACGCGGAATGTTAGAAAAAAAATCGCTGTGCAAATAAGCACTATTCATATTTCCAATTGATTAATTACGACGGATGCCTGTGAATGATTGATTATGATAACAATATGAATATCACTACAATATTATATATTAATAAAGCAACTAGCTCATACACAATCTTCTCTAATTTTCGACAATGTGCAAATAATTTGTTGGTTTGTTATTTTTTTGTAGAACCATTGCTACAAATTTTAAATTGTTAACGATGAAATTTCCAGACTCTAAACTAACTAAAAGTTGACATCCAGCATTATATGTTGCTGTTTTAAATTCCGTTTGGAATGCCATTAATGTCGGTAAAACATTCAAAGGTGTTTATAGTGAAGTGGTAATACTCCGCAAATGCCAATATTGGTTCCAGAATTTAAATCGAGCAATAGAATCTTAAGGGATGAAGCCAGAACGGGAAGACTTTCAAATTAATTAATAATGATGCACTAAAATCCTTAATCGGATCACATATTTGCTTAAACAATCGGATAGTAATTGCAAAGATATTCTCTTTTTTACTACACAAACACATTTAAAATTCATCGACATAACGAATAGGATAGATTTTATGGGGTAGGATGGTTACCGCATGTCTTTACCAAATATAATAAAAACGAACGACGAAACACGCGCTACGTTTCTTTTTGAAATGGCTCATTTACGATAATATCCGAAGAAAAAAATAAATGGTTTTCTCGACAAGAACCCCCATTATCAATGCCTAATACCGGATTGATTATAAGAAAAGGTTATGTAGTGCATATGGTGGTATATGCAGGGAATAATTTATTATTAATTAATAAAACCGGGAGAAATTTTAATATAAATGCACAAGTCTATTGTCGGCAATTAGAAGTTTTGCATCAAAAATTAAAAAAAGAGAAACATCCGTATTTATTCAATAGAAAGGCGATACTGCTAAAGCAAAATTGACACTAGATAAATACGATAATTAAACTGGGAAGTGCTACCGCATCTCGCCCTGATGGATTTCTACCTTTTCAGGTTCATGGAGCACAGCTTGAGAGAAAAACGATTCAAAAATGTAGGTGAAGTGGAAATGCATTTCAAATCGTTTTTTGATTCTATGCCGCAAAGATTTTACAAAAAAACGATCGAAGGACTCCAAGAGCGATGTGAAGATATATTTAATATTGAAGAGAATTATATTATATAGTTTATACTTTCAGACCCCTATAATATATTTATTTTTAATAACCATCTGGAATATTTTTAAAAATAAAGACAATTTTAAGGATTTGCCCCTACAATAATTATTATAATATTTTATTTGCATGTATGATCGACTATATTTCAGCTTAAACGAAGCCATTTAAATTTAATTAAGTATATATCAACTAGAGAGAACTCTTCAACTCTTATTTTCTCCTCGGTTTTATATCAAGGTTCATTCGGTTTCCATATAGACCCAATGATTCGATTTGCTGCATTGGAATCGATTCGAGTATTTCAGTGAGCTTTCATCAGACCACCGATGCAATTTTAAAGTGCACGTC
Source organism: Stenopsyche tienmushanensis (assembly GCA_008973525.1). Taxonomy (NCBI): domain Eukaryota; kingdom Metazoa; phylum Arthropoda; class Insecta; order Trichoptera; family Stenopsychidae; genus Stenopsyche; species Stenopsyche tienmushanensis. Next base: position 819,021 of record WACJ01000071.1, on the reverse strand, counting down.
TGAGCCCCGGCGTTGTTGCATAATGAAAGCTCATAATAAAGCAAATATTAAAACGTCAAAGGGATTCCTCAAATTCCTCCGCAGTGGAATGCTTTTAAAGCCGATTGCATAGAGCGCATCGCGAAGCATAGCTCACATACTTCAGGTTCCTCCTATGAGAACCTACATAAAACAAACCATACCTAAAATGTCGGATCAGGAGTCGTAAGTGTTACGTCAAAGTTAGACTCGAGATGAATTAAAGGTAACGCTACGTTTCCCCGGTGTCATATTACGTTTATTTTGCTAGCTCAAATTACAGCTGAAGGCAAATTTCGGGATATTCGCTCACGAATGGGGGGAAACCGGATTGGGGAGGATTTACACACTAGAGCAAATTCATGCGTTTGTGTATCTTTTCATCTTGTTTGATCTATCGAAGGAAGAAGTCTTAAGACAGTCATTGAAATAATATCAATGGGACGTTGAGAATGTCTTATAAATAGAATATCTATCGGCAATAAGATCGGTCTGACGACCAATAGCCCGAATAAATTTTTTTGTCGAGGAAATTATTTTCCTTTTGACTTATTTTTCATAGTAACTTGACTTGGAAATAATGTAAATGACAATAAACTTTACTGCTTCGAGTAAGAGGATTCTTGATCAGAGGAAGACTTCCAATCTTTGCAGACAACATTTTATGGTATCTTAAAGCTGCTCCCAGAAGCATGCAGATGTCTAGTATTAAATTGCAAGAGAAGTATAAGATGAAGACGTCTCTTGATATTTTCCTTAATAAATTTCATTCAAAGCTCTAAGCTCTAGCTTAGTCAGTCTTTCTGACGCCATGAATGCACTTGGCTTCATTTTAAAGCATATTTTAGTATTGTTGATTAAATAACGTTCGAATCATTACATAGAATTCTAAAATAAATTGCTTTCAAAAATACGAATTCACTTATTTCGCTAAGCTCGTTTAAAGCTCCTGCAGTAATATATTGAAAGCTCTTTAATACCCACACACATTCATTACATAAAAGCTTCTCCAGCATACGGAATAAATTTGAATTAAATTATTTAGGTTTTTAAAAAAAAAAACACATATATGTAAAGTGTATTACTGTTAGTTGAATCCTCTTACAGTTTGATATTACATTAAAAAAAATACTGTAAATTACAATCAAGCCTAATCAAGCCCACACTAAACAAATTACTTAATTTAAAATACCCATGTATCAGTTCCATGATCATTATAAACTTAACCGCAAATGGAATAGCACTTCAAAAACAAAGATTTAAGAAAATTTAACCTCAATAAGAACATACCCCAAATATTTCTGTGATTACAACTTAATGTAATTAATTTTAATTAGGTATCCAGACGATGAGATGGTCTAGACTCATCCCATTAAGAGTAATATATCGGAACATATTTTAATCTGTCTAGACCAGTGATTCTCAACCGTTTTGAAATCACGGTGCACTTTTGACCATGAGAAAAAGTGGCGGTGCATCAGAATTAAGAAGTCGAAAAAAATTGTATACATAGACATAATTTTTATTACACATTTAAAAAAATAATATTTATATACCATTTTTTTACATATTTTCTTTTTATATCAAATTATATAAAAAATGTTTAACATTGAAAATATATTTAGTTAGTTAATTTTTCCCTAGAAACAATTTTATATTTATACGCGTTTTATTAAAAATGTTTGCTCTCTTTAAGTGGTAAATCTAGGATGGGGGGGGGGTGTTTTTTTTCCGTTGTCCACCCAAAATGATGTCCCTGCTTAGCACAATAGAAGTTATATGATCAATCAAAAATCAATGAATGTGCTACCTGAGCTTGTTGGCTTTTGCAGATATCATAAATTTTAGGTCTATTTAAGGAAGGAAAATAACGTGCAATATTTTCTTCCAATAAAGTTAAATGTTCTATTATTACGGAAAGAATTCCCTCGGAAAAGTTTTCGTTAAGTGAAGTTAACATATCTATTTTTTTTCTATTTTCGATTTATTTTTTTCAAAAATCCTGTAACTTTGTCAATGGATGTTAAAAAAATCGGTTTTCCCTAGAACGCTTGTGTTAACTTTATTTAAGTAATTGAAAATATCTGCTATTCTAAATTCTTGGTCAGTTTTAAACGCACTACAACGCTGTAATATAAACTATCTCCCAAGCTTATCATAAACGCTTTGGAAGATGTGTTTAAACTGCTATCTTGGAAAAAGTGCCGACACAGTATTGACAACACACAAGTGGAGAAATTGTGAAATAGAATTAATAGCCGAATCGTCTGAAAAGCTTCAAGACATGCTCCAAGACCTAAACGAAGTGTCAAGTAAAATTTGTCTGAAAATGAACATGGATAAAATCGAAGCCATGATCACAACTCTCAGACCTTCGGGGCGATATCCATTGAGGGAACACAAATTGAGGTTGAAAATGAATACACTTATCTGGGACAAGTAATACAACTAGGACGACAGAATTTCTTAACAGAAATTGACAGACGAATATCACTGGGATGGCAGCATTTAACCAACGCATCATCCCAGTGTTAACCCATGAAGACGTGGAATCTAATATCAGGCATTTTACACAGAATAAAGTTTTCCCAGCGTGCCATAGAGAGATCTATGCTCGGAGTGTCTTTATAATATAGAATCAGAAACGAGGATATCCGAAGAAGAACTCGAGTAGTAGACGCTACTGAAAGAATTGACACACTTAAGTGGCAATGGGGGAGACAAATGTGTCGAAGAAACGACGGTCGATGGGGAAGAAAAGTGTTGGAGTGGAGACCCCTGTAAGACTGACAACATCGAAAGAATAGCAGATGAAGCTGAATGCGGAAAGCGGAGGATCGAGAGGGATGAAGACTCGTGCGTTTAACGGTGGACGAACACAGACTGATGATGATTATGAATCTTTCCTCAGCGATCAGACTGCATGACGATTTGAAGATTCCGCCACGACCAGGCGCACAGCTCATCAGACACCCATTGAAACCATCCTACTGTATTCAACCATCGACATCTTATTCCGCACTCTATGTAAGAGTCTATTGTGACAATAAAATCAAAAGTTTATCGTGGCTTTAAAAAAAACATAATTTATCGGCTTTAAATCCTACATCTTAAAATAGACATCAAGGACCTCCAATTTACTATAAGTCGCAGTACAAAACACTTAAAAAACCAAGAACACTTGCCTAAGTATCGACGCTGCATGACGTTCAGGATATATCCTGGAGTACGGGACGCATTCTGAAACAACACTGCACTTTATTTATTAAGATATATCCCTCTGACGATTAAGCCAAACCGTATAACCTAAGAACCGAACACGCACTGATTGTCGTGTTCGGTTGTCGTGTTGGCCTAGCTTAATTCGACGGCTCAACTGAGCGTACGAATATAAATGTATTAATATTAAATGTAAATTATTATGAAAAACTATTGAAAGAATGCATGAGATTCTCTCTGAGATGAGCTATTTTGATATATTCCCAAAAATATGTTTATCAAACTTGAAATTCATTAAAAAATAATATATTTATGCAACGAAAAGGATGGTGATTTATTTGAAAAATAATATTTTTGGGAATATATCGCAGCAGCTTATTTAATCCCATGATTTTAAAAAATTGTTTTTCTTATAAATATTAATAATTTGTCATAAATGCGTTTCAATTTGTCCGTCCAGTTTAGGCGTCGAGTTTATGTTATGCAACAATATTCGGTGCAGAGCTATATTTTATTTTCACAGGTTAGGATGTGCATGTGCGTATGTTAAGTGATATTTTTTAATACACAGTGTTGTGCTGTTCCGGAATGTGATCCGTGTTCCAGACTGTATCCTGATCGTCATGCAGCTAAAATATTGATGCAAGTAGTCATAGTTTTTAAGTATATTGTAATACGATTATTAGGCTTATTATCGAAATGTTTAATGTTGAACAATTGCATTGAGATTTCAAAAACACAGATCGGAAATAATACTCATAGTGGATTGGAAAATCAAGATGTCTATTTTAGGATGTAGGATTTAGGTCATCATTCATTTTTCATTCATCATCATTTTTTTAAAGTCACGACTAACATTCAAATGTATATGTAAAAAACGATATTCGGAAGTGATTCATTTAGCATTTCATAGCTAAAAGCTTCATTAAACATCAATTTTTCTTTAGATTAAAGAAAATACATAATATATAATTTTAAAAATATATCATCAGCTAAATAATTGGACTAAAATGTGTCAAATATTTAATTTCAGGTATGAAATCGTGTTCAATATAAAAGCAATCCGCAATTGTTTGATTACGAAATCGACCAGCCTTGATCAATCAATAGTCTTAAGTTTAGATGGACGTTGTGAAAAATTGTACAGTGTGGTTCAAAAGAGCTGCTGGTGAGCCAAATTCCAAAGGTGTCCAGGACTTCAAAATTCACGCAGTAAGAGCTCTCAGGTAAAGATAATAAGATTTACAAGATAAATTTGAGCTATCATTTAATTTGTCATCTAAAATATACACACACAATATTTGGTCTAATGGATGTTTAAATTCTTTGTTTTAGGTAAGTCTTTCGAATAGCACAATATCAATCCGAAATACCGAAGTTTTCAAATATACTCATACTTTGAGTTAAATACATAATGCATAAAATGTTACATTTTAAATATTATTCAGTCTTGTTTGTATATTACAGTGGTTTCTAATTAATATTTGTTGATTTTATTTGCACATATATTATATCATTATATTATTGTTATTTTGGCACTAAATTGAATGGTGCTGATTTGATTGTGCAAAAATGTAGCAAATTTAAAATATATTTTTTTCAAAATAACCTATTATGTAATATTCAAGAAGACTTCATAGAAGACTTTTTTCATATGATAGTTTTCCATTATCTTTCATAAGTGGTTATTAACACTCCAGGTTCGGCTGAATTCGGACGAATGATACAGCGTAATCTAGTATTATACATTTCTGACAATTTTTTATTCCGTGCGGCTTTAAATAAAAATGCTCATAACTTGTTTTGTATCATTGCTAATTTAATAAAATAAGAACTGTTATAAAGATTATAGTATAATATATAAGTATTTAAAATATTTGATTCTTAAATAAATCTATAACGTTGAAAAAACGATGATTTATTTATATTTTTGTCTGAAAAAGCAAAACAAATGGATATTTTTTTATTTAATTACACAAATATAATATATTCGAAGTCTTAAGAAATTATTTTATAAAATGCCACGTCTTTATCATATCGAGCGACTATCAAACTGTGGACAAGTTTGTACAGAATGCTTTTAAAATACATCGCATATTACACAACTAAGGACTAAAAATAAAATAAATAAAGCATTTATTGTCACTAGATTTCTGAGAAGTAGGGTTATTCATAGATTAGGATTCATACAATCATCTGAATATCAAAAAAAAAAAAAATGTATATAATATTTGAAACAAATATATGCTTGGATTAGGGGTCCCAAATATTCGTAAAATCAATTATTCGAATATCGAATGTGAAATTGGTAAAATATTCGAATATTCGAGTATTCGAATATTTTATATATGTAGACGAGGGTGGTTCAAATATAACCCGGAATGTTTCATTAGTGTTATTATATAAAAATATAAATGGAGCATCTTTTTTTTTCTATAAAGTTCCCTTCATTAGAAATAAATTTATTGTCTCAGGAAGAAAGGTTCTTGATCCCATCACACAAAGAGGGCGAAAAGCGAAATCAAAAGGATCAGAATTTTATTTACTTTTCAGCAATACATATTTAAAAAAAAGTGCATTGAACGTTCTACTTTTAAGCTTGACCGTAATTTCATTTTTATTGAGCCTGCTGTTGAAAAAAACCCTCTCAGTTGTCATTGAATTTGGTTTAATCGACAGTATCTAAAATATCACCCTTTTTTGGCATGATCGATATTTTTGAATAGTTTTTTAATAAACTTTACACAAATTCAATAAAATAATTTCAATAAACTTGGCACTTTTTTGCATTTCTTTGTTGCTATTTCGATTGGCAGAAGAACATCGAGCAATTTTCTTAAAAAATATATAACGAATAATATTCGATTAATTTTACAAATATACGAATATTGGAAAAGGGGCAAATATATTCGAATATTTGATTGGGACCTCTAGCTTGGATAGGGTTTTGGTTAAACCTGTGAATTTATAGCAAAATTATCTGTATTTTAATAGATGTATCGAAAAGTCTTTGCCGATTGTGATTTTGAGTCGAAATATTAGATAAAATGGAAAGAAATGTCATTTTTTTTGTTGCGTCTTTGCCGTCAGTTTGCCTTGGGTTACGTCAGTCAAGGTTGGTGTCATTTTGAAACTCTGTTGTTTGTCTTACTTTTTCAAATAGTTTTATATTTTTTAAGCCATAGTGAAAATGTCCAAGCCAGAAATTTATGAGACCCATTTGCGATCTTGTTTACTGTTTTTATTTGATAAAGGATTAAAAGCAAAAGAAGCTACCCAAAGTATATGTGATACATATGGCAACATATTGAATATTCGAAAATGCCATAGATCAGTGATTCTCAACCTTTTTGAAGTCACGGTGCACTTTTGACCATGGGAAAAAGTGGCGGTCACTTATTGTGAACTTAAGATTGATTACGAATCTTATTAAAGTTATGCTTTAAGATGCATACTGAAAAAAAAATTATGACTATAGTTAGTTTATTGTGTAAATCAAATCAAGCCAGCTTAAACAGCGTTGAATCAATAATACAAGTTGCTAAGCTTATAAAAGGGTCTTTGATAATATAAATATCAAAGATATACAAGAACCTATTGGTCAAACAGGTTTGGTGGAAAAACCATGCTTAGTCCAACGTAATTGGTAAAAATATGTTATCCAAAAGCATACTACCAAAAATGTTCGATATTTTAATAAAATTAGCTTATAAAATGGCGAAACAAAAAATCTTAGAAAATGAGAATATTCCAGATGACAGTAAATTTACTACATATTAGATTAATGTAGATCTTAATCTTTTTAGATGAAACTTAATCACTTGACACTTGTAAAAATAAAATATTTGATTCGAATTGATCCATGTTTATATACCAAGAAGATTATACTGTAGACAAGTATTAACTTATTATCAGTCATGAAGTATTTCCATTCCATCCTTCCAATTTCCCATAATTTGCCCAATATCTCGATTTCAAGATAAGAACTAGAACATGTTTTGAATCAATTGGAGACTAAATATTGAAAACTTTAAACTCTTTGAAGATGTGGTGGTTTCTCATTTGCCTTCAATAATTCAATTATTGTTGTAAATTCAATATCTTACTTACGGGCGTCCCTGTGTGACTTCATTAACTACCTAAGTATTTACTTTTACAAATCCAGGAAATCAGAATAATCCTGAATCGAGTTGATCGATCGGAAATATTAGTATTTCTGATCTCCCAATTATGTTGATAAATTTTAACCTTTATAGTAAGAGTCCAGAATCTAAACCACTACCAACAATTGAACCAAATTATATATTGTCGTAATTATTATACATTTCTACCGTAAATTTAAAATTAAGACGTTCTTTTTCCATGAGAATATTATAAATGATGATAATGTTTCTCTACATACCCAAGTATCTTTACGAGATATGAATGCTTAGTGGGCCAATTTCCATAATAGTGTTTCCTTTCTGTAAACGGCAACATATTCGCTCAACGAGCGCTAATTCTCGTCAACACAGACGAGGTTTATCTGTCAAATCAACCGTTCTTCATTCATCAAACCGCAGATAAAGGTGTTTCTAAATTCGTAAACGACGGATTATTCGTACGAGAGCGAACTCCGAGAGAAGGACATGTGTCAGGTTTATCTTGAAGCAGAGTTTGGGCACTTGAAACTTTATCATTCATTACATAAACAGGGCGAGAAGAAAGTTCTCCGAAGCACATCATAAATCTTCGCTCCGAGATCTGACGTCACTTCGGACTAAACAAACTCCCGAAAATCGATAAAGGCTTTGTCTGAAGAGGATTACGCCCTTCCCGGAGGATAAATAAATACCAAATAGATGCATTTGTATTGATTATATTTAATATAAGCCTTTCTGCTAATGAATCCACGCAGTAGAATCAGATTACGAGACCGTTGTATCACAGATACAGCCCTTAATGGATTACACTAGAATTTCTCCCACTAATTACTAAACTTTATAATCCATTAATATGTGCATGAATGAAAATATACGATCGCATAAATATGGATGTGACCGAGGCAAATAACATCCCTTATGCTAAACGATCGTTTCAATTGGTCGGCTTTTAAATTTTAATAGTTGATGAGTCACTATTACTTGATAATCAATAAACGATCGGGTTAAAATGGATTTACGTATGCCAATAGCCTGAATGAATTTTTAATCTGAATTTAAGCGGAGTAGCTTAATTGTAATTAATTGGCAAATTTGTTTGTTTTTAATAGGGGTGTTAAGCACAAAAACCTTCTATAGGGCATATTATTGCACTATAGCATTGTAAAACAATTTATTTAAGGACGAATGGCATTTTTTACATAAACACCAGATAATTTAAAGTTTGATATTTAACTTATAAATATTTTTATACATTAGATGGAGAATAATCAATTTGTGTGTTATATATACTTTTTATACGCCAATTTGCCACCCTAAGTAATCAGTTCAAATCATTAAATCAGAATGCCTTTCATTCTGACAATAATTTTACTTCGATCCTGAAAATTACGTTATCCCTGAAATTTTCGTAGGCTGTTGAATATTGATTTTGTATAAGATATTGAATTTGAGAAAAATATGTTTTAAATCAGGGCATTGGTGAAAATTGTATATTCCGAACGATTTCGTATTATTTTTTCGTTTATTAATAAAATAATATAAATCATCAAAGTGCCCCCTTTTCTAGTTCTCTTCAATTAGTTCTTTAACCTTTTTTTAGAATGGGAAAGCCATATAAGTAAGTTGAAGTATTTGTACTATTTTAAATTATATTAAATCAATACTAATCAATTGAAAATAAAGGCTTTGAAAGCTCGAAGACTCAAAGCTAGCCTTTGAATATTTACTATAATATAAAAGTGTGGGTTCAAATCCATATTGTGGAAAATAAAATCATCATACACAATCATCGAAAAACAGAAATATCCGATCAAACATTTCGATTTAATATTATCCCCATTTCCTGAATTTAAAAAGATAAATACTGAGGCGTTTAATGAAGTACCAATCCAATCCATAATCCATCTTATTGAAACTCGTGGAGGTTATGTGGAGGTCATCTATATCCAAAAATGGATTTGGCACCTTAAGGAAAAGAAAGCTCAAAAATAAGTCAAGCCAAATAATCTAACATTTGATACTTATTCATCTATAAAACATTAAATTAGCCTTTATTTATAATTTTTTAGTATTTTTAAAGTATATCAATGAAAATATCTACGGTTTTCTTTCGTATATTTTATATGAACTATGTTGAAGATCTGGGACTATTTTCATTTGAATGAGTCTGAAAATACACGCCAAAAGGATTAATACGTATTTTTAAATATTTGATGGTGAAAAACGTTTTGTAATATAATTTTATGAAGAGTTTTATGTTCGCGGGAATTTCTTTGATGGCATACATTATTTCGCAGCTTTTCTTTTGCATTTTTTCCTCACCAAAAAAATCTAGATTTTCAAAAGTCACGCACGTGTAAAATACATAAAGACAAAATTTTTCAATGTCGTTGAACATTTTCCACAATCTGACGAGCATAGGTCGTGCGTCAAGATGAATCATCCGCATCATATGTTTTCCATATTTGCGTAACATCCGCCCTGCCCCCATCATGGGGTGCAAACCACCCGAAAAATATATACAAAAGACCACATGAACATTTGCTAAATTGAGCGTAAACTATTCATTCGACGTCGAACAATTGCAACCCGCCGTCCAACTTTATTGCGGACTAATCAAAGATAAACACAGCGCCGAAATGCGGCCCTGTATTTTGTTTTAAGCACAGTTTCCGGGTCGTCGATGAAAGTTTAACCATAAAACAGTTTAGTTCGAACTCGGGTGCCAGAAACTCGGTCCGGATTTTTTTATCCGGGATTTATCGGCACGTAAGACGAGCTTTGGTGAAAGCCCCGCACCAGAGCTTTCGAGTCCTGAATACGCTGTGCGTAACTGCGCACTTTTTCTTTTTAATAAAGTTTGCTTATAAAAAAAAGTTTGACTTGTGAGAGCAACATGCTCGCAGGAAGCGACGTAATGAAAGATTTATTAAAGGCTTTCATGGTGTTCGGGAGATCTGCGTTTGAGGATTTGTGCTTCGAACAATTGTTCGTAATCCCACATCCGTACTATTCGCGGCTAGAGTTCGGTATACATACCAGGCGATATGGAAAACAAAGGATTAATATAAAAGCCTCGCGTTAACTACAGATTTAAAGCATATTTTATTTCAATGAAAAATGTATGAACCGGGAAATAAATCACTAAAAGCAACCGAAGCTAAAAGGATTATTTAAAATATATATATACATTCAAATGACATAAGTATAGTTGATAATCAAGTATTAGGAAATTGGTGTATATTCTGGGCCTCATATTATGAAGATTGGGTTCAAATCTGGATTGTGGAAAAAACCGTATTAAATAATTTGAGAGACTTACTCTAATGAATACTGCTGAAATAATTAAGATATTTTGGATTTTTTAAAAATATATCATGCATTTTTAACATTTCAACGTATCAAAGCCAACTGTGGTAAATCTATATTAGTAGAGTCCAAAATGATTTTCGTTTTATTGCTTGATCGTTTTTGGGAATAAATTGCACGTAGGCTGTTCCACTTTCAAGTCGTGTTTTGTGCTCTTTTGGTGTCATTTATTTTGAGACACTTAAACTTAGACAAACAATAAATACAATATTTATTGTGAACAATTAGACCGTTCAGTGGTGGAAATACAACAAAACTACCCTCTTTTATGCATCGAAGACAAGGAAAATAACGAGAATGAACGTTATTTATCCCATACGGTGAAAATAACGCGGGAAAGAATTAACAGTCTTGGATGGAAGACAATTCGACATCCTTCTAATTATCCAGATATCGCTCCGTTGGATTTCCATATTTTTAGATCAATGTAGCATTTTTTTTATTGGAAAAAAATACATAAACGATGAGGTCAAAAATGAACTTTTTGAATATTTTTGTTCAAAGGCCATGATGTTTTATGACAGAAGCATTTAATTGTTCCTAAAGCGTAGGCAATTTAACATCTCCATGTAATAGCGCTGTTAGTATGAGCAGGTTAAATTCTCCAGATTAACAGTACCATCTCTTATGGCTCTACGGAGATATTGCACCTGCTTACCGACCGATTGCTTCTTGCGCGTGCACCGGTTGGGGAGTGACACGCAGGAGGCGGAACTCGGGAAGAGTTGTTGATTAGCCTTGGCTGCGGGAAGTCGTCCTTCCTGCAGCCAGATCTCTCTCTCTCTCTCGTATGGAATAAATTGTTAATTAAAGAAGAGAGTATTTCTATTCGACGCCCGTCTATCCCATTCATTAGTTACATTTGAAACAGTAATTTAAATATCATTTAAAATTAATGATGATATCTCTACTGGATCATAGATCCTATTAATCCTAAATAATCACGATCCATTTTTTTTTTCTTTAGAAAGATCTCCTATGAAGATCGCCACTATGAGAAAATTAATCAAATCTATTCATTTATACTCAATACCTAATTTGTGATCATATAATGAACAAAACATGTTTGCAGACGACGTCTCGCTGAAGTTCCTCGTTTCGTCGAAGGCTGATTGCTGAATTATCTCGCTGAATCTGATGAATTGAAAACATCGATTGAATTGACGCCCCTCCGGCCCTGGAAGTCGGGAGGTTTTCCCACGAAAATGCGAAGGCAATAATTCAAAGGATTCCCCGCGAGGCGACGACTTAATGGCGAGGAAAAGCGATAAGAGCTGAGATAGTGCCAGGCATTACTTGCATTGTGCCCGTAATAAGTGCGAGTAATGACGGCCCTGGCGTCTCACTGTGCCCGAATTTATTATTTTTTGACCTATTTCCGGTGCAGTGGTGACATCTGTACTCCATTTAGCGAAACATGCTAGATATTAAAACGTGTTACAGGAAACGGGCACTCGGGATGATTTGGGACTAACATAAAAGGCATCAGGATTATGTGGAGTCTTAGAGCGCTTGATGGTTGAAGGCATTACACGATATTAAACATGTAACAAAATTTGACATTTGCATAGAATTTATTAATAATTATGAGGTAAACTACTCGCAACCAATATTTTATTTTAGTTCACTGATCAATTTCATCCAAGATTTAAAAATATTCAAAAGGTAAAATTATTGTTAAGAAATGCTTGCTAAACCCAATATTTTTGCACAGGATATTTGAGTTACAAATACAACTAAATCATAGTATTGAAATATATCCCAAATATTTCATAAATTTAGTGGGGTTAATGTGAAAAAATATATTATTATCTAATCTCTATGGTATTTTTATTATAATAAATTAAATTTAGACTCCATGCTGCATTTAGGTATGAGCTTCTTCGGTGTGTATTTGCCCTTACAATAGAGCTCACGTGTGTCCTGCAAGTCACGCGCGTACAAAGTCCACCTGATTATAAAAATACAATTTATATACATTTTAGGGATGGAAGGCATCAGTGACCTTTCTGGTAATTTTTATATAATGGAATAAAAAGTTTTAAGGGTCGCAAAGACCTGCTTTACACTTGAGGTGGCATGTCAGGGAAAAAGTTGTAAAACACCGCAATGCGCATTTAAGGCTTATAAAATATGTATATTAAGTACGATTAGATTTTTAAATTATTTAAATTATGCAAAATATATTGAGTAAAATTTTAACATTGCAAGTTTATAAAGTTCCAAATATTTCACAAACTGACTAGCTTATAACTGATTTTAAAGAGTAAATCAGTTGTCATTTATTTATTATAAATATGTCATCTAAACACTCAATTTTAATAAAATTATTATGGTTCTTATCCTTATGATCTTAGACTCAATCAAAATAATTGACTTTTTCTATTGATTTTTTTTTTTAGGAAATAAATTTGAATTTAAGTCGCTTCCAATGTGGCTATTATTAATTAATTCGGTGGTTTATAATCGGATTAAAAACGGCAAGTTTTCCCTCGCACGTCTGAATTTCTCAGTTGCCTTCGTCAATTTGCAGATAGCTCTCGTAGAAATGGCTACAGCTGATTTAGCGATAAAGCCTCGCGAACATCGGTAAAACTGCGGAATCTGATTACAATGCCGAGCTTTTCAGTATTTCAACTCTGAGCCGAGAATTAAGCAAGCCCTTCTTCACTTATTAATCAGCGCTCAAAAGGCGTTTTCGAAATAATTCGGTTAAGGGAGGCACGGGGTTGCCAAATCCAATTTTTCAATTCGGCAAGATTTCGAATATAATCCGATTTTCATCGCCCATAAAATAAATTCGATGCCGAATCTCACTACGCCATGTAAACGACTTTTTTTCCGGGGCAAATCTATAAGAGATTAGGCTCGACGAAAAAAATGTAATCGTTACTATCGATGACGCAAAGCTCCTTATGTCTATGTATCGGAAGCCGCAATTTAATTATTTAAATTTGTCTTCCGTGACTTTTTTTTTGTAGGTCTTTTTGAAAGCTCACCCCCAAATAAAGAAGCTTAAGTGCGCCGTATTTATTTAAAAGAATGCTAAGACGTAAAGCTTATTTTATAGTCCGAGATCAATTTCAATTATGGAAGATTTGCCAATTCCATTTTATTGGGATACTGAAAGACTTTACGGCCATTCTTCACTTTTTCAACGTCTGATTTATCATTTATTACGTTGAAAAGACACTTTCATCGCCATTGAGGCATCTATTAAGCTTCTTCCCAGGCTCTTAAATAAATTAAACAAACTTATTTTGTTGCTTTTATCTAACAATATTGGCATGGAATTTAGTAGACGTCAATCAAATTGTTTTGATGATTAAAATCAAAAGATGAATAAATGTCATATGAAGGCAAAGGATTATTTTTATATAAAGAAATATGATTATTTAGTGCTTAATTGGGGAAAAATTGTGCCTGTTTTATGCATGAACATACGACGTCAGCTTAAAAGCTCACCCATAAGGTTAACACATAATCAGCAAAAGCTCGCAATATTATAAAACTCATTAGCTCGAGCTTCACACAAGGAACCCACACTATACTTCGAATTTATAAGTTCACATAACATAGTCGAGTAAACAACGAATTTAATTACAACGTCGGATATTGATACATAATCCTCCGATATTAATAATTATGATCGCGCAGCATCGGAAGTCATATTTACATAGCGAACTACGGCTATTTGCCATGTTTTTGAGGTCATATAAATACAACATCGGTTAATGTCGGATTAAGGCACTAAATTTCGGGAATATTGCGAGATCTTAAGGTCCTGTTGAAGGATGGCGGGATCCGTCGCAAGGAAATATCTCGGTTATTCTGCGGGCATTATTAATCACCCTCTTGTGTTTTCTGGGGTAGCACCACAATTTCTATTCCCCTGACCATCGCCACTCGGATCTGGCCATATTTCACACTCACCACTATCCCAGGGGAGGTCAAGGGTGGTCAGCGGACAAGAAGTCCAATCCGACGGGGTGGTATGAGGCATGCGGCCCGTGATATGTCGGACCGGTCGTTTTGAACATGCAATTCATAATGCCTACGACAACAGCATGGAGCCATTTGTCCACGTCCTAAGGTTACGTTTCCAAGTCAAACGTCATAAGACTGAAACTTAAATACATAAATATCACGAAGCGTTTGGTCGTTCGTTGTGAATGAAATCGTTTTAAAATTCTATGATTTATGACATGCTTTAAGTCAAAAATATGATATCAAAGTCCATTGATCAAATTGTTAAAACGCCATAAAGCATTTCAGATGTTATATTTCTTATCAAACAAAGGAAGAAAGATTAAAGAGCTTCGAAAGCACTATACATCTTAATTTAAATGACAAATGTAGTTTTGACCATTTGCGATATTGAAAAATATTATACTGTTTAATATTTCCATTAAATTTGCATGATATTGTGGTTGAAAATAAGTATTTCAATACTGTTATTGTTCAAATGATGAATCAAACGACAAATTACATAATTCAAAGTAAGAGTCCTTAAAAAAAATGCAACGGCCGATGAGAATCTGCCAAAATAAATTAAGGTTTAGAATTGGCTGATAAATTAACACATTTGTTGCATGGACCAAACGCTTCATCATTAAAATTTAAGTTAAAATAAAGCAGAAAAATATGTAGCCAACATTTTATTGCTAATCCACATTGGACGAGGAGTGCATAAAAATGGATAGAATAGAGTTTGAAAATTGTCCATACATTTGGTTCACGAACTGATCTCCACCTTACCGGTCGTGAATCACGTGATTTTCGCCAGTATTGAAAGGGTGATAAAATGTTCCCGGATAGACGAATAGCCGTTAAGAATCGAAAATCGTACCCCAAAAGTAGGTGCGTCTGCCGTTCATCGACGCCGGGATCATCATCGCGGGCAATGCTATGAAGCGCCCAGCGCTCCGAATGACCCCCCGGGGCGGTTCGCCAGCAGCTGAATAATGTGACAATCGGGGACTGTCGCAGCGGCGAAGATAAGAAAATGTTAAGTCGGCCAAGACCGTCGATTCATGACACATTATTTCACAAAAAATGATTCTAAGAGGGAATTACATAAATAATAAGTGCATTTTAATAAACGTACATTGATGTATTTTCTATATTGAAAAATATACTGTAGTATATTATTATAAATTTGTACATTTTTGAAACCTTGGACATATAGTATGATCTTTCGTGGAATCATATTATAGAACTCAAAATGGTTTTCGTTTTATTGCTTGGCCATTTTTTGGGGATTAACCTCACTTAGGTTACTGTACTTTCAAATCGTGTTTAGTGCTATTTCGGTGACTATACTATAAAAAATAAATTGTGATTTTTAAAATTCAAATTTAACAACCCAATTTACAATAAATCGATTTTCGTCGAGTGAAGAATTTATCCGAAAAAATGAATTGGGGTTTGTTCGCTCGAAATGCGCTGCCATATCGTTTATCGGATTGCAATAAAACTTCGTCCACTTATTTTTAAGGACTTCGCGAGTAACATAGGCATAGTCTAATATATAAAAATTAATGTTTGTTTGTCTGTACTTAATGCGCTCCCATACTGTTTATTCGATTGCAATAAAACTTTGCCAACTTATATTTTAATCTTTCTCAAATAATATAGGTATAGTACAATTAACTTATAGTAGATCTTATATATAAAAAATAATGTTTGTATGTTTGTTCATATTTACAAATGTCAAAATTGGTTCCAGAAATTTCCATCCGAAACTTTTGATTTAAAAAATTACCGTGGAAATGAAAGATTGGAAGTGAATGCCACCACACTGATTGCTGACATCAAATGTAATCCAATAGCAACTATTGAAAAAATATTGGCCAATATCAGATACTCATGGTCGAGGGTTCAAATAAATCTGAAAAAAATCGAGAATATATGGAGACAAGGAAGATGAAAGCGAAGAGAAACTGGGCGACCGTATCAACACTAAAAATGTTGTGATAGAGGCATTAAAATATTACCAGGTAGAGAGTGGTGTAATAATTTGTTAAAAATAAAAAATAATATGAGCATTCAATATTGGTTTGAAAATATCTTACAAAGATTCATTTATTAAAATCATAATAGCTAATGCTAATTAGGTATTATGATATTAATATTATGGGATACGCAAAATGGCATTACCATGACGGTATTCAATCCCGTGTTTTCCATTAATGATCCAAACATACTTGTGATAATAGAATAAAAGTGGATAATGATCCTTTGATAATCATCTGTTTTCCAATTGTCAACTGTGCTACATATAGTATATAATTAGCTTTAATGCCATTATTATATATCCTTACAAAATTTTGATGACGAACAATCTAGTTAATAAAGCATTGTGATAAATATGTCGATTACATTCACGTAAATCTGAATCAAAGCGTATGTAATTTAATATTTGAAATTATGTAATTTTTGCATAATATTTTAAGAATTTTAAATGTTCAAATTGATGGTAGATTAAATCTTCCTTCGTCCGTATCCAATGTGAGTATACAAGTTATTACTATCCCCGGGATATCCACTAAAAAGAGTTTTTTAGTCCGGTTTTTTATTAAACCTATCCTTTGATACATTCATTACCCGAACCTTCGCTCGTCGAACAAATTCACAAAGAGTCTGGAATCTCAAGATTTTTAATTTGAACCCCCGCTTTATATAGGAGCCATCCGTATTCCCAAGTCTCCGTGTATTGCGTCCTTTTTATCTCACGTTCGACTTTAAATAAACGCGTGCAAAGGGAAGATGATTGCCGAACACTCGGAGCAGAGCTTGTTCGAAACTCTGGCTATTATTCACCTTAAACACTTCGGCACGTATTTTGACTATCTGTAGTGTTCGACACGATTCCAAAGTTCAGCATGAAGTGTTCAATATGAATTGCTCTGGGCGATGTAGTGGAACTACTTCGACGATGGACTCCTGTTTATGTGCTGGAGATGAGAGCACTCCAAACGAGAATCGGAATAATGAACTGCATCACGTATATCCTACATCAATTGCAATGCAATATTATAAATCAAGCCTGTTCATTGCTTACAAAATTGATTACATTTACATGGATTCCAATTTAATTTTCATTGTTAAATTAACACTGAAATAGAGTACTTTAGTATTTATAATTCTGTGTGTAATAGTGTTTATAATGTCTGTGGTGAGTCAAACACAACACCAGATTTATTAGCATCAATTCAAAAACTGAGTCCAACTAAACGTATTTTAGGTTATCAAATATAGTTATATATACAAACATTGCTAGCTTGACATCGAAATCAATAAAGATAGACATTTCCAGCGTGGTCCACTTCAGGATTACATTTAAAATGCAGCATTGACCATTGCGCAAATGCTTCAAAATTGAATTTTTCATGAGACTTAGAAACAGGAATTCATTCCCATGGTGGACCAGTATCGATGTATATGTTAAACGCTTAATTCGACACGTGTGACGTTAAGCTTTATCGCCTGTAAAAAGGTGAAACTTTCCCTGCGCCAAGCTCTGTTGGAATTGTTTCGGCAAATAAAGAAAATCCAAGCCCAGGTAACTGACGTCATAAAAATAAGCTCCATCCACAGCTACACTCACTACTTCCCGGACTTAATGCCGCACAGTTGTAAAGCATTGTTTGTACGTGACTATTTCGGCTCAAATTAAAATTAAATTATACGGAGGGACCTACGCACGTAGTGACATTAAAGTATGATGTACGACGCGTGCATGCGCGCTCGTATGAACGCACCCATTCTCCTAGGGAACGATGATTAATCTCTAATTGATAGTATTAATAGCTCATAATGAAGACGTCAATTGTCCTCTTAGCACCCCATTAATATATATTATTTGACAGGTGATCTGTACTCGAAGCAGAACATAGAGTGCCGTGCGCCTTGAAGATCGCTTAACGCAACGGCGGTTGCATAAATTGCACTGAAAATTGAAACGACGAATGAAACAATTTGCTAGCAAGCTGTAATACATGCTGCACGATCAATGCAACCGTAACAGACATCAAAGGAAATGGGACCGGAATCATGTACGTTGAATGACACAAACTTGTGTCGCAATTACTGGAACCGTAATGTATATAAAGGACGAAAGCCGCTTGTTATATCGAGGAAGTCCATATGCCATTACAAACATGAATGTTAATAAAAACATTTTGATGTACTTCACGTACAGTAAATATTTCTACTAAAAACTACTAGCGAATGTATTATACTTTTGCTTGAGTATTTCACCAAAATACCCACTTCATCATTGGTAATTTTCAAAGTGGAATGATTTATTTTTCTAACCCCACATCAAAGGATCGAAATTATACAATTTCAGTTAAAACAAGATCTAGGGGTAAATTGTGGATTTATTTTTAAATGACACTTCAAACAACTCACTCTATCAAGATGATCAATTTGAAATATCAATACTTGCGATTTCCCAAATTTATTAGTACAATGCATTTTTTATCATATGGAATTAAGCCTAAACCTTTACAATCCATAGCAATACTATTATTATTGTTTGATAAATTAATGTATGATGATTATTAAATAATTAGTGAAAAATGTATCTGACAAAATATTCTAGAACTTTATCGACAAAATCGGATCTAAAGCTGGTTTTTAAGACCAGAAATCAAATTAAATTGATTTTTTATGTAGGAAATATATGTAAAAAATACAGACTTTATGTTTTCATTATTAACACATCACTCAATAAGTTCGTAGGATAGTTTTGAAGAAATTACGAAAAAATTATCCCAAATGAAAAATGTTTAAAGTAAAATAAAATCATACGAACTTCGAGCATTAACGGACCAATATAATTATTCTAGCTTTTAATTATTACAAATATATCTATATTTGATATTGATTTAATATTCTATTTTTACATAGCAACAATGATTGGCAATTTAGAAAAATGCTTCATAATTACTTTGAAATTAATATTTATATGAGTGTATTACAACAATATCATCATTGAGAAATTTGATAATCAAAATATTAATTAATATTAGCGAAGTTACAGCATCTTCAGGGAATACGGCGAACGTAGTTGCTTGATTAAATTCATGTTTATTCTTAAGTCTTTAACGTACAAATGAAGTAAATCGAAGATGATTCAAGTTAGTATTAAGTGAGATGTACCCATGGCTACTAATAGAGTTCATTTACTCCATTGTATTTTGTACAAATTTCAATAAAGAAGAAATGCTACAGAAGCGTTTAGAAATTTATCGAAAGTGCTTAGAAAAGGTATAGTTTTTAATAGAATGTGCAGAAGATGGTTTGAAAATTTTTAGAAAAATTTGAATGATCGAGTCATATATACATATCTGCTTGCACAAAAGAACAAAATCGAACTCTTGGATCGGATGCTAACTGGGGATGAAAAATGGATTACCTATGAAAATATCGTAAGGGAAAGGACATATTGTAAATTCGAAAAACCTGACTCCTCCACCTCTAAACTGAAGTTGAGCCTGAGCAAGAGAATGTTGTGTATATGGTGGGACATTCGAGGACCAATACATTTTGGGGTGTTAAAACCAAATTAAAAGATACATTTGGGGAGGTACTGTCAGCAATAGGATAACTTAAAATCAGTACTCCAAGAAAAGAGGCCGGCGATGTTTAATAGGAAGGATATCATATTGCTTTGGGAACTTCTGTCACAACCACCATTTCTTTAAAAATGGGATATATTAATTACCATCACACTTGAAGTCATTATTAATGATGGAAATATATCATTCAATAAAGTTTATTCAAGGTGTAAAAAAATTATTATCTTCTTTTATTTTAAAAACGGACAGAACTTTTCGGTAGACCTAATATTAGACCGTAGTTTAATCGAGCGTCAAATAAAGGGTTCTAACTGCAAATTAGTTGATCAGCTTTCATATATCTTCAATTAGAAAATAAATTATTTGCATATTTGCAATAATAACTGCCAATGATTTTCAAATATATTTTTATAATTGAAATTAAAAATAACATTTTAAAAATCAAGTGTTTCAATGCATATTTTTTTTTCAAGTAAAGCAAGTCTCCCTAATGAAACATTTCTGTCTGCAAAATCGCTGCGTTCTTTACGACGAAAAGCCAAAAGCTCTCGTTTATCAAGTAGGAAAAAAATAACGGACGCCAACCCCTAACCATTATAAAAAAATATTATGCCCTAAATAACCGGAAAACAGAAAAGAAAATCCGAGCTGTTTTTTCCGAACAAAGACGTTATTCGTTGCGCAGACGTCTTTATTAAAGTCCTTATGGTGCGATAAATATGAAGAAAAAAATCGTTAATTTACAAAAAACGCATGAACGTCCTTTTTAATATTTGCCGATGAAGAAACAAATCCGCCCGATTTAATTTTTCGCCCGTCCGATGGATGAAAATGAGCTTTGAACGCGTTGAATCAAAGCTCTTTGATGTCGGGCAGTATTGATATATGCAATGAACCAGAAAAGAAATATGACAACACCTGAAACATGGATTTATAAGAAGAAAATGAATACAAAATTCTTAATATTGAACGAAATCTCGAACTAAACGCAATTTTATATCAATTAATTTGTTAATATTATCTGAAGTATCAATATAAATTCAAGTACAAACTGAAATATATTAAGTTTATGCTATTTCTTAAATGAAAAAAAATACAAATTTGTTCCTCGTAAAGATTTTGAGTCTTGAAGAATTTCAATTAAAGGCCTAATCTTATTTGATGGATATAACGTAAACTGTTGTGCTGCAAAATGCTAGCGCCAAAGTTTGGACATCGGCTAATTGACTTATAATTCCTCTGTTAAAATACAGATAAAATTATTTCCACCGCAAAACAATTATTATGCTCAACTTTATTAATACACAAGTCAAACAAACCAAATCATAGGCATCTCGAATTAAATTTCAAAATTATCTTGAACAATATTTTAATTATGGCCTCATTAAATAACCCTACATACGTTCAGATTCAACTCCTTTTTGGAGTGGTCATTATGAATACTATCGAATGGGAATCGCGAAAATGCCATTAATTAATAAGCAGGACCTTGTGGAATATGGAGAGCCAACCATAACAAGCTTTGCATATATTACACGCTTTGGAAGTATTCTTTCAATGTTGCTTGCGAGCAATTTTAATCCAAACATTATTAAATATTTATCATAAACGAGCTTTTTGTATATTTGATGTATCAATGTAAAGCAATTCGCTAGTGTGAAAAATCTCATAGTGGCGTGAAAAATGGAAGTCGATGTCGAATAATGAAAAGATATCGATTTTCCGTTTTCGTTACCAGTCTAGGCGGATTAGTTTTCAATGTACTTCCACGGACAAAGATGGAACTCGAAATGAAACCGATAGATTTACTCGTGCCATATCTTCCATTATGAAACTGTAATAGTTTGGAAGCAGACAGCAGAAACCAAATCAAATATGTAACATTTCCAATATGAAACCTCAAAATCCGAACAAAAAGCTCTCGCGCCCCGAAAGGCAAAGAGCTTTTTCGCCAGAACTAATGCACTCTCCGGGAGGTTTTAAGCTTGCCTGCTTAATTTTATTTCCGTCTACATTGTCTGATTATCCTCCACAAAGATCTGCATTTTTTTATAATGTACTTTCCATGGATTTATAGATACAGTATCAAATACTCCATAGATATAGAGTAAATTAAATAGGATTAACAAACCTTTAAATGATGATCGAATTTAACTTACCAAAGCGTGATCTTATCATTATAATATATTTAAAATAAATTTTACCTGCAAATTCTATTCCTGGAAGAATTCCTAATTATTATTTTATAATGGTTTTTCCACAAAAAAAAAAAACCTTTTCAATGGATTATCTGAATATACGATTTATTCATATGCCTCTCCTTTTTCTTGTTCTGTATTTCAACTCCATATAACGTTAGACAATGAATAAATATATGCATGAGCTTAATTTTTCCCATTCCATTTTTGTTCAAATTTCATTTTTGTCTCAATATAAATACCGCTTCCAAAGCAAAATTAACAATAATTTTATACTTTATATGAACATCTGTTTATGCTTTGCGAACGCTTATAAAATAATATGCAAAGTTTTGAATCATTTTTGATTTACGAACTAAATGGCTAAAGGCTTCTATTATATTTGCGTTTAAAGATGTTTCAACATCATAAAACGATTGGAAGTTTAAAAAATATATTATATATGAAATTGGAACATTTCTCAAAAGGGTTGTTCATCAGTTTCCAATCGTCCTACGGACGATAGCAAATGCATCTTCAAGATTCCCATTGAAAATTCATTCTGTTTGCAATACGAAATAGTGCTTCTTTATGTATGAAATTGCCTGCGAATTTTCCCGACATGGGAAAACATACACGGTTGCTCGAAAGAAGCACATTCTTATAATAAAGTTCGTGTCGTTGTTCAAGGCGCGAAATGAAAAAGGTTTGCAGGCGAAACCTTATAATAAAACAGCTTAAAGTTTGTACCAGAACTCGTACACAATACGTTTTAATCTCCGTCTCTACAAAGGGCTTCAAATTAAGTCTCGCTTAAGTTTTGAAAACAGTATTGCTTTGTCATCACACTTAAGACAAAGAGTCGAAATCATAAAGAGTGATGATCGCTTTAATTTTATCTGAGTATGGACTCTTCGATTGAACATTTTTTTGTACGATTTTCACGATAATATTCAATGGAAAAGTGATAAAATCCATCGTTACGCTTAAATATGCATTAAAATAACTCATTATTATAACCAGGCGTTTCGTCGGAAGGTCTCGTTTATTTGCGAATAAAAAACTTTAATATATTTCCGTGAATATGGAGGAATTTCAGGAATTTTATTACGGGCCATGGGACAAACGTTCCTCAATAAAACTTGAGTTTTATTGAAAAGGGTCTTGTGATTGAGGTCGACTTATTGAATTCACTCACGGACTCCGAGGTATTTGTTTTCGCCATTGGAATCACCTAATACACAATTTTCAGGATTCGGAGTCCTTCGATGGATCATTATAGATGGGATATGCAAGTTCAAAAAAGTTACAAAGGACAACGGAACGAAAATACAATTTAGTGTTTCGGACCGGAATCGAGCCAGAATTGATGGAACGAATATCGCAGAATACTTTCACGATATAACAATCTCAATTGTACACTAATAGGTACAAAAAAAATATTTTAAAAAGATTGGCAATAAATCAATTCAAACCATATGGAAATATGGAAAAACTTTACGACTTTAAACAGCATTCATCTCATAACTATATCTATCAAAGGTATAAGACCGTCAAACATTCAATAAAATTGCTGTGTTTATTGGAGCAGAAGGCTTTAATGATTTGAATGTTGAGGATATTCAAGAGTTAATGGTGAAGGAAGAGAATAGTAAAGCAAGTTTGATGGAAATGCCAACAAATTGAATTTGCAGTTGGTATAACTTCCCTTACATCATCACTGTTTTGAACTTATGTGGTAATAACTTGCTCTTAAATAACTTCCAGTGTTTGTTATTCATTGCAAACTTAGGTGATGTATGTTGCCAATTCTGCAATTAAAAATTCTTCAAAGACTTATCAACCAATTACATGATATTCGAATTGAAGGCAATATTATTTAATGCTCGAGACATTTGGTATCAATCACAATACAAATAATACATAATTAATATTTAAATAAGGAATTAATGATGAAAATTGGAGTTATATGGATTTAACATCACAAAAACTTAGCTCAATTCAATGATATTTTTGCCAAAAAATAAAACATAGAAATCAAGCTGCTTCTTAAAAAAGCTCAAAAAATTTAAATATTCCGTAAAAAATTTTTTTTTCTCGCAAACTCGCAAAAATCCCGATTTCCTGAGAAATTATTTATTTCCGTCGCTGCAGATGAATACATATATACTATAATACTTTGATGTGATTCGTAATTATATTGCGGAGGAATACAAAAATTCTGAACCCCATATCTATTATATTTCATATCGATATTCCCATTGTTAGAGTCGAGGTGTAGTAAATACATCACCGCTTGGGAAAGGTTAATATAACAATTTGAAAAACACGTATACATACTGCATATATGTATACATATATTAGACAGTTGCTGCCCCTAGGCGTCGCCAAAGCTCACCAATTAGTAGTTACGCCACTGTTTCCAAGCGTCAAGATTTCAGCGGGAATGTCTCGATTTAGAATCCTTCATCGTGCTAGTGAGGTGTATGGATTCATGAGCACCTAAAACTGTCCGGGATCCCGGGATTGGATTCCCTACTTACAAGCCTTTATGTAGATTAGCTTACACAATGGTTTTTAAATTTTCATAAATATGATGATTTAAGATATCGCGCTTTTTTTTAATTCATACTAAAAAATTAAGGGGAAATCTTTTGTTGATGCCAATTTTTTGGAAGACATAGAAAAGCACTACATTACATTTATCAGTTTTAAATAGTCAAACTTGTAAAATATTGCATAGAAAATTTCTCAATCAATTCAATCTTTGACTAGCTGAAATTCCGACTTTTCATATGGTATGCCCTATTAAAAATAAATTAATCGAAACAATTTATATTATAACAAAAAAAAACAATTTATTGTGGAATCCATAAGGTGATTTTTGTTAATCTCGTTTTAAATTGCAAAAAAATTCAATCTCAAATATTAAAATAGCGGGATTGGCCCAGAAACGTCAATGCGAAGTTCCATTTCTAATTTGCGAAATTGCCCTTTTGTTAAGTTGACTGGAGAGGGTGGAATTGGGGTTGAGGATATTTTACTTCGACGCCGAATAATATAAGTGAAATAAAAAGGGGATTTAGATTTTCCTTTGACCTACTTCCGGCGACGGTATTTACAGTTCGGGGACAAAGGCGTAAATGGCCGCCTTCTTTGTTATTAAATATAATGCAACTTTATCGACTTTAAGTTTTGAAATGTGGGCATTAAAGCGCTCTTAATTGGTCCGGGTTGAATTAAAATCGTTTTACGATCGCTGCCTTTTTACGAGGGGGGCGTAATAAAGGGCTCGCTTTTTATAGTTCATCACTACACACATATAGCGGAGTGTCTTTTTATTATTATAGAACCCTTCTCACATATAGAACAAACAACAATAAAACGATTCAATGGGCTTGCTTGAAAATCCTACGTAAACAAAAAGAAAATTTGGAGTATTCCCATGCGTGAATATACCCGAATAAGGCGCGTTGTTTAGAGCCGGAATAATATCGAACGATAATATTTTGACTCACCGACCAAATTCTCTGGTTGATCAATTTTAGATTAAAAGTATATGACGAACCTGAAACAAAGAGAAAAAGATAATCAATAACCGACAAAAATTATTATTCAATTTGTAATTGTTAGATGAATACCCTTGGCATTGCTACGGGCTTATTTAATATGCTTGAATATGGCTGTCTATTGTGATTTGCTCTCGGAATATTGGTATAATTTGCATCAGCTCTAAAAGCATCCTCAATAATAGCATCCCCATATTAGTAGTATGCATTCAACATACGTTATCAACAACCATCAACCCTGATCGTGAAACTTTGACGAGAAATCTCAATTTAATTAAGTGTTTTATATGTATTAATACTACGTTAAAGGCCACCTTTCAATTAAGCCAAGCTCTGTTCAGACATTTTGACGGTACAAATTTTGATTAAAAACGAAATTAATAAACCACAACAAACGATTATAATCATTTTAGTACCTTTATCAATATTTGTGATTTACAAAAATTTATTTTGGAACAAATAAGTATGTATATACAAAAATTATTTACACATTTTCAATGATATACTCTGCAATTTCATAAAAAATATAGTCAGTGGATTGGCAAAATTTTGCATATCAGAAATCGAAACGTTTAAAAGCCACTCTTCGATGTTTTCCCTATCCATGTTTTCAAAATATTTTAAATTGTTCAATAATCCACATATTTCAGATACAGTAAACCCGCAATAATCCGGCAACCCCTGTAGTCCGACATTCCAATAAAGTATAGCACTATGTACGTTAAAGCTTTGTCGATGGTTTCATGATGATTTTTTGTAAAATGGTTGAGTTTCTCTATTTTATAAATATTATAGGACTCTTAACAAATATAACCTATTTAAACTATCAATTTATGAAAATATAGTTAATCGGGAGAGCGGAATTTCAATCGTTTTGATAAAAATCATATTTTTAATCCAATAAATTGGTACCAAATATTCAGGTATGCTTTTCAAAACATATTTTGAAGCAATAGTAAAAAGACATTAATGTATTCGAAAGCCATTCATGCATTTTTTGGTTGAAAAATACCGCGAAAATACTCTTTAAGGACCTTCGATAGATATCGGCGAAACTCGCCCAAAAACTTTGTTCAGTATAAATAACGAATTTCTTATACGCTACAACGCCACCGCGACTGAACAAACTTCCATCATACATTTTAAACAAAATGAAAGAATCGTTGTGCGGCCTAAAGATTTGACAGCTTCAAAATTTACGATGGTATCGAACCGTGGATGTGATCCCATAACCGGGCCTAAGTGCTTATCTTTTCCTCCCCCCGGAACGTGACCTGCGTATTACAATAGTACTTTTTATGATTTCGACCCTCTAACCCAACCCCCGACCCCCAAACCCAATCATCCGTAAGGGAATGTCTTATCGTTATTGGGCCGAATCCTCTATGTGGGCCGAACAAAATTAAGGGGGAATTTACTTCCTGGGCCTATGTGCGTGAAATATTTCACACGTAAGGAGCAAGTTCATTTACAGACGTCGGCCCTGGGCCGACATATTTATAGGTCGCTTAAATTGCTCAATATATATTTTACACGGGGTCGTTAACAATCGAGCTTTATTTATGTCATACGTAACGATCTCGTGTACTGTTTACTGTTATTTCACAAATAGGTCCGTTATTTTTGCTTGTTGCTCCGGATAAAAACTTTCGCAGTTGTAAAGAAGGAAATATCGCTATGGGGAATTTGCCGTGGTTTAGAAATGATTTACTGAGCGCTCTATATACGGTGTAGTTTCGTTATGATCAATAACTTATGGGTAACCAATGAGTGTGAAACAAATATACGACGATATAAAATTTTAGTGCGAAGCGTTTAACAGCACGATGTAATAAAATGATAAACAAACAATTTATTGTTATATAACGTTTGTAATAAAATATATTGAATTTAATAAATACCGAAAGTGCTGTGTTGGCTCCACAAAGACGGAGTGAGGCGAACGTTGCACGCGATTCCCAAAATGCACAGACTGAACTGAATTTTTCTGGCAAGAAGAATCACAAGAAGGCTATTGACCGTCCATTTTAGGGGCTGCCAGAACGAGACATAGTAAGTATCAAAGCCAAATTGCTTTTTTATGACAATATTTGTTATGGAATAGCATAAAATCCGCAAATATTAATGTGCACATAAGAGTCATTATTTCACACATGAAATGCTTAACAAATCCTATATAACAATAACCATCCTTAAATCATTTAATTTTACTGTATTACATATTGAATCAAATTGTGTGACAATATAATGTGGTAAAAAGTTTAGATTACATCTCAATAAGATTTATATACGATAATATCAATCATGATTAAGAATGATATATTTATTATAATAATTATAAATAAATTTATACGCAATGATTTAGTGGTAAGGTCAGGTATTAAATTACCCAATCTACTTTATAAGCTATATATGTACATTTTTCATTTATTAATATTCTATTCGTAGAATAGATTGAGATTAATTTTGAAGACATACAGAATCGACTAATCACATTTGAATTAGAGAGCACTATTAGTACACAAGTAAGAATATCAATGGATACAAGGAAACATATCAGCATCCGATTATATTGATATTTCAACAAAAAAAAATGAATCGGATCATACAGTAAATAAGCTAAAAATTTTAGACAGACAGAAATATGCAATAGAATTGAAGGCATTATATGTAAGGCTACAGAGGATGTTGAAAATACTTTGAAGGGATGGAATAGATCATAAAACTATCATCCAAAGCATAATAAAACACTGAGATCATACCACAAACATCAAAAGAAGAATATTTGAATACTTTGGGCATATTACGAGGGGAGAAAACCGATAGTTTCTTTAATCAATAATGTAGAGGAAGATAAAAGACGGTTGAAGATCAACCAAAAGACGAGCTTCATGATTTAATCATCTGTTTCAATGCTTTATTAAAAGATCAAAATCTATTATTTGACTTGCTGTTTATACATTTAAATAACATTAATCATCATCTTCTACATTTATCATGCCGTTATCTGATGTCCCTAGGTTAATAATTTTAAAAGGGTGGTTTTTATTGCCTTTCATACATGTTTAAGTGCTGTTAATATTAATATTTGCAGTGCTTGTTTTTTCAGATCCAGATAATCATACTAATCCTTGATATGAAAATACTTCAAGAACAAGTCTATTATACTAATATTTGGTATTTAAAAATTAAGCAGATTTAATGTTCTTTGTCCGCGCGTAATAGACTATATATTAGATAAAGCGCGGAAAGAAATGTCATTTTTTTGGTTGCGTTTTTGCCGTAATTTTGCCTCGGGTTGCTGTCGAGTTAATATGTCAAGGTTGGTGTCATTTTGAAGCTTTGCTGTTTTTCTTACTTTTTCAAATGTTTTTATATTTTTTTAGCCATAGTCAAAATGTCCAAGCCAGAAATTGATGAGAGTCATTTGCGATCTTGTTTACTGTTTTTATTCGACAAAGGATTAAAAGCAAAATAAGCTACCTAAAGCATCTGTGATACATATGGCAACATATTAAATATTCGAAGATGCCATAGATGGCTCAAAAAAATCAAAAATGGCGACAAAGATTTGAAAAATAAACCAAAATCAAAACGACCTCCAATAATCGATGATGACGCATTAAATTTTCTGATTTCGATCTGAGAATTTGATCCTCGAAAAACAATAAAGGTTTTATTCCTAGACATCGGCTGTCTTTGGTCGACAGTAAAAGAACATTTGAAAAGACTCGGGACAAAACATAGACAGGGAATTTGGGTACTGCACGAGTTGATATCAAGGGTCTTGGAACAACTGATAACCATTTGTTCATCGGTATTGTCCAGGTATGAAACCGATCCATATTTAAAAAGGATCGTTACTGGAGAGGAGAAGTGGGTCCTCTACAACAGTCCGAGAAGGAAAAACAGTGGCTTTATTCAATCCATGTACCTGTTTCTATCTGCGATCAGTGCTAGTTAACAACCAAAGAAGAATATTACAGCATGAAAATGTAAGACCACACGTATCAAGGATTACGCAGAACAAAATAAGGGAACTGTATTTGGAAGTGCTGCAACATTCACCATATTCTCCTGACGTTGCACCTTCAGATTATCATCTTTTCAAGTTATCAGAACATTCGCTTTGCGATGAAAAAATTACTTCTGTAGAACAAGGGAAACTTACTCTAGTGGAAAACCGGCCGAATTTTACAAAAGAGGCATTAAAAAGCTACCTAATCTATGGTGGGCGATTATAAATGACAATGGAAATTATTTCTCCAAATAACAAAAAAATGACATTTCTTTCCGCTTTACCTAATATTTTAATTTAAAATAGTAGTTATTTCTTTAATATTTCGTCTTATTTTACGATGGTGTTTGAATTTTATTAAGGCAGTCAATCCGACATATTCAATATCACATTTCTATCTCTTCCTTACATCCTCCGATTTGTCATAGTTTGGCAAAAATCGGATTTGATTCCCCAAAAAATGATTCGATTCTGGGGTCAGTGCCATAAAGTTTAAGCAATTTCCTTCAGCGTCGAGCTCAGAGAAATACCTTGATAGATTTATCACATAACTGGAGAGCGATCTATCCATTTCCAATCAAAACTTTTCTCATGGACGTTCACCAGCGAACCCTGAACTTTGTGAACTGGACCCCAGAATTGATGCAATACCGACGAGATTGAATCAACTGGCTAAAAATAACGCCGAAAAGTTACCGGCATTCGGAAAATT
Organism: Stenopsyche tienmushanensis; assembly: GCA_008973525.1. Classification (NCBI taxonomy): domain Eukaryota; kingdom Metazoa; phylum Arthropoda; class Insecta; order Trichoptera; family Stenopsychidae; genus Stenopsyche; species Stenopsyche tienmushanensis. Next base: position 788,210 of record WACJ01000071.1, on the reverse strand, counting down.
TAAAGAAAACTTTGCCGGATGCCGTAAAAATGCGAAGAGCGGATTTCGGGTTATTTCCCTTCTTTTACATACAAAAGACGAATATAATAAGATTAGAAACCCTTTGTTGCGAAAAACATACACCGCAACGCCGAAATAAAATGGGGGAATAATGTCAATACTTTTTACGATTTACCTTACGGAAAGCGAATATAATATTCGAATTTAATTCGATAAATAGGAAACCGAAAGATAATATTACAAAGTTACCGAACGCCAGACAATAGTCGAGGCCTGAGGTCGTTAAATTCGAAATTATCTTTTGTGTCCCTCGGGGTAGGACAGGAACAAGGGATAAACACATGTTTATTTGATTTTATCAGGATATAAATGTAAAAATAATTCGACGGTAATCAATTATATTGGATGCCGTTTAACGTTGACATAAAGTTTATTCCATAGCACACAAACTACACAGAAAATCGGAACGACGTAAAAATATCATACGATACTTTCATACAACAAAAAAACAGATAGTCTGTTGGTTGTTTTTTAAATATAGTTAAATTGTATGTTCAACTCACGTTATTGAATGTATATCATGAAATACCCCACGAGTCATGGTTCCATAGTTAAACTATATATTTTTGATGTTCATTACGTAAGGGCTTAAAATAATCACATCAAATTAAAACTGCGTAAAAAATATATATAGTTCAGATCAAATATATGCGAATAAATTCTAAAATATCAATCAAACTTTTCTATAATAATTAAAGCATTTCCCATTGGTATTGAAGAACCACTAACTATAAATATGGCATAAAGATCGCCTTAAATATATTAAAATTATACGAATTATAATCGAAAGATAACTTTACATGTCGATTGATTACATTCCCTTATAAAATAAGTATTTATATTAATTTATTATTACGTGAGATAAAATATATTGTCCCACTAACCTATATCCATCCAGGGATGTACATTATCTCAACCGAAAATCCACGCCTCTAAAAACCATTCCAACATTCCCCTATTCATTCCTTACATCCTATCCTTTTTCCTTTCCACCGCCATTTTTGGCATAATCGATCCGCTACGCTAAAATAAGTTCGGTCCGCTTAAAATATATGATAATTCCGTTTATTTTTATTGCTATTTCGTTCATTAAAGCCCCTAATTTCCATCGCGCTTTTGCTATTAAATATTAATTTTTAAAAGCTAAATAGAGTGATTCATGAAATTAATTAACAAATGTGACATCCATCAGAAATAAAAATATCATGAAGTCGATAATTTCCAACCTTCCCAAATAAAACCAGAGAATATCCCTGGATATTTAGACCGTAACTGTGGTTTTCATTTTATCAATACAAGCACTGGGTTAAATTTAAAATAATTAGCTTCCAGCATAGTTTTATCATTGAATAAATCATTTGTGACATGTTAATATTTTATATTTATACGAATTTTGACATGAGAAATAAAATGACATACTTCGAAGTATTTTTATTAAATCTACTACCATCTATTTGATCCGCAAAAATATCTATAATGCTTATTCAATAAATGGCTCAACGTCTATGAGCATTATTGAATACAATTGAAACCCGAATCCAAGTCAAAGACGTTCTAAACTCCGTCAAACGAATCTAGCGCAATTTTTTTACGTCAAGGAATATGACAAAATATGTTCTCAACATAACGCTCTTCCTCGGAATTCCCGAAAATAGCCACGCCAAAGACACGAAAATCGGGAAAAGGGTGCTCATGATTGATTCGAAAAACATTTTTACGTCCATTAATCTTCAGACCGCTGCCGCGATCCATCTGTCACTTTTTTTATCACGGCCTTAGATATATTATTATATGTCTCGCGTAATGGAAAGATTTTTTCAGGCGCGTCCCTGTGTTGTTTGAAACGGGAATAACAAGGATTTTCAAATTAAATCCATCATTGATTGACGTATTGGGACCGCAAATATCGGTTAGCATGGCTCCTTCACAGATGCCATCGTCGAAGTAACATTTTCAAGTAATATCGGTCTTGTTTACGAGACTTGAATTTTATTGTTTGTGAATTGGTTGTATACCAAAACATAGTTTTGATTGGCCTATTGGATAATTTTTGCTTGTGTGGAAATACACAAAGGTGTTCTACGCTTATTTCAACGGGAAAACTTAATTTCAAATTTGCCCATTGGACCATATATACGGCAACTCTTTTGCTTGTCATTGGCAATAGGTGAGTTATCCAAAATGTATATAAAGTAAAAAGTTAATGATTAATGAGCTAATGAGTCAATTATGGATTAAAATTCTGATGTATCTTTATAACTCTAGTTTTAATATAAAAATATTATTTATTTACGATATTAATTTTATTGCAAAATTCAGTTTTTCCAAAAGCCTATTTTTTATTCTGCAGATAAAATTCAGGCCCACATTTGACAGTTTTATTGCTTATTTATGCAATGGATACGATGGGAGCAGCATTCCACCATCAAAAATGATTATCGAACTATAAAATACACATTTGAAACTTCCTCCGCAAAATAATATTTGATTTATTCGACACTCTTTCCTTAAGGATCGATTTAACGCGCATTCCTTATTTTCAACGCATCATCTTAAAGGATAATTGAGGAGTTATCCGAGCCTCGGCGCCATATGATATTTGTGGAGATTTGATACTGTCAGAAAATGTTTATTTGTTCGGAAAGATGCGAAATTTCGCTTAAATTCTGTCGCGATGGTCTCCTGAGGGATAGATCGCAGAAAACACTCTCCAAGTTTTACAGATATCTGTCGGGCAAGAGCTAGGGAAGCATGAAAACGACTTCGCAAGCAATCGTGCATAAATGTCATTCGTTTTATGGTCCTGGAATGAAGTAGAACTGCTCTTCGATCCGAGGAACAAAAGGTCAGGATAGTCTGAATAAGAGCCTGCATAAAGCGGGGTCAATTTCAATTTTATTTCAAATTTGTGACTCTATTAATTTTATCTCTTTCAGATAGAACTATATATGTCTAGCAAGTAAATTTAAGCTCTAACGAATTATAATCTGACTATAAAATAACCCCTAAAAGAAGAGTGCTATGAGATAGCCTTGTAGAAGTGTTAAAGATAGATCTATGTATCCAAATATTTTTTCAAATGTTCGACGAATATAATATTCTTTAAATATTGAAATTATGCCGTGGTCTAAGGGCTAGATTATAGACGTAGTGTTTGTATAAATTGTGAAAAACATGTCACAATTTATACAAACGTGTTGTATAAAACCGTGTTATACGAGACCCGAGTGTATATTTAAAACAAAATGTGTGTCTGTCGGTCTTCTATGAAATTCAGTAAATTTAAGTACATAGTTACATTTAAAGATCCATTGAAATACATGGATACCTGTTTTTGACCATTCAAATCCGTCTCTCGGGTATATTTAAATATTATATGAAATGAGTAAATTTAGTCAAAATCTCCTCACTCATCCCTTACCTGGAATATATTTTGCATACATCGTTACATTTAAGGGTTGGCACAAACAAATACACTCTTTTCTTTTATTTATGCATAAAATATCATTTAGTTAAAAGCAAATATATGTATTTTTTTACATTTAAATATTGTAGTGTAGGCTTAAAAATCGTCATATTTGAATATTGCAGTATTCATTAAATTACATGCAACCCATTGATATCATCTCCTCGGACTATTAATATTCAATATTCCTAGGACGTTAAAGTCTTCGGGCGAGCTTAAAGTTCTTCTTTGAGGTATTTTAAAAGCTCGTAAAGAAAATCGCTTTCTTTCACGGCCCGTCAAGAAAATATTTCGTTATTTATCGACGCTATGTGATAAACTATGGTCCAAATTCTCTATGAATATCGACATCTATTGTCTTCATCGCCGGCATCTCTAGTTCTTCGTTTGTCTTCGGCTAATGGCCTAATGCTTATATCGGTTCGAGAACAATGTGCAGAATTTATCGCTTTCAGTACGTGGAAATTTTATGTTCGCGCCGTAAGTTTGTGCCGTCGGTCGATGCAAACCTTCGTATCTTCGGCACAATGGCCTGGAGTTGGCAAGCTACCAACATTGTTGGCAGCAGACTAGTTCAGCAACCCCAAGTAAAGCTGTCACATCAAATATTAATCGAGCCATTCGTGATCCTGGCAACTGGGTCAGATCGACTACCAAGCTATTATTGAATTTGCAGTCGCGAAGCGATTATGACGCCTCCCATTCTGTGTTGTGCCAGCCCTGATAGAATTAAAATGCACTCCGAAACGTGTCAAGTTTGCTTTGAATATTTTTCTTGGTGAATATTTTTACTATGGTAGCAGTTGAGTGTCAACTATTTCTTATTATGCAGTCTTCTCCACCCAGACAATATAAACACAAAGCACCTTATTTCTAGATCATGTATAAAATGCTCCCAACTATCTAATAAATAAAATACGATGATTAATCAATCATTGACTTTTTTGACATTGTTGTATAAATTTGCTTGCTAAATCGGAATAAAATAAGCATTTTAACTGTATTCCAAAACCTCTGAGAGTATAACGAATTTATATTCAGAAGTGCTGCGGAAGAAAACGTCAACAAAGTACTTATTATTCGGAAAAGGCTTATCAAAACCGTAATGAAACTTTTAACAATATAAAGCCTTTCCGAAAATCGAGTTTTCCTTATTTGTTCGATGGAAAAAATAAGTTTTATTTGCTTTGGCGTTATCTCGGGCTTCGAAAGAGATGTTATTATGTACAAAATTTACTTAAGGGTCAAAAAGTCCGAGGCGCTTCGGAAATAAATAAACAATTTTAAAGCCAAAATAACACTACTTTTTATCGTCAATTTACCAGATTCAATTTAAAAATAAATGACTTTCATTACAAAATACACAATATTTGCAGACGTTTTACACCCAAATCGAAGTGTGATAGAATTCAAGTTAATTGCTGAAATTGCTTGGCCAATAGCCAATCGATTGCTGAAATAAACGACAAGCTGCAGTGCACTGCAAATAAATGCCAAGTGAAATATAAGACCCTATAATTCTACAATTTAGTTTTATGTATCAAATTATCGAAAATCGTTTCCTTAAATACCTTCTTTACAATATGTTGCATTTTTCGATTAGAAATGCATCTAAAATCATTTAAAATTGATAATGGTATGAATGATGCGTACAACAAAATTAATTAATTCCATTAGATCCAAATTTCTATAAGCATTGAAACTATTGGTTGTTGAAATAAAAGACAATATTACGCTAATACAACGTATTAATGTCGCGTGATATGTAAATATATTAAATCTAAAGAATGATCGCATTTTTTAGATCTAATATATGCAATTCTAATGGAACATATCTGTACAAATTTCAATTTTTTACGTAGTTTTTATCGAATTTTAGTATAGAATGTGTTCACACAATGAATGGTGTCACATATTAATATGGATTTTAATTACTTAAAATGAGACCATTCATTATGTGAACACATTCTATACTAAATTTCGAGTTTGAGTTTTAAAGAATTCATAGGTTCATAACTGAGAACAAGTTTCAGTTAGACCCCCTTGGGGGTTGCGACCCCCAGATTGGGAACAAATATTATATAGGATCCAAACATAGCTCATGTCTTGTGGAAATGTCAGGATGAATCTGTGGCATACGTTGTCTGTGCATCCATGTATAACGCTATTGAAATATCATTTTTGTCAAACCCAGTCACGAAGTGTAGTTATAAGTGTATAAGGTGTATAATTTAATTTGGGGACATTTTCCATAATTTAATACAAAAGATACGCAAATGTAAAACGGTTATATTGTACAAAAACTAGATTAGGTTCCAATATTAATTTAATTCATTTAGGTGAATTATTCTCTCTTTTTAAACATTCAAACATCAAAATTTTTTGAGATGCAATTCCCCTTTAATTTGCTTCATCAGTCTCTTTTTTCACTAGTGATTTTACCAGAAGTCAGAGCCAATCGACCAATATAACATAAATTCATTCAAATAATATGTATTTGTGTTATGCAATCAGGTCCCTGATGATTTGTAGATTGAAGATATTGCAGCACAGACAATTCACGTTATCAAATTTGCAATGAAGATCAAATACTAGTAGCTATTTTATAGTTAGCTTAAACCACATTAATTCAGAGTTGCGATAGTTATACCAACTGCAAATTCAATCAAAGAAAACCTTCAACTAACCAATAAACTTGGATACCATCATCTCACAAATCAACTTAGAACATGTGTAATCAATGAAATTATACACCATCAAAATCGTTCAATATATAATTTTAAGCAAAAAATCAGCCTTAGAATGTGTTAGTATGTTATAATAAAATGCTAGCCAATTACTTATCCAAAACTTTGAATATTGAATGATTTTTTTTAATATAAAATATGAAAAAAAACATGTATTTCTAAAGCGAATCAATATGAAAATAGATATGATAGAGTATAGTTCGTGTTTTCGTTTTTCTTTAACGTATTTATATGACGACGCTTGCTGCTGTTATACAAATAAACATAAGGAATATGCGTTGGCAGATGAGCGATTTTTTTTAGAACTGAAAAAGGTCTTCAGCTAAAGGATCGATTCGGAAAACATGACTACATTCCACTTGGAATTTCATCAAGTACTACGTAAAGCAATATTTTTTTAAATAAAAATGTATGTTGATTCAAAATAGTGGCATGTTACGTGAGCTTGAAGTCGAAGCCGATATGTAGATGATGTAGAATTCAATTTTAGCTTATATACAGTGCTAAAAATTTGCGGCTATATAGAACTGCAATAAAAAGCTGGATGCGTTCTTGATTGCGTTTTATTATCGAAATTGTGCTTCGGAAGAGCGTTTCGCTGCAGGAAATAATGCCGTAATAAATCTCGAGTTTTTGGTCACAAACGTCTTAGAGATAACCAAAATGGGGGAGTATAACCTGAAATGGAGAATAAAAATGTTGCGAAGGACAAAGAAATGATCCATAAAGAATATTGGACTACAAAGAATTTTCAGAAGCAGAATTTTTTATTAGATTTATTTTCTTTCGTCATCCCAAATAAGAAATGAATTTCGTGAAAATTGCGAAATAAGACGAACGAAACAATGTGCAAAGAAAACAGTCACATGTACGACGTAATGCTATATCATTACGAAGACGTACAACAGAAATAGACGCTAGACAAATTAAATCAATGAATGCTAACTGTAAGGATTACAAATTCTCCATTGGCCATAACTCGCATATATCAGCATTAAATAAAAATAAAGACAGGAGCACAGCTATACTAAAGTTTCCAATTCCAAATATTGTAACCGCACTGAAAGTTATGAACACGAAGCCAGCGGTATTGCAAGGTAACTTTGGTAACATGCTGGGAGAATTCATATGTCTCTAAACAATAATTCCTTACAGATATTTATATACAAGGCCAAATCAAACTTAAAAATATTCTATGTATTTATTTTATATACAAATAGCCTCGTATAATACGGTTTTTGGATTTCAAAATAATATTATGTCGTGCGAAAACTGAATGTGTTTGAATGAAGGATCCATCCTTTTTTCTATGAAAAACTTGCTTATAATGCTTAATTTTAAGCATTGAAGTGTTGGTATAGTGGCTTAGATCCTGAGCTTGTATTGTAAAGGTTCAGTAAATTAATGTTTCTGATTGTTCGTCTCGATCCAGATTTCCTGGATTTGAAAAAGTTAATTCTGAGGCGATTAATAAAATCTTGCAGGAACGCTCATGAGTGAGTGAATGAATTTGCAACAATAATTAAATTATCATTAATATATAATGATAATTTCGCTACTCACTCATAGATTCTCTCCTCTCCTACTTTTCCAAATAATCCTATCCTTACTTTACTCCGTATGGAAGGCAATGGAAAACCAACACATTAAATCCTTTCTCTAGTAAGATCTCCTATGGATGTCCCATATATCGGATATAACACATCTAGATTCATGCTTTGATGGGCGTTATAAGAACTTTAAAGAAGATGAAGTAGTGTATAATGGCTAAAGAGACACAAGTGAGTCCGCCCGTAGTACCCGAAAGGTGCACATATAAGTAACCCGTCGGTAACATGTTAAGATTTAAATATAAGAACTGAAAATTTTAGATTCTTAAATTTATAAACGTAAAGGCTAAAATCATGTTATCATAGATATTTGATGAACGGATAAATTAATTAAATATCGGTTTTTTAATAAAAAAAGAAACTAAATTCGCTTCATGATTCTAAACTAACTAACTAAATTCGCATATGCAATGGCTCAAATATATTGGCATAGTGAATTTTTGTTACGTGAACCATTTTTAATCTGCAATACAAATCCAAAAACTAGTCCAGCATGGTGCCGTAGGAAAATCTTAAAAAAATTCAAAATACTCCACGGGCATAAGTCGCATAATAAACAACAAATAGCAATTCCAATGTATAATTTAAAATGAAAAATTGCCTCCACGTCATGAGCTTTCGCACTAGAATTGTACGAAACGAGCAAAACGCGAAGGCTGTATTAAGCGGGAATACGGCCAAATTCATTTTTACGATCTCTTTCGTGTTCTCATTTTCTACCTTTTTAAATAATGTAAAGTTGGCGATACGTGCTCAAGAAATAAAGGGGGGGGAGTATTTTTTTAAACAACGATCATAAAAATAGGACTGACGATGTCTCATATGCTGAAGGAGCCAACGTTTACAAGACTTTTGTTAGAATGGTTTCATATCAACAGAGTGGACATTGAGCCTTCTTGTTCTGATCATAAATATATAATCTGCGTATTTACCCAAAGATAATATTGAGATTAAAAAGCGGTTATTACGAGCCATTTTTAATTGAAAAATGCCATCATGTAATTAGGATAACAATCCAAAATCTATGTTTGACATTTTATTTTTATTTTTTTGGGCGCGAGTCATGGTTTAATTCTCACTAATTTTAATAATTTAAGTTTATGATATTAATATAGTCTCTATCGTTTCTCAGTTTTTTCTGACTAACAATTTATTAATACGTTAAGCTTAAAATAATAACAAAAATGATAATCTAATATTATATGCATGAGATTCAAACGATCCCATATGAACGAATGGAATTGTTCAACAAATGCGATCATTCAACTTTATCGCGGATTAAATGTGATCTTTATTTTTTGTTTGAAAGCGTGGATGAAACAGGCCAACATTTTCATTTTCATGGGGATGAAATACGAGTGGAAAATATTGTCGCATGTAGGGGATCGTAATGAGCTTAATGTCAGAGAAAGTGACCTCAACGAGACGCAGTAAAGCCTCCGTAAACTCGGAACAGTGTAGAACATCACCGCTTATCTTTACACCACTGCAGTAATAAAAAACGCATAAAAGCTCTCCTGCAACATAAGCTTAAAGCGTCCAAACAAAAAGCTACGAATCGGGAATTGCATGCACGAGGAAATGGAATGTTTTTATGTATGAGGGATTTATGCATCTTGCATATGACATAATCTCGAAAACGTTAACGAAACCCCACAGGATTTTTGTACACGACCACAATGGAATATTTAATCCAGGCTAAGGCGTCTTGTAAATTCGAAGTCATATTTTTCAGATTCTATGAATATAATTAAGCAGGCAATTTTTACAAAACGGCTGAAATATGTTAATATACGAATGGAAACCATTCTTATTCATTGTGTTATAAATCTCCTTCTTTTTGAGATGCCATATTTGTTATTGGATATAAATGATCTCCATAAACAACTTTTCTAGGCAAAAGATCATCAAGTTCTATTACTTCAGATACCAATAAGTTTTATCTGAAACTATTTTTATTAAAAATATCTATAAAAAAATGTAGGAGGAAAATATTCCATGGATACATTTCAATAAGAAAAAATATTTGAAGTGCCTATGAAAATTTCAAACCTTGATAATTATTGCATTGCATAATAGTTCAATATACAGTCAACCCTCCTACAGTGCCCACTTTGTTTATGGCGTCATTTACGTATGTAACGAATAAAATACCTAAGGTTAATTGGTTAACAAACTAAACACATAAAAAAATTGTATAGGTGCTTAATTTTCTATAGCGTTTTGTTCATATAACCTAGGTCTCTATCTTGTTGCTATAGAAGGGTTGATTGTATATACCAAGTTCAATGTTTGTCCATTGATTTATCTGTCTGTTCTCCATATATGCATTTTTATAATTCTTGATTGGTTTAAATCAATTTTTTTCAAATATTTTTTTTATCATTAATTTGCAGAAAAATCGCATTATTTAATAAAAAAATAATGTATGTCAAGAATGTTCGTATTTTAAGACTTGTAGGATGGATTTGAAAATGGACGAATGATATGAATGTACTGAATTGGATTGCTTTTTATTCTTCCAAGTCGTAAATTCAATTTGATATGCTAGGCATATTTGGATTCTTCCCCAACTATAGACCACATTTCCTTTTAGAAACGTCAGAAAGAAGAACATAAAGGAAAGCTTCATCCATCACGCGTGAAAAGCTCTCTACTAAATGATGGCGAACGACATTCTCTAATGAAATTCTCCCTTTTTTTTCCAGCGTATGCTCACACGCCTTGCGATGCGTATAAATCCCTTAATGAATCTTCACTCATTTTTATTAATCCAAGAAAAATAAAAAAATAAAGCCGATATGATGTAGATCGGAAGTTTGCGTAGTCGATTTTGTGTAATACGATATGTTTGCCGTTCGTGTATGTACATCGATGGGATCGGTTGTATTGCTGATCCTTTCGGGCCCAAAATGGGATAAAGGCCCGCAGGAGATGTGGTCTGAAGTTGAATTTTTCCTCAGATAAATAAAGAGAATCGGGTACATATGTCTAACAAAAGTTCTGGGCGAACTTCGTCTGCGACGTACGTTAAATGGGACAAAACTAAGATTGATACTGAAAGGGTCGGGACATATTGTCCCAATAGCTTTGAAAGTCGATCCGCTTTCAGACTGTTTGCGTAATTTAATATTTAAATATGACATAAAACCGCGAGTGTGTATCAAGAAGATCACGCAATATCAAACAATTGCCTATGAAATTAATACGTCAACAAATATAATAGAAATTACGCCTTCACGTTTGAGAAGTTTTCGTGTAAAACTTTGAATATTTGCTTCGAGATGAGAGCTGAAAGTTGCGAGTGTTATTATTTGCTTTAGGCAAATAAGTATTTGTTATAGAATTTGACTTTGAGTAACGTAATAGTTTAGGAAGCTGTATGTTAATTTTAAGTTGTACTTCGTGCACTGAATTAATTTAATACTTATAAAAATAGATTGAAGTTTGATATTACTCATGAAAATAATTATTTTTAAAACAAATACGATCTGGATAAACTATTTTAAGATGTGGTACTTTATAGGAGTACTTCGTATTCCACGTACCGGTGTGCTATCAAACAAATCCACAGAAGCAGTAAAATGAAAAAAAAAAACACCGGAATGCTTTGGTCATATAATGAGAGCTCTTTGAACGGGAATCGTCTGTTCAAAGATCGGTTGTATTGAAAATATCCAGTGTTATCGAGTAATTGAAAAGAAAAATCATCCTCTGAAAGCAAATATACCTGCCAACTTACCGTTGCTTGTATTTATTTTCCTAAAAGAGCCACCGCTAAATATTTATGATAGGGTGGAAGAGTGTTCAAGTAAACAAATCCATAGACCAACAAATAATTTCTGAAAGCAGTATATTCGACAACCGACTGTGTTGATCGTCGATCATTTAAATTAGCACAACTTTGTTTACCACGGCAAAATTCTTGTAATTTTGTATCGATAATAAATTTATTGCCAACCAGTACAATCTGCGGCAGAGCAAAGAAAAATATTACGTCCGCGATTAATGCAATATTTTATACTGTTCCTTGTTTTATTTTTTCGGGAGCAGACTGAGCCCGCGGCAAAAACCCAAGATCAGATTCAAGGCACGTGCCATGATAAACACGAAGGAAGAACAGGAGTCAGGAGCCTTTGTGAAGCACAATACAATAACCGTCACAAGGCTCGCATAAATAAAATTTAGGCCGGAATATTCTTCAGTGTTTACAGTAAATGGATTAAGGAAGAAATCTAATCGTTACTTTCGCCGGATTTTGCTGACATTGCCTAATGAAATTCGCATTTTAATAAAATTTCGCTTCAACGAGAATTTTTAAAGCAGCTTTCGAGCCAACTAAATCTAAGCATCTCATCAAAATTCGCCCAAATAAAAAGCATGAACTCAAAATAAATCTGACATTAAAAAATATGCAAACTCTGTCAATTTTTATTATAAAGCATTAGTATAAGCAATGTTTCGAAGTTAGTCGAAAAATATGCAAAATCGAGAATTCTCATTTCTCGAGAAATTTCAAAATCAATTTTTATTTTATAAAATTACAATTTGTTCGAATATTTTTGATACAAATACAATCGCTTCCATTTTCAAAATGCTGCACTGTATATGCGGTGCATTTCTGCTAAAATGCATTATGTTTGAAAGTATTATTAGGGTTCTAGATATGACTTTTTTATCTATTTTTTATTGTTAATATCATATAATTCTTGTTATTTATTTCAACCAAACAATCGCACATCCCTCGTTCTAGCTTTTTTCCATAAAACATTCCACGTTCGTTCCATCCAAAAAATAGTGGTATAATTCCATGAAAAAATCCAAAAAAAGAGTAGGAGAGATCTGGTATCAAAGAGGTGTGGAGATTTTTCATGTGGTGGTTTCCCATTTGCCTTCCACACCTTGTAAAATAAAGATAGGAATTTTTGGATAAGAGCTTCAATTCATGAAGGAGAGGAGATAATCTATGAATGGGTACTGGTATTATCATTATTTTAAATTATAATTTAATAATTGTTGCAAATTAATTCACTCACTCGCGATCGTCTTTGCACTACTTTATACGTTCATCAAAATTTATTGAGAACTCTCGAGAAATTTGAGAAAGGAAATCGAGAATTTTCATTTGTCGAAAAATGAAAATCATCGAGTATTGAAATCAAAATCCCTTGCAGCTTGAAAACTGATCCCGAAAAACCAAACCACCCCAATTGTAACGGAAGATCCTTTTCCATTTGGTTTGAATACAATTATTTTGCTATTTAATTCCAATAATATTAATGGAGTGTTTATATACGATAATATTGATAACAGTATTAAATTACAAAATAAATGTTTTTGAAACACAAATGAGAAAGTTGATTGTTCAATCTCATTATTAATTTCATTTTGATATCTAAATCATTAACGCTTTTGAATAGCTTTCGCTCAATTTATATCTAAGACTTGTTTTATTAAATCTCTTGTAAATTAATTTCAAATTCATAACATTTAATAAATTTGCTTAGTCATAAACAATCTCTCAGATTATCAACGAATTCATTTTTGCTCGTTATTTTATTCTAAAATACAGTGAAAATCAGTTATAATGGACTATAAGAAATCGAAATTAATTACATATAATAATTCATATTGCGAAAAAGCGATTAATTGCACACGTTGCTGACAATAATAACAATTTTCGAAACCTGAATAATTACACATAACGGCATTAAATTAAAATCTACAAAGCTGCTTTTTTGTTTATAAGTAGCTTACGTTAATTATTGTTAAATACATGTCGTCTACTTTTGATACTAGATGGCTAAGGCTTTGATAAAGGTGGTTAAAGTTAAAGTGCGAATACTTGATTGAAGTATTGCAATATATTTATATTTGTATTTTTATATATCACAAAAAAATTTGTACTTATAAACGTGTACTTGTATCATACAAGAACATTTTTATTCAAACAAAATAATAGAAAAATAATTTATTTTTTTAAATATAAAGTCAGGGAGAAGAATTTATGACCTAGCTTAAAGTTCTAACGTTAAATTGGTCATTATTATTCTCAAATCAGCCTCGAGTGTAGTTTCACTGAGCTTACGTATCGGAAGAAACAGAATTGGAAACGTACCCAACTAAGGACGTGCTAGATTTACCTGCTTAGAAGATTTGCAGGGGGCGAATTTCGATTCAACCCCCCCAGGGCATATTATTCTATGTCATTAAAAAGCTTCACCGCTTAAAAAAAACTGAAATGTATATCGATCGTCTGTATCGGAACGTCGCCTTCTTGTATTATCGAGCTGTTACTTTGTAGTCTCGTAATATGATTTTTGAGTGTGGGCGACGAAAATTAAATTTCGGCTAAAATTTCAGAGCAAAGAGGGATGAATATAAAAAATGGCAAGATTAGGGACGTCGATGTATTTCTGGAGAAAGGTAAATATCCCCGTTTTATGGCTTAAATAAGATTTATTAGAGCTTGTCTCGTGGCACTCGTCCAAATTGGAATATGCACTTCATTGATCGCGATATTGAAAAGCATACTCGACCTTAAACACATTTCAAAATTGTTGATGATACATTCAAAGAAGAAGATTTAAACATCCATTTGAATATGAATTCTGATTGTTATTTTGACTATATCTTCGATATAAAACGCTTGAATTTCATCATAAGACTGCTCAATTTTCTTATACTTATCGACCGAATTAGTATGAATAGCCTCGAGCCACATTTCCAGACGTAAATTTGAAGAATGCCAATATCCTTTTGTAAATAAATAAACTTTCTTATGAGATCTGCTCATTTAATATTGATACACTTTTTTATATCAAAGATGAAGTCGATATTATAAATAAAAATCGCTCTGGATTCAAGACCATCTCAACTTTCAAAGATGAGGCTTTTACAATTTTATACTATGAAGTTTGTTTGTTTGTGTTCTTTTATTATCCAACCGCAGATAGGAAATAAAGAAGTTTTCTACTATAATTTGCTCCGGAATTGGATAACGAAATTATAGTATTCTGGAACACGTGCCGAACGTAAACTTCACTCATTATCCACGTAGCTTTAAGACTTGAAGTTTTTATAAATAAATATTCTACGTCTATTTATAAGCAAGGATATACCGAGACAAGAGATTGAGCTCTTAAATAAATTTGATATTTATTAAATCATGAACAGATTATATACTTGGGAAGCAAGGCTTATTTTTGTGGAAAAATATCTTATTATATCCTAATATAGATGATTTCCTTAATCATCTTCAATTAAGCTACCTTTTTTTAAACAATAGGTACATATTTATTAGACAAATCTCTAATAATTTAAATATTTTTCTTTGTGGATCAAATTTAGGATTAACAAAAAGTCTTCATTCAATCAAAGAGAATCAACATCGTGTGAAGGATTATTAGAAATTGTGAGACAGAGACGAATATCTTTCGTCTCAATATACACTCGTGCATCGATGATAAAGTCGTGCCGTAAAGGTACCCCTACACGTTTAAACATCCTTAATGTATATTTGTTATAGAAACTCGCAAATGTGCTTACTTTTTATTCAACATAAAATCATATTAAAACGTTATTAAAAATTTAGGTATTCGGTGATCGTCGTAAAGTCATCGTCACAAATGTCACGAAATTAATCATTCATATTGCCTTCGATCTTTGGTCTTTTAGAGGTTGATCATTTTTTCCATAAAAACACTTCTTTCTGCTCATAATTCACTGTCACTGTTACAAACAAGATTTAAGAACAGAATGAGTGTTTTGAAGTCGACGAGCGATTATTCGTGTTGTCTTGAGAACAGGCGTTTGTTTTGATAATTAAGAATCTCCCATCATCCTTATTGTTAATCAATTTTGTTATTCCCCCTTGACTGTTCTGGAGTGGCGTCATTAGTTGAGTATCACCACTTGTTTGCAAAATATATTCCTTCAGAAGTAAGCTGGCATGCTTGCACGGTCATCCTGTCTTTTTATTTTCGCAACACATTAATAGGTAAAAATAGCTGAAGATCAGAAAGCACATGCCATGCAAGTAGAACACTAAGAAATACTCTAAATTAAGAAATGAACGAATATTGTGTGTTATCAACAGTGTTGAGGTCCATTTATTGAGCTTGGTTCATTATTAAGCTGACAGAAAAGTGAATTTACATTAGAGCATAACATGTCTGCTCTCCGCTCCGAATGGATTAAATATCGATACCCTGATATACAGAAAGACATAGAATATATTAATATTCGAACATTTTGAAGTCATCAATAAGTCAATAGTGATCGTTATTTGCAGTCCTCGTTAGTTTCACAGTCGACGATATATCGTCGTTTAGAATCTGGAGAGTTAGCCCTCTAGAAAAAAGTTGGATTATATTTTTTCCTTAATGTACTCCAATGGACTAATGATGATAATAATGAATGAAAACTACCCAAAGTCTGCTATAATTATATTTTATGGTGATTTAATTATTATCACGAGGCGTGATGATGTCCGCGCTTTTTTCGGGTCCATTGCCATTCCGCCATAATGAAAGTGGAAGGGTCCGAGCGTATTTTCGTATAAAGACCTATCAATTTCAACCCTGATAAGGAGGCCGTAAGCCCATGGATAATAATCTCGGACGGAGGAAAAAACGAGGCTTTCGCTTTTATTTTGACGTCCTTGATTCACAACTCACCGTAAATAATTGGTTGCCGCTTTAAAACAACATTTATCTAAGTTCCAACGAATGTTCGAACGCTAAAAAGAGACATTAAACAATGCTGGATCGGGAGGTGGGGTGGAGATTGCTCACATAAAAACAAACAACAGATTACGCAAGCAGAGCGCTCCGCCAAACGAAAAAGTCAATAGTACCAAAATGAGCTTTCAACCTAAATTTTGCTTTTTTATGCTTTTTTCCGGCTAGAATGGAAATACGTTCAGAAAAATCCATTCCAATGTTGCGCGTCCCTTTTCTTCCTGGCGAAAACGTATATCAGCATCCCCCTTGCACCCCCGCGGACATAAAACCCAAACATTGTTTGGACACGTCAGTCGTTTTTCTTTCAATCTTCGACGTTGCTTTGTCCGACTGGTATCGATTGTCCAACAGGGAACAAAACAAAACAGAGTAATGCAAAAAAATAATCGCAAATGTTGACAGTCTTCAACACTTTGTAGAGCGACGCTAAACCTTTTATATAGGGTACAAAAAAATATATACGACGAAAACACACGTCCTTTATTTATTTATCGTATTCACGCTGCAGTAGTTCAATTGTTAAAAGCTCTCGAAATAATTCACCAGCTTTTCCAAGCTTAAACGAAAACCGTACATACATTATTTCGGTATATACTGACAAATAATATAAAAATTACATTTGTAGTGCCTGAAAAATATTAATATATTTTTTCTTATATGAATATGAGATGCATACAACAAAAGGAACACAGTATTTTAAAAAATGGTGATAGTCGGATAATGAGGCAACTCTCGAAGAGTACATGAGGTGTTATGTACTTAGGTCAAGATTAAAGAAACAAAACTCTTCAAAGCGATAAAGATGATACTTGTGATGATACTTAACTACCAAAACAAACGCCTGTTCTCATGTTTTAATTATCTTGGTTCTCAAAACAACCGGACAATAAAGTTTAAGAAAGCTTGTTACACGAGGCGGATATCATAACGAGTGTAAGATTGTGAAAAAGGATCCGTGTTGATAAGACTGGAAATGCATCAGGAATTTATAAAATGAAACTTGTGGTGATTGTTAAAGCAAATAGATCTCGATCTTCTAAGGGAACTCCATTTAAAAATCTTCCTGTCGATTATTATAACCATACGGATGGACAGGGATATTTTTGAAGATTGGTTCAAAAATAAATGGATTTAGAGATGCAATATTTTAAAAAATCATGTGATTGCCACAGAAAGCAGTATTATTATACCTATTCTCATCCGAACGAAAGCATATTGAAAATAAACGATGGACTTATGGTTACAAAATATGTAATACAGCCCATGGACCAAGGCATCAATGAAACGTCTTTATCGTCAAAGTCTTATATACTGCTATATACAGAACAACATAATCTTGGTCAAAAGTAAAGGCAGAAGCATTTGTTCGATCATGAAGAAAGATTCTTGGAAATAGATTAATTCATTTTGAAGATAATGACTGAAATATGTGGATTATTAGAAAAATTTAAAATTTTTTGAAAACGTGGATAGGGAAATCATCGAGAAGTGGTTCGATCATGATTTAAGTTATCCAAGTTTTGAAAGCATGTTTCTTAAGAAGAAGAAAATGAGAGTGAGATTACAAGTGAAGAAGATACCAGTGATTACATTAGCCATAAAACGGCGTTGAATTGTGTTGAAACATTGCTATATTATACTGAATAAAGAGGATTTGAATATAATGATATAATAACTTAAAGAAAAATTGAAGAAATTTATATATATTTTGGTAACACTTAGTACTAACTACTAACAGCCACATGTCTGTTTAGTCTGTTTTCTTTTAACTGCCAATGACTCATCAGCGCATACAAATTCGACGCGCCAGTGCGTCGTTGGCAGTTAAAAGGTTAAAGAGGGATACATTCATTGCAATGCTTCCTTGAAATTTCAATGCATTTTTATAAAAAAAAATATTTGGCCTTAAAATAGGCTTCAGTTTCCGCCATTACTTTTTCATTCATCATTTTGATTGCGAAAGATCAATACATTGTTGATTAAAGATTAAATTAAGTCGTTAAAATCAAAATTACTCAACAAATTCAGACAATAACTGATAAAACCAGGAACACCCAGTGAAAGTAATTCTGCCATTATTTTAAGTGAGTGGGATTTATGTTGCCTGAAATGGACCACAACACAAATTTATATCCATCCAGAGGAATACACGTTCAAAACTTTCAAAATGTCCTTTTAGAAGTTGAATGTAAAATTTCTAACCGCTTGTTAGAGCCGAGTGTAAAGTTCTTTGCTCTATCTCAAATAGTTCATTTCGAAAAGCGAATTTTTAAGGCGACTGAGAAACGTCTAAAGTCCATTTGCTAAAATCTTTAGGGGTAAAACTTTAGACTGAAACTCAGGTGAAACGTCTTTTATTATAAATTAAATCTAGCGCTAAAAGCGATGAAACTAAATTGATGCTTTAAAGGGAGACTAAATTGATTAAAGTTTTGGTTAATAAAGTTCGTAAGTGCGTTGAGCCAATTAGATTTGGTCAATCAAATATTTGAAAATCACCTTTGAATATCATTAATAAAATAGAAATAGTGATGGAAACCTCAAGAATGCTTCTAAATAAGGAAGGCCTTATAAATTGGATGATGATGTGCTAAGGTTATTAATGGAATCAGATCCTCGTCAAATAATTTGAGAATTGTCAATAAGATTGGTTATCCATTGTCAACAGTTCAAGAAAATTTTCATTGTATATATGAACTAAATAAAGAATAAATTTGGATTGTAAGAATATTTTTTAAAAATAAAAACCTAAGAGTAAATATTTAAGCTTTACGTTTTCGTGAAATGAAATATCTAACAATGAACTTTCTAATATTTCTTTTCTCTTTTTTTATAAAAAGGCTTGATAAATCACTTTTAATGCTAGTAATACATAAGCACTGCTAATTATTAAGGCATCGCAATATTCAACGCTAATTTTATCTCGCGCATAAAAGGAAGTCGTAATCTTTTGCAAGATGTTAACATTAAAACTTTCAGCTCGGAAGGATAAAGAAAATTAAGAAAAATTAAACAAGAAAAAACGAAGTAAGTTTCTTTCCAACTAGGAAACCTTGGTGACTGAACAAGTCAGTTTTATGAGAATATATGAAGATCTCCAACAAGACGATAATAATACCGGGTGAAAGTTTTTCCTCCGAAAGTTTAATAAATGTTATTTCACAAACTAGTTTTTCGCAATTTACTTGTATAAATAATTGCTTGACCGGTAATGAAATGGTTGTTTAGTTTCATTTATTTCTCAGGCAGAATTTGCTCGTTTTGTTCCAAAATTTTACATCGAGGACATGTCTGAATTATATTTAATAGTTGTTTAATTCAAAATAAATTCACAAATACTCTTCTGCAATACATCAACGTCAATGCAAACATTGAAACCTTTTAATCTAAGATCGATTCAAATTAAATACATTTTTTTAAAATTCCTTGTTGAGATTTCGTTAGCATAAATTCTTGTCTACGTCACAATTTTTAGGCGAAAATTAATGTAGTAGCTAATCCATTCACTCGAGTCCCACACGAAGCACTTAACAGATTATATGGAATGTTCATTATCTCAAACGCTTTTCAAATTTATAAAATTATTAATGGCTCTTGGCTAAATTTTGCGATATTTCACACGTACTCATCTCACGTACTTCTTATGAATGCTTCGTCGAAAATGTGGCCAGAGTACCCGATCGGGTTCCGAACCCGAACCGAAATCATCTTAAATGTACGTGTCTCAGGTGACGAAACGAAAAATATGGTTTGCCTAATAAAATCGATCCCTTTTTGTGTTTTGACAATGCGGACACGCTTTTACACTTGGAGTTCCTCTCCCGAGGGTATTGTTTTATTTTTCATACCGACCAACCCGATGAAATTTAGCCAGAATGTCGTTCTCTCCAAGAGCAGAATTCCTAAACATGAAATATTCACAAAGATAGAATAAACGTGTATTCGATCTAACAACACCCGAATGAACAGCGTTGACAGCTAGTATTGGGGCCATCAGTTTAATATAATAAAATATTCAACCTTTGTCTTATTGTTGCATTAATGAAAAACCTTGCAATAAAATACTGTACATTGTTGTATAAAGCCTGATAGTTTTATTTCCTATTGGATTTACTCATAAGTCAACTATTATATTACCTGACTCTCTATAAACATATTGAGATTTTCTAATTTATCAGAATAATCCATTAATATAAATAACGTATAGAATTAATATCAAATCCAATTTTTGAAAAAAGTCTATATCGAAAACCTCTGTATATTCTTCAAAAATTCCTACATTTTTATTGTTCAAAGCCAAATTTAGAATGAATAAACAAGACCTATACAAAATATAAATACCCAAGTGGAAACCCTTTTGAAACCCTCCCTTATCCAGATTGATTTGTCCTTGATATAAATTGGCATTAAATGAATATTAGTTCGTAGTTTTATAGATCTAGAATATTATACGCATTTTTTTTTTAGTATTTATATTGAATTTTAAGAACTTCATATGTCTGCAATATAGTCTGCAAAAATACTTGTTTTTACGAAATAAAAGTAATGGTCACGAAACACTATTTTGATGTTAATTATGATATTATATCAAGCCAACGTCACTTAATTAATTACATGCTAGAAATAAAGTGCTGAACAAGTGTGAGCTAATTTTAGGGCTCTTGTTATAAAATTTCGAGTTCAAATCCAGATTGTGGATAACATTTTCAGTATAACGACTATTATGATGAATGACAGATTTGCAAAAATCGTTAAAATACCATATAAAAACGATGATAATTTCGCGCTAAACTATGTCACTTTAACACAATTTTTTTTTATTTTTTTATTCTCATTTTTGGAAAGTATATATCTTTAAGAATGTCGTCTATATTTTTGGTGAATAAATTCGAAATATTTCAATGCTTTATAACTAATTCGCGAAATGCGCTCGAAGCAATCACTCCGTCCAGATTGCGCCCCAGCGGCTCTGTGACCGCTGCGGTCGCAGTCTTGCCCCTATACCTACTTTTGTTTGCAGGCCAGAAGTTCTTGTTGGAGGCCTTACTTATCTTTGTTCTAGTAAGGGAGCAAATGGAGTCAAAATATGTTAACACAGACTTAAAAAAGGTGAATAAGCAAGTGGATAGTAAGGGCACAAAAAGAAAGAGCTCTATGCAAAGTACTTCTTGGCTTAGTAATTCGCCGATAACCTGACTCAATAGTAAATATTAGAAATGCTATTTGGACCACATATTATCGTAAAATGATGAAGCCCCTCAGCATTCACACTGTCCGAAAGGCGCAAATTCTTGGTGAGAATGGCAGAAACATGCAACTACACGATCGTTATATTTGTACAAACATCCTCCCGCTCTCAAAGAGGAAGTTTTAGTAATTATTAAGATCCATTTATGAAGTATTATTTATCTTCTATTGTATATTGTTCTAATATTGCAAATGTTCGCAAATACCCTCCGCGCCAAGCGAAACTCAATACTATGCTTAATTCGACGGGAATTTGTTAATCTCTTCATATGTTCTTCTAACATAACATGAATAGTTTATAAATTATAGATGTTATTAACAATGATAATCGAAATACTATCCATAAGTTCACATACTATACAAGCCTTGTTATGTCAGCTATTTATTATTGATTGCAATCACGAGCACATATTGTATGATACGCAAATTTGATCATCTACGTGATGCTTAGAAATCGACGTCAATTGTGGTTGTTCTGCAAACACTCAATCCTATCACACATTCTACGTTTGCATTTGACATGACTGACGGAAATAGCTGAATTGAGAGTCTTCTCGTACAACTCGCTCCTAAAGCCATTAGCATGGTCAATTTGCATCGACTAGACTAGTCACTTTATCACGGTCAACCCCGCAAACACCCAAAAGCCTACGCAAATGATGGACCTCGTAAACTATGTAATTTTGCAATTAAACCACTAAAGATCTTCTTACATAAGCTAACTTTGATGAAAATAAAATCACATACAATACAACGAATCGTCGTTTTAATTGCCAAATAAGCTATATGGTAAGTAATTATATTATTATTATATATCGATTCGAATCCGAGACTATTCGAATCGTAAAGCTTTTCAGCGAGCTTCAGAGTATAAAAGAATACCATTCAAATTATAAATTTGTCACATAAATTAATTTGGACTTATTTTATTTAAATTGTGTACGATCAGAGCCGAAATCATAAGGCTTTATTTTTTTTGACTAGATATAAAAAATAATAGCTTGTGAATTATTGATATGACTGAGTAAAGTTACAAGTGTAAAAACATGACAGAAATTAGGGATGCGAATCGTGCCTAGCTAGAAGTCCTCTCGAACCATCCCCCTGAGTCACATAAATGTGACTGGTCACATTATTTGCGAGGAGCTCCTCGAAAGCTGAGTGCTGCATGTGCTCTGCATGTCTTGGCTTTTACGACAAAAGCTAATTTTCTATTTTGAAGTAAAGCACTATGGCGCAGGTTGTGTTGCTATCCTTTTGATCCTTTGGACTGAAATTCTATTCTCGAAGCCGATATACCGGGAAAGGGGTTGCTTTCAAAATAATACGTCTAGTTTGTGTACCGGTTGAAATTGCTAATTTGTTTCACTTCCGGTTCGCTGAATGTCAGATAGATGCTTCTGTCTGTCTTCAAATTAGCCATGATGTATTCTAGGACGTCTTTGGAAACTAATTCATATATCCAAACATCTAATTGTAATAAACTTAAACGAATTTATTTCCAATATCTAAATTTCAACCCACAATTTAAGTATGACGGTCCAAAAATTATGCCATTCTACTAACATGACATTCATTCATTCATGAACACACATAACATTCTACTAATGTAAATGATGGAATCTTAGCCAAATGTTCCATATCGAGGGGCTTAGGATAGGGGAGATATGATGATTTTATTTTGCGCAGACCCTCAAAACTAACGATGTATACAATATTCGATCCAAACAGGGATAGGCTGAAATATTCAGAGGGTGACATTATTTTTTTAAAAGCCCTAGAATACATCTCAACAAAATTTGGCGTGCATGGTGTTCAATATAATACAAATTGATGTCATATAAATTCATCAAAGATTATAAGATAAATGTAAGAACAGACGGAAAAACCAAAATATTTGCTTCTATACTTATTAATAATAACTGTATAAAATTGGAGGCAGCGTCATTATTTGTGTAATAATTCCTACAAAACTGATTATTTCTAATTTTGTTGCTTTGATGTTATAACCAAACAAAACGATAGTCTACTATTTAGCTATGTATTTGAATTTATTTACGAAAACACTTTCAAGGCCCACAATTCAAGAACTCATACACGCCATTCTGTTGAAAGTCATTGAAGACAATAGAAATAGCAAAAATGACTCAATGTTAAAAGGCAATTTAAGAATATATTACCTTTGTCAATTTCAAATAGTCGAACTTGTACTTTTCTAAATCACAGTTGGTCTTTAACTAAATGGAAAACGCGACACACTTCTCTTTTATACGTCCAAGATTTGGATCGTAGGAAAAGCCAGGAAAACCAAGTCCAAGAATTCCAAAACGCGGCAACGGCTCCGTTTCGAGAAGTCCTTCCAAATTTCCGAGAAAATTAGCGTTTGACTATATAGACTTTGTGTTGTGTAATATACAATAAAATAGACTTGTACTGTTCTAGTGGTTGTGTGATGCTTCATGTGAATGAATACGCCAAGGTTGATGTCATTTTGAAGCTCTGTTGTTTGTCTTACTTTTTCGATTTATATTTTTTAGCCATAGTCAAAATGTCCAAGCCAGAAATTGATGAGAGTCATTTGCGAACTTGTTTACTGTTTTTATTCGACAAAGGATTAAAAACAAAATAAGCTACCCAAAGCATCTGTGATACATATGGCAACATGTTGAATATTCGGAAATGCCATAGATAGTTAAAAAAATTCAAAAGTGGCGACAGAGATTTTAAAAATAAACCAAAATCAGAAAGACCTCCAATAATCGAAGATGACGCATTTAATTCTCTGGTAGAATCTGATCCTCGAAAAACATTAAAGGAATTATCGCTAGATATCGGCTGTTCCTGGTCGACAGTAAAAGACCATTTGAAATGATCCGGGAAAAAAAACATAGACAGGGAATTTGGGTACCGCACGAGTTGTCATCAACGGTCTTGGAACAACTGATAACCATTTGTTCATCGGTATTGTCCAGGTATGAAACCGATCCATTTTTAAAAAAGAACGTTACTGGGGATGAGAAGTGGGTCCTCTACAACAGTCCGAGAAGTAAAAACAGTGGCTTTCTTCAATCCAAGTACCTGTTTCTATCTGCGATCAGTGCTAGTTAACAACCAAAGAAGAATATTACAGCATGATAATGTAAGATCACACGTAGCAAGGATTACGCAGAACAAAATAAGGGAACTGTATTTGGAAGTGCTGCAGCATTCACCATATTCTCCTGACATTGCACCTTCAGCTATCATCTTTTCAAGTCATTAGAACATTCGCTTTGCGATAAAAAAAATTACTTCTGTGGAACAAGTGAAAAATCATTTGGATTCTTACTTAAGTGGAAAACCGGCCGAATTTTACGAAACTATGCATTAAATAGCTACCTAATCTGTGGAGGGAGATTATAAATAATAATGGAAAATATTTAATTGATTAATATTATACAGCTTTTATTAAATTAATTTTTTTCTCCAAATAACAAAAAAATGACATTTCTTTCCGCTTTACCTAAAATACGTATAAAATTTTCGAATATTTGAATATTTTATCAATTTCATATTTATAATTGAAATAATTCGTAAATTCGATTTTATGAATATATAGAAACCCTAGTTGTTAGTAAGAAATTAACATAAACTACTCGTAGACAAAAAAGCAGCTTTGTGGAAATTTTAACTCAACAAATGATAATTAATATTTTTTAACTGTATCAAAAAAAAAAACTCAATATTACTAGTCATTTTGCAGGTTTATAAAAATTGGTGTATCTAATTTTAGAAAATTTTGTTCGTGAAACGAGCATAGATTTCAATACATAACGCTTTGAAGATTATATGAATGTATTTCCGCTAGAGGTAATATGCGAATTATTCATATTCGCTCCAATGGTTCCTCACACCTAACGAAACACCCTCAAATTATGCGTCATAATCGAGATTTGTGAATATTGTACTGAATGCTGATTTTATAGTATTTTAAGGGATCGTTGAATTTCTTTAAAGTGCGCTGTTAAAAACGTCGGCGCGTAAACGGGAGTTCCCGGCCGCCCGATATGAGGTAATAAAAGGCTATCTTTAGCATCCATTTTGGAAAATTAGGGAGCGATAATACTGCTGACGTTGATTATGAGCAGAAAAAAGGAACCCTTGAATATTTTGATTGAATCAATATCGTCCCCTGTTAATCCCCCTCGGTTATTTCGAGTATGCTTCATCATCAGTGTGTACATGTGATAATATTGGTTCAGACTGCGCACAAATCAATAAAGACATCTTGAATTATTATTGTGAATAGGTCCTTGTATAATATATCTTTTCTTGTTCTTAAAAAAAATGATGAACGCATAAAAAATATTTAAATTAACGCACAGTTGTAAGTTATACGGCGCACGCTTAAAATCTCACGAAGCGTTGATAACAATCAGGTTCGGTATAATTTTGTGCCCCAGTACAATTTTTAATAAAACTTAAAATTAAACATTTCATTTTATAGTTGGGGTTTCTTTGCAATTCTGGTTTTATGATTATTCTGCTGCGGTGGTAATATAGTGGACAATGCGATGTTTTCATAAGCCGACAGTCGTAACTTCAACTTCTTGTTATTTCGCTGACAGTCGCTTCTTTACAGCGAACGCGTTTAAGACTAAATTCAAGCACCGACTTACGATTGTAAAAATGGAATTTTCAGTTATAAAAATGTGATAAAAACATTTTGAGATGCCGAAAATATGACACAGCTTATCTATATTATATCTCGTGTACTAATATCAGAACAATTTCGAGACCCTTATAACATGTTTTCGTATTATGTTTCATTATTATACAAAATTATTTAAGATCGTTAAGTCTGAATAAACATTGCAGAAATAAATCCAGAACGTGTTAAAAATATAAATTATGGATTTTCATAAACTGCTGATTGATATTTGGATATTATTAGTGAAGAAGACTGGGAATTTTATGAAGAGAGCTGATTCGAAGAAAAATAATGATAATAAAGAAGCAGCTCTTTTAACCATTTGGCATCTCAAGTTATTGCGAAAAAAGCGGGGGGGGGGGTATTAATAACAATACTGGCTATTAACCTTTTGAGTAGTGAGATGTTATATTTGCTTGTCCGCTTCTTACCATAAAAGACCGCAGGAGCGCCTATAAAGCTTATATTTAACACTTTCGTCGCCCAACGTGAATCGGTGATGTTTCGCCCAAATTCGATAATCGTATCGTAAATCTTAAATCAATAAGCTTGATTCTGTCATTAGTGAAATCAACAAAAAAAGTGAAGATACGCAAGTGCATGCAGACAAGGCTAGGAGTGCAAGTTTCGAGATCGATCTCGAAAAAATTTTAGACAGTTGTTATCTGAAGACATTACGAAAGACGTTCGTAACGTTAATATTTGCAAGTCGTTATAGAAATACGTAACAATGAGACGCTGGATTCGCTTTACAATCGTGCGAAGTACGCAGGAAGCTCTCATGCCTTTGTCTCCCATGCACAGTTACCGAACTGCAAAACGTTTTATCGAGACGAGCTCAACCTACAAAAGTGCTCTTTCTGAATCACTGGAATTCGCTCGCAAATACGCGATCATCCTACCATACAGGTTAACTTCGCTACCGACAAAATAAAACTGAAGTAAAAATGCATCCAGTGTGTTTCACATAATCCATTTTTTTAATGCTAACATCGATTAAGATCCATGTAAACAACAACATAGGACTCAAAATATAGCATTGACTCAAATACAAAGCAAGAAAATTAAAAATTATGTTTTTATTTGAACAAAGTTGATCTTGATAATCGTCTTACAATCAATAAAGAATATAAAATATCGATTTGAAATAAATTAAAATATATTTTTTACCAACCCGATACCAATGGGTTAATCTCGCCATTGAACACTCATGATATTTTGATAAATAAAAGTAATTTTGAACCATCTTCACAATTTTTTTCATATATTGCAATAGATTAAAAATATTTGGCATTATTTTAAAAAAAAAATAATTTTCAGTTTTATAAAATGAGATGAAAAAAAAGAGATTGGAGAAGAAAGTGGAGCTGCAAATTTGTAGCATACAAAAACCTGCATTATACGAAGGAACTGACATCAAGCCCTAGTTGATATTCCGAATACGTAATAACCGTCTGTTGCAACATCTTACAAATGCAATTTGCAGACTTATTCAAAAGTGTCTACTCTTGTTACCGGATTCGGAAGAACCGATGCTGAAAAGTGCATGCCAAGCCTATAAAATGCCCTATCCTATCGGAAAGATTTTCAAAAAGTGATTTTGCATGCAGTGAATAGACAATGAACCTTTCATCTGCGAAAACATCACATTTTTGCTCTTAGAACTGCCATTTTATTTAGGGTATGGATGAATTAATTTGTGTGATTTTCATCTGTAAATTTGTATTAAAGAACAATATTTAGTTGCGATTTTTATTCGGCATAAAAATGAAAATCACAATACGAATTAAAAGTATATGTTAAGTATTTAAGTGCAGAATCGTGCAGATTTGAAAGCTTCACTTTGTTTTTCAATCTCCTCGAATTATCCACTTATTTCTACCGACTAAGTTCACCATAGTTGAATCCTTGGAATAACAGTTCAGATTGTGAAAACAAACACATTAAAACGGTGCAATGCTCCAATGGCTGAATCTGCAACTGCAGAAGAGCTAAGCCATTTTAAGCTCAATTCTAAAATTGCCACAGCGACATTTATTTAAAAAAAACCAAAGCGTTACTTTGAAAATTTTATTTTAAAGTTCATAAGCGATATGCATTAAATTTTCCAAATTTATTACACAAAGTTGAGCGCAAGTTTTAATAGTGTCCACGAAGTATATATTTCCAGAATCCCTAGTATAATCGCTCTCCATTTATAAGATAGTTCGTAACAAATATGCTGAACTTTAACCGTCGTTGCACTCGGTAATATATGGATAATTACCAGTGTAACACAGACTAAGATCAAAATGAAGCCAACTTTGACCCTTTATTACCAGGCTTGCTCGTTCTGCGTGCTCCATCCATTTAATTTCACAGCGGGAACAATTCCGCAAGATCCTGGAATAGTCATATAGCAATCGTCCAATTCGACCACGTATCGAGTTCATGAATAAAAAAATTGAATATGATTGATATGAGATCTTCATCTTCAAGATGTCTTCCGGCCGCCATATGATTCTGGGATAAAAACGCGCCATGATAAGAAACCGAATGGGGCATATAAATAAAAAGGTGCCTTATACATAAATATGAAAAGGCAAACGGCATGAAAACGCGAAATATACATAATGTGAAAACTTCAATATATGTATTATAGGTTAGATAAAAAAATTCAAACCTTCGCCATACACTTTAAAGGAAATATTTCTTAGAAAGTGAACAAATAATATGGAATATTTATCAGCAATATTCATCAAATTTTAGTTGATTTATAAATGAAAGCCCAACTTAATATAAAGTTATGGATTAACCTTAAACGTTTAAGCATACATTGTAAAAAGTAATGAATATGGCAATAATAAAGCGGAAATTTAAATTTAATGACTTGAGTCATCAGCTGAAAAGCTTTGTTGTCGAAGTATCCATTATGATAGTGAAGAGGAGATAATTAAAAATAAAGTCTTCAGTATACCACAGTGAACAAATCTACAATCTTATTTGAAAACCAGGGATCTACAGCTAAATTGTGATGATTAAAGGATGTTAAGGATATTCCATTTAATTATTTGGTATTTTCATGGTACTCTTCAGTATTTTTCGCTTCTTTTTCTAGATAAAATTTTATTTTCGTGATTCAAGTTTGCTTTAGTATCAGCAGTAATGGTGGAAAGTAATCAGAATATTCGCTAGAGACTAGGAGTACCTTCCAAAGCTGAATGTGTGCAACAGTGTATGAAACATCCAACATCCATTATGGTATAGAATGTGATGTTGGTGAAACATTTTTGCTGTAAATTGCACATTGTAGAAGCAATAGCAAAGTTAATCAATATGGGTGAATCCTAAAAATATTACATTACCACAAATAAATGAATGGTTTATAAACAGAGATGGTTTCATCTTATAATGGTAATTATTATATATGAACTTCTCGCGTAACAAATTCAATACAATTTTACATTGATCAATATTTTAATCCAAATATACGATTGACAAAATGTTAGCCAACACACAGACTAGTGAGAAATTCCGATGAAAAAAATATCCAGATGAAAAACTATTGCTCTTTGTATGATCGAGTGCTTTTGATGCTGAAATTTGGCTCGCCCATAGAATGTAATCCCTTCCAGGAATTTTGTTTGTGAATCGAAAATTTAATTTCTGGAGCGCAATATTGTAGCCTTTTCGTCCCCAGTGTGTGCATGTGGAAATGCAATATTTCGCTATTAGAAAATAGTTCCGGGTTGTTCATATCGAGGGGGTGGTAATTGCTGGATAGGAAGAGGGAGCGCATTTCCTAAATTACCGACCACAAAATGGGAAGCTAATGCGACCGATATATCGAACGATGCCAGAGAGGATCCCAAATGGAACATCCATAATATGAAAGCTAGCAGGATATCCGGGACGACAATTTGTATTGGATACTGGAGGATCAGAAATGCTCAGTCAAATATATTTTCCAGGAAACAATTCGGTACAATTTTAAGCAATATAATACCGGATTGCCATTTGAATAAATTACAAAACGCTGTTATGAACGTATAATTTGGATATCATTCAATTGAATAACAACTTCGGCTTAAATAAATCTACAGCAAATTTAGATCAAGCTATAAAATAATCTCCAATTATGAAAATCAACGTGTCTTGAAATGTGTTATTTATTATGCTTATTCAATAAGAATATTCAAATCAATACAATATTTTAGTTAGAAAAGTTCATCTGATTTCACATATTTTTCAAGCTTTCAAGTTAAATGGTTATATTATGACGTTGTTATATAAGCAAAAAGCGAATCGGGTGATTATTCTAAGCATAATGGTATCAAAATCCAAATGTTTGTGTCTGATAGCCCTATTCGTGTCATACACACGATTGACCTAACGATATAATTGCCAACGATTACCGACGTACGACAGTCATGACGGCATTACAAAAAAAGAGGCTCCGCTTATCGTTGTCCAATTTCGTGATAGGATAATATGAAAAACGTCAAGGTGATGTAATACGCAAACATTCTAGTGGCTGAAACGGTTGTTTATGCAAATTTTTGAATAATAACCGGTATTAGGACGATATGGACCCGAAAGGCGATAACGCGAGTTTATGGTAATGAATCGCGTTAACGCATTAAGCACCCGCCCGCCAAATACGCACTTTTTTACCGACCCATATTTATATATATATATATATATATACGAAACAAAGAAAATAGATTAGGCTGCCAAAAGCTTCGCCATATAATAAGTATTTATATCTGGGGCCTGTGTTGCTACTGAGCGCGCAATTATTCAATTGGGCGAGGTCCAGAATTCCTTTTGTGGATTTGGAAATATGGCAGGATCATGCGAATAGATCGAGGACAATAAACAGAACTGACCTTATGCAATGACCCCGGAGGATTGACGTCATAAAACGATGCTTCAGATCAAATGGCTGTATACGATACAAATGTATGAATCATACAATGGGGTCTCATCAAAAGCTTAAGGGGGGAAATCCCTTTACAGTGTTCAAAAACATCGATATTTTTTTGCATATTTCGAAAGTATAATATTTTGAGGATATACTGTAAAGAACAAAAATCGGAATGTGAAATATCTACGAAGTTTATTTTCATATTTCCTTGACTGGAACCGATAGCTGCTGCAAGTAGTAGCTATCGCTTTAAAAAAATCCAAAACTTGAAGATTTTACTTCATCTCTTGGCAATAAGATAAAACTGCATCTCTTTCTGATTTATGAACATTTATCGAGGGACGAATTACTTCAAAGATGCTTGGGTGTCCATACCCAAAGTCCTAATAAAAGTTTTAATGCGACAGGTTTGGTTAGTTCCAAGGTACGTACATTCTGATCTAAAAGTCATCAAAATCTCAGCCAATATTGCTGCTGGGGCATTTAATAATGGCTATAGCTCCATGATGAATGCTTTGGATATAGTTGTTGCATTTACTGCAAAATCTTTGCCGAAAACATCGATGAAGGGCGGATAGCGTAGCTGAACCGAAAGAATCTTTCTGAGGCAAAAGCAGTTCGCACAGCCTTAAAACCGTAACTACTCGAAGATAATCAGATTTTTGGGGAAGCTGAAGATCTATTATATGCATATGAAATCGTTGATTGATCGATAAGGCACTAAAATTGATAGTTTTATCGTATTGAAACGTATCAAAACTGCATTTACAAAAACTTTTCCAGTTAGCTTAAAAAGTTGTTTAGATCGATCTGGCTGAAATTTTGAGAGGTTTTCGACAAAATAATGATTTATGAACCTAAATGTCAATGCTAAAAATTAAAGCAGACAGTGAACTACAGTGAATGGATGTCGTTAATGAACTGATATACAATACGATTAGCTCGTAATGGAATTTTAATGATCAAATTGTTCCCGCGGAATCACAAACGACAGATATATAAATTAAATTTAATAATACTGCCAAAGGATCGAATACCTTATATTCATACATTGAAACTCCCATTGTGATGCGATTGCACCTCGTATTTTTTAATGGCTATTATCATTTATACGTTCATTCATTTGTGAAGATATTTTACGGTAATTTCCCCTCGATTTCGCATTATAGAAGCAATTACATCGCAAAGTCGCTATTTTGTTATTCAAATATTTTTCACGACTATCCATAAGAATTTATCCAGCTATAAATCTTGTCTCTTGGTCTATTTTCGAACCGGCAATTGAATAAGGTTCACAATTTCAAACTGAAAACTCGATGACCTATAAATCTATCCGGTAACTAGGACGTTCGCTTAAATTCTCTCATGGTGAACGAAAGTTATTTCAAGAATAGATATCGACTCGAATATCTCTCCGAACTAAATTTCAATTACGCGAGATTCTAAAAACTGAAAATAAACAATTAAAAGAATCAAATGTGAATATAAATAAAAGTCGCAATGAAATATATCGGTGTTTAAATGTGATTCTCTGCATCTCGAGGAGCACATTTGAGAAGCAGGTGTTAATGTCACTGAAATAGTTTTTCCCATTCGTCTCTTGGTATTAGCGTTCATCACCCTGGTGGAAAATCCGACCATATTTTACGCTTAATCTAGGGTTTTTTTCATCCCGAATTTTAGCCCCTTATTTGAGCATATATTCGGCGAAAGCGCTCGAAGCATTTTGAAAAACAGATTTTCAAAAGATGGAACCCGCATTCGAAAATATTCGAGAAAAAATGGTATTTCGTACATGTCGTTGGGTTAAGCCGTGGGTGAAGAATGCCATAATCGCATTCTCAGTGTCTACTAGCTAACAATGCTTCTTTCTTCGGCATCCGAAGACTATCTTGAAGGACCATACAGTACGTAAGCCGCGCTAATCTTACGTGGATTTTCGAAGTTGCGCTTCAGAATTCAAGGTATTTCTCACAGTATCCGTATTAGTAACACTAGCTAAATCTTCAGCATTCTCGAGATAATTCAAAACGTATCACAACTTTGAGCAAAAAGATTTTCACGATATAAAGGACACACGTTGCAAATATTTTACCTCCAAAAATACCATCATGCATAAAATATTCTTCAATCAATGGAACACAATTATGCCACTACAATATATTAAACAAAGCACAAAATTTATATGAAATAACATTTAATTCCGTCATACAATTTCTCATATATTTATTGAAATATCCATACAAAAACAATGTAAATGTTGAACGAATCCACATTAATCAACATGGTTCATTAATGCAAGTCCTTTGTGATCAAATTTAATTAAAAATTGTATAATTTGCATTTTCATGATAATATTTTTACATTTAACAGGTCAAAAAGGTTCATTATTAACCCTCGAAGAACATTTTTAATTACAGCGCAATACAATTGAAGTGGTTAAAATTAATTACAAACTCGACAATCGTTCCTCAAGATTCAAAGGTACTTCTTGAAATTTAAATTAAATCTCAAGAAAAATAATAAAATGTTATGGAGATGTTAAGATACATGAATAAAGCTTTTTAACTTACGAATTTATGATACGAGACTTAGAAGTGATGATGAAATTTACCTTAAATCTGAAAAAAAATAAAAACACATTATTAAAAATTATCATTGACATACAAATATAAATCATGTTTTTTGTAATTATAATCAATATCCTTTAATTTTCTCAATGCATAGTTTATATTCTATCTAAATTCATAGAAGTTCGTTCAATCCAATTCTAAAGGAATTATATAATTTCATAAATGTATCCTGCATGATGATAAAATGGATATGAATTTTCAATTGATCTATTTTTAAGCATAATCATATGTACATACTACGATAGAAATCAATTTAACTATCTAAACACTGTCAAAATCGATTGAAATAAAGATGAAATCGTACACAATCTTATTTATCTTCTCAAATTGGATCCATTCTCCGTGTTCAACTTCACAACTATAAATATTTCATTCAATACACGAGATTTCTTTTCGGCAAAAGATAGATTACTGATATCACATGTGAAAAGCTCAGGGTGAAAGGTTATCCTCCGATATATATAACCTCACAAATTCTCAATACCTCACCTTTCACGCAAGATTTAGGGCACCCTGTTCTTATATCTGATATTACAGCCTCCATTATGTTTTAACCGACCTTTTTCCCAAAATAAGATCGATCCTGAACGGGACAAGATAGATGCTTCTGCGAATCGCTTTATTAAATTTTTACGCTTATACATGTCTGTGCACAGTCCGTAATCGCGGTTTCACCGACGACTTTAAAGATCGGATATCACTTATAATTTCCCAGAAGAATTATTTCGTAAATTGGGGTCGCTGAGTCGGTGGTGGCAACCAGCAGTGGCTTAATTAAAAGAGCAATCCGATCCTCTCCTCAGAGTACTATGATGTGTTCAGCCTGAACTCGTGTGTTATTTCTAATAATGCCATAACATAAATAACATGATCTGCAAATTAAAGTCGTTCTTAATGCGGTTAGTAAGGATGCAAAATTAATATTGAATTACTATTTACATAATAACTGAAGCCTTATCCTAATTTCAAAAAACATCCTAACAAGTCAATAAATTGGTTATATCATAATTCAAAATGATATTTAAATAAAGATTGAGATTTTGTACAAATAAATAGATTTTCTATATAACTTTTCAAAATTCATCCCATGAATATCCATATTCCATAGGATGTAAAACATCACTCAATTATTAGTTATTACTAATAAAACAATTAAAAATAACTGTTGTTTTATGACGTTCTACGATAAGTTATATCATATCCTACGAACTTATTGAGTGATTTGTATAAGACGTAAATGAAAATGTATTAAATTTTTCAATATCAGCATAACGCAAATCGAATACAATCAATCAAAAATTTGATCTTCCAAATGTACCGGTAATATCAAATCGTTTAAAATAACCTGGATTCGATATTAAATGCATGAGAATGAGTCTATGAACCAAGTCAAATATGACCAAATTTGATACAATTATCTGAGATCTTATTATTTGCAGGAATGGAGGATTCTTACTGCTTGAAATATAATCAATTTCCAAAGGGCGCTTTTAAATTTCCCTCCAGGCTTATAAAGTACATTTTTCCGCAAAGTTTCCGTTCTAATTAGGACTTACAATGCTACTTAAAATAAGCATACAGCGTTATATA
Organism: Stenopsyche tienmushanensis; assembly: GCA_008973525.1. Taxonomy (NCBI): domain Eukaryota; kingdom Metazoa; phylum Arthropoda; class Insecta; order Trichoptera; family Stenopsychidae; genus Stenopsyche; species Stenopsyche tienmushanensis. The sequence continues at coordinate 752,517 of WACJ01000071.1, read as the reverse complement.
ATTTACCAAAGCACAAATATTTAATGCTCAAATTAAATTCCAAAGCAATATTTAAACTCGGAATTACTTAAGAGTAACGTTGTGCAATTTTGCATTAATCACTTACGTCGTAGGTTCGTATGTGACGAGGCAAACAAACACACGACTCGTACAAAGGCAAATAGAGTCTCCGCCTGGCATGTACCCTGTCATAATATTGACTTTTGTACTGCAATTAGAGAAAGCAAGCAACTTTATGAGTCCAAAAAGCTCTAATTGTTCGTACAGGGTGCGATTTTTCATATGAACATCTCGAATATGGCGGAAGTCTATCGCCGGTAGTGAACTTTCACCAAGATACACGTCTTACTTCCGATCGGATGCTTTTGAACATAGACTATTCCGTGTTCGACGTGCATGAAATATTTACAATGCTTCCCTTCAGAGAGCACAGATAGTCGAAAGAACTATAATTTTTCCACATATTCTGCGCAAAAAATTAATAAACATCATATTTTAATAGAAATTAAGCCAACCTATGAAAGTATTGGATAAAGCAAAGCTTTTTTCCGGATTATAAGCTTTCACTGCTTCAATACATTGTGGCTGCCCTCTTCGCTATTATATTTTTAGGTGGCCTCCAAAAAACGAATATCGATCGTTATGGCAGCATATCGAAGCCTTTTGGACATAATTAGAAAAGCTCGCTTAGATATTCAGTCTCACATGTATAACATAAATATACCATTTTATAAATAGCTTACATAATAATACACTGAGATTAATCTCATGCTATTTTATCATTCTGTCGATGCTGTCGATAAAAGCTCTGAATAGAACCAACGAAATGGATACGACTAGTAATTATAATGAAAGCTTTTTTCAATGCTATTTTCAAAGCTTGTGAAGCTTTTAACACATTAAAAATATATTTTTTCTAGCAATTTAATATTAATAAAAGAATAGTACGGTGGGGTTAGATGAATATGATGACAATATTTTAGAACCCTTTGGATCCCTACTGTCAAGTGGCGCGTGCAAATGTCTAATAAACGTACATTTTATATGCAGTGTGAAGCAAGAGGGTTAAACAAGATTCATTATTATGCTTCCTTTAAAATAACACCGTGCCAAAATTCAAATTTTATCGCTGAAAATGGAATTATTTTTAGTTTAGGACTCGTATAATTTAATTTTGAAATTGAGCTTCATCATTTGATGGTTTATAAAATTTCGCATCTACTTCTTGCTAATGGGGGATGTTAATCTTAATTGAACGGAATATTTTTTATCTTCACATTTATACGTGTAATTTGTTTAGGGATCAATTAATACTGTTTATGAACATGCACTCAATCATTTTAAAACGTGATGTTTTAGAATTATTAATTATTTGCATAGAATATAATCATATTGACTGAGGACTATTCAAACTAATAATTTCAAGCGAACATTAGCCATTAAAGAACCAGGATCCGCTCAAGTCATAATTTAGACCAAAAAGGATCACCTTTAACTCGTACATTGTATTTTAAGACATTTTCTCAGAAACAAGGGAAAGGAGATAATAATACTGTCGAAAAATATTGAAATTTGAAGAAGTGTTGTGGTTTTCGTTCTGATATACTCTTAAACATATAATTTTCTTATATCATATTATTATCTTAAAATATTTTTAAGTAGCAACAACTAATGAACATTAGCTCCTTATTTTATTTCATATTTATCAACCAGCAATTTTATTTAAAATTATTCTTTATGAAGGTTATTATCAAAATTTGTTAAGAAGATTAACATAAATTTGTACAACTACTTGAATAGAAATTCCTAATACTCAAATTGATTCACAATTAAACAGAAAGTAATTTTCATTAAATATCGCTGAACTCCTAAAATTATACTTTAACTATAAAGTTTTTTTTAGAAAAGCTCAAGCCACCTGAAGAAAGCTTTAGCAACTTTCTTGATTGAATAGAATACGTACTAGGACTTAATTGTCTTATATCCTTTATTGTATAAATATCAGAAACTAATCGTATGAATTCGACGAATTTGAATACGTCGACAGGATGTTGACATTTTATCAATTTTTATTAATCATTTTTTAAATTTTCAAAATACGTCCTTCGGCTTTTATCAGTATATGACTCACGTGTCAGGTTGTATTCTGAACTATTAAAGGCTAGTATCAACGACCTCCATTGATTGAGTTTGATTGAACGATATCAACCAAATCACAATATTATCCTCGCTTACCAAAGCTGCCCGAAAATTAGATACACTATTATAGTCCGTCCATTCCATAATTCGGCCCACTGAAATTGAATCACTGCGAGATAAACCATCCGGGTGAATGATCAACATCAGTTGAGGAAGTTCGGATGATCATAAATTTTTACCGCTCCCGGGGTCATTGCAAATTATTACGTTTTGTGATCCTGGAGAGACAGAAACAATCTCCACGAAGATATAATCTAATGAATTATTGATCATTGAGCAATCGGTCGGAAGCCGGTAAAGCGTGATGAACATACATAAAGATTGGCGTGTTATACCGAAGGGCTATCAAAGAATAAATCTATGTAGTATTACGGGTCAGTGGGTTCGCTTTGCGAACTAACACACTGGAAACTAGGACATCGTATGAACCTTTAATATATTCAAAAATGTGAAGATCGACAGCGAAAAAATATTTCGAAATCGAACACAAAAGCCAGCAATAAACTAGTCGCATGAAAAAAGGACTTTCTGTCATGCGGATTAGAGCTGAAACGATCGGCTTTAGTCCTCGAAGTGGTATCAGTCCAAAACTAATTTTGATCTGAATTAAGACTAACAAGATCTACGATGATCCTCATATTTCATAAGCATCTAACTTTCATAATTAAATCAAAATCCAAGCAAATATTAATCCCTTAAATCAAAGAGCATTTGCAAATCTCCAGCCACATTTTACACAATGATTCACACAATACATGAACACAATTTATTCAATCCAACCGCACATAAATTACTCTAACGAAATTCATGTACTCAAAATAAATCGCGATTGCCAATAAATAAAATGGATTAAACAACTCCACTTTAAATTTATAACAAACAATTCGGGTCGAATAAATTTGCGCCATTTTCATTTATACCATAGGAATTGGTCGCATTTTCACCACCATATCATTTCCTCGCTGAAAACGGCTGTAAATGAAGTATTTCATTATGCATGAAAGTTTTCAGTGGACGAGGACGAAATTAATATGTCGTTCGGTTACAATTTCAATGATGTTTTCAAAGTTCTGCAAAATTGAAAAGCTGCCGAATCAAATTTGCAACAGCATCGTCCGTTCGCAACTATGAATTTTGTACAATTTCGTATCATATATTCTTTAATTAAAGTTACTTTCTCAAACCAAAATTGTTTTTAAAAAATAAACATCAAAATTTAGGTGTAATTTTTTGAGTTGTTTGACATAGCCCTTTTAAGTTTTATTTTATCTATAAGCATGACCCAAATATTATCTTTGGGGATACAAATTTATTGATCAAGCCAGTGATATTTGGATCATCTCCAAAATTTCAAAAAGTGTTAACAAAAATACTTGTTATAAGAATATAACTATTATTTATAAGCTAATTTAGATTGCCAGATTGATTGTCTGACACTTAAGAAAAATATAAACTTTTATAACAGCACTTCACCGTTTTATGATGTCATCAAAATTTCTACTAGAATGATATCAAATAGCAGTAGTTTTAAGCTCCACTGGCTCATTTTTAATATAACAGATCAACGAATGCGACCTGCTGATATTTTTAAAAATAGATTCGAAAAGTATCTAGAAAACTTCTTCAAAGTTACTTCTCGAGGCTTGTAGCAATTAATAAAGCCATATTTTTACATGCAGACCTCTTGGTATAAAAGACTGGATGCAAAATAAAAATGGCTTCATATTATGCGCTCAAATAAATTGAAGTCTGGTAAAATGGTTCATTAAGAAATTGCTTCATAGAGGCAAGAAAATGTTTCAAGCTCCTTACGATAATAAAGCATAATTGCTGGGCTATTTTAATAGTAAATTATAGTACATTTTATAAGTAGTAACTAAGAAAGGTTTTCGATTATATTGCTTGATCGTTTTTGAAGATTATTTGCACTTAGGCTGCTGCACTTTTAAGTCATGCTTTATGCTGTTTCGGTGACTATACTCATCAGGAATAAATTGTTTTAAGTAAAAAAATTAAGTATTCGCAAATATTAAAATTGGTTTCAGAAATTTCCATCTGGAAATTTTTATTTAAAATTTTGCCCTGGAAGTAGAAGACTGCGTAAGGTGGATGCTGCAACAGTGACTACTGAAATTGAAAGCAATACAATAGCAACTATTAAAAAAATATCAACCAATCTTAGATACTTATGGTAGTGTTCAAAAATATCGGGAAGGTGTGAAGACAAGGAAGATGGGATGGGAAGGAAGAACTTGAGCAACCACATTAACTCATGCGAATAACTTCTAAAATGCGAGAATCTGAAACGCCATTTTCTTTTCGGGCAAATCTTTCACTGAAAAAAACGAAAATCTTTATGGGTACTATCTTATATATAGCAGATGATCTACAAAATTTGTTTTTCAAAAAGTCTGTCGTATGCGATTAGGGACAAAGACATCGCGTTAATGGGTGGAAGTATCTGTTGGACGTATGCACATCTTCAACAACAACATACATGCATATTTAATCCCCATTTTAATTAAGGACACGCTGACAGCTTCTTTATCATCCATAATAAATTAACATACTTAATTTTTCGATGATTTAAAGAGTATTTAATATTGCAATATTTAATTTAAAAAATGCATAAATTCATTGAAATTTTAAATATTTAAAGGAATATTTCAACATTTTTAAGATATTTTTCATATGAAATATCCAATTTTTAATTGTAGCATAGTTGTGAAAATAGATATTTGAAAGGTATAAATATGTTATCTGAAACTCACAAACTTAGTTTAAAACTACTGAGAATTCGGTTTGATAATCAGATTATGAATAAGATAATAAATTTAGTCACAAAAATTCTCCATTAAAGCATACAAGAAGCATAAGATCATGGCGATTATATGATGACCAGATAAAGAAAATATTGAAATCATTACAACAAATCTGATATTAAGCAAACAATTGTGTTTGTATAAAACTTTTTACGATCAATATAATTATTATGCAAAATGTATTAAAGTTAGGGATACGAAACCCTCGCTCGCCCACTATCAACTTGACCTTTCAATTTTTATGTTTCCAGAAATTTGCTCCAACTACAAAATCAACGACTTCGGGGAATTTTTGGCCCATGAAAATAAAATGAAGATTATTTCATGCTCTTAATATAAATTTTTCATTTCATATATAAACTTCAGACAGTCGATAAATCTCGCAGAGCACTCGACGTCGCATCCAACGTGGAAGGCCCCGTCATCTCATATCTTACATCTTCGACTGTCGTCGTTCCATTTTCTCCTTAAAACGGTTATAAAATTATTAATAAACATTTGAGAGCGATACGTCGTCCGCCGTTAAGTGTTTTGCCGACAAACTTCAACAACAGTCTTCCAATTTGGATGAATGCGAGTTTCGCCTTTCAGGGATTTAATAAAGACCTCGCGCCTTCGTCGACGTAATAAAATGACATTTTACAGCACGAAATTTTCCCGTTCGCCTTTATGATATTTTACGTCTTTATCACGTCAAGTTACGTCATTGTATTATAAAGGGTAAAACTGATACCTGTTTATGTAACGGCCCGCTATTTTGCGGGATAATAAATGACGGCGCGAAGGTAAATGTACGTTCGGGAAGAAAGTTATTTGTGCTTAAGGAATCACTATTTTTCCTGGAGGGGTAAATTGTACACGGGCTTCCACAATTGAATGTTCCATTGCTGATGTTTTATTAATGTTTGCGACGACATCGTAAATTTTGAGTTTATGTTTTATTTGCAAGAGGTATACGTTTGCGAGACGAGTTTAGTATAATGGGGCGCTTCGAGTAATTTAATGCATAATGTATTCCAAAATTCTTCCCCTCAATAATGGAGGTAAAATGCTTAAACTATTCAGGCTTTCTGATGAAATAATCTCGGGAGGATGTTTGGTTGCTTTGTATTTACTCGCTTGACCACACGTCACTGCAGATTTTATCAGGTATATCACAAGGATGTGCCTGGGAAAAGTTAAAGAACGTGACAAAAATATAAAAAGGATTACTAACATTGAACTGGATGGAGCTGCTATGTCAACGATTTTTTTCTTTGCTCTGAAAATTAACTAATTGATATCACAAATAGAATAAATTCAGATAGAATATAAATACTTTTCCATATATATGACATTGGTTCAAGTTATTCGCAAAATTTATACCCAAAGATCTTCATTTTTGCAACATTTGATTTATACCCAACATATTTTAATTAAGGTCCTGCCTTAATAATTAGAACGCGTTCAAATTATATATGTTTTAAAAATATAGACATTTTATATCATTAATAACTAACACAACCTCGGACAGTCCGGTCCCAGATAATAACGTGAAATTTAAAATAATTTTAAACGTAAAATAAATAATATGCAATTAACTTCTCTTTATGGTGACAACATATTAAAATTTTCGAACAAACGTTTTCCCCCAAAAATCCATATCCTATACATATTTAGATTACATATTAGATGTATCTTTACCGATTTTGGGTGTTTGAGCTCAGTTTGTGTCCAGACACGGTGAAGACACCAACTATTATTGAATGCTATTTTTATTGAGATTAAAATGTCAAAGTTTAAAACCGATCAACATCACATTCGGTATTATATGTTGCTATTTTTTCGACTGGTTTAAACACCAATAAGGTCACAAAAGTCAGAAATTAAATTTATAATGAAGTGTTAGCATTACGACATGTCTATTTTGGCTTTCAAAACATAAATCTGGTGACCTATGTTTGAAAGATACTCCAAGAATTCATCATCAATGGCTTTCGCTGAGAAAAAAAGCATTTCCGACTTCGAAGCCTGGATTGACGACTCGCAAGATAATTTTGTGCGTTTCATCATGAATTTATGAAGCCTGACAAGACAATAACAGCAGATTTGTATTGTCAGCAATTGGAAAGGGTGAACAAAAAATTGAGAGTTAAACGTCTGAATTAATCAGGATCAATTTAGTGATTCTGCAACACGACAATGCACGACCTCATAAGGTGAAGAAGACGATTTAAAAAATCAGGGAATTTAAATGGGAAGAACTTCCAAACCCTCCATACTTATCAGATGGTGGGAAATAGTAGGCGATAAAGAAAAATATATTTTGTAAATAAAAATAAAATAAATAAATAAAGTATTTCATCGTTAGACAATCGGCAAGGACTTTTCGATACATCTAATATATGCGGCTCTCTGTTACTTTTGTTATTCTGTTTTCATGACAATTTGGCTCTTCTTACTTGGCAAACTCCCGATTCCTGGTCTAGACAAATTAAATCAGCAATTTGAAATGTGTCAGAAGTGTATTTATAGTTCGAAAACTTATTGCACAATATACTTAAATCCACTACTGTTATCTTCAAGTCTCAGGGAAGCTAAATATTCTGACATGTTGGAAAGAGTTCAGAATAAATTCTTGCGGTTTCTTTTCATGAGGGAATACGACTACTATTGCTTGAATATATCCTAGTCACTTTCTGTTAGCCTCGTTAAGAAATAACTCGCTCGGATATCATCATAGAGTTTATCTCGGAAAACACTTCTGAAAAGTTCTAATGGGAGTTATTCACAATCCGTAAATTCTTCAAGAAATGCAATTGTGAATGTCTTGTTAATGTGAATGCTTTAGAGAACATTTATTGTTCTTCACTTTATTTCAGTATAATAAACTTCTTAGTCTGTAACAGCATTTATATTTTTGACTGACTCTTGTTAAACATTAAACTATTTTATTATTTATTGATTGTAGTTCAGTTTTGTGAATTTTTAAACAGTTTTCTAAGTCCTATTAACTAACTAAATGTATAGCAACATGAGAAAGGAGAAACCTATTCTGACCATAATTTAACTACTTGAATAGGATGAGAAAAGTAAATACAAAAATATTTGCTAAGAGGCAGGAAACCCTCAGTCGATCAACCCTTTGGGCTTCACGTTGTTTCACTGAGGATACTTTCGGTCAGGTGGTTTTGAAGAACTGTAGCAAGAAGAAAATTTGGAAAAAAAACATCTCTATTATATTGTTATTTAGCTGGAGAAATTAAGTTTTTTGCATTGGTAAAACTCAGTCTTGCAGATCTAACATCATAAAATTTAAAAAATCAGTAGCTTTTTGCAATTTTTTTTATCTTCTACGAGATAATTGCTAGTTAATTCAATATGGTTTTACAGGTGTAACCATGTAACATAGTCTTGTTATATTGGTTACTTAATGTTTAAGATAAGTAAGACTAAGTAATAATAGAAACTAAACATGTGTAATTATATGATTAATAGGTCAACACAGTTTTAAATATTTTTAGCCAATGTGGTTTAAAAATAATGTATTTTTAAGGCAGTAAGTTGATCTATAATTAAAAATAGCTTTTTCAGTATATTTCAATTGGAAGTTTTCCACAATTTAAGCTATGAAAGTTCCCAAAAATAGTATTGTGAATTTTATCTGAGTGTACACGATTTTGTACTTTCATTCGAGGAAGCTGTTTTACTCTTAAAACGCCATTTAATACTTGACCGATTTTTTCGAGGGCATAATGTACCAACTTTTCACACAATACTAAATAGATAATAGTACAAATATACTATGTTAGTCGTGTAGATCTAGTCACGCATACCGATCACTCAGTTTAATGATCATTGACATGTTCCGCCGCTTAATGGAAAATTTCGTTAATAATTGATGAATCCTGATGAAATGTTGGTAAAGGGATAGCAATGACTTTTTTATGGGAAATGTAGCCGCCTATCCGCCGCTTATAAACGAATGGGCTCGCTAAAATAATGAATTTATTTCCAGGATCAACCCGGCGTAAAATTAATTTGTATATATAGCACGCCTACCGCATTCAGGTTCGATTGATCGAAACTGGTCCCGGATGCGATAAAATCCCGAGAATTCATACCGTACATTATTCATTCTGATCCCGTCCTTTCATCTGCACGAGGAATAGAGGCACGGCGCCAATTAGCGCCGTTCCATCCGCAATACGCCGAAAGACAAGTGCTTCGGGCTGAATTATAGATTGAAAATATTCGGAAGCCGAATGAAGGAAGTGACAGAGTGACCGTGAAAGTTTCATTTGAAAATCAATAGTCCTTCGCGAGCTTTATTTCCTTTCTTCCCCTCGAGGATACGGGAGCTTTCGGGGAGGCTCGCCTGCACGTGTAGACGGCCCAAGTACAAGCGTGTTTCTGGCAAAAAGATTTATTACCGGCAGTAAAATCCAAGCATAGCTCATACTCACACACAGTAGCAGCCCTAGGCCAGGGGCGCTAAACCCGACCCGAACAAGAGTCGCATATAAACTGTTATTGGGCCCGGAGCGTACAATAAATAACGCATGAAAATGGAATGCGCTCATAAAACTCGAAAGCTTCACTCATTTTATAGGCATTCCTCTAAGGGTCAAATACTTTTAGATCGGATCGAAATGGGCTGCGTTCGTAATCTGGAGGGACTGAGGACAATCATAAAACCTAGCTCGAATATATAATGTTTGAAAACTTTAAAAAAAAATCAGGAGGACTGATTTAATTGGAAATAAGTATTTGCATTATTGCAAATTTATTCGATTTTGTTTTTAAGTTCTCAATAGTATAATCGATCATACAAGTTAATACAATAGCTATAAACTCATAGTTCCTCCACTATCTAAAATTCAAATAATCTTATATTAATTCAACAATATGCACAAATTGTAAATTGAAACCACCAAAGGAATTAATTCATAATCTGCAGGAATATGCATCCGAGTTAAACAGATTGCTTATGTTTGAATTGATTGCTAATTAGATTCACATAAATATGTATATATCACCTTTATTTGATATCGTAAAGATTGTTTCTTTGTACAGTTATCGATGTTGTTCCAAAGTTGATCGATACGAAATCAAAATCCAACTATAACAATATGTTATTATCGCACAGAGTATGGTTATTTAAAAAATAATCCAGTCGTTATATGCATTATTATATGCCTCAATAAGGCACCCTCGTTCGTCGCTCACGATCTTTTATGCCCCCGTTCTTCGAAAAATCCAATGCCCTTCTGTAAATGACAGACACTTTATCTATTTCGTCTTTGTTCAAAATAAACAGAGCATGTTTTTATCTCTTGAATATTTATTTGGGTCGAGTCGAGGGTCTATCACCCCTGACCGCAAAATAGAACACTGCTTCTTGCTTGCGCAGCAGAAAAACGGCGACCTTATCTCGTCAGCACGACTGTGATCTTAATTCATCAGACCGTTTACATGCATTTATTCAGGATCTTCCAGGAGGAGAACTTCGCCAGATGAGACCATGATTGTCTTCTTGTACTACTCGGTTGGAAAATTTTCCGAATGTAAGCCATTGTTGAACATTAGAGCTACAATTCAACAAGATAACGAGCGCTTTGTGAAGCTCCCATTATTTATAGAGACGGATTGTATGCTCTCCGCATTTAGAAAATTTGGTTTTCCTAATGCTGAATGGATAGTTTGCCATATGTCGTGTAAATTGGCGTCGAACCTTTAAGGAAATGATTCATCAATTCAAATAATTTTCTATACATTTTTTACGAATTTCTGATATAAAGGCTAACATAATATTTGTACGTAAATTTTTTGTTATATTATAAAAACGTATGAATTGAATGATTTCTATAAATGTATCGCAATGGTATTGAAAAATAAATTAAACACCATTTCTTGGATAGAAATGCATAATTTTTCTGCCCCGAAAGATATTAAAATAACATCACTTAATATGTTTGTAGGATGATAAAATAGTTCATAAAATAATTTTAGTTGATAGTAAATTGCGTAAAATATCTGATGCCTGAAATATATTAGTAAGTAGTTTATTCACCATTTTGTATCAAAATTTGTCCATGAGAAAGCTGTGTTCGGAGTGAGTACCGCGTTTGCTCACAGTCTAATAAAAACAACAACGCGTCGACAATTAAAGCATGTTTGGAGCTATTTCAGCACAATAAAAAATATTTTTATACAGTATATAATTATAGATGAAACATAGATTTATTCCCATACTTTAGAATCGAATCGGCAATCAACTGAGTGGACAGCAACCGGCGAAAATTGCCCAAAGCGACCAACAATGCAAATATCAGCTGATAAGGTTTTGGTATTCGTATTTTGGTATTGTATTCATCGATTACCTTAAGAAAACTAAGAAACGTGTCCTATGATTTCCATAGAAAATTATTAATTATGATTGCAATAAAATATTTTAATATAGATAAGTTGAAGACCCTTGACGCTTTGGAGATACATTTTAAACTACGATACGAATAATCCGTACAAAATTTTCCATGCAGGATCGATATTTCCGGAAAACAATAAATCAAAGCTAGTACATAAGAGAACCCTACCCCATTAGGCGTGATCCTGCGAAAGGTCAAGCGCTTTATTCAAAATAAAATAAAAACATGTTTAAAAAAGGTTGGCAACCCCTCCATGACTGGGCGAGAAGGTCATTACTTCTTTTAAACGAATTTCGTTCGCGATTTGTGGGTCACCCGTTATTTACAAGCCCTTTGCTAAGCATCCCCTGCGCCGCACACACGTACAGCGCACACGCACAAATACGCACGCGTCACGCACCAGTCCTCGCACGCATACAGCCCCCACGCACAATGGGGGGCGATACAAGGCTATACTCGTAAGGTTATTTAGTTTTGAGGCAATTTCGTTAACATATTCCTACGTCGGTTATCGCAAAGCTACTTTGCGCCGCTGAAATTCGCAATTGCTCCGCGGCCCTTTCGCCCTGTAAATCGCACTAATATTTCTTATTGCGATCACGAAATGTCTGATGTCCTGAAAAATGATCTCAGGGGTCTTCTGTGTGTTTTTATGGGGAATAAATGCAATTGATCATTTTTATCTGGGTCAATTCCGACTTTTATTCCATGTTGAGGAGATTGGGGGAGACTTTTCGAAGCTTGTGAGGGATGGGCTTTTATTACAGCATTACGCCAGAAACATCTCTATACTTAAACTAATATATCTATAATTCTATTTACGCACAATTTTGTCAAAACATTAAATTTACTTTAATTAAATTAGCATATTTATCTGAAAAATCATTGAAATTTTAACAAGGATATCATTAACCCTTTGATGAGTATGATTATCATCGTTGGTGAATATGAACAGACAATGTCGTGCTTGTATTTCTAATAGAATATTATTATCTATACAAATTAGGATGTCAAATATCTCTTTTGTACTTTTGCCACGTTTCAATTAAATTTCTAACAAATCCTAACAAACAACACATAAATGTGTACTGAAATTAATAAATAAATATTTATAAGCATTTAATAAGCAAAATAATATGTAGAATTCTAGGAAGATTCAATGGAAATCAGAAAATCAATATGCTTCCCCAAAAAAGGATACAATTTCCAATCGGTCCCAAAATGGTAGATACTAAATTTTACACACGTGTGAGCAACGTCACATGTCTATCAGGATAGAAGATTAAATAGTTCTCATCTCCGATACTGAAGCCAGATATTTCGTATTAAATTGTGAGATAAAATATCAAATTCTGGAATACTCTCACGTAATAATCTCCCTGGGGTTGTAGGGTTTATGAGATGTAACTCCTTCGCAACAGCAAAGGGCGCATCCTTGCTGCTCTCGTAAGCTTCTAAGAAAAGCACACGATTTTAAAGCCTGCAAAATGCAGAATCAACGCTAAATATAATTGATTACATCCATACGTTTTTAAAGTTCAGAGCACAGCAAGCCCGTAAGCCTTCTAGTTTACACGTGTTTGCTTTTAGCACGAGGATTAAAGTACGTCCTGTATACAACGAAGTGCATTTCAATCGCAGGCTTAGTGATTAAATGGTAGCTTAAACACTCTCGAGTCTTTGTATGGTCAATGGTTTAGTGCTGGCTGCACATACTTAGCACTTTGGCCGCACAAAATTGAAACGAATAGCCAGTATAGATTCTTTTGAAAAAATATTGATGTATTTGCGTATTATAAATATCAATGTATTGACCTAATTGCAATTATTCGGGTTGGTAAGAGCATTTATAAATTATCACGTATAGAATATAGTATGTAATAAATTGACAATGAGCATGAATTCAAACAAATTTTATAATTTCGCCCTTTAAAATGCTAACTTTATTTTAATATTAAATTGTCTGACTGATGATTTTTTGGTTGTTTTGGTAGTACCATTACTATGCATTTGACTAAATTTCTCTGCTCGGGTCCTTAGCTCTGAGCTTCTGCATTTTTATATGCATTTGGTGCTTATCAACCATCTAACAATAATTTGGCAATTCAATCTGAATAATCCTATTTTAAATGTTAACTGATAAGGTTAGTGTTATTTTTTTAAGAACGATCATTCTGCGACAGAATACGAATTCGCATAAAATACGGACGCTTAGAATGCAAAATAGTATTTAAATTCGCATTTTTTCGGGAATGGTCAATAGAGCCTGATATTTGCGCCGCATTCTATTTTAAGATGACAAACCCTCAAGAACTTAATGGACATGATATGAGACGAGAGAAATGAATGAAAGCGCCACAAAAGCTCTGATGAAATGGCTTTATGCAGAACTCTGGGGACGTTAAAAACCACAAAAGCTACTAAATGCTCGTCGGATGGATGAAATAAGATGAATGTACCAGTTGAGGCAAAGTGCAAGAACGAAGAAGCCTCATTGGAGACGTTCCAAAATGATAATGACACCGATGATGTATAGACCGCCAACCGACTCCCCGACCAAATTGACGTTGCTAAATCGACCCAAACCGCAAGAGACATAATAAAATTTAATCCATAGCCAAATTTGTATTTTCGCAGCGGACCGTTGTATAAATCATCTTAATTGATTATCTAACATTTGACGCAGTGATAAATGGTTCTTAAATTTTGGCATCGAAATTGACCCGATTACTATCAACCTAACACCACATAAAATGCCACTTTATTTAGGTTTTTTTTCTAATTTACGTACCGAATACCCATTAACTTGTATCTCAACACAATTGATTAGCTGAGGACTTTGCTATGGGGGAGAGTAATTAGTACGCCTGTTTTTCTACCCTATGTGAAAGACCAGACGAGAAAACAGTTTTGTATCTTGTGTTCTCAAAAAGCTTTCATTAGTGCTCGTTTAGTGAATTTTTAAATAAAAATATGCTTAAAGATACATTAAAATAACACTCAATATTAACATACGAAACTGAATATTACTACCTTGAAAATATACCTAAAATACATTATATATTTTCATTTGCTTTAACTTTTAACAAGCTATTTTCTATTCAATAATGTTGTAATTTGATATTTTTAAGGAAACGATATTGATTGCTTTGTATTTATTTTAGGCTTAAATAAACAGCTCTCAAATCATTGAAATATATATAATAAACAAGCTTAAAGATGAACTTATCGTAGTCATAGAAAACCTTTTGGATTTTGGATTGTATTTAACTCACAACGTAAGCTATCAAATATATGAATTTCTAGCCAGAGATAGTTGAATGTGCAATTTAATTCGAACTAGCAACAAATAAAGTGGATGCAATTGTAGAACTTGCTAAATTTATAGGAGGAGAAGACTTTAGCGATATAAACGTCGAGGATTTTCAGAGATGGAAGGAGTAACTGATTAAGCAAATTTAGGGAAAATTGCAATTGAAATAATCCAAAAATGAAAATATAACAATATAGATAGAATGTATCCTAAAAAGCTTATAAAAAAGCGTAGTGTAGCGTGGGAATGATTTGCGATTGATTTTATTGATTATAAAAATAAATTAATTAATTTCGTCGTTTAATATCGATTTTTGGTCGTCAAAGCGGGCCGTTTTTTAATTACGTTCGGACCTCAACCGTTCTTAAGGGTAGGCCGAGCTAATTCTTTCTATTCCGTTCTGGACGCTTTGGGGACCAGTCGTGTTGATTATTGGCGACTCATTTGCCGCCAATTTCGCGCTACGTTTCCATCATCAAGCCTCTGCGTCGTGATCGTCTGCCGTATCACAAAATGGTAAATAAAATTTATTAACCGAAGTTCATCATGTTTTAATTGTTTCCCTATCGTTTTTGAGGTTTCCTCCTTTTTGGTGTCGTCATATGAGCGGTCGAAGTTAAAGAATCGCCCCCTCGGCGGAGGTATACGCATATTCCGTCGCGGATGCTTCGAGTTTGTCTCGGTGTCGCGGGGTTCCTTCGCCCCTGAGGGCGGAGCCCCTTCGCTTCTCGTCGAGGCCATTCAGGCCGAGAGGAGAGGCGCAGGGGTGCGTCCGGCCTCCGGAGCGCCCCGCGATTCGAGACGCCCCTCGTGGTGGTCTGCTTGAGGCAGCTGCGACGAAGATTGCGGGCCCCTGAAGACGGCAAGGGGCTTAAACGCAACAGTAGATTTGTCCGAAAAATTTAAGTTATAATTTTTGATTAAATATCCTCCAATAATATTAATAGTGATTAATAATGATGAACCTTACGTAATGCAATGCAATGCATAGTTTTCTTTATGTTTTTTTAGAAACTTAATCTTATTATACGTTGATAAGCAGTCAATGGTTAAATTGCTCTCCTAACACCAGGCCTTATTTTTAATCCGATAAAATAAATTTAGTCTTAAATTTTTAATATCGTCATGATTTAATCCTTGCATTTTGAATGTATTCATAAAATTTTAAAAGCAGCGAAAACTTCACTTGGAATAATGAATAAAGGCTTCCTGCTAGTCTTTGATGCTTCATACCGCGCGAAAAAAATTAATGCGAGCTGCTACATGTTAAAACTCGTCCGAATATAAGGCTCACTTTGAAAACTTAGAGTTATATTTTTTTTAAAGTTTTAATTATATGCATCTGAACCGCGGGGAAATTTTAAAAGAAAACAACGCTGAGCGTGATCGAAGAAAATGTGTTTACGCCTGTGAAGTTTTCATCGGGAAACTTAGCAAGATATTTCACGAGGAAGTTTTTGAATAATTAAATACACTTAAAAGGAATAAGTTTGATCGCTTTATTGAGTTTTTCATTTGAACTTGTATTTTTGATAAGAATTTAAAACAAAATTAATTGTACAAGTATTGCGAAAATATTAAATTAACCAAAATAAAATGGACACTATGAATAACTATAAGCATAGATTGGGGAAAACACAAAAATTAGAACAGTCTATCTATTTTATCATAACGCTGAAAAATATTCAAAGACTAAATCGTAATGCAACTTTGTTCTTATTTTTTAACATAAAAACGTCATTATATACAAGAGTATTTTTGGAACTACTTTTCAATGACTCGTTTATCGATTGCAAAAGACTTATACATGTAAGCTCCTTATAACTGACATAGGTTTTCTCATCTCTTAATTGAAATGTTACATATGAGCTTAAAAGCTGCAGTTTATGTGATTATTTATTTATTATTATGAAATGAGGTCAGTCAACAAGCAAAATGTTTTTTCAGAAATTAATATGTTGAAACAAATCGAAGCAAATGCGATAATTGTAGAGCGTTCTCACGGATACATGACTAACATTAATTTATAGTTTTACAATTATACTACCATATAATTAAAATTAGACTGTTTCAACGACCCTGACACTTAGGACATAGAGTCTATGTATGAATCGTAGCAAAAGACCCCCCTAACCCCAAATAAAAAAAATATCGGTCCATGTGCAAAACAACTTGTACGTATTCGAAAACAAGCTTTTTGAATAAAAGCTCATGTTCAGTTCAGGATTTATCCATCATACCAATACTCTCAGTTGGTCTCATTTTAACTTCCATTGTTCACGTATATAATATAAAGAATGGCCCCACTAAATGTGGAATTTATGCCATTCCAAAAAGCTTTTGAAGCTCTACATATTTGGAATACAATACTATATATAGAGGCTTATCGTTTTCATTAGAATTGGCCCAATTTATCTCCAATACTTGAACAAAGAAGACTGCAGGTCTGCATGCGGACTTTTCGGCAAAGGACGACGATAAAACCTGCAGATAAAACGACGACTAATCTTTTGTTTCGGAGAGACAAAACTTGTCTCGTACAGCATATTATTTCCTTTTGCAGTGAGCTTTTTAATTATACAGGCTAAAAGCTACACACCGGCCCGCATTCATATCATACCGCATCATGTCCTCTCACCACAAAGGCACATCCTTGTTTCCATCTATAATTGCACTTCATCGTCGTTATCGTTCAGCAAAGAGTACTTGTGTAATCTTTGATTGAGCTTTTCGTGTATTTCTGTGATTGGATCATAGTTTAAATATTTGCACTCGATTTTTCGATACTACCAGATCCGCAGTTGATGATTGATTTCATGATAGAAAATCTCTCAGTAATTTTAATAACCATCATTTTACACTCCCTGAATGAGCATAAAAAGAGCTAGTCTTTTTGGCTAACTGATGCAGCTTTTAACTTTCGAAAGTTTGACATCATCTAAGATCAATTATCGCCTCTCAATCGCTACTCGAGTTGGCGTATGACACGCTGTGACGCTTAAGATTCGTCTTTCGAGTACTAAAGTGTAATTTTGAAATTAAAATCTGTGCTTTTATCAAACTAAAAAGTATAAAAAATGCATTATATTCAATATCAAGCTTAAAAATTAGTGCATTAAAACGCAACGAGCGATTGTTCTATACTTTGATCTATCAAAATCGAAAAATTGTAGTTTTTCATA
This sequence comes from Stenopsyche tienmushanensis, assembly GCA_008973525.1. Taxonomy (NCBI): domain Eukaryota; kingdom Metazoa; phylum Arthropoda; class Insecta; order Trichoptera; family Stenopsychidae; genus Stenopsyche; species Stenopsyche tienmushanensis. Next base: position 734,594 of record WACJ01000071.1, on the reverse strand, counting down.
TGGAAATGGTTTCATTGCTTCTTGAATATATAAAATTTTTAAATGCTTAAGGCATTAATATTCATCGATAAATTACTAATAGATAACAATAATAAATAAAAAATAGTCATAAATATATATATTCCAAACTTAACCACTTTATATCACATTCACTTTGTTGTTGTCGAATGTCGACATGGACAAATTTAGACATTTCGAAACGGCTCTAGATGTTAAAATTTTGGGATTATTAGTTCATCGCATGTCTACTTAGGCACTCTCTGAACCGGGTCTTAAGTTCAAAGTGGGCTAATCCGAAAATGGGCTCAGCAAACTGGGCTTAAGTGTTTTATATGGAAATGAAGATTAAGCACATTTTTTATCTCCTTTGTTCATCTGATATTTTTATAGCCAAAGGTAAAATTCGAATATTCGCGCGCAATTTTTGGACATTCGATACGAAGACATGTCGTCGTTTCCGACAAACAAACGTCGAATAAAATAGTCATGAGCTTTCGTACAATCACTGTATAAATGTCTAGTTGTAAAGAACTGTGTAAGAGTCTTCAGTACAATGCTTGAGTGGCCAGTTCAAGATCTTATTATTTGCGGAATGTGTTTGTCTTTGTCGACGTCAAAGAATGCTCTCAGTTTCTAGTCTTTGTATGTACAGATGTACTTTAGCTGGTATGAATTGGAAAATAATAAAAAATAAAATGGCATTCGAAGTGCGCAAAAATTGTTTAGAAATCATTTAAATGTTAATTAAAAATGAGGCAATCTGTGCTTTTTAATACGTTATAAGGACAAAAATATTGATCACATTTAAGATGAAGAGGAATCTGGCTCTTAATCAATTCACTCTCCCAATCAAGAATCTCAATTCGACAGACCATCGTGGCTTAAATAAACCCTTTTAACCCCAAACATTCCAAAGAAAAGTCTGATCAGCCTTGGAATTCAAATGAGCTTTACCAGGCTATAGAACTAGACTTAGAAAATTTTATTAATTTATTATCTTTGGTTGTCCTTTATATTCTTTAAAGAAGTATTTTCATAGAAATATAAAATAGCATGATTTATAAATTCTAAATTTCAACTTCAGATATAAGACCAAAGGTGAAAAATCATTTATAGTATGATTTAAATGCAATTGATATTCATTCAAATTGCAATACTTAATTGAAGGTTATTCCAGGAAAATCTCGAAAAAATAATTCATTCTTAGATTTTTCCGAGATAAAACATTAACAAATTATCCATAAAATGTTTGATATTTTTTTACTTTAATAATCGCCCGGTCACGTCCTCGGTAATAAACGAATGTTTTAATTAAATTTCGACGATAACTAGCAGATGTGCATCGAATTTTGATTGAATTTAACCCACCCCTAAAAAACGAACCCTGTGTAATGCTCGGTCATTTTATACCAATTGTGCAAATAAAAAAAAAAACAAATCAGAATAAAATATCTGTTCACCCTCCGGAACAATCTTCTAAATTAACTCCGAAGCGATTCATGTTGATGAAGAAATTATGCAAATTGGCGTAGAAATGAAAATAATAACCCGATTTGCGAAAGAATAACCACTGTCTTGAGACGTTGTGATATTCTAAAATGACGTAATTTCGAGTCACCGGACGTTATTGCGGACTGTGTAATATCAATTAGCAAAACAACAAACATTACTACTACCAACGAGATACTTCCGTGAAGATTAAGGAATTTGCCTTAGCCAAAGTTGCCGGATCTTGAACTATCCCGAAGACAAAAATTAATGGCCTCCTCGAGGGCAAAACATCGCTGTATACGAATCCGCCCATTAATGACAAAACATCCGAGTCTGAATGCATAAAATGGACACTTTAATTTATGATCGCATGTAAATTCCACGCCTGTGTACTTTCATTCCTGGTTCCGACGAGCGACGTTCCTCCTATACGACAAACATCGATAGAAAAAATACCAAGTGGAGGCATGTCAATTTTAACGTCTCGCCTCGACGGGCTCCCCTTTCTTTTCTGGGGGGCAAAAATAAACTTTTCATTCCTGATACGTCCCAGGGCTTTACCCTTTGGGAGGTTTCAAGCGAAAGTGAGCCCACGTTTGCAGGTGACAGTTGGGGAAATTCTTTCTGGAAATAAATGAAAATTGTAGAGAATTTTTGTACTGCGAAAAACTGCTTGTCGTATTCAAACAACAGTTGTCACAAGTGACTTTCCGAGGCGTTTGCCTTGGCATTGAAAATAAATATGGCCGTGTGTTTTTTATTCATTTTTGCACGCAATATGGCTTATGATTAAGCAAAATTTAAAAGAAAATGATAAAGGCTTTTCTAGATCTTTATAACATCACCAGTATAATGGATTTTATCTTGGGTTCATATTCAGATTATAGAAAAAATGTTCTTAATCTAGCAAATTTGGTATATGGGAAATATTCATTTTTAAAATCAATTATCTCTATTTTATTCAAACAATCCTATCTTAGCTATATAATATATTGAAAGCAATTAGAAATTATTATATAAACTATTATTTCCCTAAAAATATGTCCTATAGAGCAGTGGTTTCCAGCCTTTTTAGCCTCACTGATCACTAACTGGACTTTGTGCTAAATATTATATATTGAAATTCGTTGTTCAGGAAATAACTATTAAGTGCTTCAAATATCTCTGAACTGGTTGTCCAGTAAATAAAGCAAACAAAGTAGTTCTTCATGTAATTATTCAAATTTGCAATAATCCTGTTTTGTTTATCCTGAAAATCCGGTTTTGAATATAATTGAATTTTCATTTTCTAAAAAAATAAGAAGAGAGCGAGAAAAGGTTCTTCTCAGAAGAGTTTCTTCTCAGAAAGAGAAGAGAAGAACAAGGATATATCTTAAACTCAAGCAGAAATAAATGTTGAAGAGGATTGTGTAGAAATAGTTAAAGAAGATATAATTTAAAGAAAAGTTCAGAAGTTCATTAATAAATTGCTTCAGGAATCGGTAGAAAAAAAGTCTATCATCAAAACATTAAAAGCAGAATTTGCGCTATACGAGTCAACTAACCAAATAGGGAAAATGTTTAGAAATATTATTGGAATGTTTAAAATATATTCACCCTACTTTAATACTCAGCGAAAGGGTGTTTTCGTTATTGGGAAACATCGTCACAAAAATAAGATCATCATTGAAAAACAAATCAGTTGATGTATTATTTTTTCTGAAAACGTATTTCCCAAATCTAGCAGAATTTGTATTTCCTAAATCAAGCTGTATTCTTTTTGGCAATAATAACTACATTTTATGTTATGATTATTGATTGTTCAGATAATCATAAATTTAGCTTTAAAATGTTTGCTTGCATGTACCAATGATTATATTTTTGAGATTATATTGTAATACATTTAATATTGAATCAAATTCTAATAATTTTAATATATTCGATATTTTATATTTCTTAAAAGCGAAAACCAGTGAAAACCAGTTTCGTTCGAAAGCCGAAAACCGAAAACCGGCTTTAAAGAATATCGGTTTTTGTAAGCCCTAATCAGAATATCTTAAATATTTTAGTATTGCCAAAAAAAAACATGTGCAAGTTTACAGAACTACTTAAATAAATAAGCAGTAATAAATTTATGACTTCTCATTTTCAGATTTTTTCTTTGATGATATAATTTAAATATATATATATTTATATATATATATATATCTAATTGAAGTAGAAAAAAAGAAATATATATATTTTGAATAAATGCATTATTGCAATGTAAGCATTGAACATGGGCAAATAAATTTTAATAAAAGGCTTGACAATCACACTGCATACAACCTGATAAATTTTAAAATAATCTACAGTTGACAGTTGACAAAATTTCACAAAAAATCCAATTTGATCGGCGTGAAAACAATGCAATGGAAAAAACTCTGCAGCTCTCCAGCGAACCAAAACTTTCATCTAAAGCTTTTTCAATTTAAGCTCTGCTTTTCATTGATGGCTCGTATTTTCAATAGTCAAATAAATTGACATATATCTCATAGCTTTTGCGTATTGTCGACAAAATAATTAGCAGTTGGAGAGTCGTATTCACAACAAGATAATTGGAAATGTTAAACAAAGCCTCGCTGAAAACAAGCTACTAAATTGCATTTACCGAATAAAATTAGTCTTTTGCAATTGCAATCGCACAAAAGGATGTAATTCATAATGATTATTTTATTGACAATACACAATGGCCTCGTAAAGCCACAAAATACATAAAAGTACTAATAAATGGTGTCCTAAAAGCTGCCGCCATAAACGGTTATAAAAATGTTAACTGCGGGAATAATAACTGCGTCCAGCATCCCCCGGACATTATGTAATTAGACAGGCTTGTCAAACTATCCCAAAATAGTTGCCAAGTATCCAGACTCATTAATCTTATTAATTAATAAGCATTTATCAAATTTCACCAACGATATGATGCATACTTAGCGCGCCATCATAAAATAAAATTCGGCAAATCGAGCATTAAAAATTAATTTGGAATATTTGAAATTATGAAATATTTTCCTAGCACGCTTTTGATAAATAATTCCATATTTGTATTTAATGGCGAATAAAAAAAATGGCATTGCATAAAGTGATGATATGAAAACAGGTCTTCAATCTTCCTATAATGTAAAAAGCTCAAATATAGTATTATTCGTGTTCAAAACTTTTCGATCCCCTATGGTATACTACTTTTTAAATATAATATATTATTGCTAAATGGAATATTAAAATAGTTTTTCCATGTAAAAAATAGTAAGTTTCATACAGATATGTACGCAATATTACAATGTAAATATATTCAAATTTTGTTTTATGAAAGTAGCACAGTATCGCCTTTGTCATACATAAATTGTCACCATAAACATAATTTGAAGCCATCCAATACGACTATTGCGGCTAATCAAGCCTTCCTTACGTAGCGGAAAGCTTTCTAAATAATTAAGCTCCATCCAATCGCACACGATGCTTCATATCCAATTTACTCCTCGCAAAATAAAATCTTCGCCAATCTGCTAACTACAAGGACAAGTTTCGAGAGGAAAAATATATAATCAGGCAAAAAAAGCGATCGGATATTCCACCTTCGTAGCTTAGCGATAAGTAGACCTGGATATCCTTACCGGAGCATAAAAAGTATAAAGAGGTTCGGCATTATTAACCAAACACCGATGGAATTCCTTTTTAGTGAATTTTGTGATGCGTAATGGAATATTTCGCAAGGATCAAGTGTCATTTGATCCGACATGTGTCAAAGTTAATCAAAGGCAATGCGTGAAATTGATAGAAATCTGAATACATATAATGACACCAGAAAATGTATACAAATCATCGATATTGAAAGATATCAATATCACCCAATGCTAAAAAAATATAATAAGCACAAATCTATTGATTTTTGCTACGTTACTGAATCTATTTTGGGATGTATTTATAAGAATGCCTTGAAGAAAAATGTTCTTTATACAATATTAACAAATAATAAAAATATTCTTTATGGGTTGTGGCAATCCTGAATAAGAAATGCTCAAAACTCGTAAATGATCCCGCAGGGTAGCATTTGATATGTAAATATGCATATATGCTAAGACATACTAATCGTCTTTAAACAATAAAATATATAGGTCAAAAAACTTTTTACACTATTTCTAATATCTCTGAAAACGATGGTTGGAAAGTTTTTGATATTACGTTGTTTTATATAAAATTTTCTGGCATTTAAAAGATTAAAGTGAAAAAAATCCTATGAACTTATTCATGAGGGATTTGTTGATCAATAAATTTTCTATGATATATATTTTAGCTTAAAGCTTAGATCACTAAAGCCTTTTCGCACGATCAAAGGCGACCTTATTTAGAATGAAAAGAATCCTTCACCCTGGACACAAATCGCTGTAAATTCTTTTCCTTCATGGGATAAAAAAAATCATTTCAATAATCTAGAACAATGAATTCATTATGTGGCTTATGGGGTGGTCCACTTATCAAAGAGCTTTTCATCAATCAAGAAGGTATCTCCCGGCGCGGCATCCACGGCTCTCCAACAATGGAAAATTATTCATTTTCCGCGTGGTTTTTCACTTTCAAAGCCTTAATATTTTATTCTCCTACCCCTGATTACTTTTCCATACCCGCGTCGGGCGAGGAGCACCGTGGCCGAAAGACAAAGCGCGAAATTAGCGACTACAAAAGATTATGTGGGCCATAAATGTTGCGTGAAATTTTCAAATGCGAGAGACGAGAGGGGAATGTTTAAAATTTCAGAGGGGCATCTATTTACGGAGAGGTCGTGCAATAAAGAGACATTGCAAAAATATTTCGCGAGATGGTGGGCGAAAAAAGCTCGTTGTCGTAAATTTCTTAGGGGCATAAAAGCTCGTCGTGATATGTGCTGCGAGAGCGCCCGTGTCGAATCAGGAATGTTTTTGGGACTTTTGTCGGAACAAACAATTCGAATTTTTCATTTGGACGTCGACAATAGTAATCAGACCCAATTTAGAACCACCTGATCCGATATATTCGGATCAATTCAGATGAAATTCGAAAAAAAATCCCACCAAAACATTGTTTAACAGCGATCTTAATACAGAATTTTTTAAAAGCCTGTCAAAAATGTTATCTAATAAAAATGCAACAATATGGTACAAAATTATAAGGAAGCAATTAAATTAAGCTAGCCAATATGAAATAGAGCCTTCGTTTATATAAAAGGTAACCATTGCAACCACTGCTGCAACACAACACCACGCAAAAGCTCAACTCGCCTTCACGTGCTATAAATGGCATCAATAAGAAATGGCACAGTTTCTGTAGCCTTTAAATTGCTTTTATCGATCCCAATCGCTAAATAATGCAAGGAATACATACGTATATGATCTAAAAAGAACTTACATGCTCAGCAATAGTAAAACAACTCGTCTTACCTCGAATCTGTAACAAACAAAAAATACAAAATTAATTAAACAATGCTCGGTCCTCTTCAACCCAAATGACACTGAGAAACAGTTTCTTCAATTGGCAATGATTATTCACGGGGAACAAAGAAAGGCATTTCTCTTTGATAGGAATTATCTGCCCTCGGTAATCTCTATTCAACCCTCGTCTGTCTCCCAACACCATTGCGTTTAATCCTTCAAACAGTTTTGCAGGACTAATTTAGATTAACAAAGGACCAACCCATTATGCTACAAGCCTAAGTTCCGTGTACCAAAGCTCACGCCATTTGTAAGGATTCAGTTATTGGATATCGGAGCTTACAATTTGTCCGAAAATAATATTCATTACCGTCGAACCTAACGAAATGCTTGACCGAATAAATGAAAAATTTTACCCATACATATCAATACTCAATTAATGCTAACACAAAAATAATAACAACAAACAATTTTAATGCTCTTTGCTGGAATCCCTAGAATTTCAACAATCGTCTTTGGCTATCAACAAACAAAGAATCGAACCAGTCGAGAGAAGGGCTTAGGATTAATTGAATACCCAGACTATTCAATACCTTTCTATTCAAAATATGGAGCCTTTATACTTTGATTAATGTTATAAATCGAATTGTGGTCAATTTTTTAAATTAAATTTTCAATACAATACGATTTGATGTAATTTTACATTATTTCTAAATAATTCAGATGTAGTTGAGACTATTTTCATTCAAAAAAATATATATCATAAATCAATTTTTCATGCATTTTTATTGCATTAAAGCATTTTTTTTAAGGTATTTTTCTTATCTCTGTATATAAATCATTAAATTATCACTGCACAATAATTCCACTTGAAGTATTTTAAATTGAACTTTAATAGCAGTTTTTTATCTTTCATGAAAAACATTATAAAGTTGGAATACTAAAAAAATCAGTTGTCAGAGTGGAATTTATTAGGTTGTCCCATAAGTGTCTTTCGCAAATGAACACAGATCTAATCATAGCCATGGTTGAAGAAAATCCACAATATACTGCTCGCGAAATAGCTAACAAGTTAGAAATTCCACGAACATACGTCCATAATCATCTGACAAAATTGGGCTACATCAATCGTTCAGATGTGTGGCTTCCTCGTGAACTGACTGACTCAAATAAACTTCAGCGTATTTCAACATGCGATCTTCTTCTCCAACGACATAATAGCCAACCTTTTGAATATTTTTGTCAATGGAGATGAATGTTGGATACTATGAGAATATCCAACGTAAACGGTCTCGGATCAAGGGTACAGAAGCTTTATACCTGGCCTACATCCAAAAAAAAGTTTTGCTATGCATTTGGTGCATCTGGAAGGGAGTAGTTTATTATGAGCTACTTCAGCAAAGCGAAACGATCAATTCAACAAAATATTGTTTCCAACATGACAATCTAAAGGATGCAATTGCCAGAAAACGGCCAGAATTAGCGAACAGACGAGGCCTTGATTTTCATCACGATAACGCCAAGCCTCATATGTCTTTGCTCATCAGAAATAAATTATTATCATTTGACTGGGATGTTTTCACTGGGATGTTTTCCCTTCAGATTATTATTTATTTCTTTCATTGAAAAATTCTTCACGTGGTAAAAATTTTAATTCAAAAAAATGATATAAAAATGTACCTTGATCAATATTTTGCCAAAAAACCTGGGAAATTTTGGCAAAAAGGCATTATGAGGCTTCCGGAGAGATGGATAAAGGTAATAGAACAGAATGGATCATATATTATTCAATAAATTTTGATGTAATACAAATTATTGTTAATTTTTTTCTTAATATGAAAACGAAAGAAACTTATGGGACACCTTAATATATCCATATTTAGACATAATCGTATTATTAGACTTCAAAACATATTTTAAATTACTTTACAATATTATCAAAGTTGCTTTATCATCTTCTTCGAAAATTGATACTAAAAAATTTGCACCACAAAATCAAAATGTATATCGCCGCTAATAAGTCCAATCTATTCTTAAAGACAAAAACATCATTATAGTTTATAAAACGTACAGCGTCATCCAAGTGTAACGCCTAGATATTCGCACTATATAATGTTTACACATGACATCTTATCAAATGATATAAGCAATTTTGTTTTAATAGAAGGTTGTACAATTTTAACCATGGGCGAGTATATATTACAACAATACATTTGCATTATTCAAGCGAAAGAACGAAGAATATATTGTTTTCACACAAGTTTTGTTCATTGATGACGGTCATTTTACAATGGATGAATAATATGGAGTCATATCTGAGATAATGAAAATACTTGTCTTATTCAGACATGATATCTATACCCAAAAAATTTGTTTTTTATGCATTTTGGGCAGATGAAATCTTTGGGCCATATTTCTTCGATGATTTTTTGACCACATGTTTTATGTATTTTATTTATATTATCTATTGGATCAAATGGCATTTCATTCAGAACACCAATTTGAGATTTAATTAAGAATTATTTTGGTTGATTTCATATTAATATTGATATTTCACAGACTGAGACAATACAAATTTTTAGTATATGGATATCATTTATAGTTGTTTAAATTCTCATCATAAGGAACATGATTCAAATTGAGTGGTGAATAATCAGCCCTAATGGTGTAACATTTGGTGTGACAGAGGCAACAATGTTGATTTGTACGCCAACCGATGAAAGCCACTCGGCAGCGTGATACAAATCGAAAGACGCTTTACCATAACCAGATAAGAAAATCAATTTTCCTCGAGAATCGGAAATTTTCCGGTTGGCGTACTGAGGCAGCAGGGCTCGCCAACAGTGGTTCGCATAATGATAGCTACCTCTGGATACATTATTTGGAGGGCTTTTCAACGCATTGAACGAACGTTTTCGCTTGAATCGATAAGGAAATTGAATTTACATAAATGTGAACCTACATTTGTATTCCGTATACCGTTATTAATACATAGCCGCTGCGAGAAACTCACAATTTGGATCGTCCATTTTCATAAATTGCTTCATACATATTCCAGGCGCAATATTGTCTTATGTTTTCATAATGTACATTAATCTCAGTCCGTCAAAACTATAATAAAACATTTTGCCAAAGTCATTTTTCATCAAAGTTTCAACAAAGATCTGAATACATCTTACTCATAATAGTTTATTCCAATTTTATAAAAATTAGGTAATAAGTATAATATAGATATAATATACAGCCTTTTGCAATTTTAAAACTTTTTACTCTCAATGTTAAAGCTCGAGCTTTAATTTCAGCCTGTGCTTCTAAAAAATATTCAGAATTTTACTTCATTAATTAATAATTGATTGATCGTCTAAAATAATATGATCAACACTATTTTTTTATTAAACATTATTATTTAAGAAAAGATTTATATAAAATATTGTTTTTTTATAACAATCTGAATTTGCACCCAAGCCCTTATAATAATAGTCCAGGAAATATCCTACTATATCAACACTTAATTCACTTAGTTCACCTATCCAAATATCTCATTTACATTAAATATTCCATTCACGAAAATACCCTATTAAGGAGATCATAACCATTTAAAATAAGTGAAATTTTCTACAGTAATTGAAGACATTTTATGTAATAATTATATTGATAGTCCGCGAAAAATATAATGAAATCGATCAAAAAATATTCTAAATTTGAACATATTATATTTATAACAATAAGCTAATAACGCAATTATAATATAATATACAAAAGAACAATTTACTCCATTTCCATAACATTTTACAAAAAAAAATTGACTTACGCAGATTATATATTTGATTGAGACATGATTGATATTAAAAAGGCTTATAGTAAAAATATTATGGAGTTAGTATTTAAATTTGTATTTTAAATCTGTTATTTACACAACTACAATCCTTCAAAACAAATTTGCTAAATCAACCTTCAACGTCTTGTAAAAAATATATAGGCACTTTCCAATTTATGTGTTACATACAGAGTGCAGCAGGGGAACTTTCTTATTTAAAACATGCATCCTGAAGCGATAATGATTTCAAAAAAAGTGAAGTGGAACTCATATGAAAGAACAAAACCTAACATATTTTGTTATTTTGATTTAATAACGATCATATAATGTATAAGGAAGGAACGCGCATTACGCCATAGAGGCGTACTTTCCAGGCAAGACAACGTGCATTCAGGAATTACTTTAATATCGCATCCGATTTTTTTATGGGTGACATCTTGTTTGACATCTTAATTCCCTAGATTACACCAACTGTCCAAGGATCCTGACTTAACTAAAAAATATGCTTGGAAGACTGGAGAGAAGTTTTAAAACTCGACTATCTCAATGCATTAACCAGAACTTAAGCTACTTTAATTTTATAACTTTTAATATATATATATAAAAACTTTATATGTTTTTCTGTAACATGAATAAATAATTAAGTTTATATATTTAATATTGTTTGTGTTATTCATTTTTAAAATAAGGAAGTTTCTCTGCCGCATCCTGTATTTATTAAGTACAAGTTATTTTAGTACACGTACCCATAACATCTCTGAAGACAGATTTTAAGTAAATCTCAATCAGTCATTGTTATTATCCAATCGATGTTGAAATTATTGTTTCCATTGGCGTGAATTTAATTTGAAAGAGCGTAAATAATTTAGGTTTGTTTGCCAGCGTCCCTTTTATTAGAATCACCCACCACCCGGATACTTGAGCTTATCGATACTTTATAGGGTAATTAGCGTGGGTCGCGATAATAGATTGAATGTCCCTGTTTCGTTTAAAAGGAGTATTCAAGTAGACGGAATCTATGGCAAGTGTTCGGCCTGATAATCAATACGAAGCCTGACTTTGCAGGCTACATTCGTAGGGCTTCGCGTGTCTGTGCGAATACAGACGTACTGACAAACATCTAATGTACAGTGCCATTCAAAGTTTTTACTTCCATCGCCTAGGGGTGGTGTTGTCTACTTTTGTCACCCCATTTCGGAGTGTCGTTCGGTATTTGCATCGTCAACAGTGTGCTTTGACATTTTCGCTAAAGCAACATTGTATTGTACATGCATTAAATTATATTCGCATATAAAAATATTCAGCAATATATTTCAAGATCAATCATTCTGGGAATACAACAAAAATTAAACATATCGTTTTTTTAAATATCCACAAAATGACAAAAATATTTGAGTCATATTTTAATATAATATCTAAATATGTCTATATATAATATCTATATTTCATACGTTGAAAGCTTCAACACCTTGTTTCTTAACAACTATGATATTTAAAGACATAATATAAATGCTTTATATTTTTTTACAGTATATATTTGAAGAACAATTGATGTTAAAAGGGCATTCCATTACAAAAATCCCATTCGTTCGTAGGATGACCTTTGACTTATAAAACATTAACATTTGCATAAATATACAGTTATAAATAATTTTATTATAATAAAAATATTCCTCATTTAAATGGTGTTTTTCAAGAGGCTCATAAATAAAACATCGTAGAAAAAAACATGTTCAACCATACATTCCAGTTTGCGTCAGTCTCACCCGGATATTTTCCTTTAGGAGATCTTCCATGTGGCTCGCTAAGTCCTCCGGGATCTGTATCTTATTTCTTCAACTTTCATTCATCCAATTTCCCAATTTTTATTTCGTTTTTTCTACTCCACCACCCCATCAAAAAGTCCGTGCCATCACTCGTTTACTCCCTGTATTATACGGAGATGCTTCATCCCTATTCTTAAATTTGCGTAGGGTAAACTCAGTGAAACCGAAAAGAATTCCGACAAGAACCTTCAAAATTTTGCACATAATCAACGCGATTTATTTCATCCCCAATTGCGATATATATTGCAGTATGTTGGCATCGATAGCGAAATTATTCGGAGTGCGAATAAAAAATACAAAATCAAAGCAACGTTCGGATTGAAAAGGAAGCGGAATTTCAATCTACCCTGTCACGTTTTGGCAATACAAGTAAATTTACATATTAAAGGAGGAAAAGGAAATTAAAGGGAAATTTTCCCATCCATATTCAAAGGACCGTCTTAATACTACGTCTCTGCGTGTCAGTGCTACAATCTATGTTAATCAGTTAAATTTGTTAAGTACATTTTATTGTTTTTTCAACCTGTTCTTCACCAAGGTAAATTATCACATTTAAGCCTTTGATAAATGTACTAATTGCACTCTTATTCCTGAATAAATTTGATTTTTTTGTATGAAAATGTGCATATAACATTGATAAAAAGCGAAATTTAAATGCATCTAGATGTATCAATCAATTACAGTTTGTACAATCATAATCAAAACTACTATAGCAAATATGAATGAAAAAGTATACAGATATGATCTAATACAAGAAAAGCTGTTTGATGAAGATTTAAGTCCTTAGAAGATATTTAAACAGTTCTTGGAATGGGCTTATTTTCCCTATAATGGAAAGTAGCCAAAGTTATTCTCAATCCTAATCCCGAAAAAAATACACAATGTCAAATCATACAGATTTTGATAGTTTCAAATGTCCTCTAAATGCTAATGGTGAATAAATTACGGTTTATTATCGAGTAATCTGAATAAATAACTCGTAATCAATTGGATTTTAATATTTAAAATAATTGGCGCCATAGAGTATAGTAATAAGCAGAACGCACAAAATAGTTTGCTTTTTGAATATCACAAAAGCTTTTGTTAAAGTATGGCATTCTAGCTTACTCTTTAAAATCAGGAAGGTGGCAATTTTATATAATGTACCAAGTCAAAGCCATCCTACTATATTACATACAAATTCTCTGTAGCATACAGATAACCAACCTACCGATAACAGAAAGTACAACAACTAACAACTTTAACTAAAGACATAATCTTTAGCTTGATTTCATGATTGGAATAACGTATAAACATGGCTCAAGAAGTAGTATATGATGACAAACGAAAGTTAATCTGTCCTCAGGTCAACCTCAACGTAAATGCTATAAGTTAACCAAGTCTAATAAACTTTGTTTACAACAGTAAGATTTTGGGTGGCAGAGTTTAAACGAGGCTGTACGAGCTGTCAAGACGATCAGCGCAGTGGTCGATCTTATTTTATTGTCGCTTTTTTAATAAAAACCATGTGCAACTCTCGACTGGGTCTGTATTTTACGTTTTGTGCCCGTGGCGGGCGCTTGCTTTGCCACCTCCTTGTTACGGCCCTGATAGCCTACCACTTCTAAATATAGCAACTGTGTAATACTGCTATACAAAACCATCTTAAAACAAATTTCAATATACAGAATACGAGTCTACTTGGGATATTGTATCGACTACCAATATTGACACACTTCAGTGCATCCAATCCAAAGTGTTATGTACGATAGCCAATGCTTCTTGATAAATAATATGAAACATGGACATAGTAAAACAGGTAATATAGTGTTACAGTATTAGCTATCAGAAGAGATTTAACATGCACCCCAGCCTGCTAGTTGAAGAACAGACCAAACAAACCTTCAAGTTATCCATGACCTTGATAAAGAATTCTAATTCTGAATTTAAAATAAGCTTTATTGAAGAATATACTAAGTAATAATTTTTTTCTTGAAAAATTAATTTAAAACAGAGTCCAGAAAAATATACATATTTAATATAATAATTGATTCCATTTTAATTTCTTTGGATATTCAGAATGTTTTATTTGATAATAAAATCAGTTATTACGTGAGAATTTGATTAAAAAAAGCCTGTTACACAAGCATTCATTAATTTTCAATAACATGTGAGGAGCAATTTTTTTATCTTCCCTCTATTGCAGAGTATTCTTCCAAGAATAACAGACTCGATAATTGAGCGCTTATTATACATTAAAGATAATTTTAAAATGTAAAAGAGCAACTGTGGGTGTTTTACAGCTTGTTACTGGGGTATATATGTATTTTCTTTATTCGAAAAAAATTCTATAGAATTTTATTCAAAACTCCCGATATTTTTTTGCACGGATTTTTCACGGATAAAGTATCACCAGTATGATTGAATCTTTCATCTATAATTTTGGCTGATTTTTATCATGGAACGCGTTCTAAATATTAGGGGCATCGAAAAGTATTCACGTATTTTGAATGGATGTTTCCGTCATTGTATCCATAAAATGGAATCGACCCCAGAATTTTAATAACGATGCATTAAAATCCTTAATCGAGTTAGATTGACAAAAGGAAGTAACAAAATACGTGATACAGCTTGTTAACAAGACAAGGAAGTAGTTCATTTTTGAATCATATTGTAACTGACGATGAGAAATTGGTAATTTATACAAAACGAAAAAAATCAATGGCTTTCTCTAAAATAGTCACTAATTCCAGCGCCTAAGCCCGAAATGACAGTAAAAAGGTTATTTTATGCATATTGATGAGATATGCGATGAATATTTAATTATGAATTTATTAAACCAGGAGAACTATAACTACGCAAGTCTATTGTTTACAATTAGAAGTTTTGCATCTAAAATTTAAAGAGAAACATCTGTATTTATTCAACAGAAAATAGGCGATACTGCTTCATGATAATGCGCACCCTCATTAAGCAAAATTGACACTGGATGATATATGGGAATGAAACTGGGTAGTGTTACCGCATCTTCCTTACTGAGTGTGTATGAATCCTATCGTGGATCATTTTTACCTGATTTTATTTTGATATACAAGGAACGCGTTAAAAATAAAAAGACGCAATGCAAATCACAACCCTAATTTACTCCCTTGCGAGCTTGGCATATCAAGTACGATAATAATGTCTAGGTTGTTTTCTTGTTGGTACTATTTGTCACCGATATCAATGTACATGGTAAGCATAAATCTTTTCAACATCGTAGCCTTTGATATGGTAATTCGAGCCTCGCTTGCAATATTACCACTTTTACCACAACACAAATGCACGGGGGCGAACGCCCGCGCATTAAATCGACCACATATTTCGCGGGTAAATTAAAAACGCGCTATGTCATAAATATAAATTGGTCCCGGCTTTGTTTTTCGCATTTGTGCGAAGCTCCTCAATTATCCTCTGAAAATTACGCTTTTTTTAATTAATTCTCCACCTTTTCGCTCGCGCAGACACTTTGGAAACACGAGGCGTGGATAAAACGACCATTATTCCACTATTCCACGCATTTCTCTCGTTCCCGAAATAAAGAGAAGGAGCACTGCATGGATATCTAGAGATTTGGCGCTCAGAAAATTCATAATTTAGAGGAACGCAAGGCGGAGCGGGAAAAACTCTTAGCCTAATGAAAATTTGTAAGTTTTTTCGTACTTCAGCCGGAGGCGTCCCAAAGTGATTGTCATCCATTTCCTTCTGTTGGGCTTCCGGCGCTTTTTTAATAGGACTCATTATTTAGCTAAAGACACAACAGACCGCCTGGGAGAATCGACAATTAGCCCTGTGGGTTATGATAAATTGAAAATCATAAATTCATAAACAATACAGTCTGCCCAAAAAATCTTCAACCAATATATATTTCTAAATATACTTATAAATTGAATTGAATATTAAATCTTAACCCAATAATTTGATCAAATAAATCGACGCTTAGATATCTAAATAATATTACTCTTCCAAAAGATGAAGAAATTCATAAGATTACAATTAGATTATTTATTTCATGCATCATCAAATGATTCAAGAAGCTTGAATTTAAAGTCCCAACATTAGATAGCATCCCTTATAATATAATATTAATCAAGATTATTAATTAGTCCTATTCATTAAGTCCATTTTATCATGGTGATAATAATGTTGACCTATAGATTATATAATACATAAGAAGCAAACGACAAAAATATTGCAAAATTTTGTCACAATTTTCTGTCATCAACCCTATGATTTTGTATGAGCTCCACATCCTTCTTATTCGATTTATATTTACACGGTATCTGTGGAATATTCTCATCATATAAATCAAAGAAATTATAAAATTATGGCATAATTATCATGATAAAAATAATTTAAAAAAATCCCAAACTATTAAATTATTAACCTACAATATCGTATAAGATACATGATAACGATTTTGAATTAAAAATACAAATTATGCAATTAGCTCAAATTTAAGCATATGACCCAACATCTAAATGGTTCAATATATTACCGACAATACTGTTTAAAAATGAAAATAATTTTAAGAATAGATCTAACTTAAAATATGTAAATGTGATGTTATTAAGGATTGCTTTGACAGAAACGAATGTAGGCTGTACAAATTAAAATAAATTGCCAAAAATATCAAAACTTCCGCATTATCAGACTATCACCATATTGAGATATTTGCATTAGAATAGTTGTTGTTTTTAATTAAAAGATGGACAAAATTGCTTCCAAAGTAGACATAGGCAGCGAAAGGCTATTTTCACGATCGTTTAAAGTTTAATTTAGAATTTTGCCGCAATATTAAAGGATTATTAGTTTGCTTAAAGCCCCAAACTTGAATATGAATTTTAATCGAAATATATCCAACCAAAGCCTATACGTATCGTCATAAAAATGCTTAATAGATGTTTAATTGGACTATCAGGAAGTCAATAAATCGACTTCAAATATATGCCATATAAATATATACCTAATCAATATAATAAATATTTTGGATGTATACCTGAGAATAAAAATCCCGGATTTATATATTGATATTTTCATTGGGGAAGATACAGATAAATCGCTTGTATACAAAAAGGCTTATCTCTATAACAAAACTAATAAATCTGTTCCGACATCGATTACCTCCTTCGTAGCACAGACGTTCTTAGCTATATAACTTATATACGTTTCCAATCTCAGTAATTTTTAATAATCCAACCCCTTTTATGTGTAATGTGGAAGCGATTCATTCAGTAAAAGCAAGGAAGCATACAGAGATGCTTTCTATCATGAATAGATAATGGAAAAGGATATACGGGGAGGGAAAAAAAACGAAAAACTCTAAACGAATATATGAACGCATGAATAATGCGATTACAAGCACTTTTGTAATTAGAGATACCAGACTGTAATTTATGACGACAAATGAAACGACTCCGTAGATAACGAAGAATTGTATTTGCACACATGTTTAATAATAAACGGCTTTGTGCGGCTCGAAATGCGTGTTGGAAATGTGCGTAATTACGAGCAACAAGCTTTGAGGTGTGGGCTTTAATTTGTCAAGCTGCAGTGGAATTAGATGACAAATTCTGATTCATTGTTGGATAAAAATAAGATAAGATAGGGCTCAGTATGTCGTATGGACGTAGAAAATATATCGCGATGACAAAATTTAATCGAAATTCGATTCGCCTCCGTGGATAGAAAAAGGATTTAGAGGAATGGTTGTGAAGAAGGGATGGAAAAGTTAATTAATTATTAACAACTGAAAGTAATAAAGATTCTAAAAGAAGTTGAACATAAAAAACAACAAGCTTTTCTTTTCTATTCTTAAGGGGAAATTCTAGTCAAGACGTACAAATTTTGACATATTTATTGATATTTTTAAAATATTTTTTTTAATTATAAATTTATTGTAAAAAGTTTTAGGCTGTACATGTAAGGGGTAAAAAAAAGCCGTGTCCTAGTTGAAACAATTTCAACTTTTATAGTTATTTAAAATTTAAAAAAAAGGAAAAAATCTTAATTAATAATAAAGTTGCTTTAGTCCCTACCATAAACAAAAAAAATATTTTCAAAAAATGTTTAAAAAAAAGTCATTTTTGGTAAT
Source organism: Stenopsyche tienmushanensis (assembly GCA_008973525.1). Lineage (NCBI taxonomy): Eukaryota > Metazoa > Arthropoda > Insecta > Trichoptera > Stenopsychidae > Stenopsyche > Stenopsyche tienmushanensis. Next base: position 715,925 of record WACJ01000071.1, on the reverse strand, counting down.
ATTTTTTCATTTTTTTAAGGAATTTAAAAAAAAATTAACATAAATCTGGTAGGGACAATAGAGGATTATATAAGAAATGTTTGTACTATATTTAAAGAAAAACAATTAAATAAATCTTGAGATATCATGTCAACCGTGTTAAAAAAAAGTAGTAAGTTTCGAGAAAAACGTGTTTAAAGATTTCATTCTGATAAGACCGACTTAGAGGTCGCGTCACTAAAATAATTATAACTCCGTAAATAATTGGAATTTTGGAAAATTCTTTAGAGAATATATTCTTAAAGGTACAAACTTTGAATATGTAAAAAAAAAAATTCAAAATTCTAGACCCCCTTTAAAAAGCCATATTCGTTATTAAGCGTATTATATTCATTGAAAATTTGAAAAATATTACATGATATCAATGAAGATGAGAATTTAACAGTTATGCAAATTTGTAAAAAAATCGATTTAAAATTATGCCAGTAAGATTTCTGCATCCGTTAAAGGAAAAAAAACTACTTTAAATACTTGCTGAAAAAATCCGTGACCGGGAGTGGTTCCTAGAGAAAATGTTGTACCACATATAGAAGATGAATACCAAATCAAAATTGACGATATTGATATTCAAGATATCGAAAATATCGAACGAAGAAGGAGACGATCGCTTAATATAGGTTTTTTAAAGGCTAAGTCCAAAAATACTTTTGAGTCTTCCGATGAAGAAAATTCACAATCGATCTCGAAAAAAAGTCAAACGTTTAGAATTATTAGTGATAGTGATGATAAATGAATGTTCTATTATATGTATGTTAAGGTTTTAAACCGAACTTACATAATAAGGGCTCAGGATATAAACGGTTTTATTAACATTTGGTCAAAAAATGAATTTCCACAATATGTATCATATTATATAAGTCCAATCCTCGAGCTATATGGTTGTATTTATAGAATGGAAGTTACTTGTAAGATGGTATATATTTGAATAAAATGAAATGGACACCAATTTGAATCCCATTATGAATGCTTTGCTATCTTTTAATGGTCTTGTTTACGAGAAAACTTCTTCTGAAGTTATTTAGGTCATCATTGAATCATTCTGTCAGACCACTCCTTCGCTGATTTTAATTCGTCCTTCAGTCACTAACGATTCCGAGAGGAAGTGCTCCGATTTCATTAGCAGCAAGAAGCATCCATCATTGTGTCGAAACGCCAAAATTCCATCCCTTTTCCCAACTCAACACAACAGAGAGAAGCAAATTGCTTTTCGTTCGTATTTCATATCCTGCCTGGTGGCATTTGCACAAACATGGCACTGAAGATTCCAGCGAGGTATAAAATCATAGCACGGCAATTAGAGTAATTGGTTTATTAATCACCATCCTCATGTGACGGCAATGCTCCAGTAAAGGGAATTTAACGAGGCGAAAGACCGCGTGCAGACCGATTATGTATAGAAAACAGGGACAGAAAACAATTCGCGGTGAAATATTCCGACCCGTGACCCGACCATCCTACATCTCTTATCCTTCAGCCCTGGGACCCTTTTTCGACCTTTTAATCACCCGTTGTAATACATCGCGGGATGCTGCACAACTTTCGCGCAGGAATTCCTCACCCAATTTTAATTATTTTCAGATAACTCTGAAACATTCCCAATAATAATTTGTAGGGGACTTTCAATGGCAGAGGCTCAATTTCGAACATGGGTCATAAATTGAGTTTTAGACTGGTTTGCCTTCTGTGACGTCAATTAAATTGTATGAATGTTAAATTTGGGCTATCAATTAAGCGTCGGAAACAATGTTGACCCATAAATGCAAAACATGGCTATTCTGCTGCAGAATATTATATTCCATTTCACTTCTATACCCTAAAATATCTTACAGTAACCCTTCTGCAATGTAAGGGTACGAATTAGGGATTCTGACACTCAACACTTTTCAGTGGTCCCAAGATTTTCCGGGTTTTCTGGATATTTGGTATTCTACTCATATTTTAAAAATTCTTAATTTAGTTTCAGATAAAAATACACTCAATGATTATATTTTATTCAATATTTTTTTGAAATTTTTAATGTCAAATTCATTATCTTCAAACTTGTTGACATCAGCCTCGAAAAAATTTCAATCAACATTTAAGTGAAAATAATGTATATTAAAATATTTACAACTCATACCTATTCCAATATATTAACAAATACACTGTACCCTTGTGTTACACGGTGCTTCTATAACGCAATTTGATTTTACACGGTCGATGAATTGTAACATATATTTGTATAATGGTTTTAGAAAATATTTCAAATAAAAATACTACATATAAAATTTCGACATCTTTCTGCATTAGAAAATTTTGGTCATCATCTTCGGCACGATCGTTCATCATTGCCAAATATAGTGCTCTAATAATCTGGATAGAAGATTATAATGACACACATATACCTTTGGATGGAGTATTATTAAATAAAAATATCAAAAAATGTATAAAAGTCCAAAAAGTATCAATCATCCGTCATGTGAAGAAAAATGATCATTTGTAAGATTTTAAGAGGCGATATTCTATATAAAATATTTTAAAGTTCGAAAAAAATAATGTGTAATTTGCTGACTGATGAATCTACCAAAATATATAGAAGTGTAGAATTGGCCGATAATTAGGATATAACTTTTGATGAAAAGAAGTTTAAAATTCAAGAAGAATTTACAAAGGGCCTCAGTCCCTAACCATGAAAGATGTAATGATTTAAATACTTAAAGAGATAATGCAAAGATCATTTTAAGCATATTTGTAAGCTCCATGCTTAATCAATGCGACTTTTATTTATTTCAGTAGTGAAATATTATTTTTAATCTCGTTTTTAAGCATGTTATAACATTTTACAATATATGTGCAGTAAAAACTATGCTTTAAATTTAAAGGTCTTAGTTATTTACCTTATGTTATTCACAAAACGTTAATCAGATGCTGCATACCTGTAACAAAAAAGAAAACAAACTGTAGATCATTTAAGAAGAAAAACATTTTTAGTTTATTAGTTAATTATTTTATTCAACCCTCAAATACGAAAGGTTGAGAACGGAGTTACCCAAAAAATAAACATAAAATAGGGTGATAACTGAAGAATACCTTTCCATCAAATAATTAATAATTGGTTGGTTCTTTAATATCCAACACCCTAATTAAATTAAATATACATGGTATGCTGAATAAATAAATTTGAATAAATACCAACCCAAATATCTCTTATTGATATCCAATAACTATTGTTGTTCAATGATTAATTAGGTATTGAAATAATAATATATTTCTATGATAGAATCGCCAATGAAATTTTGATAAAATGACTATTATAATTTCTCCACCTTTATATAAATATGATTTAGTATTTTTAAATTTGTAATTTTAAGACATGCAAAGCAAATATTTTCGATATATCAGCGAATTTAACAATAAAGATTGATCATATATTCTTGCAAACATTTGTCTGACGAAAAAGTAAGTAATCCGGGAGGTAATCAATCTAATTTTGATAGATGTGGGTGTTTCTATTGACGTGTCAATCTATCAGTAACCTCATTGATCTCGCAATCTTTTCTCGCATTTCATGCGAAAAAATACGACCAAACCCGAAATTAATTCAATCAAATATGTCGATATTAGTTATGAAATTATTACAATTTTCAATCGGCGTTGTTGAGATTTTATACAATCACACGTATGGCGGGATATGGAGTATATTATATGTGAAAACGAAATTAATTTTATCGTATATTGGATATTGAATTTCCCAGTTTACCCGAATCTCCGGAGAGAAATGTATCATTTTTCATCATTTTTTTCTTCACAGCCGAGAAGCGAGTGGATGTTCCGTGTATATTTCGGATTATTAAATCTAAAAAGGGAAATAATTTTTTTTCCAGCAGATTTCATCTCGCATTTGTCAAGTCCTAGATCCGGAGACTCGCAATAAAATCCAATCCGGTCTCGATGTTTTATTTAAAAAAAAAGAAATACTTCAAAACTTTATCGATGCACTTTAAATTAAATAGCCCAACCCCTAAATGTACTTTATATAATGGACGCTTTTAATGTAGGGTGAAAATGGCAGTATTTTCGTACAAGCATCGAATAGATTAAATATATTTGGACGGAAGCCAAAATTGCTGAAATCAATTGAGTACTCTGCTGAAAATGGAACTGCGAGATTCTTCTGTAAAATCTTGTACTCAATTTATTCAGCATCTAAAATAAGATTTAATTTCTATGATAATTTGTTTTTTGTTAAGATAATCTTAAATTTTTGTTGTAAGAATTGATTTCACTTTTAGATAAAAACTATATATTTATACTAAATTAAATATATTTATAGAAAATTCCATCCAATTTTCCATGTCATTCTCATCAATTTTCGCTTCAAGTAATACTATATTGTATATACTTCAAAATATTTTTTGAGACTTAGTATAACCATGTAGATGTGTTTTTATTGTAACATAATTGTATCACAATGGATTGATACACAATATTTTTTTAACTAGGCATAAGGTGAATGAATTAACAAAATATTTATCGTTACCATCTTTTTAACACGCTAAAGTCCGTATCTGCATTAACGCGTAATCTAAACTTGAAATAAATGACACACCAACTTGATATAAATTTAAATTTCTTTCTAGGAATGACAGTGCATAACGGTGTCAATATTTTAATCTTAAAAAATATATGTTAATATCACTCGTCAGCAAAATTTGTTATAGAATATGTTCAAATATATGTCTTTACATAGAACCAATATACTTCAAACTACGTACTTCAAAATATTAATAAGATATTCTTAAAATTTAAAAAAATTATCTTTGCGTATATCGATGCAATAAGCTATTTTGAAAGCTTTAGTAAAATTCGTTTTAATTTATTTGCTATTTTAAGAATTATATCAATTTTACTAAAAGAGTGACCCGAACTCCAGGCGAAATTTAGTGCGGAACACCCGGACTGTTAAGTGTTAAAATAAAATATTAAGAAAAAAATAGTAGAACTTCACAAATTATTATCCAAAGCCAACTAAATATAATTCTATTCAAATAACACTTGGTTTGGCACCACGATCTGAAATTTAACATATCGCAATAAGATGATGTAACCAATGTTAAGTCTTGTTCTGTATTTTTATCGTGAAATAATATGTATACTGATTAAGTGATATTCGTTCCATTTTTTGTCTTTAATATCGAGTTTCATACGCATATTGTACCGAGACAATAAGTATGTGCTAAAATGTGTAATTTGAAACTAGCTTTCGATACAAAGCTGTTTCAACTCAGACCAAAGAGCTTTGAATCCTCCAACGAGATATTTTAAGCAATAAGAACCTAGAACCAATTCTGATGTTTTGCTAGCAAAAGGTCTATTTTCTATTTACGCACACATACAAAGCCGTTTGCGTAATTGACAATAAAATAGGTTCCACTCTGTAGTTTACACACGAAGCTACGCGCCCTGTGACAAATTGCTTTGCATTCAATGTGATTAATAGATGTTAATTATTGCCTTGCTCTCTCTGGGTTCTGCTTTTGTGCCATTGTCACCATCGCTCGCTGCGAATCTGGGACAACCGGCTAAAGCTGGAAGTAGTCCCGATTGTCTGCCATGAATTGGAGACATCATGAGAGCAATTGTGCGAATGCTGTGTGGAATAATTGTTGTATCTGCGAACACAATCAAAGACACTTGTTCCGGTAGAATTGTTTTTCTCGATCAACGTTCCCAACAACGTACAAAATGCATTGTCGTGCTTTGTGCAGGCCCAGGATGGAAGGCACAATGGCAGACATTTTGACATTCAATATTTCGCCGACTTACAACGAAGTTAATTTACATGACAACGTCGACGACTGACAACTCCAACCATAGATTTAGACTTCAATATTCAATTAATTCAAAGCGCAGCACTCAATATTGTTCGCGGAATCGAATAAAAAGCGGATAAGAGTCAACACAATAACGATAGTCCCGATGTTGTTTTATTTTCAAAGTTCTGCGAAGCCCTAATTATTAATAAAAACATACAAAAAGTTTCCATTAGTTGTACATAAAAACTTTTGATGCCTAGAACTAGTCAAAAACAGAGAGCCCCCGTAGGATTTTCCCATCAAAAAAGTTCAATATACATACAAACTTTCAGCTATCGATCTTTTTTATGAACGCAGAAGATTTTCAGCATGTTTTTCTTCCCTTGGCTTACATTTTATTGTAAAAATATTTTTAAAAAAATTTCCATCAGCATTTTAAAAACTCATACATGATATCATACTTTATTAAAATCTTTTGAGTTTAATTTAATACCACACTGATCACATAATCTGGCATAAAAACGAGTAAAATATATAATCTTTCATATACAATCTTTATCTTTCATCGAATAATGTGTTTTTATATAGGTATTTATCAAACGTGGCTATATTTTTTACAATTCAGAGAACATAACTTATTAAAATTATCTTGATTGAAGTTTGTAAAACTCGATAAGTTTTGAAAGTTCAAACTAACGAACCATTTATATCTTCAAGCATGAATTACTCGAACTGCCCAAGCTTTAAAATCGTTAAAATATTTCTTTTTGTGTATATTTTAAGTTATTCGTCTTTTGAAAAACTTCAAATAAGTTCTGATAAAAATAAAGAATTTGATATTCAACAGCCAACTTAATTGATATAAGTATTTTATTAAGAGTTTAGAATTCTAGTTTGCTATTATTAATGACACTCTATATTAGATATAAACGATTCTCAATCAAATCTTTAAGAATTTTAAAGACGAAAAGACATTTAATATAATTTGGCATCCAAGCTTACTCTTTACAATTAGGAAACATGTACTCTTAAACTTCTACTTGGTACTTAAATCTTATCTTATAAATTAATATAAAATATCAGAATTAAGCCACCACGCATATAAACTTCCAATAGATTTAGTTTTGTACCTCATATGTATACAGTCGACTTTTCAACAAGAGAAACCACAAAATCTGATATTTTCGATCAAAAAATATGGCTATACTAACATCGCACTATAGCCCCGCAATAGCCCCTAAATCCCTTAATGGTTGCACCTTGCCATAAAGCACGAAAACCAAATATCTCTCTGAATAATAAAATACCGCTTTACAAAGCCATCCTAAAACAAATTTCATTGGATGCAGCTCAGGAATACCACATCATTTTCCATTATTGAAGCTTCTTGATCGGAATAAAAAGATTTTGTGTAGAATTCCTCCTTGTTTTGTAATACATGAACATTCTTTAAAAGCCTTTATTTTAATAGAATAGATCAAAAACAGAATACGAAACTATGTTTGCAAATTAATACAAAACATACTCTCAGTCTGGCATTTCTGCGAGGAGAAAAGGTTTGATATTACATACAATATTTTTATATCAAAAGTCGATGAATGATAATAACAGGGTGCGGTAGAAAAACTTCCTTATTTCTTTTAACTTATTTATTAAGCGATATGCGTCGTCGGCCATTTAAAATAAGATAGTTCCCCTGCCGCATCCTGTATTTATGCCAATGTTAAATTATCTTAGATTAGAAATGAACCCTCTTAAAGTCATTGAATAACATCAAAGCAAATTTATGACTAAAATAGCTTCAATACGTTATTTTAACGGGAATGGTAATAAGCTTTCTCCAGATTGCGACCCAAGCACTAGAATTGGTTTAAATTCTAATCGCACCTCAAGTCTTCCTTCATACGATTAGAAGAAATAAGTTATGGAATCAAGCGCTTTCTTGAATATCTAATGAAGGCATTCGACAGAGACATTCGAGAACGGAACTTTACACCCCTACACTTCAATGGAAATTGCCCCGCGACTACACACATTTTTCCTGTTTATTCCCGTAATTATTATTAGATGTAATAAACGACGTCTTTTTAACTCTAGATCCTTTCAAAGGAACGAATTTAAAATAATTAGACGGCATTTGTTGGATACAATCGCGTTTCTTCCAAGATATAATTTTGCGAATCTTATTAAACGGATTTCTCATACTTATTCGCACACTTAGCTTACTAATTAACCTGCTTACTTACAAAGAGGTTTATTTCTATACATTATTAAGGGCGTTGTTTAGATACGGGAGTATTTAAATCTTATATGAAATCTCAGGTGAACCACCCTCGGGTTAAATCCTAATATGGCCTATATTTAACAATTCCGCTGAGATCGCACAATTCAATAAATTTCGATATTTTTGTCTGAAATTAATATGCAATTGGGTTAAATTTGCAATTGCTATAGTTTCTGTTGACATTGTCAAACTATGACGAATAGTTTTCGCCGACTTATCCATATATGGCGAAATGTTTCCGGTCTTTGCCGTAAATCAACATATGCAAACATTGTTAGCAAGAGTAACTAAGGATTTTATGGAAATAAGTTGACGTCATCATCCAGCCCTTAATACAATATTCCAACAATGTCGAGGAATTTATACAGGTAGGGTCAAATTATTGTTTTTACTGTATAATCGGTTCCGCGAATTTATATAATATACATTTTTCTGATGAAATTATTGAATTATAATAGACATTTTAAATCATCGAGGTATAAGCTTATGTATATAACAAAGCGGTAATATTATATAAAAATATTTAAATTAGAAGATTTATCCTGCAAACTTGGAATGCTACTATATTAATTGTATATATATATGAAAAATGTATAGGGTCGATATATCGGTCGGACCCAAAAATATTTGAAAATTTAGTAATTTTATATCCATCGTTATAAAATATAATTCTCTATATTATTCGATACATCTTTCTATCGCTTTGGTAGTCCTCTGATCCCTTTTTTGTAAAAACTTTACAGCCTAGAAGGAAAAAGCGATTTTAAATGTATTTCCACTTCAGCTGCATTTTTCTTTCATGCTGTGCTCTATGGACCTGAAAAGGTGGAAATCCATCGGGGCGAGGTCCGGTGAATATGAAGGATGCGGTAACACTTCCCAGTTTAATTCCCGTATTTTATCCAGTGTAAAATTTTGCTTTATGAGGGCGCATCGCAAAGCAGAATCGTTTCTTTCTGTTGAATAAATACGAACGCTTCACTTTTAATTTTTGTTACAAATCTTCTGATCATCGACAATAAACGTTGGCAGTTATAGTTGCTTCTGGTGTCAATTATTCATAATGAATTATTCCACCCATATTCCATTATAAGCACATAAGAACCTTTTCTGTGGTGAATCCGGGCTTGGAATTGGGGATTCTTTCCGAGAAACCCATTGATTTTATTCATCTTATATTATCGTAAATGACCCATTTCTTCTTAATACATTGTCTTGGCTATCGAATTAACGATCATTGATGATTTTTGCAGCATATATTCGATTCATAAATAAAATCTAATGATGTACATATATTAGCGATAACTCAAAATACAATGGACAAAAATAGTTATAGATGTAAACGATAAAGTTGTTAAATATTTTAGTTTAAAAATCACAAAAAAAGCTTACATTTGACTGAACAATCGTTTTTGTAGCAATTCTATGTATCGTTTAACATTTTTAGGACCTTATCGATCGTGTTTTAGAGGGAGTTTAGCTACAATTGAAAATTGCTCGAAAGGGATAATATTGTTTTCGATCTCATCCAGAATTTCATAATCCATAGATTTGTTTGTGTTGCCAAGAGAGGCCGCAAATTTTAATTGAATCTTTCGTTATCTTTCGCATCGTTTGCATCTTCTTAATTTCAGAACACATAAATCTTCCTATTCTCGAACTCCACGCATAAAACGTTCGGCGTTCCACAAATATTTACCCATATGCGGCACATAAATTTCCAGCACTCCTTAAACCACCACCGATAAGCATTGCCAGGATCATTAAATCGGTCCGAGGATAACAGAACATCGGCCATATTTCATATCCTCCAGAATATATTTTTCGATATTTATACGAAATGCCCGCACCGTTTGGCCAAACATCACATTTCCTATCAAAGCCTCCCCGTTGCGGACCGCAGTCGACCCTCCAGCCCAAGGAAATACGACGACGATGGGGTTAATTTTACCCCTTGTTCTATGCGTTCGTATGGAGCATTTTTAGTATACGCACACGCATTTCCCTATACACAGAAGACGACCCTAGATAACGTCAGCAAAATCGGGAAAATGAAACGTCAAACCTTATTACGCAACAAACTTGATTCGCTCTATTAACTTGGCAGGTCTGCCGTGAAAATTGCTTATAACAAACTTAAATGGGAATCCATTAATATTAATACGTGTTTGATTTTTCATTTATCAGTCGCTTTTTGCCCTAATGAATATGGTTCGCAGAATAGTTATCGATCGATCAAAAATTCCATAACGATAACTAATATAAGACATCCAGGCATTAAATTCAATCGATCAATAGACGAATCAAAACTCATTTATATATCCTTCCCGATACTAAAAAAAATTGAGAGCGTTTATTAATTACCAATATCAATTAAATGGATAATAGATAACAACTAATTACAACTAAAGTGGTATTACAGAATGGACTTCTTGAAGTATAGATACAACATAATAGACCCTTCTGTCGTAAAAACGACTAAACGGCTACGATCAATGCCCATATAGGGTATTTCTAAATCACTTCTATGCTAATTAATTAAATTATCTTTTCAATATGCCTATTTTATTGTTTTCTTATTGCCTTCCACAATTGGTTTAGATATAAAAAAGATAGAAGATCAATGAATGAGTGGAAATTTTTTAATTATTCAGAAATCATATTATAATTGTCGTTGCAAATCTATAAATCAAAGATAGACATGCTCTTTTTACATTGTTTTTTTTATTCTAGGGTATAATGACACACCCTTGTCTCATCCCTTGTCATGATAGAGTTCAGAAAAGCTACTTCCTCCTGTATAAAATGATCCAAAAATTCACGGGCGGTCTCTCACACACAATTTCTTATAACCAAGTTTTTCTGTCATAATATCACCTCTTAAAATCTAACCGTCTTCGTGATATGTTGTCAACTCATCATTTCACTAACATAAACTTCCATGAGCTTCTGATGGATATTCGAAGTGGTATTGTTCTTCAAAATCAAAATAAGGATGATCGCGCGGATCTTATATGTAAGAGTGGTGGCAAAAACGCGCGACGACTTTCTCCATCGGAAGAATTTATTGTGACTGAACAAAATGGCCAATAAACACGCAAGAGCAAACAAACTGACTATTAAGATCCCTTCTATACGTCAGGTGTGCCAACTTAAAAACAAAACAAAAAACCAGCCTCAGAAGCCTTTGTAACCTTACTTTTTAGATGAGCCTCATAATAAAGACTTATTTCATCGTTTGTCGTCCATATATCGCGTAAGTCTCCTTGGGAACATACTAGTTCAATTATCTATTTAAAAATATTTCCTTAGTCTTACTTGGTGCATTCAATTACATCATTTTTGCGGCATTTTCAATTGCATGATATTTTTAAAAATAAGCTGTACAATTTTGGACACGCGTCTGTAATACCGACCGATCGCTTTTTGCGCATGAGAGGAGTCCTTTGCGCATAGCCTTGACTGCGGAAGGATGTCCTTCCCGCAGCCAGATCTCTCTTTCTTTCTCTCGTATCGAATAAAGTGTTATTTAGAGAGGAGAGTCTTTCTGTTCGACGCCCGTCTATCCTCATCTATCCATCCGGCTACATCATGACTTGAACCATCGTGGACGGCCATTGAGCACGTGGAAACGGGGAGCCGCCTGGGGACTGCCCCGAGAGCACCCCCACTCCTATGTTACAATATATATATACTATCGAATATAAATATGAAATATAATAAATACATTATTCAGAATTTCATATGGTGTACCAAATACATATCATGGTAAGGGAAAAATTAAATAGACAAACAAATTTGTCTCGATGGCTAGATCTTGGATTATTATTATTAAGATTCGGATTTACATCCAGATTGTTAAAAAAATATATAAACCTTTCATCGGATTCTTTAAAAGTCTATTAAAATATTGAGATGCATGAAATACTTTCGCTTTTTTAATATTAAATGTATAGAGCCGAATCGAAGTTTGTACCCAATCGTGAAAAATTCGCAACTTTAATACGCACGTCCCTTTTTCGCGAATTGAAAATATTATTGAAAGCGGAATTTCATATATTACTTTGCACAAAATTTTCGGCTTATATTAAAAAAAGAGCGTCCCAATCGGGAAATCTTTCCAATATTCGTCGTTTTATTATCTATTCAAAAATATAATATCCGGAGCATAAATATTTTCCATTTCAGCGGGCTTCCCCGCTGAGGAAATGATATCATCAAAAGAAAAACTTTCGGAGGGGGGGGGGATGCAAAAAACTTTCCAAAGTAAGGCGATTTTTTTTTGACATCAAGCGCGATATACTCAATCTATGATGTACTGCTTTGATTTACGGCCTCGGGGACGTCAAAATTAAAAAGTCGATCGGGCTCTTCCATAATAAACGGGCTCGTAAATTATTTTTGGATTTTACGACACGAATGTCAGATGTGATTTTTATGGACGGCCGTTATTCGTCGAAAAAGTATCGGGAAATGTTGTTTTTCGCCGGAAAAAGTTTTCTTTTATGTATTTAGTTTCGTCGAGTTTATATTTTTACGGCTTTAAAATACACACCGCTTTTATATTGATAAAAAATCTTAGCACTCCATATCGATAGGTATCATATTATCCCATGGCAAATATGGCGAACAAATAATGTCTAAGTGCTGCCATCTAGTAGTAAGTCATCAAAATTATTCGACGTCTTAATAATAATGGCGGATTAGAACTTTTTAATTCGATATATGCACGACACATTTTCGTTCGAAAAAGTTATAAAATATTCCTCATTTAACCCTGTCGCGTGACATAAATTTTCATCGTAAAGAAATTTCTCACCAGATGTTGGTAAAAACTTAAGGCGTTTTTATTGGGTTTCTTCCTTCTTCGTCGTCTATGTGTGCTCGATAATAAAAAGGCGGGTTATTTAAGGGTTATATGTAAAATCGAGGACCCAAAGTAGAAAGCTGCGAGGAATAAATAACGCGAGTAAGGAGGGGCGAACGGAAGCCATTTTGGGCATAAATCGCCGCCCATGCAAAACACGGTTGTGAAAAATGTCTGACATTTGCCCGCTAATTGTATATTTTTTATCGCAACTTTTTAAACTGTGGAGCCATTTACAGCCATGAATGTTTGTGACAATCGAAAAACGATTATGGACATCATTATTCATGCTGAATTTACAGCGGCCAAATTGCGCCAGTGACTTGAGGAAAAAAAACTTGTATATCATTCTAATTTATAACAAAGAAATTTTCCGCGTGACCCCATATAAATTGGCGATGCTCAATGGAAAATCACGTTTTTCTATGAATAATCACATGAAATATTATGATTTCATCCGTATTTTTATACCGTCGATAAATCATGATGTTCTCTATTTTATTTTGCGTCGTAAAATTGTCCAAGCTTCGGAAGACTTGATCAAAAATTTCCGATGGATGTAAGAAGAAAACCATCGACAAGATGAGACTTGGCAGTATATAAAGGGTTAAAGCACCTGTATAAACGACTGAATCATAAATGAGAGTACAAGTTTCTGTTACGACACACTAAACAAGAAAACGTGTCATATGACGATGTAGCCAGTTTATATTTTGTCAATAAACTGTAAAAAATAATGAAAGAAAAAACGCCTAAAAAAAGCATGCTTATGGCTTTATACATTTGTTAAGAATAGTTTCAAAAAAATGAAAAGAAGCTGTTGAAAGATGCGAATAGAAACCCTAAAACGGAAAGAGTTTTATTTATAAACACATCATATGATATAGAAATAAATACAACCATATACAAAGGCAAAAACGAAAGTGAAAGCCATTTCTATGTATTTACTCCCATCAATAACCACACAAGTTTATCGACGTCCAAGAAACACTATCCCCAACATTACTTCTAAGGGCACCATGTCTATCATGGGATGTAGGCGATCTCCATAGCAGATTTATCTAGGAAATAAATTTTATTTGTGGTGTATCCCCATAGCATAGAAATATTCTGAGTGTATTAATTAGATCCTGGAAAACATTTTAATCCTGATATTACAAATTTGTTGATATTAAAATAATATACAAAATATTTCAATAAGGACGCCTAAAATTTGTTAAGTTATAGTGGTCATGTTATTAAAGCAATATTTGTCAATTTTTTTACTAACCATGGCTTGCTTGTCACTCGCTATCTCTTACATAGTCGACCTTAATCAATATATGGAGCATGATGAACCTTACCGGTTCGAAACCTAGAATATTTAAGAACAGAACAAAGACTTCTATGTCGTTTTTGAATCGCCAAAATGAGATGATCAACTTGAAACAGGAAGCCACTCAGTCTCGAATTCACTCGGGTAAGTTGTACGGTAACGGGGAAACACCCTCATTTGGTGTAGGAGCGAATCCGAGATGCATTTAGCGAGGAAAGGACTGGACTCTTTGCACTCCAGAAATCCATTTCCATTAGAGCCAAAAAGGTCATCTAGAGTAGTTTTCTACTGTCTTCCTTAGAAAACTACTCAGTCTTTACAAACCTCCCACACTTCCTATCGAAACGATCGCGAAAACGTTCGTCAATACGTTCATTCAGGTTACCCGTTGGGTGAGCGTTCGAAATAAAACTCGGTGGTAATGCTACCTTCAATGTCGAGTGAATGAGGAGGTGAATGTATGATACAGACGAGATGGATGTAACCCCTTCCTGTGAATGAACATTGAAGAGGCCCATGGTATGCAGTGAACTGTTTGTGGATGATTTAGTATTATATGGCTATATGATGGATTTAGTATCAGAGCTCCGTCCGAAAAACGTTCCGCGAATTATATGATTTTTGCTGAGTCAACTATTCGGAGTTTGGTGTCCAAATTCAAGTCAATTAGTTCGATAAATAATCAGCCAATATCCGTACGTTTCGAAACGTAATATCTGCTGAAAATATCACTGCTGTGCGTATGTGCGAAAATATCCGAGGCAGTCAATATCTTGTCGTTCACATGAACTTGACTTTTCTACGACTTCGACTTTGCGTCTGGACTTAGGTCTGCACCCGTATAAAATCCAACTGACGTTGTAAATAAGATAATTAAGCTGTGTGTTTGCTGATTAGGTTTTGGAGAAGTTGGAAGTTGACCCAAATTTCGCCAAAAAAAAACCATCTTTAGCGACGAGAACCATTTTAGGATGAGTGGATGATTAAGCAAAATTATCAGATTTGGAACGATACCAA
The DNA here is from genome assembly GCA_008973525.1 of Stenopsyche tienmushanensis. Taxonomy (NCBI): domain Eukaryota; kingdom Metazoa; phylum Arthropoda; class Insecta; order Trichoptera; family Stenopsychidae; genus Stenopsyche; species Stenopsyche tienmushanensis. Next base: position 700,608 of record WACJ01000071.1, on the reverse strand, counting down.
TCTACATGAAATACACCAACTGTCTACAAATCGATGATAAGTAACTTCTTGTGACCTGAACTAGATCATTTGAATTCTGATGACATATGGTTAAAAATTCAGTCAGATTTATGCGACAAATTCAACGTAAAAAATGGATATATTTACATTTAAAAATCGAGCATTCTTATTGTAAGACCCTATAATTTAGTATAAGAGTATTAAGGTCTAATCTACTAAATTAAAATATTGAAAGTCATTGAAAATTAAATAAAATATTTATTTCCTATCTAATGCAAATTCATATGACCTTAACAGTACAGGAACTATAACAGTACAGGAATTTAATATGAACCTAAAATTAAACCCTATTTTTTTTAAATAAAATCTTCTATATCAGCAGCTGTATCCATATAAATGATTAGTATAAAAAATACTGTAATATATATTTAACCTAATTTCCTTGATTTAAAAATAGTATACAGGAAAGTTTAATAAATGTTCATAGAACTGCAAATGAACAATTAATGTTACAATCATGGAAATATCATTAAAAAATTATAATAATTTCGACACTCATTCATATCTTTCTTACCTTTTAAAATAGTCACCCTAATGTAATCATATGTTATATCTGAAATAATCTTATGAAAATCGTCCTATCTTACATATGGTTCTCAAGAAGAAGAGTGTATCTTATCAAATGTGTGATAAATTTAATATATGTAGTAATTAAATGCTTGTTTGTTCGAGAAAACACCCTACGAATATAAATTATACATTGTACATTCTTATTAAAGATTTTCTCTGGATTTTGATTGCAAATTTCATGTCCAAAAATATATTTGCAGGTATGCTTAGGAGTTATTAAAATATACATTATTTTATAAATTTGCTCTCAAACGCAATAAAAGAACCGTTGATTGCCTCAACGAGTTTTATACGACTTATGTATGCGAGACATTTTTGTAAGCAGCTATTGTGTAAATCAGTCGCTCAAATATAAAGTGTATTAAAATGTTTCAAAGTAACTTCCTCGTTATTGTGAGGGGCTCCTTTTCTGCAAATTCATCACATTTTCACAATCGAAACCGTGTCGATTTTTTCCAAGCGAATTTTATGAACGTAATAGTTTCTTTCTCGAAGCCCGAGAATTGTACAAGTTTCTTTCACAAATATAAAACATTTTCCGTTCGGCCATTCTTCACGTCCATTATAAGATTTTTCCCCACCACAAAATAAGGCCGCTTTCGCTCGGCTAAAAAAAAGCGAAAAAGTGTATCGCTTTTCCTGGTTGGCGAAAATCGAAAAATGCTGTTTCGTACATTTTCGCGATGGCTGTCATTTATCACCACTGAATGATGTGTTTCATTAAGGGCGTTTTTTGACACGTCTCTTTTGAGGATTTATGGGAAAAAATTATATTATAATTTTCCGCCGCCGGAATAAATATAAATATACGTTCGATGATTTATACGGGAAAGTGGTTTTTTATGGCAAGTTTATATTTGCTTCATTCTTACAGGGGAGCTCGGCGGGATTAGGGATATGATCTTCGAATATCTCTTGAGCTTTTCCGATGAAAAATGGCAGATGGTGAGTCGGGAACAAAATACCAAAGTACTCCGCGCACGAAAGATGGGGTTGTTAAAACAGAACTTCGAATAAATCCCGGTTCGTTAGTCTACTTCAAAAAATAAACATGGGATGATGTTTTAGCAGAATTTTGAACACTTTATGCATTCAACCGATGAGTATGAAAAATATCCAATGAGAATTAATGATGGCTTAAATTAAGCTCTATATCGTGAAAAAATATAAATTTTCAAAAGCAAAATCATAAATTTTCATCATTTATCGAATCGTCTGCACATTTATATGTAGGATTATATTTTTGGATGGAAAAGCTCGCCTGAGGTAATAAAGCTTGAGTGAAGTACATGACTCTAATTTTCAATAAAAAATTTATTACTCGGAAAACTTTTATAGTGAGTGCTAAGAGCTTTTTCTTTTCACCCCTCTATACAGTGACCTGTCATATCATATCTTAAAAGGCTTTTATATATTTCTTATTGCATGCTTTATGATTTATTTCACAACGAATATGCAATCAAATCAAAGTTTATTTGAGCAACTCCATATAAAATTATTTTCATACCTAAGCAAGCATGTCAATATTTTTAATGATCTAATCTAGAAATATAATAAAATATTTGAAATAGTAACTGTGTAAATATATAACAATAATAGAAAAATTCATATGAAATTAGCAATTAATTAGTTCGTAGGGTATAATGCCCTATTTTTTGCTAAAATCAAGTGTTTCGATTGTTAACTTTTGGTTCTAAGATTCTTTTAAATGTCAGTTGTATGAAGTTAAAAACTTGAAAAAAATATGCTTCTTTCTATAGAAGAGTTTATATTAATAAAAATAGTTTGATCTTAAATTTGTACTGCTTAAAGTAAAATGTTTAATAATCTCATAATTTACCCCAAATTTACTTCTTTAGTAGTTATTGAAAATCTTTGAAATTCATATAATTAAAGTCATCTTTTACAAATATAGAAAGCTCTAATATCACATCCTCCGATATATTTAGCACGCATTTAATATTGACAGTCTTATTACTTCCGTTCATATACAATCAACCCTTCTATAGCATCGAGATAGGGACAACGCTATAGAAAATTAGGTACCTATACAAAATTTGTACGAGTTGAATTTGTTAACCTTTTGAGCAGTGAGTTAATTTAAAATCATCATAGTCTTAGATGCTATATTTGATTGTCCGTCATTTATCATCATACAAATCCACTTATCTGTCAAAATCATTGCAGCGTGTATGAAGCTTGTATTTAAATATATAAACACTATCGATAACACATAATATACGGTCATTTCTTCAAGTAAACTTAAACAATACACTTAAAATCGATACATTATATCATTCACACATCATTATTAGTCGATAAATTTAGGTTAATGATCTATACAATCGTACGATGTACGCAAGATACTCTCTTCGTCTCTGTCTGCCTTCGAGCTCAAGGTGTAAGAATGCTCTTTATAAGTCACTGAATTTCGGACGCAACATTGTGCCTTACCTCTTTGAGGGATTAACAAATTAATCAGTTAACTAACATGCGCGAGGAAACATTGAATTTACTTATTTTACCCGTTGCTTACGTAAAATAGACCGTAAATGAAGTGAACACTATAAGAGGGTTGACTGTAGTTACGAATTCAATACAATTCACAATCGTTATAGGTTTCCATTCCACATTGACCTTATTCCAAAATGATTGTAACGAATCCAAATGTTTTAGATATAGTTATAATTTCCTGATCAATCGATTGATCAAATTTTACTTTGGAATAAATCTTTATTGTAAGAATGTCGTGTTATAACTTCGTGCATATCTTTAAATCACGAAATGCGTAAAAAAATATTGGTTAATCTTCGCAAAGTTTTTTTATGCGATTTTTACTACATTTCATCACATTGATTTGAAGTTATGCGGTTTATAAAAATAACAGAACCTATCCCTCAGTTTTCTATGTAGTTTAAGTATTTTTTATGCGTATTTTTTATTCCTATGTAGGTACTCAAACTATTGAATGTTCATCATAACTCAGCAATTGAATAATTGTTTTCAAATTCATATACAAAATAACCCTAATTAAAATTAAATGATAGCTTAAACATATTTTAAGTTTGAGAACAATCACTTTTAATACTATTTATGTTCATTAAGCATTAAAATAAATGGAACAATGTGATTTAGTAATTCTACTTTTTAATGACCGGTTTTACGACTTGTTGTCTTAAGCTGTCGTATAATTACTGTAATATCTTTATTTGACTAAATTATATCCTATACATATTGTCAGAGTTTTAATACTGTTTAATAAAGTTTTTAATGGTCTGAAAAGCAATTCAAACATTTTTTTTACTCAAAGAACAAGTTTGCTTAATATCTTCATGGGTGAAACAAACACGTGCTTATACATTTCTACATAGACAATTCAAATTTGTTTTTAAGTTATGAGCTTTCTAAGCATTCATGCGACAGAATATCATTTTTCCCCATCCTTGTTTACTTTTGGCAAAAGAAAATTTCAAGCATTCTTTTCCAGGAAATTTAATCATGAAAATTTCATCCAAGCTTTTTGAACATCCAAAAATGTATGAAGCAGGGAATAATCATACATTTTATCTTTGTCAGGCATGCCTCGCAATTAATTCAGCAATCATCTTCTAAACTGCCGCAATCATTGCGAGACCTCTTTAAATAAAATCGGATACTATTCATTATAATATTTACCAGAATGCCCCCCTCTGATAATGGACGGCCCTCACAAAGGGATATATATTCGGTTATAAAGGCGGAAAGAGGTAAAATTTCAACAAAAGGATGTTACAATATTGACCGTAGTCTTCCCCGACAGATGTTCGTAACGAAATAAAGTAAGGATGAAGACCCTCGTAAAGGGAGATTTCAACATGGATGTGCAAAGATATAAATCTTTGTGTGATACACGCAGGCTGTAGTGGGTTTTTGGCGATTTGCCTTAAAATCACCATTGTCTAAATTAGCTACGCCCCAACAATAAGCCCCCAAAGTCCCGTGAATTAATTAAAAGTCTCCATTTGTACGGGAACAAATTGCAAGTTCGTATTACCTTATCGAAGCACACTCTGCATTATTTAGCATGCGATTCGCGCGGAATTAAATTATGGTGCATTTTGAATTCTATGCAGGAAATTTATCGCATATTTTGATTAGGGTTATTCAAGACGTCCGACGCCTTGGTGTAACTTGGCTCAAAGCCAATGCTTGGTTCATTTAGCATTCGTCGATTGCAGCTGAAAACGTCGGGACTTAATCCTGATTTCAGACAAAACCCTATGAAAAAAATATACTTCATCGCTTTGATTTATTTGCTTCTTTTGGCATCGAATATCCACAATTTTATAATGAAAACAGTACTGATTTTGACAGAAAAATTAAAACTTTTTTAATACAAAGGCAGTCGAAAACAGAGGTAGACTTTTAGTAGTAAAACTTTTTTTTGCTACTTTAAAAATATTCGTTCAGTTCAAACTAAATACATTTCATGCTATGAATTGTGAAAATCAAACCATAATTTAAAATTCTTTATTTAATAAAATACCATTTAATCCGCATGATTTGTGGTACTCCTTAAAAAATAATTTAATTTTGTAAGGAATTAATAGTTTATTTGTCTATTCTATAAAATATTATTCTTGATCTGAAAGTCTGAAAAGTTTGAAAGTCTGATTTTATTACAGGTGTATCAAAAATGCTGAAAATATTGAATATTTCCTGTGATGATAGCAGTTTCAACAAATTAACCTACAATAACGTATTAGGTACGTGTCAACAAATTTAGACTTTGTAAATGAGAATTATGGTACATTTATCAGTAAAAATATTATAAATAAATCTTTATACTTCTATGAATATATTTTCTAAAATATTAGTCTCTGTAATTTTGCTGTGTATGATATTTCATAAAACAATTGCATGCCCGGCTTTTCGGGATAAATATTACAATGCTTTTTGCTGGCTTTGTTTCTTTGAGAACAGACTTTACAATCCTACTTAAGGAATCACTTTTTTTGTGCGACTTTTGTTGTGCGATTTCGAAGTTATGCGGTTTTTTTATTTTTTTTTTAAATTTCATAAATGTTTCAAGATATTTTGGAGAAAATAGGGAATAAATCATCATCACTCACCGAAATTTAGAAAAAAAATTATAATTTGGAACTGTAAATCATATTGCATCCGCTACCGTTGAATTACGGCCACGCTCTTTATTCTGATTTAGATTTTTGAAACAATTCGTTTTTTTTTGCATTCTTCCAATGTTTCTACTTTTAAAAAAAGACATACAGCGATGATAGTTTGTAATTAAAATAATTAGTATTTCTCTAGTGGATGTATCTGTTATTTGAGATGCCAGATATCCTTAAAATTTTAGCAATGATGCAAGACGTCCATTAAATGTTACCAAAAATGTTTTTTTTTATTACCTTATTGTTTTCCCGTTTTTTTATGCCATGTTGGATATATTCTATATAGCTGTTTCAAAGTTATGTAGTTTTTAAAGTCCATGGAACGCATCTTCACTTTTTTGTGCGATTTCTTTTTGTACGATTTTCCGCGGAACGCATCTATCGCACAAAAAAAGGTTTAAATGTAGTCTTTCTTCCGGTTCGTGGTTGTTGAATAATTTCAGATTAGAAAATCTTATATCTATTTGAAATAGTGTTGTAAACACGTAAACAGTTATTGCCGTGCATCAAGTTTCTGCATCAAACTGAGTGGTGAGCGAGAGTCACCTCTCGCTTGCAAAGGCTTAATAAGCATATGTTGTTGTTCATATCAACGAATCGTTTCGCGTGCATCAATCTGCTCATTTATAGATGATATAGATGATCAGTGTTCCCCAACCTTTTTACACCAGTAAAAATAGGATCTTTTTTTTGCAAACCACTAATACTAAAATAAAAATGATTATTTATGTAATATTTTTTAATATTATATTATAACAGATGGACATAACTATAATTAGCAAATATAACAGTCTGATACGTTAAAATTTAACAAAAACATTGAGATATTCTTGGCTGCAGTGCGATTGTTTCGATCAGAGTGGCATCCAAAGCCAACTCTATTAATTGTTATTTTTCTCTACTCGTAAGAGAACATGAAATATCGTCCTCCATAAAGGGATTATTAATCCAAAGATTTCCTTTACGAGGTTCCTCATTTTCAGAGTGAGTGATTAAATTTTAGTACCAATGCCTTCAAGTGTTGACTTATTTCATTGACTCATTTAAAAGATCTTTCCTTTCTTGCAAAGGTGGAGACATTTTTAAATCCTTCTCTTGTATGTGACAATCTCAAAGAACCACCATCTTTTTAAATGCATCGACCTTATTTATCAGTTTAAAAATATTTATACGAAATCCCAAAGGTTAAGATGATTAATTTGATCAAATATATCCGCCATTTATGCGAGTTTACTCATCCATTCCTCGTCCAAGTCATTTAGATTAATATTATCATTCCTTTATAAAATATTTCCTTTAAGAAAAAAACTGACTGAATTTCTACAATTTGGTTGGGAAATACTGATCTATATCACGCTAAAATATATTTGAACTCATTTAAATATATACATACAATATTTTCGTTTTATAATGTGAGCATCATGCATATTACAGTATGATCATATACTTTTTTTAATAAAACGTTATAGTGTTTTGCTCTAAAAAATGTTTCGGTTTCAGCGTTTAATTAATTTATTACATCATATTGAAATCAAATACTACATCCACATGATGTATAGCGGTCAGAAACGTTTCATTTCATATTGGGCAAATATCAAAATGACAAGCCAGACAAAATGAACGATGTGCTGCCATAAATTAAGCTTGCTCATCATAATTGCTGAAATTCAAGCGACATGCTATAAGAATATTTTGAATCGTGCATTGATAACATTTTCAATTATTGCGAAAATATATTTTATTTAAATATAAATAAATGTCTTTAATACAGAGGACGTATTTATATTTTTCATTTAACCATGCCCGGTCTCACCGGACAAATTGAAGCCTCTTCATGGGGAAAAATGACGGTTTTTCTTCAATAAATAAAGAAGAAATGCGAAAAGACAAATTGTTTTATTACATTCTGCACAAAAGGGATGTGGATATATATGTGGAAGCCACGGCAAAAACCACAAATACACTTGGGAAATGAGACTAGGAAGATGCGGTGAGTATAATGTATCCAAAAAGCGTAATACACAACTGTAAGGAATTGTTGTGGGGAAGCTTTTATCAAAGGAATTCAGCTTTAACGATTTATAGATTTCGAGAAATCCTTATAACCAACTGGAGACAAATCGGTAAAGGCTATTCAGCTTTGAGACGAAAAATTGTCAAGAACGAATGCCCAAATGTGAATTTTCATCATATATTAGTAGCTGGTTCGTATGAAATTCCCCCAATTTACTTATGAAGATAATAATGTTTTGTCGTTTAAACCCACTTAATCCCTCTTGTCTTCCTAGTTTAACTACCCGAGTAAATGATACACTATAGTTTCATTCGAGAATTTAGGTTTCAACTTTCGACGAGCTCTTCATAATGCCGGCTATAGCGATTTGATCATTTTACATACAAATTTATTCGCGGCTTCTCATAAATATTCAGTTCATGCAGGAAGATCTTAAATATGCAAAAAAAATCTATACTTTTAGAACAAATCCGACTAGCTTAATCTCATGCATTGCTCGGAGCTCGTGTAAACTTCTGATCGTACAGCTGATTATGCATCCCCTTGAGGCAAGTACTAGTTTGTAATCAAAATGCGAAAACTCCATTAAAAAGCAAATATTCTTTAGAGAATTCGAAGACGTAAAGTTAGATGGAGTTCGAAATTTTCGCGACTTAAAAATCAAACCGCATCCCTGTGTTACATAGCAATTCAGCTGAAAATTCAAACATCAACCAAATACTGTAGCACGATTAATAACTTTAAAAATATAGCTCGTTATTAAATGCACATTGCTGTACATAAAGTTGGTTTTAAACTTGCTAACTTTTGCGAAACATTTCGATACTTAAGACTTTGGACGAATCGAGCTTTCATACACAGCCTTCGTTCAACTGCTTTCAACGTAAATTGTGAATAAACAGCACATTTCCCATTTGCTATGCATATTAATTTAAATTTAATAGTCGATTTAAATCCAATCAATCACCATACAAGCCATATTTTGATGTGAGCATATTGTTATTAATGTATTTCATAATTAATTAATCATCAAAGTGTCGTTTGTCGTCAGTAATCCATTAAGTGTCCTTGGGTACACGTAATGTGTGAAACCAAACTTTCAATCTTTTATGAAAATCAAACTTTATCAGGAATTAAATTATCTAATTTACAAATAAATTCATAAAAATTTCAGGAAAATAAACGACCTTTTCAATTCAATCAATTTTTAATAGCTAAAATCGAATAACTAAAACAATATTATTAAGTTAACATCAAAACTATAGCATTTTGACTGGTTGTTTTGATTTTGCCTTGACTTAACTAGGAACTTATCATCGTTCAAAGTGACGTGAGTTATTTTAGCTTAGCGAAATGAAAACAATATCACTCAATAAGTTTATAGGATTCATTTTTAAGAATTATATATATATTATTAATTCACTAAATGAAGACTTTACAATTTAAAAAAAATACTTTTTAGGGAGTGCATTATACCATTAGAAAACACCAGGAGCCTGAGACTTTAAGAGATATAAAAAGAACGGATCGTCCAAAATTTACTATGGACACTGCGTATAATTTTATTATATTATCATCTAAAAGAAGTAATCGTCTTATAGTTCTTCAATTTGGTCGCAAAATTTGTTCACCGAATAAAATCGAATTGTGCTTGTAAGGAGCTCAAAATGTAAAGATGTGGGGTTGCTTTGGAGGGGAAAAGACTAAGGATTCAACAAAAACTGATGGACGACCCCAAATACACTTCAAAACGCGTTTCCAAACTTATCGTCGACAGTGTACATGACGCTTATAAAGTGCATCTCAAAATCGCTCCTATATTAACGTGATCTACCCTTGTTAATTTTGCACTTGCAAATTAACAAGGATGGGTTGGTTCTCTTTTGGATATTCACCCTCTGTATTCGGCGTTTTCATAATAACATGGAAGGCAATGAAAGACAGCACAATTATCGTTACGAAATAAGATTCGCCGTGTATTCCTTTTTAAAGTGGATCCGTTAACTGTTTTTCTTGCTTTCGCTTTGTTTTGTAAGTTCTTCCGATTTGAAAGTATATAGTAATTTTGAATTTGATTGCTAAACCATATGATTACAGACAGTTATATGTGGTTATTTCACAAATGTAGATTGACATTTCGGCGACCTTTTGCATGGTTTGCTATGGGCTCAAGGCTGCTTCAATCTAGCAAGTTGGAACGCAAAAGCTTAACGAATGTGACTTCATTAGTGGAACATCCGAGGATAAGTTGTCTTAATGAGTAGGTCTGACCTCTTTGAAGTTATTGCCCGTTTGTAAGACGCCAGCAGAAGAGCTGGCGGCATCGCTGACATAATCGGGCAGGCAATTCGTTCCATAATTATTAGGGTGTGTTCCTTGTGCTCTCTTTTGTGGTTGAATGTATCAGATACGGAATATTGTAGCTGTAATGTCGCCGAAAGCACATGTGACAACAAAAGCTCGGGCTGCCTTTGAAATATAAAGGTATTAGGGCCCTAACCACACAACCATGCTACCGACATTTCAAAGATATGCCAAAGCGACATTCCCCGCTTGGATTAATTAATACCGACTCTATGGATAAACTTGATAACTTCCAAATTCTTAATGAATTTTATTTAAATACAAAAATAAGCTCTTAGCTGGGATTTTCAATTTACAAATTGAGCTTAACTCGCGCTTATTCACTTTGGAAACTGTGACTTCGCAGTTCTCGCTTCGCATTACACAACGTGAATTTTATCAAAATGAAAGTTCACAATGGCTCTGGAAGTAATTTTAACGTCCTTCAGTCATGAGACAATGACTTTCGAATTTATATGAGTATATTTTGACATAAAAATAACATTCAACGATAAAACTCAACGAAAACTTTCCATATAGCATAGACTTTCACACGATCCATTTAAAATTCAGAATAAATCCGACAATCTGCATTTATATGCTCAATGGGAAAAATACACGATTATTTGAATACGACCTTCATTATGGTGTTTATATGTTAATACACTTTATTTGTGGTCATTCAATCTTAATATGGATTTTAAAAAATGAATTCCTTTATAATCCTGAACAATTCTTAATCCGCCTTTATCAATCGCCCACTTATATTAATTGAATTTTATGAAAGTCCCTATCCGACACGGCTTTCAGATGAACCTCTAAAAATACGAGCATATTTAATATCTCACGAGTCCCGGAAAAGGTCATGGGTCAGACGAATACATTCGGATGGCGATGAAGCCTTAAAATATATGGGGCAACACGAAAGCCTTCGCGGCGAAAATAGAACTTTGCCGGATTATGAAGAGAAGTGAGCGCCCCCCGCTCGATTTATTGAATGTCGTTTAAAATTCAAGATATTTATTATCTGATTCTGGAGATATTCGAATGCTCGACAAAATGTATCAAGACTCGTTTCGAACGTTCGCGCTTAAGAATTAATGGAGATTTGGGGCGTCAGCTTACTGGGCTGTTTATTATTTACCCTACATCGGAATAACCTTTGGTAACCCTTTGGGTTTTAAAGCTTATCCCTCTTCCAGGACCCTTTAGAAAGTTAACGTTGCCATGGTTTCTAAACGGTCGATTTGATTATGCAATTAAAATCGGTTTCGCAAGAAAATAATATCTTTAAAAGAAACTCGACAATACTGGCGATATCCATCGATTGATCGACTGAATGACCAACAATACATTTTTAAGCCCGCTTTTACTTTGCCTTATATTTTATTATACTCATGTTGAAAAAAATGTCATATCTTGCAATGAAAACATGAAATCGTTATACAACTCGATCCTAAATAAATTCAAAAAATATGTTTTTACATTGGGTAAACTAAGTTTCTGATCTATTATACATCTATTTGTATGGACAGAAATATGAAAAATTTGAACTAAATATAACAAACATCTATCAAAGCTAAACTGACGTATATGATATATAATACAAAGATTTTATCCCTTATTAAATTGACATAAGATATACAGGTTCTTTATTATAATAATACAAGCTTAAATTGGCATCGAGCATGTGTAATGTATCTATGGAATCGCTCCTAAAATAAAAACAATCCGAAAGTCTTGTCAGTATTCATCATAATGCAGTCACAAACAGTGGCGTAGCTAGGTAACCAAGGGCCCTGGGGCAAATTAAAAAATGGGGTCCCACTGCTATGTAAACTGATTAGGTTTTATCAAATAAAAATAAGAAATATACAAATACTTTAAAAATGCTAAGCTACTTAACGCTTTCGCGCGCGCACATCGTCAATCCCTTCGTCGCTGCAGCACATGAGTGCAAATAAACCTCGCTCAACCTAAACCTCGCGCCGGATTAGTCCTATGCCTACCGCGCTCCCAGACACAAAAACAAACCATTTACAAAACATGGATCCAAAACATAGAGGAAGGTTATTTGACAACGAACCTAAAGGAACCAAAATTGATGCCAGTGTACTTAAATTGATGAATCCATTTCTCCACAAAGGTCATCATGTTTTTATGGACAATTTTTACAATAATATATCATTATCTACTAAATTTTTCTTTTGAAAATTTTTTTTTTAACAAACTTATAAAATTGTTGTTAAAAAAAATAAAAATGTTGAGAACAAGTGCTTTCGACTCCCATTACTCTAATACAGAATGATCGACCTTTCATTGTGTGTATTAGCGATGGTTTAAATAGTTTTATTATTTAAAAATGCAATGGTTGAAAATCACTGAAAAGTGTAAAGAATACATTAAAAAAACGTGTAGATCGATTTACTTGATGATAAATGTTTCGACGGCAATAAAAGTTCGGTCTTATCGCTGGAATGTTATCACCAAAAACGATTAGTGAAATGAAGAGGCAAACACGAGAGAGAATAACTGACTCATTGTGTGTTCTGACGATGGCTTAAGCACTAATACGTATTCATGAATGTCGTCGGCAATCGGATTCACGGAAACAAGCTAAAATGACGATGCCGCGCGCGAAAGCGTTAAAGCTCTTTTTTGTGATTGACAACACTGCTAACCTACAGAAAGAATTTAGGGGAATTCCCTAGGCATAACTTATGAATTTCTCTCAACTGAGTTGTCATGATTAAAGTGGGGTTGCAACCTGTCAAATTTATTTTGAAAATGGGATAAATTTCCAAAAGTTCAGTTTGATCGAGATTTCTGGTAAGGATTCGAGGGCCCCCTGAGCTTGAGGGCCCCGGGGTACTGCCCCGCCTAGCCCCTTGGTAGCTACGCCACTGGTCACAAACAGTCCACTGCTGAACTAAAGCCTCTTCAATATCCATTTACAGGAAGAGGTTACATCCAACTCGTCTGTATCATACATTCACCTTCTCGTTCACTTGATATTTCGCCCGAGTTTCATTTAGAATTTTTTACTTGGATAAACGTTGTTCCTCTCGTGCTTGTTCTGTTCCTTTAGTTTTTCAGTCGCTGGGCCAGTAATAAAAAGTGTTAGATTATACAAATGTCCCGAAGGAGTGGGAACCTTAAAAAACTAAGTAGTCTTTCGTTAACGAAGCTACGAGTGGACAACATTTTATGGATGTATCAGTATTAGATCTTTTAAATTATCTCAGGCCGATCATTATTATAGTATTATAGATAGAAAAATCTCATGTCCAGCTTAAAACAAATCTTTAATTGTAACCAAAACATATTAATTCCATATGGTCCCAATGCTTGAAGGATTTTAATCTTTTGAACACTAATGATTTTACAAATTCTTTTTTTTTGTACCATCACCAACCATTTTGAAATGGTTTTTCATGGTGTATATATGTTTTTAAAAATGTGATCGCCAACTACAAACCATTAAAATTGACTATTTATTTAAGTTTGTCTCAATACTAATAAGAAACATGACCAAAATATTCAAAAATAAATTCAGTTAGGTAACACGGAACATTTAATTGGCAGCCCTGATGACTTCTATTGAATTTATTTAAAAGTAAAGTGGAAATACCAAGTTCCATAAAAATGTAAAAACATTTTTGGTTTCATCATTACGCGTCCCTAACAAAATATTTTAGGTATTATTTTTTTTTTATGAAACAACATAGTGACTCCCCGATGAGTCACTGGAGCTTAAGTGGTTAAAAATACCTGACCCATAAAAAATTGGGTCATTCATGATACAATAAAAAATATCCCCAGATATTCTTTTACAGTCATTATCAATTTAAGAGCAAATAAGACCGTTATAATTTTTAAATTGGTATATGAAAAAGCCTGGTTGTTCCCCTTTGGACGCTCTTCTCCGTCACAAGAAAGGATATTCGGAGCGTCTTTATTAAAGCATGTTTTTCATGAAAGTAATAAATAACAAACAGTAAGCAAATAAGATCACTCGATGTAAAGAGGTTTAATAAAAAAGCCTCCGCTTACTTTTCCCGCTCTACGGCGAAATCTTAAAATCGAGTTTCCGAGAAATTTTAGCGGAATTGAAAATAAATCCGTTCCGAGAAACAATTTCAATTCTGACTTAAGAAATGTGTAGTGAATCCTCTATTAATCAGGGTAAAAGCTGTCGGCCGCCAGGAAGACGGTTAATCGAAAACCTGGTTAATCCGGAGCCAGGAATGATTATTCTTTCGTAGCTTTCCTTATCGGTCACTTTGCTGACTACACTTGCTAATTGGATATCTTTCTTTCCTTAATTAAATAGAGGCCGCAACGCATTAACGCGCCGCTGAGTACTTCTCAAACTTTTTCCATGTAATTTACCGCTTTTTAATTTTCATATCCGCCTTTGAGATCAAGAAGCGTGTGGGAGTCGAAGTGGGAAGGAGGAAAACATAAATTTTAATGAGTTCTGGATATTTTGCACAACATATTGGCGAACAACATATAATGCCTGTACTGAAAATAATTGCATTCAAAACAAAAATATTATCTTTAGATTTAAATTTCCTCCGAAAATACATCTCAATAAAAACATGTATACATCAAACAATTACTGGCAAAAAAATTCATATACCCTATAAATATATATATATATATATATATATATGTGTGTGTGTGTGTGGCAAATATTAAATAATGGGTTATTGGGCATCCTTAGGAAATGAAATTCTCTTAATTGTTCTAATTTCAATTTGGACACCATTGTGATATAATAAACCATAGTCTTCAAGATATTACTATTCGCTTTGATGCCATAAACTATTCGTCATTAAATTATAATCCTTCAATCCTTCTAACTCACTCATTTATGGACATTGGCTATTAAAATATATTTTATGCTCCAAGATGCAAGATAAATCTTTGAGCAACAGCTTGATTCTGATATTAATATTCAATTTATATGACGAATATCCGATGGAATGTATTTTGAAGTTATGCTGAAGATAAATATGTAAAATATTTAAATTCTACCTGTATTTCGATTTGAGTCCATTGCCATTGCGTTATATGTTAAAATGTAAATAAGTTTTTAAATGCTAAATCATGTCTTCGTGGTAAAATTACTTCTTACTTCCTTCATTTTTTTAACATGACCTGAGCAAATCATTTTATATTCATAACCAGTCATTGGCTGGTTATGAATACAAAATGAAACATGGCTGATTATGGTTTTGTTGACATATTCCTGTATCATGAGTATGTTCTTAGCTGAGACAAAGATTTTCTTGAGGATCTCATAAGATTTTCAAAACAAATTTATTTTATATTAAAAACAAGGATGTTTTTATAATATCGATTATTTTTTTCTGAAATTTGTATAATAGATAATTTTCTACAATTAGCTTCATATTTCTTTCAACGTCCAAAACATTCAAACAATCGATGGTACAATGCACAAACATTTTCTTCATGAATAAGTATTACTTCGAATGTTTTAACCTGTTAAGATGGGACGTATATATACGTCCAACGTAAACTGCATCTAAATTGGTTAGGACGTATATATACGTCCTCGAAATATATTTTGAGTCCTAAAGTAGGCGGGACTTTTTTTTTGTTTAACGAATATGTGAGTTGTTGATAGATGTTTTGATATGAATTTAAGATAGGTAGCAAATTGGTTGCACTTCGCTATTGTGTTGGGGGTGGACGTGTACTTAATCAAAGGCAAACTTATTATATTCAGTTCAGACAACATAGTAAAAAGCCAACCTACGCCATAAATAAACACTTAAGCCCTCACACTTAGTTGAAAGGCATTTTCAAAGAACAAATTAAAGGGAACTAAAGCCAAGAAATGTCTAGTTTATTACAAAAAAAAGGGAAAGAATCTACATATTGGTGTCCGGATTGTGAGATAGCACTACGTGTCAACAACTGTTTTAAAATAAATCACACAGAAATTGTGTTTTGAATTTATGTTTGAATATATTTTATTTTTTTAAACTTTGTTTCCATTTTCTTTATGTGCTTTTTGTTTTTTTATTTGTTAAATAAAAAATATGTTTTATAGATTTTTTTAATAAATTCTAAGCATCGTTAAAAAATATTAAAAATATGAACTCACGCCAGGTGGGCAGGACGTATATAGACGTCCTAACGAAAATGTGCGCACCCACTGTATGTTGCGTTATTGAAAAGGAACTTCCCCGCTTAACATGTTAATTATAATTTTTTTACAGCCATTATTCAAACCGATATCGTTTTTAGACTAATATACTATGACAATTCAGGTAGACCTCGACTTACTACCACCAAAGGCTCCTAAAAATCGGTCGCCAATCGAATTTCACTAAAACAATGAGTTCCTTAATGTGTCATAACACATATCTTTAAATTATACGTCATTTCTCACTCATTCTTCCCCTCTTACGACTGTATTGTACGCCAGGATTACTCTCGGGGGTAGAATCCCCGGGCCACTCCCTGGTCCCATGTGCTTTTCAAAGCAACCACGATCGCGTTTGGATTTGTTATTTTATAGGCCGGTGGTAAAACCGAGTGGCGGAATGGAGGTAGTCGGATATTGACGGAAATTCTCTCTTCTTGACAATTATCTTATATTTACGGAGAGAAGTCAAAGTTGTGAGCCTGCGGGAAGGACATCTTCCCGCAGCCAAGGCTATCTGACGACTCCTCACCCGTGCGTCACCATAAGACGGAATGTAATGCATGCATAAAAATTTAGATACATTTTTTAACAATATGTCATTGTTTATTTGACTGTTGAGCACTTTTGGTGAACTGCATCTATACAGATCAACAGCGGTTTCATCCACGTAACACCCTTTCTTCCTTATCTTCAACCGTCCCGGTCGAACATGAGTGTTAATTTTTAAGAAAATAAAGGTCGCACAGCTGTCTCTCTCTCTCAAAATATAATTTACATAATATAACATTCAGAAGTGAAAAAAAGTATATTGTATGCCTTAGCTAAATGTCCCAGCAATACACATAGATATTTAATAATCGTTATGAAAACGTTTATAAACGCTATTAATTATAAATAGTTACAACGCAGTTCATAGTCAAATATTATTTAAAATAATTAACATTGTTACGTTATCTTCTTCCATTACTTAAACTGAATTCTAAGAAAAGCGTTAATTATCTTCAAACGGAATAGAATAGAATTTCATTTAATATAGGGAGTGATACTAATACTTAATCCACTCTAACTAAACATTTTGTGGTAGGTTGCCGCAAATAAATAAATTATTGTCCTTATAGCAATGGTTAACCAATCATGATAGTTCCATTCCAGCAGTTAACCTCATCTGACCATTTGTTCGCAGCCAGACGCCCACGTCCAATGAGTCCGATTGCCATCTGCTCCCAATGAAATTACGACTTCGGCAAATACGTCTCTACCGCGCTGCAGAACATCTATTCAATTTGAACGCCAAAAAACATATCCGCAATTAATAGCCATTCTGCTATTAAAGAAAGTTCCTGCTAAAATATTCCCAGCGCATTATTATAAGATGCCAAGTTTGATCATAATGCTGGAGCACTTCAGCGACAAGCAGTCGCCTCATACACGTCCCATATATGGAGAGGTTCTTATGTTTTATGGCGAAAAGTTTTTGCAGATCCTCGACATAATGTGAGGTAAGCAGAAATGCCGACGTAAATATACGATGTCTATAAAGGCGCCCTGCTGGAAAAAATGAAATTCATTTTCTGGTCTCGTCCTCAGCTGCTGCTCCTTTATCCATTTCCGAAACGCCCTCGGTTCCACCTGCGACCCAAATTAATACGCTTTAAAATGTACTGGTTTTGGCATTGGATGTAAAAAACGATCGGCTTGATTAAAAAAATCGAGGAACGACGAAAAATCGCCTCCTTTTATCCAAACTTCCTATTTAACGAGATCAACACAAAATGAAATGGAAACTCTGTATAGAACACAATTAAAGGCTTCACCGCACGGCTCTGATGTTTGTTAACAAACTTTTAGGGACACATCAAAACAAGCTGAGTGAAAATAGATGATACTTTTCTGCTCTGGCTTGTTTTAATTATATTTTTCGTGTTTTACTTCTTTGTTGACAATTTTATTTTGAAATTTCGCTTTTAATTCATGAAAATTAAACGATTCATAATACTTTTACTAAATATATTGATGCTAAAAAATATACATTGCTAAGAATAGCGGCTCGTTTACTATATAAAATATAAAATATGATAAAATACGAAAGATACATACGGCAATATACAGGATATTTTGCATATGAACCGATAATTTTTTTGGGAGTTGTTATGTCCCTAAATTTTCACAAAATTAACTTATTTCTTATCCTTCTTTGTAAGTGCATTGCATTCTGTCAATTTTTCTTACTATTTGTATTTCATGATAACATTTCTGCTTTAATTCAATGTTTGCTGATCTCTATTTTTGCTTAATTTAATATATCGTAATAACAAATATTTACTTACTCTTTAAAAGGCCAATGAACCTTATATTTTTTGTATATCAATCAAACTTCATAATAATGAATTTTGCTTATTTTTAATGTCCAATTAAACTATTTACGGCTTATTTTCATTTTTCATCAGACTTGTTATTTTCTATTGTAAAATTCATACAATGTCCATTTTTGCAAATAAACAATTTTGCTGTTTAAATAATTGATGCCTTGGCGACACATCGTTCTTCATTCTTCAGTTTTTATTACTATCAGAGCATTAAATTGCTTCATTGACTTCATTGACTGATCGTTACATTTCCATCACGTAACTTCTCGAGGACAGTCCTAAAGCCTTTTGAAACATTTCCAACTTAGCGACAGTAATAAGATCTCTGGTCCTTGTCGTTCTACGTGCATTTTCTCTATTATTCTACCATTTAAATCTACAATAAAATATATACTGAAGAAACGTCGTTTAAATTATAAGTAGATTTCCCGCAATCGTCTCCACGCTTATATTAAACAAGGACTTATTCTTCATCCACAAAGTTCATAACAAAAATTGGCACAGCCGGTAGGATTCGTCCTTCCCAACTCGTCGTACATAACATGGTTAAGAGGGTCTTTTACTATGTTTCACAAATAGGCCATATGCCCTAAGTGTCAGGGTTGTCAAATTATAATTCATTTTAAACATTTTGAAAAAAAATACTAATTTTTTTAATCTATAGTTGTAATGGCACGAAATAACTGTTTTTGAATTTGAAACACCTCCAGACAAAAAAATCCAATGGTTTTAGGTATGGTAATCGTGCGAGTCACGAAGTAAGGCACGTCCCCAGACAAAGAAATCCAGTGGTGTCAGATTAGGAGACCGTGCGAGCCACAGAATAAAGTACGTCCCCAGGCAAAGAAATCCTGTGGTGTTAGGTCTGGTGACCGTGCAAGCAATGGAATAGGGCTGCCAAAATAATTAATTTACACGACAGAAGTACCCACAAAATAAATCCTAATTGAAGAAATAAGGCCTTTGTAAAAATGAAAGAGGAAACACTATTTCAGATAAATACAGTTGAAATAATTGAAAGGTGTAGTGTGTGCATACGAAGCAGAGGTGCTAATTTCAACAAATTTTATAAATAAATTTAATTAAAACATCTTAATATAAAAAGTATTTTCTCAACTGTGACCCTGGAAAACTGATAACTCTTGGACAAAACTTTGAACAAATGATAAGTCCTATCCCCATGCCCTTTTTCAAAGAAATCAAATTGTATTAATTGCAGAAATGCAAATTTTATCTTGTTGATGAAATTCTTAGACGCTCATAAGCGGTCCTAAACGATTTTATTGATCGTCTTAATAATTACATTTTTAGATCCTGGAAACCAGAATAAAGATTGATCGGAAATATTCATACTTTTTTAATCCATAATCTGGATTTGAATCTGAATCTTTATAATAAGACTCTAATATGTAACTCATATGTTAATACCTAATATTTTAATTCTTAATCTTAATCAAGCTCAATGATTTTCCTTGTTTTAATTTTGTAAGATAAGACCTAGCGATGTTTTGTTTAGTCTCAAAATTCTTTCAAGTATTTAAGTTCTTAAAACAATATAAATGATATACATTTTTACGGTAGCTTTTAAATATTGCGATGCGTTCTTATTGTTTATTTAGCATGGGGTTGATTAAATACATTCTATTTCATTATGACGATATGTGATGTAAAAATATAAATAGATATTTTGTACGAAAAAGTGGAATGGGAACACGTTACAAAGGAATACATCGAAACAAAGAACAACTCTGCGTAGCGGTAATGTACGTATTAACTAGGAGAGCAAGATTTATCTACACGTGTAATGTTATTCCACACAGACACGTGAATATTATATTGAAATACTTGTAAATTACTATATTTTTGTCTTTTAGCTTTTAGACAAACGCCCGAGGCCCCCTGTGATTACATATATAGACCGTCAAATGTATGTTACAATCCGGGTTTACCTAATACAGACAAGGTTGGATATATTTCTGGAATCTAATACGAGCTAAAAATATATTTCGCCATGATTTATACCGGGCTCTCGCCTAAAAGAAAATAAGTGAATACTTAATGCGTTTTATTAGATATTCAGCGGTCGTCGTATTTACACATGTTTGTCTGTTTGTACTTTAAATCATCCCCTATCGTAATTTGTTTACGCGATAGGGGTTCGATCGTGATTTATGTTTAGAGGACGACCAAAATAGCGTGACCTTAACCAATCCCTGCGTTGATTATACCCCTAAAAATTCATCGAAGCGAAAAACAAAGAAAAACTTGCTCGAATATAAAGTTGTGTATCGTAGAAACATTTACAGGGTCCATCAACCCACCTTGAATATCAACGAGGCTCACATTTTGACATTCGACTCCGGTGTTTGTGGGAGTCGTTCTTTTTCTAAATGCACGCTCAGTTTGATTAATCACGAGGAGCGCAAACGTTGCGAAGGCTTTATCGCGACTGTAAATAACCTGATGTGGAGGTTTTTCATATATCACCATGAAAAAGGCAATTTGAAAAGGGCTGTTTAACAATTTCCCTCATATGACGACCCGCCGGAAACTAGAATTATCTCACGTTTTATGTTTCCTTCCTTTATTGCGCTCGACTGACCGAGAGCCATCTGTTGTAGCACGATTAAACGTCGAAATTGAACGTCTTTCCAATTTGATTTAATGGCCAATATAAGAAACAGTTGTTAATGCCACATAATCTCATCTTTTAAAAAAATCGGCCGCCTAGTTAACCTTTTCCCTTATCTGATGAGTCCCGAAGCGGCCTTTATCCTTAAAGACTTCCTTGGCTTTCGTCACTCGGGATTACCCACTAATATAAATCTTATCATTGGACAGAATCACAAAGCTAACTTGAACATAATCTCTTAAAATAAAATTAAAAAAGAAAAGCAATTTAGTAGACATAATTATACGTCAATCATTTCTATTTTAAAAATTGAAATCAAATAAGTGCTATAATATTTTTGTACAAATTTGATCTTAACACAGTAATAATTTAATGAATGAATTGATATAAATGGCTTAGTGTTAAGTCCTACAAATTTCATTATAAACCGCAATGTCAAAATGAAACTATTCATATTCACGACTAATTATGCATTTCAAATTCAACGTATCACGTTCGTCCAAATTCAAGTTTTTACGATTGAGGACACTCACCAAATGTGATTTACGCACTATTCAAAGGTTGGGATGTCGCCGGAATTCTACATCCCATCAATCCCCGGGACTTAGGTGAAAATTACTACTCAACCAATGCGACCTTTAACTTTACAATGGCAAATTTACCCTCTGAAAGGACAGACCATGGCGCATACTAATAAGAAAACGTAATGCGAAAAAAGATCTTATATGAATCTGAGAAATTTATTACAAATTGGAAAGTGTCTCTGCGTTTCAAATTTTTCCCATCGGGAATCAACTATTTTATCTATTGTCTTCAACATAATCCAACTTAACATATTACATGCAATCCTCGATAATGATAAAAAATTATCTCAAATTTAACCCTTAGGGCTCCAAGATTTTTTCATAAAAGTTCCCACCAACTCCAAGCCATTTTTTGCGTATTTCTTAAAAAAAAGTTTGTATGCAATAAAATGAAAAAAATGGGGGTTTATGAATAAAAAAAATTGTTTATCAACAAATGTCAGTGAATTTTTTTCATGATTTATTGGCTTTCTATTTTCTTTAATTTCATATTCCTTGTATAAAATATAAGAGTTTCAATCGATGTTTCAAAACCCTAAAAAATAACTTCTTCCTGCCACTACAGTCTTTCGCAATAAACAATATGATGTTGCGTATTAATCTACCGTGTCCACCCTGCCCATATTTTTAATGTAATATCAAATTACTACCTGGCTTGTTTATTAGCTTATCTTGATCATATTGGTATGGGTTAGTCCTTGCTCTTCTTCTCATTGATTGGGAAGTTGACGTATACTTTGTACTAAGCATTGTGACTATTATTTTGTCTCGCCAGACTAATACTAAAGTATCTTATTTTCTGTAGGTTATTATCGTGACAGTGAGAAAACATTTCCTTTTCAAAAGTTCCTAGAAGAAACCTATCCGTAAATATATGATAGCCTTTTATGTCTTAGTTCGCCTATTGTATGTTATCTAAAAGGTGTAGAACGAAAAACAAATACAACGTGAAAAGTATACGTACTATCAAAATAATATTGAATTACTGGACACAAACAATTTTCAAGATGTTCACTGCGCCACATCTCGACGCAGATACTTTTATGCTCTTTGCCTGCACCGATTCAATTCTTCTGAACCAATTATTTTCCATATTCCAGATGATAAATTAATGGTCAGACAATAAGACAGTATTTTTAGAGTATTAGCTTGATTCTTACATTTAAAAAAATACCAAAAACTCATTTGAAGTTCGCAAAAACTGCCCGAGAAAAAACCGGTCACACGTAGTGGTCATAGGAGTTTGTGGGAAAAAATCTATCCAAGCTAAATATTAGATTGTCCATTCGAAAATGTCGCTTTTTTTCATATTTACTTTTTGACCATCAGTTGTGTCTACTACAACCACAACTAAAAATATTTGTAATACACTCGGAGAGTCTCTAATTATTAAGAAGAACGAAAAAAATAGAAAAAGACCATAAAACAGGGAGTGTGAATATCGCATGACATTACTGATAATGATGGCGGTGCACGCGATTATGTGTCATGATTTAGTCGATAAAGAAAAGAAACTACCGTTTTTACACTATCTTGTGACTGTAGATGAAAAGTGGGTGTTGTATTCAAATCAAAAATGCAAAAGACAATGGCTTTCAAAGGGGCTGGTAAAGAAACCAACCCATAGACGGGGTCTAATAGTGGGAATCCAATAGGGATAATCTACCATAAATTTCTTCTATATTGTCAAACCATAGCGAGAGAGATTTATTGTTTACAATTAGAAAGTTTAAAAGTAGCGTTGAGTACGAAGAGGCCAGATGTAGTCAACCATCGCCAATTTTTTTAGCAGTATGATAATGTGCGACGCCATAAATCAAAGATGACCATTATATAATTTATAAAGTGATTTAATTTTTCGAATGTATTTGTCCAAATCTTTGTCCTATTATAATACATCATTCAATAAGTTCGTAGGACTTTTTTTTCTTCATTTGGGATAGCTTTTTTTGCAATCTAAAATAACCCTACGAACTTATTAAGTGTTCTTCGATCAACAATCAAATTTAACAAATCAAGTCATTATTATAAGTAATATTTCTTATCTATAATTTCTTATCAATGATTAATTATCAAAGTCATGTTTGATAGGAAAAATATATATTTTACGCGATTTCTTCGTTTTTTGCATAAATTATACATTAAGGACAAGAATCTAATGTTTAACACTGAGGGCTCGAATTCAATTTCAGAGTGTGAAAATCAAATTGATATCTCCATCTAAGTTCCACTGTCTAAAAAAATTTAAATAACGTTTCAAGAATATTGATATATCATAAAAAACTTAGGTAGATATTGAATAATACGTCTACGTCTACGCTAATAGATTTATAAAAAAATCACATTTGAAAAGCTCTTGAACCCCACATTTCTGCAGAGCTTCTAAGAAATTTCTTCATCTATCATTCGCCCAATTTGTCCACATAATCCCACTCACATCCCAGATGTGCCATCTCAATGGCGAATAATACACCTCTTACGAAACCGCCAAAATTAAATTTCTATAGACGTTTTAGATCACATGTTTTAGAAGAGCGTTGATTATTTTACTGTGTGTGTCAATACCATTCTTTATCGCCGAAGGGCTTTTATACCGACAAATTGTTCGATAAAAACTTTAAGAGGAGAGATTTTAACGAGACGCGGAGCTTTTTTGTTTTTGTCATACTGGTACCTTCGTCTTGTGAAAGCTTGCGGTAAAGTGCTTTTTTCAGGTTTTCTGCTGACGTATGTACCGCGGTCACAATCTTTTCAGACATCTATTTTATATTAGTCCCATTTTAACGCTTTTTTTATCGTGCTGGGCGAATTTCGGGGATTTTTCGTCAAAAATTGTGCTTCTTAAATAAGCAGAGAAATCTAAATAGGCAATTAGATGAATTTGCTGAGAGCGTTTTTCGAGTTGACTTCAAAGTAGAAAATTATAATTTTATTGACTCGCTTGATTCGAGCTACGCTAATGGAAATATTTGAATTCCACACGAGATATTTTTTTTATATTGATCCTGAAGGATACAAGACAAATAAGGCGAAGGATTTTGAGCACAACTCTAAAAACATTGTACATTATCTAAGAACTTGTTCGAAGTCTCCCGCATTGCTAAATTTTAAATAAGGGTCATTTCAAGAACTCATCTTCTTGTAAGTTAAATAAAAAGTGTACACGTTATTAAAGTTGGCAACGTTCAACTTTTATTCCTAAAAAAATAAATCTAAAACAAATCTAAGTTTTAATCTAATCAATAAGACTTTAACATTCGATACAATAAGAACATTTAAAACCATTTTGATTTATTTGGGTTTGGAATGACTATAAGAATATTTACATTGCATATTGGTATAAAGGTTGCTCTTTGACTTTCATAAAAAAAGTTCAAAAAATGGAATTGGAGAAAAATAGTTCGTAATAGATTTCAAACATGAAAAACTTTGATATTTCCGATTTATCATCTCGATTCTAATTAATTTTGATTTTCTTGATTAAAAAAGGCAAGCACTTGTCGCTTATGAAAAACTAGATTCGCAAAAATAATTAAAACTTATATAATCGGTTTAATGGTCTTGTACCATACACTTTAATGGTCATTCTATTTTAATTTATTTGTATTCAGTTTGAATTTTCTATGCTTTAATATTGATGTGGAAAATTGCATATATTCATATGATAATGTGTTGAAAATAATGGATTTATTAAAATTACTGTTGAAGTTAAATTTTTGCTCATTTATCTAAAAACAGTATTAAATTAAATTATCACGGCTTCCAAACGATTCGATCCAACCATAAACGAACATCAACGAGGAAACCCAAAGAAGTCTTTGAAACTTTCATATATTTATTTAATTAATAACTGTTCGTATTTGTGTTTTCGGATAGACGATCTTTAGCCCAAATATTTAGACAAGTAATCCCATCATGCTCTAAATTAATTTAGAAATCAATTCGGAAAGTAAATATTACGATGTTATCCGATTACACGAAATAATCCCGATTGCAGGATTCAAGTTTATTTGCGTATTAATTTTTGTGGAAAAATATAAATTAAGTGAAACGTTCACTGGCAAAAAGATCGCATCGTTATGAAAGCCGCCATCTCATTGTATATTTTTATTGTTTGACATTTAAAAGAAACAAAGAGCACGTTCATCGACCATATATAGTTCTGTGAATATATAATGAATATATGCACATATATAGTTCTGTGTTAACGGATAGATTATAAAGTTGTCCGTTAACTTATTGCTATAAATGCGTAAAAAAATGCACAAAATACACACAAATACAGCATAACTGCTTTATCTTATATTAATTTTTTTTTTTTTTTGCAATTGGACATTAACCCTTTAAGTGCCGATCGATAAAAACTGTATATAAGCGAAGAATTTTGACTTAAAAGTTTCAATTTCAATTTGTCAATTTGACTTAAAAGTTTTGATAAAAATCATTAATAAAAAAACTGAGAATGATATTTACAAAATTCAAAAAGCAAAAATTAATAAATGCCAGTGGTATTTCAATATTATATTCAAACAAATAAAATAATTTATTTTTTTAATCGTTTTATGCAAGCATAATGTATACTAAAAAAGTTAATTGTGAATGTAGAAGGAAAATGTAAGCGTTCTTAACCGAGCAATAACAATGATGCTACAATAGGCCAAGATTAGTAATAAAATTCTAGAAGGCAATAAGAGTAATACCAGAACGAACGCTAAGCTTCAAGAGTAATCTGATAGATATTAAGATAGGTCATGTATAAAATAGGTGCGGAAAGTCACAGTGAATCAGTTTTGAGTTGGAGTTTATTTCTTCATTTCAAACTGAGTTTCAGTCTCTGTTTAGTTAGAATCATTTAAGTCTTGAGATCCGACCGAAAGTCTTGGCCGCAGAAGAACTGGTCTTCCTGCGGCCGGCTTCTCCGCTCTTATATTGTAATTGTGGTATTTATCTTGGCGTAATAATAAAGAACAAGAGACGAATTAAACATTTTGGATATTATGCTCATTTTAAAATTGAACTATTTATAAACCATCAACGTTCATATACGAGGGTCATCCAGAAAATAAGGCTACAATATCTGTAGCCGAAAAACGAGCTTTTTTATGCTAGTGTCATAGATCTACACCATCAGCTTTTTTTGAATTGTCTTTTGAATTCTGAGGTATTGTACGAGACATATTCAGAAAGTAAGTGTACTAGATTTTTATAATTTTTGAGAAAAGTGTATTTGAAAAAATATTATAGGATATTATTCAAATGCTCCTTTTGATTTTTCTAGGGTCTCACGATATTGTTTTGCATGATATTTTTGGTCATGATATTTTTGCACAAAATTGTGGTTTTGTTTTTTTTTTTTTTGGCAGATAGGGAATCGTTATCGGACGACTGTCTTTTTAACTCAGGCGTGTAATGAGCCACCCACTTTTCATTTCGTCACAATAGAGTTCAGAAAATCATTAACTTCTAAGTCACTTCTTGTCGACATCTTTCACGCGACTGGATACTACAACATAAGTTTGCGTACAAACGTGTTCCTGCTATGCTCGCTTTATCAAGAGATCTCCTTTTACCGCTCAGTGTTGCCAACTTTCAAAAAGCAAAAAACCACTGCCCGTTATGATCACAGTACACTTACTTTCTGAATATGCTTCGTAATATACCCATGTCTAATATTTCGTAACGATAGAGTTCAGAAACGCAGCCTAGCCAACCATTTTGCACAGAACTTGTTATAACCAAGTTTTTCTGACACAATATCATCATGGAGACTTCGAAAAATACCAGGATTTTTTCGCAAAGGTCTTTAAGCGTCACACGGCGTTCACTTCGCATTTGTTCTTCAATTTTTCGCACAAGCTCATCAAAAATCAATGATAGTCTCCCTTTCTTGCCTCGCCGTGAGTATCATTACGGCATTCTTTGAACAACTTAACCGACTTCGTGATATATTCTCGACTCATCACATCACTATTATAGTCTTCCACGAGCTTCTGCTGTCAAAAAACGAATAATCGCGTAAATCTCGTACGGATGAGAGGTGATGGAAGCGCGCGATGACCTCTCCGTCGGAAGAATTTACTGTGATTGAACAAAATGGCCGACAAACTTCAAATGCCATCTGAAAATAATTTAAGCACGAATAGAGTCGGATGTACAATGCTTCAGTTCTTATTTCAATCGTCTTCGTTTTCATTTGACAGTTCCATTATGACCTCAAAAGATAAATTATGCTCCTATGTAAAATAACAAACGATTGATTTAGAACTCTTCATAATGACGTATTATTACAAGGAGATTGAATATCCTGTTGATGTCGTACGAACTTTAACGACCCTGCCATATTTCAACGTCCGCAGTCGATGAAGTTCGCAAACGGCAAACTTTGTCGACTATCTGACCTTATACACCTGAACTTAACGCGACTTAAATCGTCCATACAAAAATCGACGTCAAACTTTATAAAATTTATATTAAAATTATTTTCAAATATAATTTATATTAAATAGTTCGTGTCTGTGGATATTATATATTTTTTCTCCTTTAAACGGATAGGCCCGCTTATGAATACCTCCATATGTCTTTATATAACGGTTGAACATATTGATAATAAGCGTTTGTTGCATGTGTTCCGAGGCGAGTGGCGTAAGTTGTTAAGACGTAAGCTCGTAGCAAGCAGACTAATTTATATAACAACTTCGCCTCATAGTGTGTTCTATTTATGTACAAAATGCGGTAGGTGACTCTGTTTACTACGGATAAAATGCTTTCACGGGTGAGGTGTAACCAAACCACCCATCTGGAGGAGAAATCTGACAACTCCAATCTTAATTAACTATATTAATCACGGGCCCTTGCTCTGGGCAGGTACGGCGCCAAATTTGTAGGCGAAATTAAATTAATGTGAAGGTAATAAAACGGGGGGATGACGGGAAACAAATTAACAACAGACCACAGCGATAATGATTTTTTTCTGGCCACAATACGACGCGGTTAAGCCTGCACATCTGGTTCAAATCATGATTACCACCGCGTTATGGCACTATAATTTTAAACGCTAGAAAAGCGTTTTGATACCATGACATTGTAACGGATTAATTAGCATACAACACCAAACTATTATTTATGTTCACGATCCCATTGTGACTTGGACAAGCCAATGAATGCATATAAATACAATTATACTCGCATGAAATCGATATTCCGTTGAATGGGGAACCACAGCAAAATCCCATTATTGGCGCACACTTTGTCTAAACATTCAATAGAATCGGCGACATTTAATATATTTCGACAAAACCACAATGAGACCGCAACAGAAAACACTTTTGAATAAAAACACGTATCGAACTTTTATATTGAAGTTTCACAGTTTATCAAAACGATGGCGACAACATAAAAATATACTATGATAAAGTTTCAAACACCGCGCTGCATTTTGATGACCAGATGTTCGAAGACCCGAGACGTTGTATCCTTATTTTATCCTCAACTTTTTACTTCAACACTTCACAATATATAAATAACCAATTTCTATAGCTTTTTTTTATTTCATTTTAAAATCGATTAACATATCGCTTCACTTAAAGCTAAACGATTCTTAGTCTCAATGTTCAATCATAGTATTATAATGCAACCCTTCCCCCGACGATATATCACTGGGTTTCTCAACCTATAGATTGCGACTTGGACAGACAATGCAGAAGAACTTAAAATTTAAGCAATTCACATGGAAACACAAGCGATAAACAGAAAAATAGAGCACATACTTAATTTACAAGGCAGATGTAGCACAAATTATAAAGAATTTTTGGCATGCTTGTGAAGAAATATGCCAAAAAATGAACAACTTTATTTTGGATCAAAGACGGATAAAATTGTTCTAAACGTGATAACTAGTTTTCCAAAAGATACTCAACGGAAGTGCTGTCAAGATAACTTGGAAACTGCGCAGTGCTGATCTAGACATTTGATGGTAGAAGAAGAAAATTTTCTCGGAGTTAATCTATTATAGTGATTCTAAATCCACAATGGAACCCATGCAATATGAATCTTCCTCCGTCCCATTATTAATCAGGCACTGCATCTATTTTTTAAATTCATATTATAATAAAATTGAATTAACATAGTATTTAAAATAAAAATTATTAATGAAGATTCAAGAAAACGTAGCTTAAATTTTTTGAGGAAATGGAATACTATTTTTTAAAAATTCACGAACCGGCACGCCGCGCCGGTTCACTCCGATCTATTTTTGAACCCTACCCACTACTACTTGTTAATTCTATTTTTTTCATCGTCGTATATTAATCACAATTGATCCACTTAGAAGTTTAGGTATTTTGAATACTCATTCAAAAAAATCGATTTTATTGAACAAATAGCTAATTAAATCGATTTTCAAAACAGCTCAACTTCATTACTCAATCAATGATGATTTTATTTATAACAGAAAGTAAAATTGAAAATATTCCCTTCATAATACGATCATTTAAGTGGCATAAAGATAAAAACGGCGACATATCGTTTATAGCTGAAATCACCCCATTTCGTTATCTGTTCGATTCCTGCAATACACAACAAGTCTAATTTCGAGGGCTCACCGCAAAACGGTGGTGGTGTGTGGTGAAGGGTGACTTTACCAGTCAATTTACATAGATTAAAAGGATATCTTTACATTTAATGAACACCGAATGCCGTCATAAAATTAAAATAATAACGATCATGTTAAAAAATGTCAATAAAGATTGTTCACAAATAGCTTGTTCAACTGTTCTCCGAAATATTATTGCTCCCGAGAATTAATAGTTATGACGCCATAAAGTGACACCTATAAATATTGTCGTAAAACGGTAAATTCACCATCGATCCCGGTGAAAAATTTCCACTGTCATCGAAGCATCCTCCAACCCTCTTTCGACCCCGTCGCCTTCCGTTCGCCACCCTTTTGAGGCATCCGCATGAAGAAATTGATTCGATTCGTTTGACTTCTTATTAAATTTCCTCATAACATGCAAATAGAGCTTCATTCATTATGTCATTTCTCGCATTTTCAATATAGCTGCTCCGACTCCCCAATGCTATCTCAACTTTAAACGACATTTTAATATCTTTACGTTGCAGCACTCGATCGCAGATTCCCAACGTGCTTGAGATAAATCTATAGATTGTGCTTTCCATTGGAAATTTGAAAAATTCCCGAAAATATTTGGTATATTTGAGTCGTAAGGAATCAGGTCAAGCGCCTCGAGCTGGGTGTATATTTTATGAAGCAAACACTGACGTCGACAACACGATAGCAAAAAATATGCTTCGTCAGTGCTCATCGACTTTTATGTGCTCTAGTATCACAAAAAAAGTGTACCGTTTTGTTGAAGGACTCTATTTTCGAGATGAGACACATAATCCTTGAATAAGATTATTCTTATACGGAGGAAATTTTCCGAAACATAGACGAATGTTAGATGATAACAAATTTACGTACATATCTCACTTTTTTTTAAAATAGAATAACGATTTTGTTATTCACCGTTAAGTCTAAGAAGGGAGTCTAATGCTTGAAACCATCGCACTAATTCGGATTCCAAACCAACCGATCAGCGTCATGGTAATAACAGAATTATGAAGTCAACAATGAATTATACCATTAATGAAACTTAAAAGCTATCCATGGATCCATGGAAATAAAATATTTTATAAAAAACAAAATACAGGGTCTTTCAATCAAAATTTGCTAGATTATAAAGACCATGTCGTTAAAGCAACATATGTCAAATTTATTGTGAACTATTTAGTAGTAACAGTATATGACAAATTACTATGATATAGTTATTTATTTTCAAAGTCAGTTTTCCATTCGAGAAACGTTTCGCCAAAAATATCATATTCAGCGACAGGGCTTATTTCTGGATGAATGGATATATGAACAAGCAAAAATACCGAATTTGGAATAATACCAGTCCACCTATAATAGACTAGCATCAAATGCATCCCGATAAAGTAACTGTTTGGTGCGAATTGTGATCTGGCGGAATCATTGGTCCGTATTTCTTTCAAAACGAAACTGGCATTGTCATAAACGTAACAAGACCGTAACAAGGGGGTGGCAATGCAGACGCCCGTCACGGACGCTACTGGGCTTGGGACGCAAAACCCAGAATACAAACTCAGCCAAAAGTTGCACATGTTTTTTATTTTTTACTTGAATCAGCATTGATTAACTCTGTTCATTTTTATAATATATACTAAATAGTCTAATCCCTCTTTTCTTCGTTATAATATAAAGACAATAATATTTTCGACCGATTGTAAAATTTAAACAACCCAACCGATCAGTCGTCTTCGGAAAAAAACGTTTCGTAATGAGTGTTGTAATCGTTCTGTAGACATGTTTAGGTAAGGTGTCAGCGATCCGAAAAGCGGACCGGTTGGATACACACACCTTCTGGCCATTCCGTCCTCTTTTAGGGCCTTTTTGCGGCATTTTTGAGGATAAATATGTGCCTGGGGTCTTCTATAATCTGTATAATCACAGAAGTTTTTAATTTTAAAGTCAACATGACATCCAGCAAATTCAGCCAAATTTATGCGAAAAAGTCATTAAAAATTGGACCTCCCGAATACGTGCCACCAAGCAAAGCCGCGACGAATAGTTGAATGATATTATGTTTCATACTTAATGCTATAAAATTATTTAAAATAAAAAAGAAATTGATTAGACATCTCATACACAACCTATTTTATTTACATTTAAAAATTTGTTTCTGAATACAAGCATTAAAACTAGCATTGAAAGATGAGATTTTATTCTAAAATATCTATCAATGTCACATTTATTTATATGGTCGTTCAGCAAACACATGACGAAGGATATTTTAATACGTTTTTTTTATCTATTATATTTTCCAACTTTTCTATCAAATTTCCATCGAAACTTCTACGACGTTAATCTCTCAAAATGGTCCGAGAGAAATGTTAAAAGCTGATGGAGTACCGTCACTAGTCGGATAGAGAAAACTGCCATAGACCAAACCGAGAATATTTCGCAAATTCAATTTTCAATATGTCAAATTGTGGAACAAAGTTTCAGATCGCAGCTGAAACTTGGGGATTCTTTTATTCCGAATGCCATCAACATCGAAAGAACGGGCCAGGAAACTCCAAATTGGTTTCTAAAGAGCGACAATATCTCACGGGGTTGATCGACCGAATAAAAAATAAGTATTCTTTTCATATTTCAACCGCATAATATTTGCTCCGGTGAAATAATTTCCCCCGTTTGACGTCACAGAGCACGAATTCGCACAGGAATGCCGTGGCAATTGAAGTCGAGCGGTCCCTAAGACGGACGGGTAATATTTCAGTGATATTCTAATTACTGACTTGTCAAATCCACGTACAGTTTCCGGAGGTATCCCGACAAAATGGACATATGGACAATTTTCGGTGTAATTGAGAAAGTTGGAACACCGACCCGGAGGGTTCCAAATGTGGCCGAGGGTCGTTTCAGATAAGCAAAGCGTTCTGAGACAATTTGGGACGCGCTGAAAAAGGTTCGCCATTAAAACTTTAAAAATGTATTTTGCCATTTCAGATGGTGGAACACAATCTAAAAAATGTGAAAAATAAATGCTGTACTTATTTCAATTATTTCTTGCAGCGAAAATTATTTCAAACGTAGAAGATTCTGCATTTAATTACGATACAAATTATAGTATTATTCACCTTTTTTTAGCAGAGTAATCATCCTGACAGTGAGATTCGACGACAATAAACTCTAAAAGTATACATGGCAGTATAATTGCATTATTAGACATAATCATAATAAAAATATATGTAGCATACATTAATAGGATTCGATGAGGTTTTCATTCGATCTTTCGCAAATCATAAAGGACTGTTTAATGTTTTGTTGAATGAAAAATGATAATCTGAAGTAGTAATAACTGCCAAATGTAATAGAAGCATAGTTTTATCATTTTTATTACTGAGAACATAGATTATCCTTTGTCTATTCATTTAATTCAGATGTTTAGAGGATAACCTTTTAAAATATTAACATAAGGAACGATGAACTTGGGATTTGATCAACATCATCTATTAACTCTTCGTTATCGATGCAAAGTCGTGTCGTAAAGATCTAAACACGTCTAAACACTCTCAATATATTTTTATAGAAACTTGTGAATGTCCATACTTACTATTCAACGAAAAATCGTATTAAAAAAAAGACGACTTTTGTTCGTGTTGTCTTTAGAACAGGCGTTTGTTTTGATAATTAAGATACTCGCATCATTCTTATCGTTGACCAATTTTATTATTCCCCCTAGACTGTTCTGGGGTAGCGTCATTAGTCAAGTATCACTACTCTTTTGCAAAAACTACTCCTTCAAAAGTAAGCTGGTAGGTTTAAATGGAAATCCTGTCTATTTATTTTCGCAACACATCAATAGGCAAAAATAACTGAATAACAAAAAGCAGATAACATGCAAGTTGAACGTTAAGAAATATTCCGAAGAAATTAACGAATATTTTCTACTTTAAAGATCGACGTGCCCATCATTATGAGACGAGCACGACCAAGAAGCTAGATATGAGCGTTCCGCAGAGATCCGTTCTGGGGCCCACTCTGTTGAATGTCCTCTACAACAGTCAGCTGACAACAAAGATACCACACGGAGCAGGACTCCTTGGCAGAAAGCCTTGGACTACAAATATCCTAAAAATCGCAACGAACATTACCAGAAACTGAGGGAAGCCTGGCAACGGAGATGTGATCAGTCCAGGATGGGAAGATAGACCCACCGACTTATCCCGGTCATAAATCGGTGGAAGTCCTGGGAACACGGTGAAACGACCTATCGCTTGAATGAAGTGCTCACTGGGTATGGATGCTTCGGTGCGTACCTGAAGCGGGATTGGCAAAAAAACCGCAACGTGTCAACGTCGACAACATGGTCCACAGCATGATGGAAAGCAAGAAGAACTGGGATCTGAGCGCCATAGAAGGCAGTGAAAAAGAAAAACGCAGAGCGCCTCTCCAATAATAGAATAGGGTCAATCACCTAAGGCCTAACTACCTGTCCTCCTGAAGCAATGTGGAAAACAATACCAGGGGGACAGAATAGGACAAGGGAGGGGTTTAGTCAGTACAAATCTTACACTATCCACTATGAGTGTCTTGAGCCCACTATGGGTGCGAAGATTCCCCTCCCACAGGAAAAAATAGTGTTATATATATAGTGTAAATAGGTTCATTTATTGAGCCGCTGCGGCGGAGCTGACAGAAAAGTGGATTTACATTAGATTATAACGTGTATTTTTTCCGGTTTAAAAGGGTTAATTAATTTAATAGATTGACTTCAAAGCTCTAATCGAAAAAAATATAATTTAAAGTTCCTTCGGCAGTTCAACCATTTGGATGCTAAACGACGATATATCGTCGATTGAGAAACTAACGAGGAAAGCAAACAATAATCGATATTTAGCCCATTTATTACTTCAATATGTCCGAATATGAATATTTTCTTTACGTCAGGGTATCAGTGTTTAACCTTATAATGCATTTTACTCACACGTTAGTGCGATCAAACAAGAGAAAAAAATTATAGCAAACAATCATAATATAATCGAAATATAGTTAAACGGTAAGAAGTTTATGAGAACATATTCACATCCTACTAGCAAACAAAATAGATTGTTTGTTTTTCAATTAAAATAATTTGTACATTAACTGAGTATTAAATGAGAGTTTCGAGCATACAGAATTGCTTGAACAAATATAAAATTTTAATTAACTCTGTAAATACAAGTTATCGTGTTTTATATTTCTGCGCAAACGTCCGCCATGTTGATATTCGCACAGTGGAGACGCCTAGCGGGCGACAGCGAGTTGACATTACGACAAAGGCAAATATTCATTACGCAGCATTAAATTTATACCAAAACCTATTTTGATTTTGGTGAAGTTATTCGATTATGGGCGATACATTTTATTATATTTTGTCGAGTGTTATCCTGCCTTTGTTAGGGGCAATATTTACAAGGGAAAACCTTCAAAGCTTATGGTATTGTTTGATTTGCGCCAAAGGGCTTATCGTTACTTATGGGAAATTCTTCAAACAAATTTATATTTAGACAGTATTTTGAATACGAAATTAATGATAAAATAAGATAAACATTTTAAATATGCTGAGCACCCGGAATCTGCGCTGCTCTGCGTGTTTTGCAATTAATTTCCATCCGGAAAATCCTCGAAGATATTTTTTCCATTGGAATTTTTCCGCGTTACATGCAATGCATGCATCGGACAGGAACGATAAAAATGCGGTTGAAAATATGTTTTTTCTTTCTTTTTTCATTTCGGGTATGAGCTTTGGGAAAAGCCTTTACGATATTAAATATGAGATACGCGTGTGACAAGTAAACACATTTTTTTCTTCCATTTATTCACACTGTCTACTGCGAGAGAAAGGATTTTCAGCGGGAAAAAAGTGCGATGTTTTATTATTGTAGGAATTTTGCAGCACTATGTTTACATGCCCTGCCACGCTATCTATAGCATACGAACGAGACTCTGTATTATGAAAAGTTATAAAAGCAGAATCGCAAATGTACCGGGAAACGACACGAATGAAGAAGGACCAAATTAGAAAAAAATCCTGATTAAAATTCAATTCAAGCAGAGAAAAAATGTTCTCCATATTTCCAATGAAAATGTCATCGTTATAATATTTTTCCACGGAGCAATGATCAATTATGCATTATTCACTAAGTCTAAAATATCCAACGACATAATAAATACATCATCTGTCATTCAAACGTACCCTTGCATACTAAAAAAATACATTATGTATGGCGACACGTGTAAAGGCCGCCATTTTGTTCGCGGCCCCAAATCCAATTTGCATCTTTTATTAGACATAATTGATTGATCCAGAAATACAGAAAAATAACGTCTTTGTCGTACGAAAAAATCTTAAAAGCAAAACACTAATAAAATATCCTTCGTTCAAAAATACATCAGCTTCCAACGTAAAATTCCTTTTTACCATACAAATAGTTTTGATTTTATAATAAAAAATATATTTTTTATTCTATTTCAAATCATTTTTGCATCAAAAACAACCATTCATATTCGTATATAGAGAAACTCATACGATAGCTTATTTTTAACACGTTTTGTATATGTGGGTGCTACTTTTTTATTAATTGACGAAAACATGACACAGCATCTGTGTCATCGGACAAACACCATTAGCATTAGCACGAAACACATATTGGCATTTCATATGTAGTAAAAATTACAAAATATCCGGAATCGTGCGTTCAATGAGTCCAATGAAATCGGATAAATATAAATCATGCTTCTTATTCCATTGATTGAAATATTATGTTATTCATTTATAGTTTACATTTAACACATTCCCATCGGCTTACGCATATGTGCGTCTTTCCAATACTATCGGCAGATACGATAGACGCAATTGTGATAAACTTTATTTATCCCTTACAAGAGTAGATACAAGTGAATATAAAACTTTACTTTTTTATAGCTCTAAGAGCTGGCAGTGTAAATCGCAGGCCATTTAATAGCAAATGAGATTATTATATAACAGTTGTGTTCTGACGTATTTCTGGTCTTACGCGTTACGACAGACTGTCATCATTATAACAGTCTGTCGACTGAGTACCATTGGGTTTGGAAAGGGTCGAAATCTAGTAAAAAATTAACATAATTAAGTAATACTATAAAAATAGCTTATATTTATTTTCTATGAATTTGTAATATAAACAATCATTTATAAGAATTGCCAGACTATTTACTGCATGTTGATATAGTACCAGACTGTCATATGTCAGTCCAATGTACTGTTTTACAAAACTCGGAGGAAACTTTAGAATAACTTCTTTAAGTGGATTTTATCTTATTTTTCTTCTATGCTTGTCGTGATTCCTGTGTTGTTTGATTTGAATTTTCTTATTGATTAGGAGGTGTTATTTCAAATTATCTTTTCCTTATTTCTGCTGCTCTTCTTTTTTCCGTCATCCGTTGCGGTAGTCTTCTTTCTAGATGGTTATCTGATATTAATATATCGAACCTAAAGAAGACATCCTTCCCTGTTTCTTTCTCTTTTTTTCAGTTGTTCCTTTAATATTCTCCTTTGTTCCAAAATGGCATTTGGCTAAAAACGCACCTATGCATTATTGCTGTCTTAAGAACATATATTTAATCATTATATTTTATAAATTATATATTTCTAAAAAATATGACGACCTAAATATATTTTCTATTCTTTTGTAGAAATTACCTACTAGTTAAAAAGATTTTTTCTAATATTGCAATTTTCTGCAAATACGCGCCACGCCAGGCGAAAGACAATGCTATGCGTAACCTGACGGGAATGTGTTAATATATATATATATATATATATATATATACACATTATATATATAAGATAAAAATACTGTTAATTGTAGCCTATTTAACAAGATTTAAATCACAGTGCAAAGTATTAATCAATTTATAAAGTGGAATTTATACCTAATTTTTATTAAATTTAATTGCATCAAAATTCTACGCAATAAAAAGCATTTGAATACAAAATCTTATTTAAATTCAAGCAGGTCAAAAAAAGAAAAAACACATGTTATTCAAACAAAATTTAACCAAATTTATATTGAAAATTCATCAGATATTTAAATGCTAGTTCGAGTTGATGACCGCGTCAGCCCCCATTTTCGTATAACACTATTAATGTGACTGATAAAATTCCTTTCTGCTGAGATACGGACTAAAACTCGCCGGACAAATTATTTATTTCCATCACTGCAGATGTATACTTATATACTATAATACTTCGATGTGATTCGTAATTATATTACGGAGGAATACAAAAAATCTGAAGCCCGTATCTCTAATATTTCATATCGATATTCCTATTATTAGAGTCGAGGTGTAGTAAATACATCACCGGTAGGGAACGGTTAATTTAACGATTTGAAAAACATATATGTAATCTATATATTTATACATAGATTAAACAGTTACCGCCCCTAGGCGTCGGCTAAGCTCACCAATTAGTAGTTATGCCACTGTTTCCAAGCGTTCGGCGAGAATGTCTCGATTTAGTAGCCTTCAGCGTGCTGATGAGATGTACGATTTCTATTATATTAGATAAAAATTTTAATCTCGAATTTTTCGGGATTATGTTTACTAATCCCGGGATTGCTCGGTCTCGTAAGAGTTAAGTAGCTTAATGCTTCATTTTAGCCTTTTAAATTTTATTTTATAAGATTGATCTTAAAGCTAGACATAAAAAATATCTTGATTACCTCAATGCTCATTTATCAAGTTAGATAGGGCTTTGTCTTGCATTTAATAACGTCGGGTTGATGATGATGATTATGATGATGAGGGCGATGAGTGCTTCAACAATAACTTCGCTTAAATAACAAATCACACAACTACTTACAAAACTTTTACACAATCCACAAACTAATGATAGCTCGACTTATGGAAAATGAAAAGTTGTTACGTAGTTGCTCCACGTAACTTTTCGCATTAATAAACACACGCCTTCATAAAAAGCGCAGATGAGATTGCAAGTTGGAGAACAAATATCAAAAGCAGACGCAAAAATTAGTATTCCATAGGTGCTTTAAATTTCGGATCGAAACTTTCCAGACGCCATTAGATTGCAACCGACTGCCTACCGAAATAAGGGTGAGGCTGCACAAAATCGCAATCGCACTTCAAAACACACAGTCGATCGATCGAAATCGATCGATGGCGAGTGCATTTCGAATTCGCGATTTTCGAATGCACAATAAAAATGAAGCGAAAAAAGCAATCTGCCTTTGTATTGAAGAATACCGCACTCATGGAATGATTGGCTTCGTTGCTACTATGCAAATTGAACAGAAAAAGCTCGCATTGAGGCCAAAACCCTTTTGATGCTTCTCCAAACAATTCATTTATAGTTTTCCAATGAATGAAAAAACGCAGGAGGAGAGTTGGAAAATTCCGTCTCATCGTTTTATTTTGCAAACTCCTCCATTAAAATGACATGAACGACGTCACTTCGCCGTATATATTTTTCGCACGACCGAGCAGAATACATTATATTTGTACGACGCTTAATTATTATAACGACGTTCACCAATTTGAAGGCTTTCATGGAACATTTTTTGCATAATCAGAACGTCGTTTTTGCAACTCGCTGCGTCCCGGCACAACTTCCTATGCTGATACAATGTTGGAATGCAGCCAACATCCGAATATGACTATGCATTTCAATGCTTCCGGTCCCCGCTGCAAGCTCGCTAACGCCGGGCTTTTGCGGAATTTTCATTTGCGAAAAAAACTGAAAGCCGAAAAAATTTAGTGAGCAGCATGCAACTAATTGACTTGTAATCCTTTTTTAAATACCTGAAACGGACTAAATAATGGGAAAAATTAATGCATTCCGCTTCGGGGGCCCTGTTTATAACGCGGCTCGATTATGCAGTTAGCCCTAAGCGATATGTAACGATGTGTTTCTCTTCAACTGCAGCCTTTGAACTTTGCCTAAGATGGTGTTTGCTTTTAGTTTGCAAGAGCTTAATTTATGCGCATATTTATATTCACATCATCTTGCAGCAAGTTCGAGAGCGTACATTTAATTTAAAGTTATAAATTTGATCGAATGCAAATTCGATTCGCATAAAACAATGAGTAATCAACTGGCGGATTCGTCGAACGCTAAACAATTATAAATGAATCTATTTGAACAGTCGTAGAATAAATAAATTTCAATGATACACGCCCAAATATCGTGGAAATGCACCCGGTTTAATTACAAATTCAATTATATTAATTTCGATTATGAGGTGCATATCAACGTTGCTTAATTTCATAGAAAACTCTAATCCTCAATGAAATCACACGAATAATACCCGGCTAACATTGAAACTATTTTTAAAATGTATAATAATTTTTAAGACCCGTAAATAAATATTATATAAATGTATTATACCTAAAAAGACTAAAATTATTTTTTAGCTGCTTATAATAAATATTATATTTATCAATACTTCAAATTTCAGCACTACAAATTCAGACACGTCTACCGAAGCCCTGGCCACCTTGTATCGAACATAGACGACGTTTAATTAGCAATATTTAACGTGAACTATTTGTATCCAAAAAAGCAGCTTTGTAGATTTTAATTTAATGTCGATAAAAGCAATTATTCAGATTTAAAAAATTGTTATAAATATCCGCAATTTTGTATATTTTATGATATATATTGAATAAACACTTATATTGCAATTTCAATCATTCCCAATAAGATTCACGAAAATAGAATACATTTCTTGTCTTAGTATTTTTTAACAGAATTTGAATTTAACTCAAAATCTATACCATGATTAGGGAATCCAATCCCGAGCCAAAATTTCGATCCCGGGATTTCGGGATTGCATTAGACCATCCCGGGATCTGTTCCGGGATTTTCAATAGTTTAAGAAATTATATTGATAAATTTGATCAAAAACTTAAAATGACTTGAAGGCGAAAATATTTTATTTATTCAAGAAAAGATAAAAATATAATTCAAAAATAGATAAATAAAACAGTAAAAAAATCAAATATTATTTTGAAAATATGCCTGAAGTAGCATTTAGTCTGGATCCGATTTTGGTATCCAGGCAACTTGCTACTGAAAATGTACGCTCAGCCTCCACACTCGTCGGAGGATCGTCATCAGATATTTAAATGCTGATTCGAGTTGATGACCACGTGAGCCCCCATTTTCGTACAATACTACCAATGTGACTGATAAAATTATTTTCTGCTGAGACACGTACTAGAACTCGCAAAATTCCCGATTTCCCGACAAATAATTTATTTCCGTCGCTGCAGATGAATACTTATATACTATAATACTGTGATGTGATTTGTAATTATATTACGGAGGAATACAAAAATTCTGAACCCTGTATCTATTATATTTCATATTGATATTCCCGTTATTAGAGTCGAGGTGTAGTAAATACATCACCGGTAGGGAAAGGTTAGTATAACAATTTGAAAAACATACACGTACTGTATATATAATATGTATACATAGATTAGACAATTACTGCCCCTAGGCGTCGCCTAAGCTCGCCAATTAGTAGTTACGCCACTGTTTCCAAGCGTCCAAATTTCGATTTAGTAG
The DNA here is from genome assembly GCA_008973525.1 of Stenopsyche tienmushanensis. Lineage (NCBI taxonomy): Eukaryota > Metazoa > Arthropoda > Insecta > Trichoptera > Stenopsychidae > Stenopsyche > Stenopsyche tienmushanensis. Next base: position 658,486 of record WACJ01000071.1, on the reverse strand, counting down.
CCTTCATCGTGCTAGTGAGTTGTACGATTTCTGTTGGATAAAAATTTCAATCCCAATTTTTTCGGGATTACGTTTACTAATCCCGGAATTCATGAGCACCTGAAACTGTCCTGTATCCCGGGATTGGATTCCCTAACCATGATCATCAAAGTGCAGCCACAGATAGTCCATAGAAAACCGTCATAATAGGCAGGGCTTCGAACCAGAATGAAACCCAAAACCGACAATACAATCATTCATCCCGGAACGAAAACTGCAGCGAACCGAAACAAATGTCTGGAATGCCACCGAAACTGTAACCAAAATAAAAAGATAACGGTTCGAAGCCCCGAAAGCAAATCTCATTATGTAACTGTACAAACCGAGACATTCAAATAACCTTTTAAAAGTCAGTCTGTAAAGAAACATTAGTGCGAAACTGCTGAAAATTGTTGGCAGGATGAGATCTTTAGCAATAGGTATTAGATTAATCAGTACACAATCAATTATGCTAAATTTTAATAAGCAATATTTCAAACATAAAATCATTTTAAAGACTACGGAAGTCTGAGATAATTTTCCATTGCCTTTTCCATATGATAAAATTTGGATATGTTTAATTCAAATAGGAATTTTATATAAACACAAATCTATTGCTCAAAACTATTTTATTAATCGCTTTAGTATTTAATTTTTCATCATGGAAAATCGTGCATAAATTAAATAAAGACGCTCTAACATAAATAGTAATACATGACATGAATTTGAGCCCATATCTTTATAAAATTAATACAGGATAGTAAAATTTAGACCATATGGATTAGATCAGTTAAATTTTGTTATTCATATTAAAAATAATATATCCAACAATTGGCATGTTGTTATGCATAATTAATACATTTTTGTTAGAAATCGAATTTAAGGGATGATATAAAATTATCCTCAATATAAATAACAAGTTATTATGAAAAATAGCAACCATTTACAACAAAAATGTTGCAAGAGTATTCAAATTTAAAATGTATCGCTGCAGCGAGTTATTTATGTCAAAGATGTCACACTGAACGTATTCGATTTCCTCTATTCTACGATTTACGCTCAGTCTTTTATACGTGCTTTCGCTGTGAAAACTTTCAGAGATCCTCAATATTTTATCGTACCGCATTATCACGTCATAAAAATAGTCCAATAATTTTGAAACAAAACTTGGAAAAACGATATGTCGATATTTTATACATAGATGATTTTTTGCGTCCGTGGTTTCAATAAATGATTATTTTTCGCTATTGATTCAATAATAATGAAGTATTTCATACGTATGTCCATATAAACGGCTATACAAATACACTTCCGCGTATATTATCTCCGGGTGTCCGGATACACATTGTTAAGATATAGAATGAAGCTACGCCATTGTGGCACGAACACAGAGAATTGTTAAGAAAAGAATGACAATGAAACAACGTATGAGGAACTCATAAAGGGGAAAATGTGGGAAAAGCTAGAAAAATAAAAAGAAATCAGTTGCCAGAAAATAAAAAAAAAACTCAAATATATATATTTCAGCACATCGAAATAGTGAGCCGATAATCTTGCATGTTTATGTACGTACATGGACGACTCAATCTTGCATGCTTTTCTTTTTATTTGCTTATATGTGTAAATACAGCCGTATTGCTCCTGCATTGAGAAATAGGTCTGTTGTTTCGGGATGCCGTGGTGATTTATCGACCAAAATGTTGGTTTATTGCAGGAATCGTCGGAGTGCTTTGAACAAAGAGTAGCACAAAAGAAGTTGGCAATGCATTCTCCAAGCAAATAGGGTTATAACCTGTCTCCATATATTACATTTGACACTTTGGATACATGCACCCATGCAATCTTATGTCGAGCTAACTATTTTGTTACCAAAGTTCTATTCAAGGGATGCAAATTACGAGGGATATTATTTAACTCGAGAAAATCGTAAATTAAGCAAGATGACTTTTGCATAGTTCAAATTTAATGAAAAAGCAACTTTCATGGTATATCATCTATTGTTTTAATATTATTAAAGTGTTGATAAAATTAATGTAGTATACTAGATTTTATTATGAAATAAAATGCATATGATGTATGGCAAAATTACACTTGGTTAAATCCTTTGAAAATGATTTCTTCCCATTACGCTTACATTCTTATTCTACTCGAACAATGCGGAAATCTTGCAAACCCTCCCAGTTTTGCTTGAACGTGAAAGATTCTATTATTTTCTTCATTTCTTTATGTAAAGAATAGGATTTTTGCTGAGCCAGTTTTCGACGAACAAAACAAGACGACCGTGACCATTCCATTGCAACGAAACATTTGTGCTCCCCCAACAATTCTATTTCAACAAATCCACATCTTTAGAGCCTTTTTATGGCTCTGCGTAGTATTCATAAAAGAAATTTGCAATTCGGTGCAACTGTTACGCGAAAAATAGCATGTTTATATTGGCATTTAATGAGTCGAAATTTTATTCGCACACCTATGTGTCTTGAATATTTATTTTTACCCTCTTACGTCTGAACTATGACTACAAAAAAACTGTTGTTTCATTTAGTTCGTATTGTATAAAAATACACGACAATAACATTTAGGCATAAAACTACCCTAATAAAAATATATTCGCGCATTTCTATTTGTTAAAATTATTTATTTAAAAACATAATAACTTAGCACTAATGCAATGTACCTATGAATACAGGTGAATAATAAGCCACCCTCCAACGAGTTGGACACGTCTACACCTCAGGTGGTGTTCATCCCTCTGTTAACACAAACGCTCTCCTGTAAATAATTACGGTTTTAATAGAACATGCTTCGTACGTAAATAATGAAAACTCAGCATATGCACATTTCTGGTTGTAAATTTATGACAAATATTTTAAGACATTTCATTCATTCTTTGATGAATTGTGTGTTATAATAGTTATATGATGTGTTACGTTTAACTTTTAGCGCCTTTAAGGGCTTCAAACATTACGCAAATTGCCCAGTTATTTATATTACAAATTAAGACTTCATAATTCACACTATCAAACATTCAAATTATTCAACAACTCTGGAACCCAAATCATTATAATAAAAATCCAGAATCTAACCCACAATATTAATACCAATGATGGCTCAATATAAAATTCGTACACATATTTTGTATGTATAAATTTAAATGTCGAACTTATCCATCCAATTTAATTATATTTATCACAATATTGAATATTAGCAAATCAATCGTCTTGGGCTCAAATCTATAAGAAATATGATTGGCGATCACATTTTTAAAAGAATTTTACGCTATGAAAGGCGATAAAAAAGAAAAATGATAAAGATACCTTCACATTTTATTTACAACTATTATAATATCCAGCGCGTTACTACCACAGAAGTAACAATTCTGAACAAACATACAAGTATTGATTTTTATATATAAAATCTGCTATAAGTTAATTATTTAATATTTATATTATTTGAGAAAGTGCAAACAATAAGTTGGCAAAGTTTTATTGCAATCGATTAAGCGATGTGATAGCGCATTAAATACGGATAAACAAATATTATTTTTTTATATATCAAACTATGCCTATGTTACTCACAATACTCTTAATAATAAGTGAACGAAGTTTTATTGCAATTTGATGAACGGTATGACAGCACATTTCGATCGAACAAAGCCAAATTCATTTTTATATGTTAGATTTGTGTTGTATAGAATTTTTGCTCATCGCATTGGATCTTATATAAGTTTGATATGTGAACATTTTATATAAGGTTCGTAAATAGATTTAATTTAAATTATTCAATTTGTTGGTAAATTTTAAATGCCCCAGGGTTCGAGGTTTTGAATATTCCTCTTTTTTGTGAGATCCCTGATGATGCTTTGAACTTTACCTATTGCCTATTGTTCGTATGTATCCTTCGTGTTCCATCATATTTTTTATAGTAAACGAGCCGCTCACAAAGGCCTCGGCAAAAAAAGCCTTAGAACCAAAATCATATCAAATGACACTTCTCCGATGGAAATCCAATATAACATAACGTAATATACGTCTCATCTTCGCGCACAATAATAAAACACAGAAAATTAGGGATCTGGAACAGCGTAAACGAGATCAAAAGGAGGCTTTGCGTTCTTCGTGGGAAAAGCGAGGAAATGTAAGCCGAACTCAATACCGTACATAAATACGAAAAAGAAAGAAAGCAGCAGAGTTGTAAAGAAAAAACGTTTCATTTTTATAGTTGTTCCGTCCCTTTTGCAATTTACCATAAAGCACGGAGGGCTCGCTCACGGTGCATGGTGAATGAAAATGGGGTTTTCCCGACCGCACCGGATACGGAAGCTTTTCAAAGCCTTAAAATAACGGAAACGTTGGCCCAAGCTGTGGGTCACGTAGCGGGATAAAATGTGTAAAAATATGCTCTTTGCTTACATTATTTAATTAGTGCTATTATTCTATATATAGACGCATTTGTATCGTTTCGGCTTATTTAGCAAATCCTACGCATTTCGACGGGGTGCAATGCTACCCCCTGCAAATGTTCCGTATAAATAGCTAATGCGCTCAAACGAGAGGCCCACGCGAATTAATAATATTTAATTAAGCATCTTCTTTGGTCGCTTTAAAAATTGCCGACATAATCTACATGACATTGTTCTAAAAACATATACTATATATTTTCATGCAAAAAATCTTATTTTTGGAATGGATAATATTATTACATCCATACGAAATACTCGACAATAAGACAATTTAATCAGAAACGCTTACAAAATCAATGATCAGGTTATTCAATTGGGAAGAAGCAAGAATCAACAACAATTAGTTATATCTGAACGATCGGCAATTTAAAGTACGATCTCATTTATATTTCAGAATTTGAATTTTATATACAGTATAAACCCATTAATTGGATGCTCAACAACTCGAAAAAAAGAGTGCTAGACAAATACAACTTAGTAAAACACGTTCATGTGGTTCCACAAAACCGTGTTATATAAGATTTGAACCTCATACTAAAATAGTCTGTGTTCCAAAAAATATCAAAGATTTTTAATATCCAATATTTTTTTTATTTATCTACAAAATACACATTTACATATTTCTTAAAAAAATATTTTTAGAGATCAGTTGTGAATTTTCATAATCGGAGGACTCATTGGATTTAGCCTTTAAAAATTCAGCAATAAGCGATTGTCTACTTTTAGCGTATAAATCTTTAAGTGTTTTGGGATAAGGGATCAATTTTTTAATTCCTTCTTAAATTTCTCTCTTTTCGCCATTATGGGATCATTTCCTATAAAAAAAAAATATTCCAATTTATCAGCCAAGCCCAAGCTACTTCACTGCAACTGCTTTTTCAGTCATTAATTATGGTATATTCATCCATAATTTCAACTAATTCTTCTCTGTTCAGTATATAATCCTCCAGATATCATGGATATTAAAATCATAAAATCCTTCTCCGCCAATACTATGAAAAATATTAATTATCATTTGGAATTCATCTTCTATTGGAGGTAAAATCCCCGGAAAAAATACAACATAAAAGTAAAGATATTTTTGCCTAGTAACTTCGATCTTTTTCCAGTATAATCCCATTTCATCCACATTGAATAGATACAATTTCTCTCTGAATTTTTATACATACTCAAACCTCTTTTTGTGCGACTTTTTTTGTGCGTTTTCGAAGTTACGCGGTTTTTTTAAGTAATTTTCATTTTAATCTCCGCCGGTCTTACCAGAATGAAATCTTTAAACGCGTTTTTCTCGAAACTACTTTTTTCAATACGGTTAACATGATATCTCAAATTTTAATTAAATGATTTACTTTAACCCCTAAAGGAGTACTATCCCAGGACCAAGCACTCATTCAAAAAAAGCACTCTTGTACATTGAGCTCGGAGACAGACAGAGACAGAGAGAGAACGTAGCGCAGTTTGGGAGACAGAGACGGAGAGCTTCACCGCATACATCGCACGATTGTATAGATCGTTAACCCAAATTTATCAACTAATAATAATTTCGAGTTAAAGTTTATTATTTGTATACTTGAAGAAATGACCGAATATTGTGTGCTATTGACAGTTTTTATTTATTTAATTCTTTCCTGTTCGTCGCTGCTTGTTGAATGAGTCTTTGTCCGATTATCATTTCCTTCTAAAGCAGGAGCAAATTAATCAATTTTTGTGTATTGTTTATGTAAAAAAATTACATGATCTCACATGCTATCAACAGGGCTTATTTACAATTGACTCTGCCTCGAATTGAAGATTGTCTTACTCTGATGCATCAACGACTTCATTGATTTTAAATTTGCTCACTCCTTAAAAGGTTAAATTGAGTAAGAACCTTTTCTATATAATCTTCTATTATTCCTACCAGATTTATGTCAAAATTTAATTTTAAAAAAATTAAACTACTTTAAAAAAAATTAAACTGAAAAAATAAGGCCAAAAATTGACTTCTTTTTAAACAGTCGTCATTTTGTGAAAATGTCTTTTTTATGGTAGGAACTATAACAACATCTTTACAAATGAAGGATTATATTGTTTACACTTTTTCTATGTAATTGTATAGCTTTTTTGTGAGATTTTTTGCGGAACATATCTTCAGCACAAAAAAAGGTTTTAGTGTATATATATTTTTTTAATCGTGTTCTACAAAAATATGCTACAATTCATCAACCGTGTTAAATATAAATCGTCTTGTATTATGATCGTGTTATATGAGGTCCAGATGTATATTTAATTAACATTTTTTAAAATTAAGCAATGAGAAACCAGTGATTTTTATAAAATAGAATTTTCGGTATTTAATATTACAATGTTAAATCTCTCAAATTTGACTACTGATTATTTCTTGAACCCTTGAATGAACGACCATCTTCATTTGCAAGCAATGTCTTCTTAATTACCACAAGAATAAATCCTGGGAAAAATACATTATTAATGATCCTGCTATTCCGTTTACTGTTATTCTATCACACTGAAGGATTTGCATTTCAATTTAAAATAATGTATATATTTGCTCATTTAAAATATTTATAGATGCTAATAGGTTTGTTTCAGTGTTATTATGTTATCATTCATATGCAAATTTATGTACTTTTAGAAACATTATCCAATTTAATTTACAGGTTTGAAGTACACTAACTTCATAATAACATACATCAAAAATTTAAAAAAAACGTCAACATTAAGCGTATGATAAAAAAATATAGATATGTCTAATCGAGTCAATTGAAAAACTTCAAAAAGGCATAGCTCCTACATACTGTGAGATTTAAAGAGATCCTGGCTAAAAGCAGACAATCGAAAAAATAAGATCCCATAAATAGTTTTTTTTTTCATCCATCATATAAATTAGCCTATTTTTCAACAAGATTTGTTACGGAATTTTAAATACGTCATTGAATATACAATTTCCTATGAAAAGTGTATTTGTAATTTCAATAATTAAGCGCCATAATTTTGCGATCAAACGTACATTCTACGAACATTGTACTTGTAGCATTTTCATTTATCATTGTATACATGGAAAGCGCGTAATTGGTTTCAGAACATGTCGAAAAAGCTTTTGAATCCAATTCCATATATTTTTAGCAAAATATGGCAGGTGCTGAACACGCCCTTCTTTATTAGAAAATTATAATGAGTTCTGAGTATATTTTTATAACAGCTCCGCGCATATCTACAATAGGACTTTCATTAGACTTTGACACATTTTAGGTCGATACAAATGCTTCAAAAATCGAAACCAAACGACGGACATAAACGTGTCAATTTACTATTTTATTGCGACAAATTGAAGCACCCTCAATTCTTAATACGAGCCCAACATTGGTACTGATTGAATCGACCGGATTAATTTCACTGAGTGATTTTTTTCCCTCGACATGTTCATAGAAAGGCAACGTTCCCCATAAGTTCCCATGAGAAATGAAGTCATAACTCAGGGCAAAAGATGGAAACATCACGCGATATACGACGTAAAAGCAAGGAATCCTTTCATTGTTGGTCGAAGTTGTCCTCAACCATTTCATTGCTTGGAGTTTCGTCAATCAAATCCAAAAGCATACAACTAATTTATTAAAAAAGGTTCACATACCTCCGCATTTTCTTTGCATAAATGAATAATCAACACTATGTACCTTATCTGAAACAAAAAGAAAACATGTTATAAATATATGATTGATATCATTTTTTACACAACTTCTATAATATATTGTGCAATCACTATTAAATATGGTAGGGTGTGATAAGCCAATGTTCTTTTTAATGTGCATTTATAAGTTGGTGACATAAACGCACACGTTTTAATTAACAGCTCTATTTAATGCATAGAGAGTTTATAGCCACGAGATTACTTAACGAGCCTACAGAAAGAATACATCTTCCCGCTCTCAAAACTATTTCATCTCCTTTGATGAGATGCTGGGAAAAATATTAATCAATGAACGCACAGAAAGACAGTTGAAATTGTATAAAAATACATTTGGTTTGCTTGATTTTTTTTTTGTTATGTTATGAAAACTAGAATTAGGAGCCTACTACAACCAGCGAGATGCTGCTTTTCAAATATAGTTTGAAGAGCTTTCACAGAACTAATGTTTCGTGTGATTCCAAATGCAAAATTACGATTACAAATTATAATTTCTAATTATATCACTATAGCTCTTTATAATAATATATTTTTATGTTTGCTATACTGCACTTCAAAAAATATCCAATGATCGCGCAAATCACACTTTAAGTAGGTTTTGGGTGGCAACCGAAAAAAGTTAGAGTCCCTGAATAATATATGTGTGTAAAAGGTTGCAAAGCTCTGTTATAAAAGTCACATTAAGTCTTCTAAGCATGCAATAGAAACCCGTAAAAAATAATTTTGTAATAAATTCATACGAATTGGTGTTTTGCAAGATGGTTATTTTCAGTAGTTTGTCGGATTATTTTGGTTTTATTTTTCAAAGAGAATGTTTGAAAAGCCTTCATAACTTTCATGCCATAAAATACGGAAAATAAATGCTCCTGCCGGCTTTCATTACCCTATAGTGGAAATTTATGTAAGTTGCAGCAAACAAGATGACGTACACTAATGAGCAGCATACGCTTTGTCTGAAAAGGTTTATTCAATTCGCTAGTGTAATTACAACGAGGCGTGACTTTCGAAAGACTGGAAAAAAACATCCAGAGCCTTAATTTTTAAGTTTAACAGTATTCGCCTATCCAAATAAATACTCGGTTACATCAAAAAAAAGTATGAAAATCCAATTTAAAGCGACATGAAAAGCCTCCGAGGACAATACAATACTAACTCAACAACAACGCGAAACTCTTTCAATTGAATTTTTATCATATTTAATTTTATTATTTGGATGAGACGCTCATATCGATGTTTTATACTTGGAAATAAGAACATAAATTAACATTTACAATATAAATATTTTGAGAAACAATGAGCAAATGTTATTTCGCGTCTACAAGTATTTCGACCGGCAATATCAGAGTTCTGGTAAACAGACCCGGAGCAGTAATGAATAACAATAATAGAATAAGTTCTAAAAAGCCTCACGAAGAAACACACAGAAGTAGAATCGTCGAAAATAACATAATTCTCGATATCGTCGATTTGAATATAAAATGCTGAGGCAATGCTGAAATTATGCTGATATACGAAATCATCTTAGATATTCCTGCGTACATTCGGCTCTCATGTAAGACGGTTATATGATTTCATTAAAACTTCGTGTAATGTATTATATATCCATGTTATACAAGACATTGAAGTTCATACAAAATTATATTGAACGTTCGAAATAAATATAGAATTTTAATTATATACCCATATTTTTCTCAACAATGCTTTTTTAGTTATTTTTATGACACTATCACTCTTATTTTTATTATTAAACCTGGTGTGACGAGCAATATATTTTGCACTAATTAAGGATCCTGCCAAAATTATAAATCTTATTTTTATATCCTCCTATTGATTACTTCAATGAAATATCTCAAAATTTCACTTTTAAATCGTCATAACTTTTTTTAATTTTTGGTTGTATTAATAACAAATTTTTGTATTTTGTAATATATCATTGATCTAAATAAATTATTATTTTATGCAATCGGCTTAAAAAAATAGTTCTAAGCTTCCAAAGTCACATTAAATGTGCAAACATTAAGGTGTACATTAATTATTTTGGCAGCCCTATTCCGTGAATCGCATGATCTTCAGACCTGACACTACCGGATTTCTTTGTTTGGGGACGTGCCCTATTCCAAAGCTCACACGGTCACCAAACCTGACACCATTGGATTTCTTTGTCTGGGGGCGTGCCTTATTCTATAGCTCGCACGGTCTACAGACCTGACACCACTGGATTTCTTCGTCTGGATACATGTCCTATTTCGTAACTCACACGGTCTTTAAGCCTGATTTTGTCGGTCCATTTGCAAAGCACCCTGTATACAAGTCTCAAACATTTTTAAAGTGTAAAATGAGAAATAATCTGCTTTGTATGAATATTTTCACAAAACATGCCACCGCATGCTGTACTATAATGGCGAACCTTTTTAAGATATTGAATCAAATTTTGTTTATTTTTAACATATCAACCCGTGGGCCACTAAGTTAAAAGTGACACCTGAAAAGAGAAAAGTCACTCTAGGACTATTCTGGGACACTGCGAGGTCTGGGGAAAATTTATATTTCTAATCAAGTTTTCACACCGAAATTGGCCCTTGTACTGCGAGATACTTGGAACTAATTCGAGGCCATAGAAATATATACTAAGTAGTAAAAGGAACCTTCTCTGCTCTCGGAATACGCGGTTTCACTATTACTGATATACCGACATGATCTCCGGACAGATTATATTAATTACTCTAGGTCTCGTTTTTTCACCGATTAGTCCCAAATTATTCCCCAATCTTACTTTGCGACTGGATCTAGTGCTAATTTTGCCACTAAATTACATTTAATTTTAAAGCCCTGATGGTAAGAACACAGGAAAACATTAATTACAGCACTAGACTTAGAAAAATCAACTCAATGATCAGCTAATAGCCTTCCTGGGTCATGGTTTGGTCACAACTGCTACAACATAATTTGATTATCTTCCATTTCATTTAATTTATGTTTACTTTTAATATAATAAGCTACAAACTCCAATAATACAGAACTAAGGCCACGATATCTTCCAAGCGACTAGCCCTTTGATTTTTTTCATTTTAATAGAATTCGATTAATTTCTGTTTCCATATAAATCTTGAATCTAAACAATGGCACACATAATTATGTGATGTTGTTATTAAGCAACCCATTTTGGCTGGGTGCACATCTGCAGTCCATAAAATTTAATCCATAGTTCAATAGGAAATATTCCCGTAAGAATACTTGTACACAACAATTAATAGATCCCATAACATTTTTTTAGAAATTTCTACACAATAACATGGTTTTGCAAGCAATCATTAATTTTTTATAAGTAGGTTATATCTGAGTATAATAAAACATTTATATTTTTAAAAAAACAAGCCAATAATAGATGTATCCTTCAAAAAAGTGCAATTATTTGTTTGTTAATAAACTTAACTACTTAATGTACTAGCTATAATAAACTGGAATTCGTAACACTTTATTTGGCAGATTTATATAGCATTTACATGTCACATATTACAACACTTTGAAAACTCAAAAATAAATCTTTATCCTTGGATCTTACACGTTTATATTTAAATTAAACGCAATTTCATATAAAAATATTAGGCATTATTAAATTAGACCAGACGTAGCTAATGTTATAAATATTTCATGAATTTCCAGGAATTTATCTGCCATTTCTCAAATTAAATAGAATTTATTCTGCAAATGAAATTAAACTAATTTATTCGTGTACAACTTGTGAATATACATCGCTAACTATCCTGACCTTAAGAAAACTTTGCTGTAGGCTGTAATATACCTAAAAAAAATGTAGACATACCCGCCCTAATTTACCAGCAGAGCAAGACTTTTAAATACGAGGGAGCTTAACAAAGCAAAACTCATATCAAAATTAGCCCTGGGGATAAAACCGTTGAAGCTTTGGATAACTACCATGGTGCAGAACACTGGCCATCTTATCATAGCTCAAACTGCCATTATACACAAGTTTTAACGCACGTCAACTCACCCAGTTCTAAATTTGAAAGTGGGTCAAACCAACAATTGCTACAGTCCTAATTCCACATCCTCGGTATATATTCATATTTGAGGCATATACTTCTATTAATGAAATTATTATAAAGGCTAGGCATCACGTTTTTATTCATGAATGAAAAAAATGACATCCCAGGGGAAGAATCTACGGCTTTCTACATAATTAATGGTTGGCAGTCGATAAGGCCCTTGTTTAATTATATGGACGTGGATTAATGAATGAGCTATCCGTCATCTTGATAACCAGTCTTGCTTATCTTCCAATATAAATTAAGAGATTGGAAATTTGCATTATTGGCGTAGATCGAATTAATAATGTACTATTAGGTTATTCCGAAAGACATCCATTATATTTTTTTACTTTTTATACAACTAATTCCCACTTCTCCTGTAAGTTTTTTATCCTCCTCTCAAAAAACTATGAGTGCGAAAATGATGAACTTCTTTCGGGAAGACCTAATATAAATGTGTCACTAAAAATTCTCTGTGGATTTTTTTTTACTGGTACATAAATAGATAAGAATGTACATGATGAAACACCCAAAAAACTAGGCTATAAATAAATAGACTTTAAGCTTTTTTTGTGCGGTAGATGCGATCCGCAGAAAATCACATAAATATTTTTTTCTATGTAAGTCTTAAAATTTTCTATGTAAGTCTTAAAATATCTCAATCTGTGCTCTTTTTAGAATTTAAAAAAAATGCTTTAAAAAAACGGCATAGCTGCGAAATCGCACAAAAAAAAGTCGCACAAAAAGAGGTTTGAGTGTATTGCAAACATTGCCTTAAAATTAATAGAACAATCTTATTATTATGACAAGTAAAATAATCAAAAATACTATTTAATATTTAAGTTATACGATAACAGTAATCTAATCGATACTATCATGGATGAGATGCGAATAAATATTACCGAATATAGCTAGGAATTATTGACTATTAATTATATTATTGACTTTGAAACCTATGTAAATATAAATAATGATTCCCTAACATGTGACTTTGAATCAATTGAAATCTTATACAAATCGAATACGTGTTGGATAAGACAAACAAAGATCCTTTATCAATAGCTTGTACCTTCTTAAACATGAGGAATAAATAAAAATAGATGTTATAAAACGTACTACACTTTATTGTAGATAATCTGTACATCATCATGTTACACATTTCATGAATTCTTTTGACTTAACTTTGTACAAGAATGTAACAACTTAATAGCAAATATATATAAAGCATAGGGACCAAGAGAAGAAGATCTTCCAATCACGATTTGACATTTTATTTTAATAAAACTGAAATTTAAAAGCGTTAAACCCGAAACATTTTGATATAAGAACTCCCACTTCGTCTCACCCAGATATGTCATCCATGTGCTCTAACCAGTAACACGTTCTGCACAGTCACGCAATGGAATCGAAACATACATTTAATAATAGATTGCATTGCTCATTGATATTCAATAAAATTTAGAGCAGCGAATAACCACTAGAAATCAAATATCAGCTCAGGTCATGATTTAAGCCGCAACTAAAAATAATTTCATTGATGAAAATAATCTACGAATCAAGAGAATTAAAAGCCAAATTTAAGTCGTTGATATATCAATCTGATAACAGACTTTGAACATGTTTCTTTTCTTGTTATAAATTATGTATTTAGTGGAATATGCACCTTTATATACATAAAACTATTAGATATTATAGGGAAATGTTTCAATCATATATTTATTTGTTTTCAATTATGGAAGTCTGTCATACATTTAAATACGGTTTAACACACAATTATTAATCATGTGTAATATTTCATAATTACATAGCTCTTGTATATTAATACGTGTGGCTACCAATCACAGGGCCATTTCATATGGATCATAAATTTCAATTTGATGCAAGATCAAGATCGCTTCGAGTTACGACGGAGGCCTGATAGAAATGAAGGTCCTGCCCAAGACGAAAGCTAATTCGGTTAAAGGAGTTGACGACAGGATAATGAAATTTCCTTGCCACCTCCCTTATTTCAAAGTGATTCGTCAAAGGACCAAATTCTTGGTACGTCCCAAATAACGCTTTATTAACATCACCCGCTTTGAGCAAGAGAGGCATTTGTTTTGTTTTAAGACAGGGGAGGCATCCCAACTTTTAACGTTTAAGATATTTTAATTTAATTAGGTCCATAGTGATGATTCGGCGAAACCAAAGGTCAAGCATTCTTGTTCTACAACGTGCTACCATCACCGATGGTGCTTCGCAAAATGAATCACTTTGAATCAAAGCTAACGTTGCTCTATTATTAATTAATTCTGTAGATGAAACTTTGCTTCGGGTTCCTCGTTTTGATCGAGTCGTGGAACTTTTAAGTTATTTAAATGAATTAAAGATGAACCTGTGCTTCGGCAAGTGTTCATTAGAACGCCTTTGTGCTGAACACTTGAATTATTTTCGAGATCGCATGAAATAGATTCAATAAGGACATACCTAAGAATATTTGAATCCAAGATAGACATATTAGATCGTAGGTATTTTAACGTCTGTCACAAAGCCTTGTAATTCAGTCGTGTCGCGACAAAACACAACAAAGCACTGACAGATAAGATTCAACATATCTCGTCTTATCTAGTAAAGAGTTTCGCAACATTTGGCATATTTCGAACACTTTCTGCCGTGAAATAATCAAAAATTCCATTCACAATTGTGCTCATTGTTTCGAATTTAAAATTCAAAGCATTAAAAGCAATGCTTAATGAAATCAACGGGGGTGCTTTTGTTTCAAAACAAATAGATTGATAAAAGGGGGCGCATCGTTTACATTGCGATGTCCTTTGTTCGAATTTATGACGTAACAATGTGTTTTTTGGCTATACCACAATGTGAAAATTGAATTATTGTACTATAACCAAAACAGATACTCTATGGAACATTTACCAAGCCGAATTTATATTTTATATCGCCGAAATAAATCTGCATGCGTTGATCCAGTGATAAATTGTGATATCATTTTTAGAAATACGTAGGACAAGTCTTTCTGGCAAAATAAAATATATTTTTGATTCACAAACAACACCCAAATGATTGTTAGTCTAATTAAATAGACATATTTAATTATTTTAAACATATATGTATAAGGGGGACCCAAAAGTAATCGCATATTTTCAGATATTATATTTGAGCACAGACATAGTGACAGAAATATTTTTGTAAGTTTTTTTTGAAACAGATTTTTTTATTGTTAAGGGTAAAATGTTCAGACCCGAAACTAACAGTCCACATCAGGAATTGTATGCTGCATTTTATTTAGGTTGGAAAGCCATAAAAGCCAATAAAACACTTAAAGATGTTTATGGCAAAGTGACAACAGGCCCAGATGTCAATATTGGTTTCAGACATTTCATTCGGACAATAGAACCTTAAGGGATGAACTGAGTCAGATCCAGGACATTAGGATGATTTAAAACTCATCAGCAAAACGAATAGGATGGGTACTGCACGGCTTGAATGAACACAACAAAAACGAAAATGAATAATTTACGAAAATATACAACGTAAAAATTAATCACTTTATTGAAAAAAAAAACTACCAATTCCAACTCTTAAGCCCAGATTGATTAAAAAAAGGTTCTTTTGTGCATATGATGGGAATGTGCGGGGAATAATTCATTAAGAATTAATGAAACCGGGAGAAACTATAACTGAACAAGTTTATTGTCGACAATTAGAAGTTTTGCATCAAAAATTAAAAGAGAAACGTCTTCATGATAATGCGCACCCTCCTAAAGTAAAGTTGACACTGAATAAAATACGGGAATTAAACTGGGAAGTGTTACCGCACTCTTCTTATTCCTTCTTATTTTTGGGTCTCCCTTTGGGTCTTCTTGGCATTGATTTAATAAAACGTTTGGTTACATGACTTGAAATACTGACCCATTCATCTGCGAATATTTTTCTCAGAACCTTTGAAGTTTAATTAATATTTTTGACATTTTCTTCAAGAACGACCCACAGATGTTTAATGTCGGGAAATTGCAGTGAGTTTTCAATTATTTTGAACGAATATACAATTTGCCAAAGTGCGATTTATGCTTCAAATCAATGTCTCAATAATATGTAAAACGATTACCTAAACAAAGCTATTAACTACTAAACCAGATTATTAAATAATTGATAACTAATCGAAAATCCGTGTTTTTATTCTGGAAGTTATTCTATAGTAGTCAGCGTACCTGATAAGTTTTCTGGCTGTTTGTAAACTCATACTTATTCCTGTACTCAAATCTAACTTTGTAGCAATGTTTGATATATTTATTCTAGGATTTATCTTTCACAATAGTAATATACTTGAAATTCTAATATTGTAGCCTAAATATTAGGGTGTCCCATAAGTTTCTTTCGTTTTCATACTAAGAAAAAAATAACAATAATTTGTATTACATCAAAATTTATTGAATAATATATGATCCATTCTGTTCTATTACCTTTCTCCATCTTCCCGGAAGCCTTACAATGTCTTCTTGCCAAAATTTTCCAGGTTTGTTGGCAAAATATTGATCAAAGTACATTTTTTGAATTAAAATTTTTACCACGTAAAGAGTTTTTCAATGAAAGAAATAAATAATAATCTGAAGGGGCAATGTCTGGAGAGTATGGAGGATGAGGTAAAACATCCCAGTCAAAAGATAATAATTTATTTCTGACGAACAAAAACAAATGAGGCCTGGCTTTATCGTGATGAAAAACAATACCTCGTCTGTTCGCTAATTCTGGCCGTTTTCTGGCAATTACATCCTTTAGATTGTATAGTTAGGAGCAATATTTTGTTGAATTGATTGTTTCACCTTGCTGAAGTAGCACATAATAAACTACCCCCTTCCAGTCCCACCAAATGCATAGCAAAACTTTTTTGGGTGTAGGCCAGGTTTAGCTACGGTTAAAGCTTCTGTATCCTTGGTCCAAGACCGTTTACGTTGGATATTCTCATAGAGTATCCAAACTTCATCTCCATTGACAAGTCTCTTCAAAAAAGGTTGGCTATTATGTCGTCGGAGAAGAAGATCGCATGTTGAAATACGCTGAAGTTTTTTTGAGTCAGTCCCCAATTTTGTCAGATGATTATGGACGAATGCTCGTGGAATTTCTAACTTGTTAGCTATTTCGCGAACAGTATATCGCGGGTTTTCTTCAATCAGGTCTGTGATTAGATCTGTGTTCATTTGCGAAAGAAACTAATAGGACAACCTAATAATTAAGAAACATACGAAATATAATGAAGAAGAATGAAAGAAGATAGATGTTTGACATTGTCTACATTCTGGTAAGCATAAATTTAAGTGCTTTCGTAAAAACTGAAACATATTAATATAAGTCATAAAGTATATGAATAAAGTCTCCCAGATGTGTCATCATCCCCAGACTTAAACGTCCCCAGCAGTGATCTGTATATCGTTTCAAAATGTTAATAATATATTTCATTTTGACATCGGCTGTTAGCCAAAATTTTATGTCAAATTTATGTGGCTCATTTGGCATATGGTGTATAAATCGACATCAGACTTTTGAAGGAATGAATGTTCATCATTTGAAATATTTTGGCTATTGCCAATTAACTTCATCCGTGTTTCTGATATTAGAGCAAACTTAACATAATTGTAAATCTTTGTGTTTTTTTAGACAAAAATGCATCATTTTTCTGATATACATTTCGGAAATTTTTTATTAACTATATGAAGATTCCTCAATCTCTTCACTCTCAGATGATTCGGGAATCTCAATTATATCCTCGCTTTAACACAGTTCGATTTTGAGGTCTATGCAACTTATATCAAAGCCGTTCAGTAGCTGAATAGTACCCGAATTTTGCTCATGAAGTTCATATTCCGTCAATTTGACGAGTGTGGTAAACCTATTATTAATGAATGAGAGTCAATAAAATGATTTAATCAATCTTTTCAAAATGATCCACGTGTTTTATTACTTCTGTTGGTTACTGTATATGGGTCTGAGATTTTTCTATCAGCGGTATCGCATTAAGCCCAGTCTACTTATCTCTCCAAACGGATGATTACATCTAAACCGATGATAAATGCACAAGGTCATCATTATCAGTGCTAGAAAATATCGGGTTTTGAACGAGCCCACAGCGCTGAATGCACTCCGAATACAAGCAGCCAATTTTTCAGCATTTGCGTAATGGAAAAATACGTGCTCAGTTAAGTTGCTGTAGGAGTTGATGGTTTTGGACCCGTTGTAATTCAGCCCGTAGGTAAGCCGAAAGAAGTTTAGATCCACTTTGTGCCTCTACATGGAAAACTTGCCTCATAAAGACGCCAAACAAGGAAAGCCAAGCCAAATCTTATAGGTCACATAGCTTTTGCGTGCAAGGCGGCCATCACGCTATTTTATTGCCAAGTTACTTTAAACATGCTGGCAGTTCTTCCACTTATCGATTTTTACGACCATGCATTATAGCAACATCTGTATATGACGCATAGGGTTTCTTTGTTCGTCCATTCTTCGCTTATTGGGGTCAGCGCGAACCAATTTTGCAATTCCATGGGAAATAATCGAAATATACTCAAAGCATCGGCTTCCATCGAACTATGGAAATGGAACGAATGAGCTTTTTAATAATTTAATGCTCATGGATAAATTGATTCTGAAGACTTTCATACTATGTTATTTGTGAGACTATTAATATTGAATATGGAGCAAGCAAAATAATAAATTGTATTCTGTACTAGATGGTAATGTAAAACCTTTTAAAGCTAACGATAATGGTATATATATTATGACAAGAAACGTATTAACGTGCTCCATTTTCAAAATGTATTCCTTATTTGAAATATATAAAGTGATGTGGCTCTCATTTTTTTATTAAGCATTAGATAATTCCAATTATTGTAAGACATAGGAAGCATTCCATTCTACTGAATTTACAAATCGATATCTTTATGCAATTAATGTAACCAAAAATATATTAAATTATTGCTACATACTGAAGAATAGACTTCATCTAGAACCAGGACTTCAAATCGTTATTTTATCATTTCAGTTTTCGTTCCGTTCAGTTTCAACGTTTAAATCAATTTGGTTACAATTTTCGTTACGGTAAAAATAGCAGTTTTCCGGTTTTCGGTTCAGCTTCAGATGATTCATTTTTGAATTTGATGAACAAGATGACCAAAAGACTTCGCTTCGAAGCACTGTCTATAAATTTAAAATATTATAAATATATGATATTCACTTTTTGCTTAAATCAACATCATTGTCAAAAAATAAATCAACCGTATTTAATAGAATCAAAAGTCTATTTCAAATTTGGAGTAGCGAGTGGTCATGTAAAAACCAGGATCTGCTCAGGTCGTAATTTGGGCGACAGGCACCGTAGGAAATAGCTATGTAATTGCAATAATGCAATCGAAATTAATAGATTTAAGTCCCATGGATTCATGCTAATATTTTTAAAAAAAATGATTTTTTTCTAAATTATAACAAATTACTTTTATACTAGTAACACTTGATCTGGCGATCACTTTGTATTATTCATATTATAATAAAATATTAGGGAATCTAACTTCAAGGAAATCATACACCTCACCAGTACGATGAAGGCTACTAAATCGAGACACCCCCCCCCCCCCCAAATCTGCTTGAAAACAATGGCGTAACTACTAATTGGCGAGCTTAGGCTTCGTCTAGGGGCAGTAACTGTCTAATCTATGCATACATATATAAAGTACATATATGTTTTTCAAATTGTTATATTAACCTTTCCCCACCGGTGATGTATTTACTACACCTCGTCTCTAATAATGAGAATATCGATATGAAATATAATAGATACGGGGTTCAGAATTTTTGTATTCCTCCATAATATAATTACGAATCACATCAAAGTGTTTTAGTATATAAGTATTCATCTGCAGCGATGGAATCAAATAATTTGTCGTGAAATCGGGAATTTTGCATGTTTTACAGATGTGGTACATTTAAATGCTTAAAAAAAAATTCTAAATGGAAAAAAATATGCTATCGGTGAAATAATCACTTTTTATTTGAATTTTACAGATTGTTGAAATTAGTCTTCAAAGTACTATGTTACAACAGAATTAATGGATATGCTCGTTTCTATTATTACAATTTTAATACTAGAATATAAACCTCGATACATGCATCATACCAAACCTAAATTTAATAGTGCATTTCTAACGAAAACAACAAAATTGCATTAACGCACTAGCAGGATGCACTTCTATATGAGGCTTATAATGCAACAGCACCGGGCTTTTTATACGATTAAATACCACAAAGCCTACTTCGATCAAATTATACGACCCGAATGAAATTATACGTCCATTCTCGATAAATGCATCATTGAATTAGGCCGAAACAACGTCGGTTGCAAGCAATAAATTCAAATTTACATCAATCATATTATATATTCGAAACTCATCGATCGTTGTGTATACATATTTGTAATTTGCTGAAAATCAGGCACGATTTGTCAGGGCAAATATTGGTTTTTAATAATAAGCAAACAGATATACGTCCTTAATGAAAAAGGGCAATCAAAAAATAATATTCGGCTAAATGCTCCATTATTAAAACGTTCATTAAATTTAAGCCAAACGTAAAAGCCGAGCCTCGTCATTTTGACGGGCTTTCGTACTGCTTAGTCATAATGAAAATTTCAGAATGGAAGGGTTGACATTGAATTTTCGGTATGTGGATATTGTTTATTTTTACGCGTTGACGTTGACGTATTTTTAGAACATCCACGATTTCTTCACGTTTATGAGATTTCATACACTGAAATGCGATATAATCCCCCAAAAAAAGCCATGAACACTATGCGAAGCATGTTTATATTTAATCAATTGTGTAAAAGACCTCCAATTTTCCTCCGACTTAGCCCTTTCGCAATTATTAACGCAATTTGATGGAAACCCAAGAATAAATATTTATTCTCGCAGTGTGTGTACACGTAAGAATTTTATCGGTTTGTCGACATCTGAAAGCGATGATGTGTAAATAGTTGCGAACGTGATGGATGGTTTTCCATTATATCTCTCGCCGAAGACGTTAAGATCTGGAGATAATTAGAACATCTACGACTGGCTTACGCAGCAAATTTAATAAGAAAAAAAAATAAACATCCCCATAACGGGCGTAATTAAATCGTTATGGTTGATTTAGTGCTGTGGCCGTTTTAAATAAAGCAAGATTTGCGATATTAACATTATAGTCACGTAATGTGTGATGCTTGAATGTTCAGGTATCATTTGGCAAGATTTATAGTTTAATTTCAAGAGTGTGCCCTCTAAAGAGGGGACATTATATTATATGTAATCTTGCATACGCAGTAATTCATCGCGGAATAATTGGATGTAAGAAATCTGTGGGATTACGATTATGTAAAATCATCACCTAAATCATCACATTTTAAGATGGAAATTTTACCTCTCAAATCTCTCTGGTTTATATTTGAATACATTACCTAAATATATTTGAAATAAATGAAAAAATATGACATCAATTGATTTGCATATATGCAAATATCAGGCATATACTGGAAAGTATTCAAAAATTTATATCAAGACATGGTTAAGAAAACGCCTATTAAGAAAATATTTTTGTTACCATTGAAAATTGATGGTTATATTGTAAAATATAATTATTAACACATAATGTCAAGATCAACTAAATACGTAGAAGATTTGCGTCGAAGTGATTTTTAAAGCTCAAGAACTATCGTAGATAAGTGGAACAAATATAAAAATGGCGATGGAAACATTAGGGATATTTTGAGAGTAGGAAAGCCTCATAAATTTAATAATGATGTGCTGACGTCATTGGTAGAATTATATCCTCGTCAAACAATAAGGCCCAACTAAGCTCGATTGTACATGGTCAACAATTTAGCAGTGCCTTCGTCGTATGAGTAAATTAAATAAACATGGAATTTGTAATCTCCATGAATTGTCACTAATTGTACTAGAACATCCAAGGACATTATGTATAAAATTGAATTGTATTTGCAAAATATTATGATTCGGGATGAGAAGTAGACAGCGGCTGATATAGCACTTAGGAGGCCTGACGACAGACAGCAACTGACGAGCTCGCAGGGTCTATAACAGACTACCCTATTACTGGCGCTATTGAGCGGTCTATTCCAGGTTTCCCCGAACTAGCCACACAGAGAATATCTTCCACTGATCTTTAACCCTACGGGAAATGCTATGCGCAGAGCGTCCAGGCGCCCAACCCTTTTCTCCGCGCCCTCCAGAGGAGGCAAAGTTTCCGCAGGAAGACCAGCTTCAAACTACATGCATTCGAAGGTGCGTTGGAGGAGGAAAGACAAAGGTTATGTTAAGTACAAGGCAACTACTACGCGAGTCCAACTTCAGTTTGAAGAGGGCTGCAGCAGGTGACGGACTATAGGATCTCCTCCTTCCCTATGGTATTCGTATCAGTCATTTGTAGTACCTAGCCAGGAAGACTAGTCGCCGTTTGAGCAGCCTAAAGCCGTTCTTCCCTGTATGCACTAGGCTATTGAGGATTGTGGTGATGCCTTTGACACAGACTCCACCAACTTCTGTAATAAGCAGTTTGATGAGCAATCTGACGAGACTTTTTTCGCGCACCTCCACTTCACATTATTACCCCAGGGGTTCAACAATTGCCCACGGGCGTAGGGTTGACTCCTCTCGCCTGGGGTTTTATGGTTTGGCAACATGGAGTCAAACACTCACCCGAAGCTTTTAAAGCATCTCAATTTTGAGGCACCTTGAACACATTCAGTTTTAGCAGCCTAGGACAAATTTTAGAAAATAGGAATAACCCTAAGATGTAACTTCCTTTTGAGATAGTTTGAAGGTATATGCCGCGTAAAAGTAAAGCCGTGCATTTCAAAGGATGAGATGTTCCTTGAATTACGTGGTGTATCAATGAATCGGATGCAATAGATAATCTTAAGCAAAAAAGGGGCGAAAAGGGGATTTTCTCTATGTGCTGTAAACAAGTAGAGTAAATCAAACAAGACTTTATAAAAAAAGATGTTTTAATCAGTGAAAAAATAGTACTTCAAAAAGATTAAACTTAATTCTGCAAAAAAAATTAAGAAAAATTATGGGGGATTGATATAAAGCTTCTACTCCATCCATGTTATTTGCCAGATAACCAATCATTTGATTACTATTTATTTAGGTTCTTAGAACATTAATTACGAAATTAAAATTACGATAATGTAACTGAGATAAGTTTCTATTACTTTTAATAATATTTCTACAAATGATCTTTATATTTTGATTACATTCTAGTCTTTCTAATATAAATATGTAATAGAATAAATCTAAATTAGGATCCACTCAATTTCGCTGACATTTAGTCGTAGGGTCTATGAAAAATCATTAATAATTACTCGATTGGACAACCAATTTTTTTAAAAATTCTCAAAGTGAATTATGTAAATTCAAATGATTAAATAAGACTTAAATCATACTAACGACTCTCGATTTAATTAAGAACGAAATAAAATTCTTCCGTCCCCATGTTGTAAGTTGGTAATAAACGCCTTCCGCTTCGTTTAAATGGTGCGTATATTACAAAAATAATAAGTCAGAAAAGATGTCTCATTTAAGACGAACAATGATCGACCCAGAATGGAACTTTTATAAGAATAAAGCCTTCTGTTATTGAATCGCCAAGTGTTCTTTCTGGGAAATATTTATTTTTCCCGAAACTCGAAAGGCACATCATGATTAAGTCTCCGAGGGGAAAACAAACTTCTTAATTAATTTCGACGTCACTCTTTCAAAGAGCTCCATTGACATATCAACGGCGATTGTCCCTCGATTCGTTCTATGTTTGACTACAAAACACAAATTGTTTGTGTCTTTAATTTGGAGCATTTACGCAGAGCAAAAAAGAAGCTTAATTAGAGTGTAAAATCTGAGAGGTGTGTCTTTGATCAACCCCATGTTTCGAGATCTATTTCGGAAACACTCCCTAATTAATAAAATAATCTTTTCCTTCAGAACTTTTTGACGTCTTTATTCCAGTACACTTCTGAGATTTGATTTCACAGTTAAGGACGAAAGTCATGCGATCGACTTTAATTTATTTATTTTTTATATAGTAACAAACGTAAATCATTAATAAAATAGTCATTCCTTCTAAATAATTTAGCTTGCATTTAAAATGATACCAAATTTAAGACATAAAAGTCATGGGACAAAGTATGTATATGAATTTGTGCATTTAATCGCTACAAATTAAAACCCAAAAAGAATAATCAGAATAATATTCAAAATGCAATTATTTTTCAGAATTTTATAATATATATTCTAATCCATTGTTTCATACATGAAAACCAAATGAACAACTCCAGACGTCAACATACAACGCCCAACCATAAACCCCTCGCTTCCAAATATATTGAACTTGCTTTCGTCGACAAATATCATATCTTTCCGATATTGAAAATCTATATTTTTATTATTTTGTCAAGTCCTACTTCGATTTATTTTCGATGTGTAGCCAGAGATCTTCCTCTGTCAAAGTCTATCATTGTGACAATGTTTGATAGTTTTATTCTAGGATTAAAATAATCCACGTATCAAGTTATTATAACAAATTTGAATGACCACATCAACCTTTATTTTCAATCAGTTTTCAATAGTACATTCTAGTGTGAAAATCTAAATAAACACTCAGTGTGCAAATATTAATCCCAAATTAATAAAATACACATATAATTTGTAACGAAATATTAACAAAGAACCGTTATTTTTTCGTTTAAGTGTTTTGGTTTTTGGTTCAGTTCCAAGGGAATCATTTTTTAATTTTTTTAAAATGTTTTTAATTGTATTAAAAACTTATTTTCTACCACAAATTAGAACATTTTATTCCATATTTTATAATAAGTATTTTGGATGGATAAATTGTCGAATTTACTAGTTAGTCTAGTTTTATAAAGAGAAACAACCAGCGAAAAAATTCTAGGCAACAATTTTTAATCCAATTAGCTGAAGAACTTCAACAAAAGATTTTCAACATGAGTAACAGGAAAAAAAAATTATGCAGAAAACGTCAACAAATTCAAGTTCTAATTCTCGTGTGCAAATGCGAAAAAGGTGCCAATTAGGTTTTTGCAAAGAAAACAAAACTACAAAAATCTGTTTCAAATGCAACAAGAATGTGTGGAAAATGTGCCTTTGAAGACCCAATAATTTGCAAAATTTGCAGTGAATATGAATAATGTTAGCATATTATTTTCTAAATTTTTAGTTTCCAAATTTAGGATTGAATTGAAGAATATTTATTTTTTCTCTTGAATTATTTTTTTACCTTGTATTATTACTCTTGTAAATTTAATAAGTAAATAATTTTGAATCGTTATTTGAAAAAAAAAAGTTTTATTCGTGTACCAATCATGTACCAAATTCTGCTAAATGATATATCAGTAAAGCGGAAAGAAATGTCATTTTTTTTGGTTGTACCTTTTGCCATCAATTTGTCTCGGGTTGCTGTTGAGTAAATACGGCAAAGTTGGTATAATTTTGAAGCTCTGTTATTTGTGTTATTTTTTAAAATAATTTTATATTTTTTTAGCGATAGTGAAAATGTCCAAACCAGAAATTGGTGAGACCCATTTGCGTCTCACCAATTTCTTGTTTTACGGTTTTTATTCGATAACGGATTAAAAGCAAAAGAAGCTATCCAGAGTATCTGTGATACATATGGCAAAATATTGAATATTCGAATATGTCATAGATGGTTCAAAAAATCATTTGTCTAGGTGTGAAGCCGATCCATTTTTAAGAAGGATTGTTACTGGGAATAAGAAGTGGGTCATCTACAACAGCCCGAGAAGGAAAAACAGTGGCTTTCTTCAATCAAGGTACCTGTTTCTAGGCCTCGACCGTCATTATCCTTGAAAAAGGATCCTCCTTTGTGTTTGGTGGGATTTTTTTAGCGTAATTCACTACGGATTATTAAAACCTGACCAAACTGTCACAGTAGAGCTATACAACAATTAGATAGGTTAAAAGCAAAAATGCTCAAAAAGCAATCAGTGCTAGTTAACAACCAAAGAAAAATATTACAGCATGGTATTTTTTCACATTTATCTTTAATTAATAATTACACATACATCCCATAACTTTTTCAGCTCACTCTATGGTAACAGATTTCTTTGCTTGATTTTTTTTAAATAGTCGCATAATTAACACTTTAAATGCATCCAATTTGACTAACAACGAGCATGTTTTCATAGCACTTGATCTATTTATGTGTTTTTACGATTAAATTAATTGCACCGCCGTTTGCTGTAAGCAATGCTTACCCCAGCTGCATTGCCAAATCCGCATCCTGTTTGTGGTTAATTAACCCATTACGCTCCGTTTGATACAGACAAAATGCTAAAAACAAATAGATCCGGTTATTTATTAGCATTTTCTGGCAAATTGTGGGTTCTTGAACAGTAATTATCCGAGCGGCGATCTCCGATCAATTCCCAATAAAGTACTGTTGTGTGTAACAAATGCAATAAACTTGCTATGGTTTATGACCTAAACCGGCTAACGTAATAAAAATAAAGCATTAAAGGGCGCTTCAGGTGAGCTTATGCTTTATATTAATAATAAAAAACCGATAATGCTCGCCAAAACTTCCTTAAAAGTGTAATAAAAGGAAGGAAAGAATTTCATAAAAAAAAGTTAAAGCGACCGAATAAAAAATTACGCTTTATCAGTATTTTAGAGCATTTAAGCTATAAAATGAATGTAAAATCTGACGATACTAATTTTATTACCGGCATCGTGAGAAACATATACCATTGCTCAAATACACCAACAGCAAAACCAAAGAACTTTTGAATGTAACATATAGTCGTTTTGCAACACATGCAAATTTACATACTTATAGCAAAGTACAAAGCAAAATTCAATTGGATTTCAAATTTAAATAATACCGAGATTGATGCTTATTCGTTATTATAAATTTCATGAAAGTAGAAATTGAAATTGCTTTATAAAGAAGATCTGTAAAAGCTGATGGAATTACAGATAAGTTGAAGTTTGAATACTTTTTTTTCAATAATAAGCGTCAATTTGAAAATGATGTTATTAATTGATAGCATCCCCGATTTATATTGTCATAAATAAAATTCTAGCTGTCAAAGTGTCCAATTAGAAATGCCAAGCAAATCCATTTATGAATTACGCAGTGTAAATATAGAATATTTTATTATAAAGTATATTTAAATAGTTTTGTAACTTTGGTAATTATTATAAAATTTAAAAATATTTTTTAAATCTATTTTATAGCCCGAGATATGATGAGTGAAACAAATATTTTCAAAGCGTTCTCACGTAATACAATACTGTTGAAATATATCGGACGTGCTAATATTTCTAATCAGGGCTTCGATCCGGAATTGAAAACGACAACTAATAATCGACAAAACTGTTATTACCGTAACAAAAACCGGAGCTGTAACCGATTCAAAAATAACGAAAATTCGGTTCGATGCAGATTATGATTATTTTCTGTTTTAATTGTAGAGGGGGTGATTTGTAGCGCAATAGTGTGTTAGTCTGAGCAGATTTAATTCTCCAGATTAACAGCGACATCTTCCGTCTCTCTTCAGGTGCAATGTGTTATTTTAACAGCGCCATCTCTTGTGGCCCTGCGGAGACATTGCAACTGCATACCGACCGATCGCTTCTTGTCGGTTGGGAAGAGACGCGCAGGAGGCGGGAGTACGGAAGAGTCGTCGATTAGCCTTGGCTTGCGGGAGGTCGTCCCTTCTGCAGCCAGATTCGTGTGGAATAAATCGTTATTTAGAGAAGAGAGTCTTTCTATTCGACGCACATCTATTCCCATCCATTTGTCCAGCAACATCACGGCCCGATAAAAGAATGTTAACGTTACAACGTATAATCTCCATCGGACGAAATTATCACAAAATATATTAAGTTCGAATTAGGGTTTACAGTATATGTACGTCGATAGTAATAGGAAGTCTAATACGAGTCAAAAAATAATAACAGTGTGTTTATTGACGGTTTAACTCAATGTCTATGTTCATGAATTGCGTCGCTAATCCGTGTCCGCGAATGCGTTAACCTTTAATTTTTTTCTGATTTAATTTTTTTTAATTTCTAAAAATCAGAGCATTTCTAATTTTTCCGCAACGAAACTGAACCAATTAAAATGCTTGGAGCTGAAACAGAATGAAAAAAGAAATGAAAAAAATAACGGTTCGAGCCCCTGTTTCTAAGCATTCATCTCGATCCAGATCTATTATAATTTTCTGGATCTCAATGACTAAATACCTAGATGGTTAATAAATTCGAAGAGGTTAACCTATGGGTGATTTATTCGCAGCAATTGAACTCTTAGAATTTAGTGAATTAATCATACTTGGAATCAGAACACATGGCAATTTTTTTCAGAATTCATGTAACTGGAGTGATAGACCTCCAGAAGATTAATCCTTACTATTCTCGAAATGCAAGGATAAAATGTATGACGACAGGAATACACGATTTTTTATGCAACAGTTCTTATAATTATTTTATCGACAGTGATGGGTGACGTTTACAAAAGAAAATCAGAGATCATACCCTCAATATTGAGAGCACAAGAAAGTGAATATGATATAAAGATCATAATGATATGGATATAGATAAAGATGATATCTAAATCCTTCAGCGAATTATACGTGGCTGCACTATGATGATGATAGCATTTAGAGTAGATATTGAAACAAATTCTAAATAATCAGACACTAGATCTATGTCTATCTTTAACAAAAAATACAATTACAAACTTTCAATACTTAAGGCCAATTTTCGACACAAACGTCCATCATTAACAGCCCAAAATTTTATTCAGCTGAAAGCGCGTTTTATATCGCATCAATAAATTAGCCACTGTTAATTGTACATCGCGAACTTTGCTGAGGAATAAATAGAGCTCCTCACTTTGCGGCTTTTATCAACTCTTCGTTTATAGTTTAAAAGCGGACTCGTAAGCACTTTCAATTAGCACAAATTTACTTCTAATTGAATGTGTACTTATTTTTCTTCCGCACTTTCGCCGAGTCGACTAAATGAAGCTCGTTAATTATGAGTACAAAAATAAATAAGCTTAGCCATATTTCTTAAGCGTACAAGTGATACAATTACCAGTCAACTTTTGCAGATTGGACCGCTTAATAAGTACGTCCACGCTGGGTTGTAGAATCCAAAACACTGTAATATGCAAATTTTAATTGAAACCGAAACGAGATAAAAATATTCGAGATAAAAAGAATCATTACGTAAAAGCTGCTGAGCAGGACCTAATGATGATAAGTTATCATCATTCGGTCCCGTAGATCCCACGTTGATTATATCCATATTAGCTTTTATCCGACATGCGATAAGTTTGACGACAAAAACTAGAATACAATTTTCAAAGTTTGAACTCGAAAACGTTGAAACTTTAGACGAGGATTAATTGATCTTATATTCAATTACTTTTAACATAAATTTGTAAGCATGATTTCACCATATGCCGCATAGAAAAGTCTATATTATATTATTTCTTGCCTGATTATTATTTTGCTCAATTTTCAATGGAATTTTAAACAATTAGATCAACCTTATGATACTTAGAAATGATGTTGTGCTAGTTTTTAATCAATAAAGTTTCAAAATGTGCTCATTTAACCACAACGATAAATGTCGACATAAACCCATGAATTTCTTATCAATGGTTAATTCTATCGTTATCAATTACAATGTACGTTTCTTGGATTTATTTTTATAGGAAATATCACAATTCAATACATATCTTGCTCTTTTATAAACGCTAAATTTTAAAAGTTGAAGAACATGTGTAAATGATGATGAATAAGGCTAAATTATATCATAATTATGTTAGTGATGTAAGTCTCAGCATAATTAATATCTTTCATCTGCGAATAACATCGATTAGATAGCCAATATTATGTTTTAACAGCCATAGCATAGTTGAATCAAAATAGCTTTTTTGAATATATATAATATAATCCAATATTACATTTGTCAGAAAGTCGATTCCAAGATTGGAACATTTATATGCTAAACCGTTCTCAGAAATTTGCCATGATATCGCTCTAACATATATAATTGAAAAAAGAAGACTTACAAATACAAAAATAGCATAGGATTTTAAAAGTAAATGGAGCTTAAATATAATAAGTTCTGTATTTTTAATTACGATACTAATTTTATTATATACGAAAATTCGCCATTTGGATCTAAAGATATAACACGCAAATGTTCCCAATGGGGGCGTTGAAGAGATCAAAGTGGACGTTTATGGTTCAAAGAAAATTTGGGGGGCGTTAAGGACCAACTGCCGCCCCCCTGGGTAATACTCGTGAAAATAATTTGATTAATACTAAAAATGTTTGTGCGTATGTTTCAATAAGTGTCTTTTAATCAATATCAGTCCGCATTAAAAGTAGGTATTGATATCAAACAATTCCTCTGTCGTATGGTGAATCAAGGGATATTGCGAGTAGAAATCTTCAGATATTACAAACATTAGCGTTAAGACGAGCAATGTACGATTAAATTGTTCAAATATATCGAATCGCATGTCGATAGACGAAGAACAAACTGCAAAAGTGTTACTATGAACTACAAAGGGTAAACCTCTGAAAGATCGAAAAAAGATCTCTTCTAAGCTCGCTGCTGACTCAACGAAAGAAATTGTAAGACCGATTTCTGCAGAAACTGCAAAAATAAGGCTTAATTAAGCCGATCTGAAAAACCGCAAAGCTAGATATAAACTGTAGCTCTCCAAAAAGACAATATCTTGCTACGAATATACTTTAAGACACATCTATCTATAATTCATTAATAAAACTTATGATCATATTTTTTGCACTTTACATTAAAGTTTGTGGAAAAAGAATATCATGTGTCTGTTAACCCTTAAGCATTAAGTAAGCATTATTATAATTTAGGAATGCATGGCGGTTGTTGATATTGCTCAAATGTTTATTTTAAAAAGCATAAGCTTATAAATGCAGTCGAAACGACATTAACACCGTCAAATTTTCGCAAATACAAATAACCACGAATATGAAACAATAAGAGTTTGACAGAGTGGATCTCCCAGACTAATTCTTAGATCTAACGTAGTATATATAGGATTAAGAACAAGATCCGAGACTATTCAATGACGTTCAAGAAAAATGTTGAATATACCTTACAGCAACCGGTCGATCCCGATCGACTGGTCGATCTTGAAGCAAAATTTGATCGATCCCGATAACTTCCGTGAATTTTCTTGAATTTTTTTGAGATCGGACTCGTTGGCTCGACTTATGGCTTTTTTGACAACGATTCTTATGATTTTTTTAAACATCTGGATAATACATTTTCTTAGAATATTTAACATCAGCTTTATTACAACATTCTTCAAAAATGTTGATCCACAACACGTGTTCCAGCAATGGATTGCATTTAAAAAATATTGATCTTAGAGATACACATTATTCTGTTACGTGCTTCTGCTCTGTGCACATCTGTGGATTTGAACAGAGGCTGTTGTAAAATTATTGAAAATGAAGTTTTATTTTCTCGTTCTCTCTAGAAATAATTGTTTTTAAAAAATTGTGATATCTTTGAAAATGAGTGCTGCGAAGAAACCAAAAAAATACCATTTTAATAACGACTGGGAAGAAGAATTTTTCTTTACAATGGTAGGTCAAATTATCTCCAAAATAAGGAATAGGCTATTAAAACTAGCATTTTTGACAGATTTAACTTCTAAATTAAATGAAATGAATTTGAAATTACAAGGAAAATCCAAAACTATTATTGATATGATTTCATCAGTAAATTCTTTCAAGATGAAATTGAAACTATGGATGTTAAATCTGCGCAAAAAGGATTTCACTCATTTTTATAATTTAAAAGATGAGATTGATGAAAACGTAAATTTATATAATTGCGAAGAATATATTGCTGTATTGGAGAAAATATTGGATCAATTCGAAAAGCGATTCGCAGATTTTAAAAAGCTTAATACAGTTTTCAGCTTCATATTATCACTGTTCAATATGAACGAAGAAAATTTCCAAAGTGGACATCTTCTCATATATGGAGGGTGATGAATCCAGAAAAATATTAAAATTTGAAAGACGTGTATTTCTGAATTTCATCATGCTTTGGAAGTACATATTTATGCGAATCTTCATTTTCTCATATGAATTATAAAAAATCCAAACTTCGGACTAATTTGACAGATAACCACATCGATGACTGCATGCGCTTTGCAACGAATGCTTATTAACTAGATTATCTGCAGGATGGAATAAAATATCAGTATTCTTTAGATATTGAAGGGAAAGTGTAGTCGATAATTCGGAGCATCAAGTGATCATGATAAGATGAGGAACTGCATAGGTCATGATTTTAGTTGTCATCACTACCAAACGTTGTTCACCGATTGCGTTCCTATATTAAGATTGTTTGCCAAATGAAGACAATTTAAAAGAAAACCTTTGTGCTACATGTTCATTGAAAATTTCAATGACATCATCTTGATCAAAGTCAGTCACATTGAACAATAAAGCTGAGCACAAATATTTTAAGAAAAATCAAATTTCGAATTTACTTTAAACACGTGAGTACCAGGTTTTAAATTATACGAAGGCTATTTTGATCATTCGATAATAATATAATTTCAATTCAAGGGGATGAATTGTAATACATCCACGCGCTTTTATCGATTCTGGACGATATATGGAATCACGATAGGATCGCAATTTATTTTTTCAAAAGGAAATTATATTTTTATCACAACATAACGTTTGAAGATACCCTCAAGGCGAACTCTCCCATATATCGAAAATATTTTTTTCACCCTATTCCATAACCAACACGAACGCTTACACACGAACAGACAGGCAGACACAGGGTAGACTCTTAAATATTCATAATTCTTCCGCAGCGACTTTCAATTTACGTCCCGACGTAATTTATGGCGACATTAATAATATATTTCGTGTTTTTCTTTCGCCGGAATCTGGATCGGCCCACGAAATTGGCGCTGGCCTTTGCCAGCTACTCCGCAAATTTCAATATGCAAAACCCGACCCCATGCACCAGCAGCACATCTTATTTACATGTTGGGCCTGTGCTGAAATTTCGCCGATTTTTCAACCCTCGCCCAATCGGTGGGCAAACAAACTCTGATCAAACAACCGGAGCCGGGCGAGCTTTCGACGCTCCTCCGGGTTCAAAGTTCAAATTACACAAAACCTTAGAGGAGAATCGATTTCCACTCCAATTGGAGTGTTTGATGTCAACGATGGGCCAAATCAAAACATCGAGTCTCCTCTCAATCGCATTGTATCAGGTGTTACACGATGATTATGCAAATTCGGGGTAAACTCCTACTGTGCCCCGAATGGCCGGATGAGGGTCAGTCAAAAGGGTGTATTAGCCTAAATTACCCTTAGCTGCGAAATTGCCTTGTCGACGGAGCCTAATCTACTTTTTAAGTCAATCCCAAGATTGAATTTAGTCAACATTCAGGGAGTGCTTCTAAAGTTTTCATCGATCATATCTAATGGACTTGTACTGAAATCCATCGAATCTCTTGATCTATCAGATTTATTTTTAAATCGATCATCAATACACAAACATAGCAACATTAATCATCACGAGGAATATAATTAACGTTTTTAATAATAGCAAATATATTATTTTGAATTTAATATTAAATTAATTATTCTTGCCTGTAATTTGTAAGCAATCACTTAATGTAAGCGGCTGGCGGTAATTTTAATGGCAATGGTGGACATGTATGCAACAGCAGCCAAAATTTATTGCTCATAAATTCTCTAATACACAGCCCATGTTTTATTCTGATAAGAGTTGAGTATTCACCAATTTCATAGAATTTAATGTTTGTATTCGATATTATTTGCAACGTGAACATTATGAAATTCAAATGCAATGCATCTAATATGTCTAACAAGCCACAAGGCTGTCAAATGAACAGAAGTTCTCGACTACTTTCAATGTGTGTGGATATGAATTATCCAACTTTCGGTAAATGATTTGAATATCTCCGCATCAGAAAATTCTGGATGTATCAATTAGGGCGCCACAAAAAATATATTAAAATAAGAACCACAATTTTAGCAAGAATTTCTTTCAGTCAGAAAAGATGGATAAAGATCCCATGATCCAGATCAGCGATCAACAAAGTATGACACGCGAATCGGGTCGGAATTCAGCTTTTATAAACTTGGGCCTCGTTTAACGCGGGGTTGATATAGCACGGTTTTGATATAACACGGTTGATGAATTATGGCATATTTTTGTACAACAAAATTTAATGCGATTAACGGGTTAAAAACAGGCAATTTCTTATTTAAAAAGTGTATATATAATAATTTGAGAACGCAGACCATAATTTTTATATAAACATTGAACCTCGTATAACACGGAATTGCACAAAATTTCTCATCTTTTATGAATTCATATTAAATATTTTCAAGCCGCAACTCATATATAAAAATACAACGCTCTTATATTCCACGTATATGTACGGACGTACGTTTTGCGTGAAATTAGCATATTCTCAATTTGATTTCCTCCGTATTTAGGTGTATAATTGAATCGCAATAAATTACAGTATTCAAAGACACTGAATTTAAATCAATCTGAATGCAATTGATATATGTAGATGGCGACCTCCCTTTTCTTGTTCTCTATTTGGCTCCCCAACATCAAGTATTGATACAGTGTGAACTTCCACATCATTCTATCACCAAAGGTATTTAAATGATCGGTAAATATAGAATTTATATAGATACCTTCTATTTAATTCCGAGATCTGAGATCCTATGTAATTTTGCCAACCCCGGCAAATATAGGACATTTTTTCTATACATCCACTATGAACGCGTCGACACAAATTTGCGTTATTCATATGCGTGTTTGCGAGACGCTTTCAAACAAAAATATTCAAGGTTCTGACTCCTTTGAAGTTCGCCGGAAATTAATTACATTGCAGTGGAAGCACGCGAGCATTACAAAATTTATATTCAAAGAATCGGGATATATTTAGCGGCAGATTTGCCACTCAATTATATTCGGCAGTAAAATTCATAATTAAAGGGATAATCTTCAAAACACACCCTCGGTTTCGACATAACGCCCGTTACACATTTTACGCGAATTCGGGATAATGCCGCTGAGGTGGCAAAAGGAAACCTCATGCTACAGAAGCCTTTTAGACAATCGAATAAAGCCTTATCACATAACAAAGAATCCCAAAATATAAAACCACCCTATTAATTTTAATTTTGAACGGCTTTAAATTATACATTCAAGAAGCGTAGTTTTATTTATTATAATCATATCACTCGATGAGACAATCAACACTTCTTAATTTTGCTTAAGGATTGCTATTAACAACTTAATCCATTTTTTTTACCAATGATTACAATTTAATTAGTCCACATTCTGCATTCGGATCCCACTGTTTACAATATGGATCTGACAACAAACAGGGAATTAACAGTAGTAAAAATGGAGATAACGAAGAATAAGGGTGAACTATGATTTACACTATTGGTTGTTACTATAGCGTGGGTGATTTACCATCCCCACGTAGTAGCGCTATTAACAGCGACATCTTCCATCTCTCTTCATGTGCAATGTGTTATTTTAACAGCGGAATCTCTTGTGGCCCTACAGAGACATTGCACTGCTTACCGACCGATCGCTTCTTGCGCATGCACCGTTGCCGATTGGGTAGTGACGCGCAGGAGACGGGAGTCGGAAGAGTCATCGGTTAGCCTTGGCTGCGGGAAGCAGTCCCTCCTGCAGCCAGATCTCTCTTTCTCTCGTATGGAATAAATAGTTATTTAGAGAAGAGAGTCTTTCTATTCGACGTCCATTTATACCCATCCATTCCATCCAGTACTTTAAGAGGTTAAATGACAATGGTATTCATGTAATATACTCATTATAAAAGAAGGAATGAAGTACTCTAAATCATGCTAGAAAATAAGTTTTTAATATTGTACAAAAAATCATTGATCCGAAAACCTTAAACCAAAACGAAACGAAAACCACAAACGAACCGATATAAATGTTTGGAACTGAACCGGAACAAAAACCAAAATGAAAAAGATAACGGTTCGAAGCCCTGTCCGAATTAAAGCGAATCAAATATATATTTTTCAATATCAAAATTGAACAAGAAGAAAAATATAATATTGTTTTTAAATTGTAATTTTGGTCACAATTGTATAAACTGGCTTTTGAAAGCGGCTTTCACCCCAAACAGCGAGACTTTTATCAGTGAGCCGTTTCCGCGTGTCTTAGGGAGCACATGTAGCCGCGGCAGCCCTTAAAAGCCTCCCAGTAATCCATAGTCGATCCGGGTGCACATTTTGCGACCCAAAGAGCTGGAGGCTTCCAGAATTTGATACGGCATGTCAGATACAGAGAACAAACGGCTGGCGGCTGCTCTGAAACTTGTTTCCCAGACGCCCGTTATCTTGTTTCGTTACGTTGCATCCGACATCGCCACAATCCAGAGCCGTCCCGGGGATGGGACTCCCCTCGGCTGACACAAGACGCTCAAACTTTGGACTCCCCCCCACAAAATGTTATGTAAATTACCGACAACGTTACAGCAGACGTTTTCAGTGGGAGGAAATCACGAGTTAACGGCGAGCGTTGCCGCAAAACGAAATGAAGACACATTGGATTCCGAGACAAAAACCGAGCGACAGCTCGCCTTTCAGCATTGCTGGCTGAAATTCAATGGACACATCCAATATTGTCAAAGAGCCAACTAAATGAACATTGTGTTGTATATTTCAATTCCCCAAAGAAACATCCAGACTATAAGTATTCGATTAAAGCAGCACTTGAATATTGACGTACATATCGCATTGCTGTCGTCGAGTTTGAACAAAGAAGCAAGGTAGACAAAGGTATCTCACACCTAATCAACAGTACTTATTTCAAACAATTCAATTCAAAACATTTTTATATATAAATTCAATATTTGAGACACTGAGATCTGAAGAATACATTTCAATTACTTTCCAGCAATATTTTAATAACCAAAATAATTCGGGTCAATATGTCTTGATAGCATTTAAAACGATTACCAAGATCCAAATATTCTGCATTTTAATTTTAAAATGTATACACAGATTCACTATATCGTCGCTCCCAAAAACATTGAATTTGATTTCATCGACAAATATATTTTAAATGCATGTTTTTTATATTTTTTTGTGAATTTAAATAGATTCATCAAATTGTTTCATTTACAAAAATATCTTCCAACTGTGTTTTTCAATCAGTTTCCGACTCTAAATCTCGTAAATTCTTATAAAAAAGCCAAAGATGCAAACAATATATCGAAATATTCACTCCTTACTTTCATCCTATTTTCCATGACTTTCGTGATATTGAATTTGCTGTCTTTTCGCATTTAGGCTCAATTTATTAATACTACATAAATTAAATTTAATACCGTTTTATTTTATTTTATTAATAAGAAATTTATGTATATTTCTATTTAACGAAAAAAATAAAAACGCAGTCAATCAAACTATTTCATCAATCTTTGTGTCTCAGTGTATATTTATCAGCAATCAAATATTTGTTCACTACACCCATCCGGGAATCATAAATGCCTATTTGCACACACTGTGTGGAAAAACTTCAATGTTGAATTGAGACCAACAAGTCTGATTGCATGTCGGAAATAAATTGGTCAGAATGCTTGAAAAGTAAAAATCGCCAAACCTCAAATAAGACTCAAATATTTTCTAAATATTACATTCGCAAATATAATTAACAGATACAGCGTTTTGAATATTTAGATACGGAAAATATCGCAGAATTAATAAATGATAAGGTTCTTACGGAAAAAGTGGATTCCAAAGAAGGTATTGATGGTGAAGAAGCTATTCCAGGATCTGTATGTTTAATTTGATAAATCCTTCGGCTTCACAAAAAGCTAATAAACCATTCTTAAAAAATGATCAACAATCATATGGCATATCATTAACCCCTTCAACGTTTTGATTCACTGTCAAAAATGTCATGCGTAGTGACGCGATCTTTTCAGCCTTTTCGATCTTTTTGCGTCATATCCAGTATACGAAAATAGTATATCATCTAGTTCGAACAAGTCATTTCCCGAGATGAATCATTCTTACATTAAACGTACACAACACTGCAATCGGACATATCCGTCAGTTTCTATTGAGGTTTGCTTAACTTTCACAATGCGGATATATCCGTCATACCCACTTTGCATGGACTTTGGTCTTGACGGATATATACGTCATATCCACTTAAGGGGCTAAAAATCGTATAAGTAATACAATTTAAAAAACCATTGAAAAAAATAGGAAAAACAAGGGGTGTGCATACCACACGATATTACTGATGAGATCAAGACAGTGCGCGGGAAGTACGTGTCATGATTTAATCGATAAAGAGAAGAAACAACCATTTTTACACTATCTTGTGACTGGATATGAAAAGTGGGTATTGTACTCAAATCAAAAACCCAAAAGACAATAAATTTCAAAGGGGCAGGTATAGAAACCAACCCCTCCACCGAGTCTAACAAATAACAGACAGACAGCGACTAACTGGATTGTGGGATCATTAATGTACTATCCCATTTCCTGTGCTGCTGCATGGTCTGTTCCGGGTTACCCCGGACTAGCCACAGAGAGTGTCTTCCACTGATCTTTTGGTCCCGCTAGGAACGCTACATGCAGAGCGTATAGGCGCCCACACCTTTTGCTCCGCGCCCTCTAGAGGAGGGCTGCAGAAATCTATCACAAGTCCAACCTCAGTTTGAAGGGAGCTGCAGCAGATGACAGACTGCAGGGGCTACCCCTTTCTCATGGTACTAGTA
Source organism: Stenopsyche tienmushanensis (assembly GCA_008973525.1). NCBI lineage: Eukaryota > Metazoa > Arthropoda > Insecta > Trichoptera > Stenopsychidae > Stenopsyche > Stenopsyche tienmushanensis. The sequence goes on along the minus strand of WACJ01000071.1, from coordinate 619,326 downwards.
TCGATTCGGTCATTTGTAGTACCTAGCCATGGAGACGAGTAGCCGTTCGAGCAACCTAAATTCGTTTCTCCCTGTATGCACTAGGCTGTTGAGAATAGTGGTGAGCCTTTGACACAGTCCCTACCAACTACTCTAATCGGTTGTTGTACACACCCCTTTATGGGTACACAGCACAGGGTGACCTGCGCACCCAACTCATGTTAGCCGGGCAATCCCAGCTGCGTTTGATGAGCTACCTTCACGCACCTCTACTCCACATCATTACCCCAGGAGTTCAACCGATGCCCAAGAGCGTAGGGTTGGCTCCCCCCCCCCCCCCCGGGTTTTATGGGTAGGCATCGTCTAACACCCACCCGGACCGGGTCTAACAATAAGAATAGCTCTTTTAAATTTATAGTGGGACTCCAAAGGGATAATCTGCCATGAAGCCCTTCCAAATGGTCAAACTATAGCGAGGGAGATTTATTGTTAACAATTAGAAAATTTAAAAGTGGCATTGACTACAAAGAGGCCAGGTATAGTCAATCATCGCCAAATTCTTTAGTAACATGATAATGCGCGACCCTATAAATCAAAGATGTCCGAAAACAAATTACAGGAACTTGATTGTCAAACGATTCCACATCCACTTTATTCTTCTGAATTTGCTCTTTCCGACTATAATTTATTTAGATTGATGCAGCATTATTTATCGGGGGAAAAAATCATAAATGTGAGGTGAAATGAGGAATCAAAAAAAATTAAATCAAAACTTGTTGAATTTTATTCTTCCAGAATTAAAAAAACAGGATAGGAAAAGATTGTATCTACTGAAGGAAAATACATTGTATCGAATGAAATTAATTAATTATTTTTTTTGTTTGAATTTAACTCTTTCATTTAGAAAACGACATTCCTAACTGGACAAACTATTAAGCATTGTCTTTGTATTTTATCGATATCAAAAAAAGTATTAGAAGCCATCATCATTGCAAAAATGTATCACTTATTGTATTTTCCACCCTTAACATCATGTGTTGGCAATTCTTACAAATTAAATTTGTATCCCCTCAGTGTCCACTTTTCCAATATTGAATTCTTTTATTATACATTATCTATTTTATCAACAAATAATAAGAGAACATAAAATTTCCCCCGAAATAAACAAAGTCAAATATTTGGGCGTTGTCAAATCCAATATATATAAATGAGAGGATCAACAGAAAAGAAATATATTTGCTCACACAATACATCAAACGTTTTACGATTTCGCCAGAAAAAACAATACGTTGTACATATCCATATCCTTCGCCATCCTCGTAATAAATGTTGGTTTTTTCGCCTTCTTTTTTCGGTTCTGCAAATATATTTTCACGAATCAAAATTATGGATCGCCCATTCGAATTTAATTTTAATTCATATGCGCTCTTTTTTACAAAGAAAATGCTTTATATTCATGGGAAAACTTCTGAAGATACTAAGAAATTCTACAGACGGATTTTAAGTGCTCGTATATTTTGTGATGAAAGTCTGTTTATTTTAAATCAAACATTAGTTTCGACTCTATTTTGCTCATATTTAAATGTCACTTTCATGAATGTCAAGGAGTAATTTCTAAAAAGTGTGGCAATAACAAATTCTTAGAATCGTTCGTAACCCATATCTAAACTTATTTATAAGCCATACTTCTGTGATAAGAATAAGAGATGAGCTTATTCATCAAGCGGAAAGTCTGGATAAATTGCAAAGTTTCTAAAAACGAATTATAATGTGGCTTTGATTCAATTCATGCGTATTTAACTTAAAAATTGCAATTCGAATAAAGATAATATTACATACAAAACCCATTTATTAAAGATTTTTCAATCAATATTTTAAAAAATCTTCATTTAAAAACTTTAAGTGATCTTATGATTAGAATTATTTTGATTGTTTTTCAATGATTTTTAGCGTTACCGATTACCTAAGGTCTTACCTAAGGGATATCATGTAAACGAAAACCTCTATTTTACTACATTTCTAATTCGCACTTAGTCGCATTGACGTTTGACCACCCCATAATTCAATCGAACACAACCCTTAACATTTGCTGCATAGCATTTTTGAATAGTTGCTAACTTTTCGCGTACAAATATTTGTCACTGAAAGTCAGGAACGTGCCTCGAATCCAAATTTGAACTGCATTCGAGCAAAAATCCTATTCTGCATTTCGCTAAAAAGCACAAGTATCATTTTTATTAAAGAATTTCACAATGAAAATGAGTTTCCACCTGTATTAATATTCTCCCAATTTATCTTGCCGTTCCAGAGTGTATTTTAGCTGTGCTTCCCTGGAGAATGTGAATAACCAATTAAATATTACTCTCATCTTGAAAATGTTTTCTCATCATTATATCTAAATTGCAATTACCCTCTAATGCAATCAATAAGATAAACAATAGACGTAAAGCGAGTCGGGAACGCCGGATAACAGGAAATTGTTATGATATAACGAGAGTAGAGCGTTCCTCGGGGACTCCATACTTATTACGCCTTAATTATTGCAAAATTCAATATACCGTAGAAAATTACGTCTTAAAAGGGTATATAAGCAAAAGTTTTCTCCACGGTATTCAATTAATGGAGGCTACAACACAGATGTTGAGATAGTCACGAAGAAATATATACTCTCAATTGGCCTACTAGCGTCTTTTAGTTTGCTTATTTAACTCCTCGAAGAGAAACGATTGAGTAAATTGTGCAGATATTCTATACATTAATAGTTGGGGGATTTTCTAAAAAGTATTGTAATAAGAAATTCTGTAGAAGCTGTTTTTTAATGGAATGGAGTCGAAGGGCTTGTATATATACTATATAGAAATATATTCAGCAATAAGTAGTTACTTTAAAAACTTTACTTTCGATTCGTTATATTATTAAGAGCTTAAAAATAAGTCTATACAATCGTATCTACTCGACGGCAGGGCTAACATTCATTTGTGGCAAGTAAAATTACAATTTCTGCTCATCAACAACCAATACAAAAATAATATAATACATTACTTTGACTAGTCCATCTGTCTATTACTATGTATATATCTATAATTCGATGTAAGTTTTTGATTTTTAACTCCTGCTCTGATGTATTTATTGCTCTCGTTTACAATTTTGTTCAACAATCATTTATGTAAAATATGTTTAAGTTGTCAAAACATTGAACTCTATAGAATGTATGATCACTGTTAATCATCATATTTTATTGTATCCATGGTAGAAGGCAAAAATGATTGGATGTGCAAATATTGTATAAATGTAAAAATATGTATACACTCAAATCTCTTTTTGTGCGACTTTTTTTTGTGCGATTTCGAAGTTATGCGGTTTTTTTTAAAGCATTTTTTTATTTATTTTTTATTTTATAAAGTACGTATCGAGATATTTTGAATAATATTTTGGACTGTGTAAATCATATTGCATCTGCTATCGCTGAATATACGACTACGCCCTTTATTTTAGTTTAGAATTTTAAAAAAATTGATCATTTTTTTGGATTTTTCCAATGTTTCGACTTTTAAAAATACATTCTCCAATGGGATTTCCAAAATTTCAACCACTCATGGAGTTATAGCTATTTTAGTGACGCAGCAACTTGGCCGGTCCTACCATAATTAGATCTTTTAACGCGTTTTTCTCGAAACTACTTTTTTCAGCACGGTTGACATCATATCTCAAGTTTTAATTAACTACTTTTTGAGTTAGGAATAGTGATATCTTTACTAATTATAAATTATATTGTTGAAAAGAAAAAATCTACACAGAACAATGATGACATTGACACTATTTTTTCTGAAGAAGAGAGCGATTTTGAATCATAACGAAAATTATCATAAAGCGATGATAGTTTGTAATTAAAATAATTAGTATTTTTCTAGTGGATATCTGGCATTTATAGGGTTAATGAGACATTTTAGTATTTTTTGATATATTTATATACTATCAAACTTGCTGACTATATCCAATACAAATATACTCAAATTTTAACTTCAAACAAGGCAAAAAAAAATAGTTTTTCAATTATTTTGTTGTAAATATGCTGTAAATTATACTGAGGAAATATATCCCAGTAATGGATCCGCCCTATAAATTTATGGCTTCTAAGCCGAACGACCGACCAAAATTGCAGCAGGCGATCTACTCATAGACTAATGAGTCTATCGCCTAGGGGAGCCAATAATTCCAAGAGCATAGAAATATCTCCCGATCAATCATCATTACGATGAAGTCTCTGAAATGCAATATCGAGACATGCAGCCGAAGCTAAATTTTCCACACACCAAACCAGCACGTTCAATAAACATATTGTATCGAAAAAGCACTTTATTTTTAGACCCCTAACAACATTACGCCTCGTATAAATTATGTCCCTATATACAAGCATTTTAATTGCCTATCCGATGCAAAAATAACACCGTTATAAGGAAATTGATTTACAATTTATATTTTACGTCCCAACTTTATACGCCGCGGCGTAACGGCTTTATATTGAATTTTATGCGAAAAAGATGCCATTGTTCGTTATAAAATACGCTTTTGATGGTCCATTTTAGTCGGGAATAATTTAAACATGCAGAAAATGCGTATAATAATTTTGCTAATTTTAAATAGAACGTGTGTCCTCTTGTGTATCGGGTTTGATTTATATAAAGGTGCCGCAGGAAATAGTGCATGCAAACTATGACAAATACATCGTCGATACAATTATCATTATTGGAAAAGCTGCATTGAATGATTAACTTTCAACATTAGCTTTCCATCATTAGATGATGCAATTGATCATTAATTATTATAGTATTATCCGAACCGGAAAGTAATCAATATTTTAAGATTACCCTTTTATATCGAATGTTTATCGAAACTGAAGAATTACAATTTTAAAACTTAATATTTATCATTAGTGGGTATAAAAAATAGCGATAGGAACCTCAAGGACTATTCAAACAAACGCGGAATTGTCTAGTAAACTTGTCTCCAAATGAAGAACAAAAAAGTTTAAAATGAAAAAAAAACCTATGAACTTTAATCGCATGAGTAAATACACAAGGAGTTTAGGTTTCCTTTGAATTGTCGCTAATCGCATAACAGCAACGAAGACCAATATAAGCCACTCTCTTATTCAGGTTTCAAACCAATTAATTTTTGTTACAAACAATGGCTATCTTCTATCGTCAACTACTTTTTATTACCCCTAAACCATCATCAATAATCAAAATGGTCTTTCTTTATGTAATATGGATTATCAGCGAATTACAGCAAACCCGCCGTAATTTGGCCCCAGTCCCCCTATAGTCTGACATCCCAAAACAAGTACACTCAAACCTTTTTTTGTGCGCCGACTTATTTTGTGCGATTTCGAAGTTATGCGGTTTTTTAAAGTATTTTTTTCTTTTTTTAATTTCATAAAGAGTACGTATCGAGATATTTTGGATAAAATAGTAAATACATCATCAACACTAATCGAAATTTAGAAAAAAAATATATAATTTGGGACTGTGAAAATCATATTGCATCATCTGCTATCGTTGAACTACGACCGCGCCCTTTATTCTGGTTTAGATTTCCAAATCGATTTTTCCAATGTTTCGACTTTAAAGCGATTTCCAAAATTCCAACTACTTATGGAGTTATAGCTATTTTAGTGACGCGGCACCTTGGCCGGTCCTACCATAAAGAAATCTTTTAACGCGTTTTTCTCGAAACTACTTTTTTCAACCATTTTGTGTTATTTTTGAGTTAGGGACTATAGTGACATTTTTGCTAATTATGAATAATAATTTTTGCTGGAAAGCGAAAATCTAAACAGAACAATGATGACATTGGCACTTGGTATACTATTTCTTCCGAAGAAGAGAACAATTTTGAATCACATCGAAAATCGCAACGATAATTATCATACAGCGATGATAGTTTTCAATTAAAATAATTATTATTTCTCTAGTGGATGTCTGACATTTGAGATGCCTGATGTCGCACATCCTTAAAATTTTACCAATGATACAAGACGTCCTTTAAATGTTACCAAAAATGGTATTTTTTAATTGCCTTATTGTTTTCCTGTTTTTTTATTAACTTTTTTTATGCGATTTTGGATATATTTTGTATAGTTGTTTCAAAGTTATGCGGTTTGATTTGTGTGTATGTGATTTCTTCAGGAAAAAAATAGAAATACACCTATTTCTGGGCCCATGTTGGCCATGAAAGCAATGTTTTTACAAGGAGATAACAAAAAAGAAGATTATAGCTAGCAAAGGAGAGATCAAACGCTTCAAAAATCGTCATGGAATAAATTTTATGACGGTAACCGATTTTTACATTTTATAACAGCTATGGCTAATACCGGATTAAAAAGTACTCTTTTGCAAAAAGTTCCGGACTATAAGGGGTCGGGAGTAGTACTCTACAGTCCGACAATCCGACACTGCCTTGCTAAACGTTTGTCGGATTACCGCGGGTCTGCTGCACTCATTTTGAATTGTTTGAACCTAATCACAATCGGAGATAATTAGACAAGCAATTATAAAAATCGATCAGTTTTAGTCGATAACAAAATCAGAATAATCCAATGAGATAGCACAAGGGCTGGTTTCTCTCGCAGACTTAGAACTTCTTATCTACCTTATTCAATGGATGTCCCACCTTCTGATTACAATTTTTTTTTTACATTATCGCAATGCTAGTAAGATAAGTTTTTATTAAATTATTTTTCAATTATACCAAATTTTGATTACTTTCTGATCTTCCTAACAATAATTTAGATATTATAAAATAATTCATTTTGTATGAAATACGCACGATTACAAAATCACCCCCAAATATTTTTTTCCCTCAATATTCCTACATCTCGGGATTTTTGTCTTTAGATGTCCTGAAATGTTGACACATTTAGTTGGGGAATTGTATATAAACACGTTATATTTTCAAACATTTCTTTTGAAGATGAAAACCTCAAACGCTTATTTTAACACTAACATGTTGCCGGCGTTAGGTCAAGGGTCACAAGCGCCATTTCATTAAATTATACGACCCTTTAAAAAATTCGCCCTGCCTAAACGAAGCACTGCTAAAAATAGCACCGATACCAACTGCTCTATACAAATTAAAAGTTTCGGAACTGTTCGCCAGCACAATTTTCAGACTTTTGCCAAAACGTAGCTCGTCACAAAAAAGACAAGTATTCAGACAAAATATCTCCAAAGTCTGCAGGACCGTAAAAAAATGTCAGCTCGACGACAGACCCTTTAATTTGATCGCGAATTTTCAGCCCCTATTTTTTAAAGTGGCATTATAAAGCACGTCCCCCTGGAAGCAATAATTTAAACATCCTCCTGGTTGAGTCGCAAAATATTCGAAAGAGCATATTGTATAATACAAACCATTGTCTTATGAAATTTTAAATTTTGTCTACACAAGCACAAAACAAATTGTCTGGGGCTTTGATAAAGAAGAAATTATGCATAAATAAATTTAATATCATCTCAAGCAGAAAAATAAACATGATGACAAAGCTGGTGCGTTATAAAGATGAAGCCGGTGCCAGGTTCTGGAGATGACAGGCTTTTATGCTCCACTTCAACTTCTTTTGATACAAATCTTACACATATTTCATACTTAATTCGAGTTGAATTAGGTTGATATATAATCTATCGGGCTCGGAAAAGTTCCACTTGTAATGGATACTTTGTAAATTAATTGTGCTTTAGCTAAGCAACATTTGAGAGCCGAGCATGATTTTGACAGTTTTGTTGGTGTAGGGATTGTAAGGCTAAGGAGGGTAGAAAGCGTGATTGTGTGTGTAAAAAAAATAAACAAAATGCTTCAGATAAAAAATGGATTTATTAAGTAGTGAATTGCAAAATAAAATCATACAGAATACAAAAAAAACTGATGATGCCAAATGAGCATGTAATGATGATGTTGATGAGTAATGATCAATGCTGCTACATGTGCATAATGACTAAAAGCTATTAAAAACAATGACTTTTAAATAGACAATCAAAAAATTTAACTCTTTCAGTGCAAACTGGCAAATTAAATGTATGATGATTTGTCCAAAAATATCAACGTATTTTATATTGCATTTGAGTCGGTACTGAAAGAGTTAAATCAAAAACATGCTGGAAATTAAATTAAGCCAAAAATAAAATATCTACAAATTATATAGTTTGGGATCTTCTATTTTGATCTATTATGCGTACATTTGATTGAAAATAACAAAAATCTGGCATTAATATGATGGTAGTACGAAATTGGCGTTAATACTAAAGCGACACGTACACCAACGATATTAGTTTGGAACAAACAACTGTCGATAAATGTTTGATTATAATTTTGCATTTTGCCCATAATTTTTTGAGACATAAAATATTGATATATCCAATCGATCGTCTCGATCAAGATTCAGTCTGATTTTCCGGATCTGAAAAATTAAATTCTGAGACGATTAATAAAGTTGGGCAACTTATGATAAATATTACTCAATCGTAAATTTTATACCTAATACATAATTACAAAATTTTAATCACTGGGGTAACTAAGATACCCCTATAGGAACCGCTTGACTTAATTCATACAAATCCAATAGCAATATGATATTGATATTTTGGCATGGTAGCCTCGCATGTATTTACAAGGGCAATACAGTATAGATATTTAACTACCATTATTGCGATCATGGCCATCACTTAAATCATATATTCCGATACATAATGGCGTCAACCTTGAACGTATATCTTTTGCGACCCCATGGCGCCTCTGCCGGACGATCTTTGCAGACCAGAAAGCGAGGAAGCCATACTTTTCAATAAAAATTTCAGGCTGAAAACGAAACCTTTGTCTGCTCGTTGGTGAACCTCGAATTAATTCATCTGGGGGGGTGAATTAATGGAACATTTGTTTTCGCCTATTAATCCAATTTTCATCACCCCTCCCCCAATCAACACCCTTTTGCAATAAATGCAGTCCAATTTCGTCAACCCGGAATTTTTCAGGATGAAAGTAATTCCATCTATCAAATTAATTTCGGCCAAAAATTGGACGACATTGTTCCGTGCTAATTTTGCAAATGCAATTTACATACGCGTTCCCGGGGGTTTCCACCTTTTTGTTCGGTATTCCCCACAGTTTTTACCTTTCGGCGCACCTAATCTTCTTTGCTGATTAGGTTAAGCTTTCATTCGCATTTAATGACCTTAATCTTGTGCTGAAAATTCATCGCAACTTTTAATCAGTTTACTTTTAGTTGTCGTGTGTATCTATCCATGCAAACCTCCCCTGTATCAACAATTAGCCTAAAATCCCCCCCGACACAATTTAATTAATCTATTTAATCTTATAATTGCTTCGGCTACATTGTAGATAATTTCAGTCCCATTTTCATAACAACTCAATACATAATCTCGTGTTAAATAATTATAGTCCAAGAGACGGTCGACCGAATCCGTGTAAAAATGGTAATCCCGGATTTTAGCGCCATCGTGTCCCACTTTTATAAATCATACGATCGCAGTGCATGTTTCAAGAATGTATTCAAATGGCATGACGATGATGATGTAAACGCTTGCATGTAAATCTATTTACATGTTATTTCATTGTCGAGTCCATTGTTCATCATTTTATGGATTTAAATTCATCATGAATGCGATTCAAATATAAAGTATCTTATTTTTCTAAATAATTGCCTTCATTTGAATAAAAATCATCGGATAGGAAGCTTCTTAATTCCGTCAGTGAAGAATAAAAAGCGAGAAGTAACATCCAATGTTGCGCAACGCGTAATTATTCGTTTTCTCATAAACGAAGACATAAAATCAATTGAAATTTTAAGCCTGCTGGAAAACTGATGGTATTTTGGCACAGCTGCTAGATGACGCTAAGGTTGCTCAAATGAAAACGATATAATTACGCGTTGCGCAACAGAAGGATGCTATTTCTCGCCTTCTTTCTTCGGTGATGAGATCAAGAGCTTCTTATCCGATGTAATAGACGTATTTCTAATGAAGGCAACTCGTATTGTGTGGGTTCGACTCCATTTTGATTCGATCAAAAGCGATCAGCTGACCTAAACAGTCGATGCGGATATTTGCAGCACTCATGCATCATGATAATGCGCCACCCCAATGGGCGTTCAAATTAACATCTGAAATGGCAGACTGTGAGTCACCCTCCAGATTTAGCAGCATCCGTCTGCCATCTGTTTCGATCGATGGGACATTATTTGAAGAGCGTTTTCAAAAGGGGGATTTTTCAATTACGATTCTCATCGGATCGCGTTTTGTTGCGGATGTTTTCGTCCATTTTTGTCGATGATCATGTCGTTTCAGTGGTGGTAGGTCATGTAACAGGGCAAACAAAGTTCCTTGGATGTTATTCAAGTATTTTTGACAAATATAATGATCAATTTTTGCTTTTAATTTAAATACTTGATAATGGAATATTTTGCGTTATGGGAATCCCCATTTTTATATTGTCATTTGATGATGAAATGATGATAAAAAAATCGATTTTTGTTTTAAAATCGATTGTTATGATTCTGATTATAGCATATATTTTATATTTGATGATTTAAATTCTAAAATTCATGTATATTGTTAAATGCATGCAGATACAGTCTTATGTGATGTTATCATGTATGTACACATACGTTTGCTCATATATATGACGATTTCATACATGTTTTAAATGTCGATTTTTTTAAAAACAATTCTAGTTATTTATGTCGTATAAATGCGCCGATTGTGTGCATATTTTAAAAATGATCGATGTGTGATTGTTTGGTGGTGGATTAAATGGATGATGATGATCGGCGGGCTGATGATGATGGTGTGATGGTTGTTTATACAAATGGTATACTCACCGATAACGGCCGAAGCTGAATCGCACAGTGTATGCCAGAATGAATACAACTGGTATACTGTCTTCGTGTTAAATACTTTATAGTGAAAATCGATCACGTTTACTTAGTTAGTGTATTAAATATATATATTATTAGTATAACTATTTACATGAGTAGAAAAGTCCGATGGTAACAACGTGTTTAAATTCAACAATATATTAGAGTGTTATTAGGTGTGTTTAGTCAGTGATGACGATAACCTGCATTATATCGGTTGAATCGATGAGGATTGGTTAGCGAACGGAGCCGGAGTGAACCGGGGGCTCTGCAGGAGTCGCTAGCCGAAGAGTTGAACTTGGATTGAGTGGTTAACATGTATTTGCGATTATAAAATAGTGAAGGTTGACAGTTGTCGAGCTGTGTCAATGGCGCGCCGCAGCGAAGAGATAACCCCCTTACTGCCGGACGCCAACTGAACACTCAGCCGCAGCGGCCCGCCAATCGACATACACGGGGGATGCCATGCGACAAAATGGCGCACGCCGCGCGCATGGCAACATTATTGCCAATTCTCCCCTTTCAACCACCGAATTCATTCGTGCACCCATCTCTAAATTGCATAGTAATTACACAAGACCATAACAAAATATTTAAGTACCGGATAAAAATATTTAAACCCAAACAATACAAATAATTTAAACGAAAAACAATTTATATTATATCCAAACATATATCATTTTTCCATTATTATTTTTTATCAAAGCTTCGAACCGTTTTTTTAATTTCGGCTTTCGTTCCACTTAAGCTCCAAACATTCATATCAATTCGATTTAAAATTTCCCGGTTTTCAGTTCAACTTCTAAAAACTTACTTTCTAACATATTTTAAAACATTTTATGCCTTTATAATGTTATCGAATATACTCTCTTTAATAACTCTAATTCTGCTTCTATATAGGAATTATAAATTTACAGCATTATGTCCCGCCATAAATCTTGTTTTAACCCCATATGTGCGGGCCACACAGATCACTTCAACTTTATATTTACAGAAAAACACGTCACTCCTCTGAATAGTGAGCTAATCATCATAAACTTAGATGCTATATTTGTATGTCCGCTACTCGTTATCCGTACAATTTCATTTATCTGTCAAGACCATCGCAGCGTGTATAAAGCACGTATTTAAACAAATAAACACTGTCGATAGCACACAGTATTCGGTCATTTCTTTGCGTAACTATAAAGAAAACATTTGAAATACACTTGAAATCGATTCAATATATCATTCACATATCATTATTTATTTATGTATCCCCTACAAGAATTGATACGTGTGAATATATAACTTTTTAAAAAATATATATTTGATAGTACTTACTACATAATGTAGTAGTACTACATAATGTTTTATAACTACAAGTCTGATACTACATTGTAGCTGCTTATAATAAATTTTATATGTACTTAGTATTGCAATGTTTTGAAAGTTGCAATACTTCAATCAAGCTCTCGCGCTACAACTTTAACCACGTCTACTGAAACCCTAGCTACCTTGTATCGAAAGTAGACGACGTTTATTTGACAATAATTAACGCAAACTACTTGTAGACAAAGAAACAGCTTTGTTGATTTCAATTTAATGCCGGTATGTACAATTTTTCAAATTTCGAAAACTGTTATTGATGTCCGTAATGTTGAAAGATTGATAAACTGTAACTTTCTTGATTTACATTTACATTATTTTTTTAGATGGCTTTTAGCAATCTCTTTTATAGGACATGTTTTTTCATGGCGTATATATGTTTTTAAAAATGTGGTCGCCAGTCACACTTCCTGTAGATTCTTTTAGAACCCAAGATGATTGAGTTACGACCCCAACCGCTACAAGCACGAGACTACTCGATTTTCTCTGTTTTATTTTGGAAGGCTGCCTCTTCCTGAAGCCTCTTCATAAAGCATGGTCCTAGTTAGCTTAAAGACTGTGAAAATAAAAAAATAGTTCTTCCTTCTCGGTTTATTTTCCTGCAACCAAAGTGTCGAAGTATCCAAAATCCCCCTCCCCCCTCCAGATGAATACACCAATTAGGAATAACGATCGCTATGCGACCACGTCATATGTTATAACTTTTATCTTTTTATATTTTTTTACTATTTTTTTTTTCAAAAAATAATATTGCCTCTTCTCATAATTCCCCAATCCCGGGATCCCGGGACTGGGATTTTCAATTATTTAAGAAATTACATTGATAAATTTGATCAAAAATTACTAATAAGTCCATTTGTTTAAATATAAAAAATAACTTGAAGGCGAAAGAATTTTATTTATTTAAAAAAAGATAAAAATACAATTCAAAAGTAGATAAATAAAACACTAAAAAATTCAAATATTATTTTGCAAATATGCTCGAAATAACATTAAACATCGAGTGTTTCGTCATTTAGTCTGGATCTGATTTTGGTAGCCAGGCAACATGCTGCTGAAAATGCACGCTCAGCCTCCACACTCGTTGGAGGTATCGTCATCAAATATTAAAATGCTAGTTCGAGTAGATGACTGCGTGAGCCTCATTTTCGTATAACACTATCAATGTGACTCAAACTCGCAAAATTTCCGATTTCCCGACAAATTATTTATTTCCATCGCTGCAGATGAATATTAATATACTATAATACTTTTATATGATTCGTAATTATATTACGGAGGTATACAAAAATTCTGAATCCCGTATCTATTATATTTCATATCGATATTCCCATTGTTAGAGTCGAGGTGTAGTAAATACATCACCGGTAGGGAAAGGTTAATATAACAATTTGAATAAAAATATGTACGCTATATATGTATATACAAAAATATAAACAGTTACTCCCCTAGGCGCATAAGTTCGCCAAATAGTAGTTACGCCACTGTTTCCAAGCGTCCAGATTTCGGCGAGAATGTCTCGATTTATTAGTTTTCATCGTGAGAGTGAGTTCTGTTAAATAAAAATCTCAATCTCGCATTTTTCGAGATTACGTTTACTAATTCCGGGATTCATGAGCACCTAAAACTGTCCGGGATCCCGGAATCCGGGAGTAAGTAATGGGGAGAGAACATCCTGCTGTGTGAAATTGTTCCACGATGAGCGACAATCATTCGATCAAAGTTCTGTTAAATAATTGGTATGTAATACTTAAAAAGAATATTTCTCTGTAGTTAGGCCACAGAAACATATTCCCATTCTGATGCATGGAGCCATGCAGCCACCCCTGCGGATTTTCCTCCCCGAAATAGAAAAGTATTCTAAATACAGTTATCATTCCTTTTTAAAAAAGATCAATATTGTTCTTATATAACAAAAAATAGTATGAGGTTTGAATAAATTATAGCATTTTCCGTTCAATTTCAATTACATAGCGAAATGTGTATTTTTCATTCATGAAGTGGCTTTTTGCATGTGGGAAAATGTTCTAAATTTTATCCATCCACTATTTTAAGGTATCCCTAAAATTTTCATGAGAATTTGTTTGGTTCGGAATAACGGCGAGCAGCATGAGACTTTTATGTGCAAATTGGCTCCACCAGTATACGTCTGGTCACCCTAGCCAAGCCCGTTTGTGGGTGGATAAATTACCCTCGAAAGCCGGAAGTCTACCAACTTTCTGTCTGCGACGTGTATATGGTGCTTTTAATCTTTATTTTCATATAAAGATATTAATGAATGGATGCAAATTCATTAAAATTATGTGATTTAAATTACAATATTTTAATTGCCGATTTAGAATATTGTAGTCGTGTTTTAATAATAACATACTGGAAGCTGTAGGGAATCTCCAACCCCTCTTCTAATTCCAGCCGGCAGTGATTTGAAGGGTGGCGGCGTTGCTGACATACCGTCCTGAGGGTAGTCGTATTAACATGGACGTAATTTTCGAATTGTTTCAAACTGCACACGTATTACGTCATACTAATCCCCCCCGTTTGAAATTACTGATTCTGACAGCTTTTGATCGTAGAAAGGGATTTATATTATATTACAAAACTCAGTTTCCATGAAAATGAATTAATTTCAGTGCTAAAAACTCTTTGAACGATGCCTCGCACGCAACGACATGTGATTATGAGACACTGAATATAATCGATATTTGAGCAACCCCAAAACGTATCGCATTTCTTACACAATTTATATTATTTCATATCTGACACAAAGCAAGCCACAATATTATTCTGCTTGTGATCTTTCATATCGACAAAGCTATTTTTTATGTCATTTACCTCGCGATCAGATCATCTAAGGGTTATGATACACCCCCCTGAATATATTTTCCTTTCTGATTGTATCTCAATGTGCCATAAAAAACACGCATCATAGATATTTTTTTCTCGACATTTTCGTAAATGTCATAAGTTGAATGTATCGATGGTATCTTAATTTGCGACACGAAAAAAATCTAAACGCTACCCTAGTTGCTATAAATAAAGCGATTCAATTCGATCCCATATTATCGCTTTCTGCTGTGGAAAATTTCAATTAGATATTCCTCGACTTTCGTGTTCAATTTGTTCATTCTGATTGCTCGCAATTTTCCAACTCTAAATGGACGTGATAAAAGTCTCAAACTCTATTTGCGACGAAGGTACTTTATTTTACGAAACCTCTCATGGCTTCGAACCGTTATTATTTTCATTTCAGTTTTCATTCAAATTTAGTTCGAAACATTTATATCGGTTCGGTTACGGTTTCGTTCCGATAATGAGTTGCTATACAGACCAAAAAAAATATTTTTTTTGGTTAGGGGGTATTTATCTACGTTTTACACATTAACTATATCATTAGTATTAGGGTTATCGAAATAGAATTTTTTTTCAACATTTCGAAAAAATACCCAAAATCTCACCTTTAAATCGTCAAAAATTAGAAGTCGTTAATAACTATTTTTGTATTTTGCAATATATTTTTGATCCTGAATAAATCATTATTTTATTCAATTGATTTAAATAAAATTAGGAAAATCTGCAAACGAATAAGAAATGTCAACTTCTAAATTCTCTAAAAAAAAAATTTGAACTTAGTTTAGTTTTAAAAAAATCCCTAGTTTATACCCTTTTCAGCGATATGCTACATGTCATACAAATCATTCAATAAGTCGTTAAACTTGAAGAGTTACCAGTTTACCAGGGTCAGGGTTAAGAAAATACTTTTTATTTTTAAGGTTTTTTTATTAAATTTATTCAAATTGGCCACCCCTGCATCGTATGCACGCACTACACTTTTTTCTTATTTTAGCTGTAGTTGTCTGAAATAACATTTCCTCTTTCATTTTTGCAAAGGCGACGATTATTCTTTCAATTAGGATTTCTTTTATGGGCACCTCTATCAGGTGAGGTCATAAAAAAGCCCCAAGAATACATTTTTCTCCAAAATTCTTACAGCCTCCCTAAATGCCCTAAAATTGGAGAAAGTGGCCACAAGGTTTCCATATCCAGCAGGTCCGAATTTCGGACCACTGATACATCGAAAGGGCGGGGCATATTCCTTCAATAAAGATTTATTTTGTGGTCATCTCAGTCGTGTAAATTATTTTTTTGGCAGCCCTATTCCATGGCTCGCACGGTCTACAGATCTGACACCACTGAATTTCTTTGTCTGAAGACGTTTCCTATTTCCTGGCACACGACTGATAAACATCGGTCAAGATTAAAGAAACAAAACTCTTCAAAGCGATATTATTTCATATAATATAGCGAAAGCTTTTTATAAATTTCTAAAATAAAATAAGGGTAATGCTTGTGTCTTACCTACCAAAATAAACGCCTGATCTTATGTCTTAATTACCTTGATTCTCAAAATAACGCGACAATGGAGTTTAAGAAAGCTTGTTACACGAACCAGATAACACGAGTGTAAAATTGTGAAAAAGGACCCGAGGTGATAAGAGCGATACACTTGACTTAATTACTAAAACATTAAACAGTTTAACCCTTTAATTAGTGGGTTAATCTTAGATTGGCGTAAACATAGATGCTATATTCGTATGTGCACCGCTTATCGTCCAAATAAATCCACTTTTCTCTCAGAACCGCGTGGCGTGAGTCGATCTTGTATAACAATAAATGAACCTTAACACTATTGATAGCACACAATATTCGATCATTTCTTCGCGTAAATATAAACAATATACATTTTTGTCTTCAGATTTAAATAGGAATTAATTTGTGTAGTAATTTTAGTGTCTATTATGTTAAAGTTCAAGAAAAAAGTTTTAACCATTTTTTTATTTCGTGTTTTTTACCGCATTATATGCGACATGTAGAAATTGTGGTAAAAAAAAATGCCAACCTTCAATTAAAAACTAAATTTTCTGCCTTATTGAGGGTCGATTGGGTTGAAGGAACCTCAAACTTATAAGTGAAAATAAACCAACGTTTCTATGAAAATTGCTTTTTTTTGAGTCGGCCTAAATTTAAACCATTTGCGTAATATGTCTACTGAACCAATATTTTCGAATGGGTTTATTTTCGATTTTCGTTCCAGCAGAAATACGGTTTTACTTATTATCGGTTTTCGGTTCGGTTTCGGTTCAAAGTCCTGCTTTAATTTTCAGCACTCGAATGCCGCCATAGCGGCGGCATTTTAAACGCGTTTAAAAAACATTTATGTTTCCAAATTTTTAAATAAAACTGCGTCAAATACCGTTTTTAATATAAAAAACGGTTTAAATAGAATTTAAATTTTGTTGGTGTTTTTGTGACCTATTTTAAATTTATGTTTCCACAGAATAATCTTTAGGGCCATCGGCCAACACCGGAAACTTATCCGACGACACGGTTCTATAAATCCTCGCTATGGAGGAAGTACATTAAACCTTCAGCCGACACTTACGATTGAAATTCGAACTAAATTACAACGTTCCACAGTTTGTTGCATTCGAATTACAATGGAAACAAGCGCTTTGCAGGTAAATTGTGAGATCTAAAGGGAGTTTGTTGATGTTTACCCTAATCCAAATCTAAATCCACATATAGGACCATTCCTTTGACCCTTTCACACCGGAAAAAATACACGCTACGCTCTAATGTAAATTCACTTTTCTGTCAGCTCCGCCGCAGCTTGTTAATGAACCAGGCTCAATAAATTAACCTTAACACTGTTGATAGCACACAATATTCGTTCATTTCTTCGGTATATTTTTTAATGTTCAACTTGCATGATATCTTCTTTTTGTTGTTCAGCTATTTTTGCCTATTAATATGTTGCGAAAATAAAAGGACAGGGCTACCGTGCAAGTCTGCTAGTTTACTTCTGAAGGAATAGATTTGCAAAGGAGTGGTGATACTCGGCTAATGACGCCACTCCAGAACAGTCAAGGAGAAATAATAAAATTGATCAACGATAAGAATGATGCGAGTATCTTAGTTATCAAAACAAACGCCTGCTTTCAAGACAACACGAAAATCATCTTAATAGCTTATCCAACGATAGCGAATTCAATTAATTGTGCCTAAATTTTATGACGGTTAAAAGATTCTTTAGAATTAGTATACTAGGAATGAATATTTGAGTTTCTATAAAAAAAATACATTGAGAATGTTTAAACGTGTAGGGGTACCTTTACAGCACGACTTTGCCATTGATGCACAAGTGTATGATGACACGCAAGACACCCGTCTCTGTCTCACGATTTCCGGTCCAATAGGGTTAATAGTGCCATGAAATTAATATTATAAAAAGTCAATTTAAGAATACTTGTATGTGTGAAAATATATTTAAAAAAATAATGAGTAATCTTTGATGAACAAAATCGTTGTGATAACAAAATTGATGTTTTATTATTGGCATAACTTTTTGAAAATATCCATTTGGGCTATTACCGTTATAAGTTAATGATAATAAATTCTAATTTACAATATCCTTTTTAACTGCATATTTTTTTCAGCACAATGCATTATCAAAAAGCATCTGCTTCGCGTATAATTTTTCTAATACCTTTCATACAATATTTAACGTAGAAAACTGCAAGGGGATTACAGAACTTAATGATTGATGGTAGTTTTCAGCACTCTGTACCGAGTATTTTATAATAGTAAGAAAGCGCTATACTTAAATATTATTACAGGAAACATGTTCGAAATAGAATGAAAAGACTTTGCAAAATATTATTAAATTTTAAATTTGGCCCACACTGTAACTTTTATTTTTGCTTGAAAATGGAAAAAATACCAAGACATAATAAGATCATTTTTTATTTCTGTTTGAAAATATATTTACAATAGTTTCAAATGAACATCAAACGTACACATACGTTTTATAATAAATACATATATAATTTGGTAACCCGTCTATAGAATTTTGCTAAATTTGAGTATTATCATTGCCCGCAGTTTTAAAAAAGGGGGCATTCTAAACAAATTAAAATTAATTGGCAAGAAACATAGTCAACAGTATGTGTAAAGCCTTAAGTTCATTATATATCAATAAGTCACAGTCTCATTTTGCCATTTCAATTCATACTATATATAAGATCTTTTTATACATTTCCAGTCACACCCAAAAATCACCACTTCCTAAATTACAACAATATTTTCTTTGAATAGAGCGTAACAATACAATTTAACGTCAATTTGTTTCGTACATACCATTTATACAATTGTCATGATGCATCACTGGGTTCTCTTCTAAAAGGAATAGTATGTATAAAACTTTGTAAGATGAAATGGATTTAACCTAAATAATTGTGAGTTCATAATATTAACATCTTATATTAAATCTTATATTAATAAATTTCCTATTGATATTAACGGCAAGATCATTGCGAGATGGACGCTTGAATAATAGGAAGCAGTTGAATTAAGGTATACATGCTCATGCTGAGAGTGATCGTGCGATGAATGATCATGCGATGAATGATCGTGTGCGGAATGGTCATGTGCGGAATGATCATGGGCGGAATGATCATGCTGAGAATGATCGTCCATTTTTTTCATTCTCATCTGTTCCTCAGTATGTTCTGGTGTATGATGGGCACTTCGTCTAACTCTGTCATTTTCATGCTGAGAGTGATTATGCGATGAATGATCATGTGCGGAATGATCATGGACGGAATGATCATGCTGAGAATGATTGTTCATATTTTTCATTCTCATCTGTTCCTCAGTATGTTCTGGTGTATGATGGGCACTTCGTCTAACTCTGTCATTTTCCTCATTCGTAGTCACATTTTCGTTTCCATTTAGAATTTTATCTATAATTTCATCGATATTAGATTCTCCATATTCAGAATCATCTAAAATAGACTTTTCGTCAATATCGTCATCTTCATTTACACTAACTAGAGTCAATTTTGTTATTTTCGATTTATCGTCTGGCTTAAAAGAACTTAAACTACCTGGAAAACCATGACTATTTGTAACTGATTTTAGCTTTGTTACTGCGTCTGGGTTTACCTGATCTTGAATCAAACTGGGAATATCCCCTCTAAATGGTCCAAATTGAGGAGTTTTTGTTAACAATTCAGAAACACTTGAAAGTTTTGCTGAATATAATTTTTGTCCATTATTTTTTGGAACCGAACTCGTTAATGTTGAATCGGACAACGTATGACCATCATATGAAACTACAGTTCCAACAGGAAGCTTAGTAGCTGACGGTTTTTGAACTCCAGTACTACGATCAGGAGGTAAATAATATGCATCTACCCTGTCTGCTGCCATTGTCATATCGTCATTTCCATTTTTATCTGATTTATCCGAATCTCTATCTGAATATGAGTTAGGATTCATATCTGTGGGTTTATATACTGGTCTCGGTCTTATATCAACATATTGATATAATTTATTTTTACTTTCATTCGTTATATTCTTTGCTTGAAAATGACGGTCAGGCGGAGAAGGTATAAACATAGGCTCAAATGACTCAGTTAATTGCTTTTCATAAAAGTCATCGTTTACTACTCGATTGACAGATTCTTCTACCTGTTCAGTTTCTTTCGTTTCGGAATCATGTCTTCTATTGTTTTGTGTAGAATCGGTATCATAATCTGTTATCCTATCCTCGCCTGATAGTAAAGGTTCTCTAATAATTGGCTTGAAGCCGCCTTCAATTACCACAGAATCAGGTTTAAAACCAGTATTTATTGCAGGTTTCATTGTTACAAGACTTTCATTTGGATCTGGGGAAGAACTTACAAGCTCTGAAGGAGTTATATTGGCAATTAAATTTGTACTCTTGGACGATGTTTCTATTTCGTAAACAGGTTTTACAATCTCAAATTTATGACTTGAGCCATGTTTATCTGGTTTTGGATGATGCATTGAAGTGAACTGAGGATGCTGTTTAGTTTGAATCATTTGCTGATCTAAAGGAAGGGGATTATCCATTGGCTTTCCCATGATTATTTGTCCTGGTTTATTCAAATATGTATTAGTAATTGCTTGCTGTGGTATATTGTCAACGTTTGACGAAGGCAATATCATTTGGCTTCTTACTATTTGTTGTCCTATTATAGTCGGCTGACCCAGAGTTAGAGTCTGTGACATGAGATTTGGTTTGCCCATTATTACAGATTGAGAAGGCATTTTGGTTGTTGATTGTATGTTAGGATAAAGCGGTTTGGGAGTGTTAACAGTGTTAATTGAATGTTTCATAGGCATAATGGGAGGTCTACCAATGTTATTCATGATGGGTCTATTCATACTTGGCATCTTATAAAAATTCTTCTTTTGGGGGGTCATAAATGGTGGTTGACCCATCATAAAGGAAGGAGGTGGTAATCTGGGCGCTACACCTAACATTGGTTTTTGCATTCCGGGTCTTCTAATTCTCATGTCCGGCGGAGGTCTCCTAAAAAATATATTTGGTGTCATCATTGGTTTATTATGAGGTCTCATAAAAGCTTGGAGAGTCATAGGCTTTTGATTGGTAGGCATGACCATATGAGAAGGTATATTTTTCATCTCTATCTTAAACTCATCGTTGCCTCGTAGTGGCCTATCTGGAGGATTTAAATAGTCATTTTTCGCCTGTGACTCTCGTTGCGAAGAAGTCGTTGGATGATAATAAACAGGTCTCCTTTCTACAAAATCTTCCGGTGAAATACGCATATTAGATTCATAACGCTCTACAGAATCTAAAACTTGCATAAATTGACTTTTAGATAAAGGGAAATCATAATCTGGTCGGGGATTTGATTCCAGTGAGACTTTTTTTGAATCTGAAGAGGATCCTTGCATTGGATTCATTACTTCCCCAGTAAGAATATCATTGTTTGGCTTACTTCCTATTTCTCGTATAATGACACGACTATCACTCGGTCCGTTCATATTGTGATTGTCTAAATTATTTAGGGAAGGATTTTTTCCTGGCATTTTACCACTTTCTTTGTTTTGATCTGAAAGAAAATTTGAATCTGGTTTAACTCGAGTACTAACACGAATCGAAGGTCTCGAAGCTAAGTCTGCTGGTGAGTCGTCTCCATCGCCGTCGCTGAATGCTTCAAATACTTCATGCTTCTTGCTTTCTTCGCCAGATATATCGCAGGAATCTAATACGTTTATTTTCCATCCCAAATACCGATGAGTAAAGCACTGAAAACAAATATCTTTGTTGTAAACACTACGACACACAAACACTTTTATTTCCATATCATATATTAAAATGAACTCACTTGATAATACACAGTATCTGCTGTATTTCGATCAGGTGTCCATGTAACAACTCCAGGTTCTCCCTGATCACACTGTAGAGTTAATGAACGTTGATAGGCTCCGAATGATGCATATTCATCAGCTTCTGGCCCATTTGTATCAGGAGTCCAATTACACAAACGACCAACGCCAGTGGGAATAATATCACCACCCCGAGTTTGACGAACACCAGCATATATATTTATGTTCTGTTTAAAGATTGATATGATTATTATTTATACATATGATTTATTAGTATCATAACAAATACATTAAATACAAATACATACCGCCTTTTCTTCGGGGGTTTTGTGCTCATATCCTCCCACTGGATCGTCAGTAATATAGAATGGATGATAACGAGCTGGAATACTTGGATCAAACCCACCTTCCACTACAAATGTATAGGTTTTACCTCTCACGACATTAATTTCCGGTATAAGTAATCCGTTGATGTACCAAGAGATTCCCCAACCAACATGTCCTATGTTATGAGTAAAATATCTGTTATCGTCTATTATAAATATGTTATAATTATATGTAAGCTTAATATATACCAGTAATAGCAGAGTATCCTTGTTTGCCTCCAGTTGGTCCCATTTGAGCATAAAATACACCATCATCAGGCTCATAACAGTTTATCGGTGGAATATCCCAAGCGTCGTGTTGAGGTACTGGTTTTGGTGTTGGCACTGGTTTACTTGTTCTTCTCACTGTTTGATCCTTGAATAGAAATTAAAATACTCAATAATTACTTACTTAGATTATATATTAACCATTGATTAAATGCTTCAGGGGCATATTTCATATTTTCAACGTTATCTTCCTTATTGTATTGTATATTTAACATACTTTCTGTGCAGCTGATTCACTAATTTCACTATCATCAGACGCATAATCATCAGATGCAAATTTATTTTTGCCTCTGTTGCCGCCGCCGCCCAGACTTGTGGTTTCGACTAAGAATTGACCGCCGTTTGTTTTTGACGGTTTTCTATTCACATTGCTAAGTTTTAAATCTTCCATTGTGCTATCATCCATTTCAGGCATCGGACAATTCCAAGCTGGTGCTCTTCCAAAATCAAGAAATTTGTCTCCCTAAATAAAAAGAAATATTTCAATTACAATGTATTTAAATTTGGAATATAATAAATAAATAATGAATAGTTTACTTTTAAAAAGTATGTATGGTAGGATACTTCTTGTAGAGAATTCAGAGGACCAACGGCCCAGACAATTGGTTGCGGTTTATCTGATTTTACAGCTTTGTCTAATTCATCACTTGCACGCAAAGGTCTCTGATATGTTACAATTGAATAACCATTTACCATAGCAGCGTTCAGCAAACGTACTGAATTTGTCTTTTCCTGTAAATACATTTAGCATAAAAGTTTAATTATAAATTCAATACTTTTCTACAATAATGCTTTTTAACACGTGTAAATTTTACGGCAATTCTTTCATCTGGACAACTTCCTCTTGTTCCAGCACATTGAGATTTGGCATCCAAATAATAATCATAAGCATAGCCTTTGAGTGTAGATTTATCAACCCAAGCAACTGTAACATCTGAGCCAACCATTTGACTGTGGTTATCATTTCCGGATATACCAAAAGACATGTAGTCTCCATCTTCTGTAAATTAATAATAAATGATATGAAAATAATGGCTTTTAAAAAGCAATTATTTTATTTATTAATAAAAATATATATAATAATAAAACACTTACCTAATTTTGCTACCAATTGTATGACGACACTTTCCCCAGCAACAGCCCAACGCACTTCAAACGCTAGATCGTCGTAGAGTACTTCACAATTAAGCTTTGACTGAAAAGAGATAAAAGTTTCAATTTTTTTTATTCCAATGCAAATATGTATGTCTATAATTGTACACTCAGTTATCACAATATCAAAAGTAATTTAATACCGTTATTTCTTATGATTTTGTGTATAAACTTCTGCAATATTTTGTAAATAAAATCACTCTTTATATACAAATAAAACTCTTTATTGAAAAAATATATAAAAATACAAACAACAGTAAAATGAATAATAATAAATCTTATTTATACGTATCATAATTTATTATATTCACTGGTAAAAAATATATGTTTTCACTGGCCATAAATAAATGTGTATTTACCAAAAACGTTTTGTACAACTCATTCGTAAGACAAATATCACACTTTGATTGGTAACTTCTATCAAAACTTTAGTTCATATTTCTACATTAAGGATATTTTTTGTATTTGACCTTCTTTCTCTTAACTAGATTTGAATGCAAAGTGTCTTAAATAATCTACTAAATTATATAACGATGGGCATTGGATAAAAAGCGTTTGAAAAGCTGCATTTTAAGCCGTTAAATTATCAAACGAATAATAAATGTAAAAAAATACTGATTGTAGGCAACCAATACATATTTTTAAGAAGCAATGTTAACCAACATAAAGATAATCAAAACGTTAGAATAGACTTAAATTAGTAATAGAAAATAATTTACGATAGAAAAATACTGAATTGGTAAGAGAAATATTATTTATAATCGAATTATGTATGTTATGCGATTCAATAAAATTATATTTAGCAATGCAAGGATGCAGCTATGTTTATAGATATTACCGTGCATACTTTGAACTAAATTTAAGGTTCGTTATTTCATTTTAAAGCATAAAACTGCAATCATTTAATATTTAATAACAAATTTAGCAATCAAATAAGTTAATTAGGACTGTGGCAAGTAACAGAATAAACATTTGAGTATTGTATTGCCTTTTATGATCCTCTAAATAAAGTAAATATAAGCTATGTTTGTTTGAATATATTAGCATTCATTGTGTGTTAAAAAACTACAATTTTAATAAAGCAATAATACTCGTTGCTTAATATGCAATTATCTATTTGGTAATAACGTAAGTGTCTTTTCTTCTAACAATTGTCTATTTAAAAACTCATTTACCCAATTCAAGTGTTTTAGCAATATTTAAAGCATCCATAAATGATTCTAAAATAATAATTTCATGATGAAATCACCGTTGAAAAGTCGTTTAGCACCCAATTTTACAAGACTTAATTAGAATAAGGAAATTCCGCACAAATATAACAATTATAAACGGGCTCTAAATCAAAGCATTAAATCAAATCTGCAAGTAAGTCGTGTTCATATCACATTTTTGCTGGTGCCCAATAAACAATCATGCGTTCCACGCCGCCATCCAATTCGGACGACCAAATCGAATATATGATATTGCATGAGGTCGTATTTTTTTTAAAGCGATCAAGTTACGCAATTTTTATATTTCTCACGCCTAAATTCGTGTGGGTGAAAGTTTATCGTGCCGGCTTATTGATGATATGCCAAACAAATGACCCGTAAAAATATTGAAAGAGTCACGACGACGACGTTGATATTTCTTTTAATTATAAAATCAATCTGTCATCGTCACTTTCTGAATCATCGCTACTTCCATTACTCTATCGCTGCATTACTGACATACATATGCCCATTATTTGAAATCGTGTTGGAGTATTTATTGTTTGCTGAAGATTTTCAAAGCATACAATCTCTAATGGAAACGTCATTGAATCGGCACTTATAACCGTTGGGATAATGAAATATATTCATTATATTTCCATAGAAAAAAACCAATTATTATATTCAAATAAAGCTATTCATTTTGCACAATTTTATTGTGCCATATTAAAACGGAAGAGCTATATAACTTTAGAAGTACTGGAAAGGAACCCAGAGTGTACGTTGATATAAACACCTCCATAAGATTGTTTTCCTGTTTCCTCCATAAGAGAATTTAAAGAATAAAATATCCACTCTCAACATAAAAGGGATTAGAGGAATACGTCGTAGAAAACATATAATATATTATAGGTGGTAAAAAAAAGGTCTTTTTTCTGAATATAAAATTTCTCATTATATAATAAGAGGTTCCGCTATAATTAAAATATATTTGAAGTTCATCTCACATGCTTAATATATTATATCTATTGCCTTGGGCCTTACAACATTAGGGGCCTCAACTTGCCAACTCAATATGTTAAGACAGAAATATAGTGAAAGACAAAGTGGAACGAAATTTAACACTACCCATAAGAAAGAAATTAAGAAAAGTTAAAAAAAATCAATGGTATTTCCCGTGCTCTAAGTTTTTGAAGTGAAATTTATATAGGCATAATGGGGCAAATTAGCTTAAACGTCACGAAAAGTGAAACTCCAAGCGGCAGTTAGTCAAAAAGAAAGAGAAAATCGTTTATATTGTGTCCGTGTTCGTCGCATACATCATAGTGTACTTTGTCTTTGCTTAGTATAAAGCAACCGCTACACCAGTAGCAAGCCTATTTTATTATATATTACACAAACACAGCTTAATATTTTAGCTTTCGTATATAGCAGAGCCGTAACGAGGGTATAAAGTGTCCGTGTATAATTGCAATATATTAAATATTATTATAATGTATATTTTAAAATAATATACGAATATTGTTCCAGAAGTACCCGAACTTAGGTTGTTGTTTTAATAAAAATAGTAAGATAGAAAGTGTCTACCTTATAAAGCTTAATTTTCAAGGATCAAGACGTTACCTTGTTTAGTATTTGTTTGGCAGCAAAAAGGTAAAAAAAAATGGTTATGGTTAAGTGATACAATACTTTTATTTGAAAGGTCTCAAATAATATCAAATCCGAGCTAGATTCTACTCTTGGAGAGTCTGTTCCTTCGTTTACAACAGTAAGATGTTGGGCGGCAGAGTTTAAACGAAGCAGTATGAGCAAAAAATGCTAACTGAAAATTTGGACATGAGAAAGCTGTGCGTAGTATGGGTGCCGCGTTTGCTCACAATATAACAAAAACAGCGTCGTGATAATGTTTAAATCGAGCGTTTGGCGATGTTTCACAGCAATAAGGCCGGGTTTTTGTATCAATTCAGGATGAAACATGTAGGCACCTATGTAAATTGACCTCTGAGGGAGCTTCCGTAATCGTATAGATAATAGACAATGCCGCAAAAAGCCCTAAAAAGGGACGGAGTGGCTACAAGGTCTGTGTGTCCAATTGGTCCACTTTTCGGACCACTGATATGACGAATAAACGCCTCGCAATCGGACGCTATATCATGTCTACAGAAGGAATACGAACTCTCATTACAAAACGAACCTTTCCGAAGAAGACTGATCGGGTGGGTTGTTTAAATTTTACAATCGATCGAAAATATTGTCGACTTTTGCTGGCTGGGTTGGACAGCTTAGTATATATCACAAAAACGAACGGAGTCAATCAGCCAAATAAAATAAAAATCATGTGCAACTCTCGACTCGGTTGGTATTCTGCGTTTTGCGCCCCAAACCCAGTTGCGTCCATGGCGGGCGCCTACTTTTCCACCCCCTGTTCATGGCATACATATCAACTAATATTTTTACCCACGAACAGTAGCTGTAGATATACTTGCATGTGGGGCCTACGATTGGCCTTTTTACCCGAAGAAACGCTGTTATCGCGATGCAAAATTTAATCACGCACGCTGAATAAACATGACTGCAATAAAATAAATGCGCTAAAGACGACAATTTATTGCGATTGTGAAAAATTAAATATAATTGCACATATCTGATGTAAAAGGCTTACAAGAGGCTCATTCTCAAGAGTTCACAGATGGTAACCCGCTATTGCATCACGAACCACCTCTTATATAATGTGCCAATGCCCTCGTGAGATTTATCTATCATTAAAGACGCAAGAATGAATTATTTCCTTTGGAAAGTTGAGTTTTATGGGCGAAAAAAAATCTTTCAAAGCGCAGTCGATAAACGGTAATTACCCTTTTACGACGAAAATTCGATGTGACGCAAATCGGATCGAAGTCAATTGAATAGCGCAATGATTTCGCACGAATCAAAAACAAATTTAGGGTGCATTCATATGAGGATCGTTTGCGTTTGGGTCGTTCTTAGAAAGAAGGTCTGCATTATAATTTTTACATTGCATATTATGATATAATTATAAAAATATAAAAAAATAAATGCGAAATTATAATTTTCGTCTTAAAATATCATATAAGATCCACTGGTATATATACATTAGTTAAAATAATACTGCATTACAATTATTTTAATTAATATTAAATACTTGTATATTTCGCAAATGTTAAGACATTCAAGGCACTTATAGTTCAATGCGAATAATGTTAACAACCCCTATAAATATTTAAGCTAATTTGTATAAAATTAATTTTAGCGTCCACGCATTTCAATCGCCATGTTATCACACCGTCAATTTAACACTAGATGGACCGGAGCATTCTGATCGATCGACGCAAAAAAAGATCGGATCGATCGGTTTTGGGGATACTGGGTTAAAATAATATAACTTATTTAAAATCACAGTTAGGTTGGGTGCAATGTTTTACCGATTGATGAAAAAAAAAATGTGGGTAAAAAGAGACATTAAAGACATATGGGCCGAGAGTCGGCCATCACTGGATTAAAGCAACTATAAAATTAATATAAATATATGCGCATGTCAATTATGTCCTCATTAACATAAATCTACCGTTGGTAACGGACAAGAGGCGAATTCAAGAGTACTGAACGTACGAGTTCGAATTGGAGTTGCCACTGTTGAAAGAAAATCGACTATATGACCTTCCTAATTGAGGATTCAGCTGCTTGTTTCCAAGGTCAAGGTCAAACTGTCTTTGCGTGAGATCGACTTGTGAGTGTTGAGGGATCGCTTGGGATTGGTAGATGTTGGGGTGGATTTGTTGATTCTGGTACGCGGGCACCGATTGATACTGATTGGCTTGATACTGCTGCTGTTGATATTGTGGCTGATGCTGATACTGTTGTTGCAATGCTATCTGTTGCTGATATAGTTGCTGTTGATGGTTCAGCGGGACTTGTTGTTGCTGTTGTTGCAACAGGATCTGCTGTTGCGGTATTTGGCTGTAGATCAGATTTCCTTGTTGTATTTCTTGGCTGACGTATATCTCCCTGGACGGTTGAATCAGACCTTTCTGTCCGTATAGGGCATCCTTTTCAGTTTGGTAGTTCCCTTGATCGTAGGATATGCTCCTCTGCAGCTGCTGAGCTTGGGGCGCATGGAAATCGTCGGCTCTTCTGTGGATGGCCGAAGAAGCGACAGGATACAGGAGTTGGAAGTTGGCATCGTTCACGTTGAGCGGGGCCTCGAACCTATTCGTCTGTTCAAAATTTGAAACACCACTATTTATGAAGCGTGTAGGCGGCTTGTACGTCGTCACCCTGAGGCTGCTATCCTGGTTCTGGTATTTTTGACCCTTGCTACCGGTTTGCGTTTGCCGATTTCCAGAGGAGAAGGTTGGCTGGGCGGCGATAGAGGAAACCAGCTCTTGGTTTCTTTTCTGTAACAACAGAAAAAACGGGTGGCCTTCAGAGACTGGTGATTTGAATTAGGTCATTTGGAAGTCATGGGAGAGGAATGTTGGGAACAATTTCATTTATTATACGCTCGTGTTTGTTAAAATAATTTATGCGTGCGAAAAAGCTCAACCTCGACCTTGAAATACTACTTTTGCTATTTCGGTTTTATAACAATGAATTGAAAATGGATAGATTCATCTATTATACAAATAGAAGAAGTGATGTAAGCGCTGAAGATTTATGTTTGCTTTTGCTTATTTTGACTATTCATATGACAATCATTGCGCAATCACACTCTCGACATTATGAGCCTTAAATCATAACGACACAATGCATTTGCAATTATCTCCAACATATGGCAAAATTTCAATTAATCATCCATAAAAACAAATTTTCGTCGAGATATCAATTATGGAAATTTCATCAATTCCAGTTTTATACCACCTACCACTTACTATCATGTTTACAGCACACGCTATTTTTCAACTTGTTACAACTATTGCGAAATTTCAAATTTAGAAGAAAAAACATATAAAAGCAATAACAAAGAAAATAAAAACAACCTAGGAACACAACGCGTTTTATATCAAATCAAAAAATCCAAACGTTGACGCTTTTACTCCATTATAACTGTCAAACCGCCGATAGCAACATGCTATTTTTTTAACTCAATTTCAATGTATTTCATTAGACAATAATATAAATAATCCGTGAAGTTTATGTATCTATTTACTACTTCTGTTTTAATCTTGTTCCTAGATGGTTCAACATTTATCATAGTGCTGCTACGCTTTGTCCATCAAAGGATTAGGACTTCTTCAATATCCATTCATTGTAAAAGGTCACATCTATATCATTTATAAAATACATTGACCTATTCGTGTGTTCGATATAGAAAACAGCATGACCTCCGAGTTTTATTCGTGAAGGATATCATCTCTAAGTAAATAATTATTAAAGACTGAGAAGCTTTCTTCGAAAAGAAGTGGACAAATTCTCGAGATGACTATGTTGGTTTTACTGGAAAGGACTATCTGGAGTATATAGAATCCCATCCCTTTTTTCTTGCAAAGGCTATGATGATACCCAGTGCACACGAGGCTAGTTTTTAAAGCCAAGACAATGGCGCCAGCAAGCTAGCAACTCTAGATCAATGATTTGGCTTAAAAACGAAGCTAGTTCTATTTACACGGAGCTAAAATCACTAGTTTGTCAGTCTACCAGACTACTAGCACCAGCTTACTATCCCAGCTTGAAAAGCTTGCCTCGTATGGACCAAGCAAAACAACTAGTATTAGGGATCAAGATGAATATGGTCGATGATTAATTACATTCCATTCAATTTATCTCGAGTCATTTTAGCTGCACGAAGGTCTAGCATTATCTCGTTGAAAAAATATGTTTCCTCAATTGCTTCTTCTGATCGTTCCAAGCCGAACACAATAGAACTGCGACATTATTGTTTGGTCATATTTAAGAACTCTTTTACGATCCCAGTATAGGTCAAAATGACCTTTTTGATCATTTGGTTCGATTTCGCGGTTGCCAGTGGTAGCTCTTCTTTAGAAAGCTTCTGTTTTTTGCGACATTGGTTCGAATGCATAACCCACTTCTTGCTGTCACAAAATGTCAAAGAAATGTTGAATTTTCCTCTGATTTAATTAATTTTTAACACATTCGAAACCGTACAATTATTTTTAAATGTTCTTGAACGCTGGACTTGCTTCAATTTCAATGCTTAATGCCTCATTGTCTACTTTCATTACCATCTCGCTTTGAGGTTTATTTTTTAAGTCAAAATTTCCATTTTGTAATTGTTTCAAGCACTTCTGACACCGCCGAATCAGTATGTTCCAGTAAATTTCACGTTTTTTAATAGCAGTTGTTGCATTACTTTTTTGAGGAAATTCATATAACATACAATTTCGTATCCGACACAAATCCCTCCATTTGAAATAGGATGCAAAAACAAAGTAATAACGCAATTGATTAAAAATTATGATTTCAAAAAAACGAAATTGTTATTATTCAATTTTTTAAATGTTCTAGTGCATATTTAACAGACCCTCGTTTGCTAAATTGGACTAAAACAAACTGTAGGATTCATTCATAATATTGGTTTAGAAACTAAGACTCGTTCACAGATGTTATTCCTTGGGATGACAGAGGTATTAAGCTACAAATACAGACTAGAAAGCTTTACGTCGTTGTCTTAATCTTAACTAATATAAGGCTTCATAAATTACAATAGTTTTGTTTAAAAATCAATTCACATTAGCAACTGTTTATCGACACGAAAATTGCACCATAATTTAACACATTTCTGTCAGGTTACGCATAGTATCTCCCGTTACAAAATAATATACAAAAGACGCGCATAGACGTAACCCGACGTGAATGTGTTAATACGAGCGACATTTAGAAAGTAAGGTTACAAAGGATCCTTCCCGTTACAAAGGCGTTTATTTGTTTGGTCTTGCGTGTTTGTCGGCCATTTTATTCGGTCACAGTAAATTCTTCCAATGGAGAGGTCGTCGCGCGTTCCTGTGATAAGTCGACAACATGTCAGGAAGTGAGTTAGAATGTTCAGAGAAAACCGTACTGATATTTACGACTAAACAAGGAGTGGGAGATCATCAGTAATTTCTGACGAATTTGTGCAAAAAATTGAAGAATAAGTGCGAAATGACCACCGCGTGACGCTTGACGACCTTCATGAAGAATTTCCTGGGATTTTTTGAAGTCTCTTTGGTGATATTGTGTCGGAAAAATTTGGTTACAAGAAGTTCTATGCGAGATAGGTGCCCAGAATGTTCACACCGGAATTTTTGGATCGATTTACACAGGAAAGGAGAAGCTTTTCTGGGCTCTATCGTGACGGGATGATATATGGGCATGTCACTATACCCAAGAATATAAAAAACAATTTTAAAAAAGCTGACGGTGGAGATCTATGACACTGTCATACAAAAGCAAACTAAACTGACTACAAAAATGTCTCGATTTCGACGACGATTACGTAAAAATATTTTTTTTAAAGTATCCTGTGATTTTCAATTAAATACGAGCATTTTTCGATCCTACATAAATGTTGTAACCTTAATTTCTGGATGACCCTCGTATATTCTTAAAATCGTTTACTGTAATTTTGATGTCCATTTTAAAAAATCAGGTTGACTTATAACTGTATTATAATTTATTCAATCTCTAAATTTCTTTTCTTTTTTGGAAACATGAAAGCTTGGCTATAATCATCGATATCCATAATAGCCATCACCTTTTTATAAAGATCTGCTGGCTTTAATGGCGTAATCTATAAATATTTTTTTCAACAATCGAACGTGATGGAGAGCTAGAAATGGAATGGGCTGGCGAACACCAGACACAATCTTCATCTGGTTTCTTGACAACATTTATGACATGATGTTTCAAGGACGCCTGCATTTAATTTTTGTAAAGCATTTTTTTCGCGGGGCGTTAGGAAATGACGCCGCCGTTCGGATTACGATCGAATTGTGCAATAATCCCAATTCTCGGATGATTGATTGCTAGTTTGACAAGCAATTTAAAATGAATACATTTAAAGGTCCTCAACCCATTGTTAAACAGTGTTGCGACGCGTTTTTCGACGACGAAAAAATGTAATTTGTTTCACGTGCTGGGCGATATGGCTCAGCATGACCTTATTTAGAGCGCAGAATATATCATTCAGCAATTTTACAACAATCTTGGACAAAATGAGGCTATTTATAAGTCACCTTTACGTTCTAAAATAACATGTCTAGAATGACTAATATTACGGCTGGATATATATTTTTGTCAAATGAAATATGTTCAATATTATAATGCAAGCTTTCAGATTAGGGCGATAATTAATTTAAAAAGTATTTTTTAAAAATCATTATTCAAATCGCATTTAAAAAATATATAAAAGCGAAAATTACGCATTAAATTGACATTTAAAAAATGCTAAGGGATAAATGGTGAATACATTTGGATCTGACCGATTTTGAAGTTGTTATGATAAACGTCAAATGCGGCGGATAAATATTATATCATTTTTTATCGCAAATTATTAAATATCAACAAAAAAATTATAATTGAAACATCAATGAACTGCGTACGAAATCAAATCAATCATAAATACAATAATTTCGTTTTAATATCCAATTCGCACATTTGAGGTTATAAAATTCAAATGACATTTGACAGATGCACCCATTTAATTGATACGTCAGTAGAATAATATTTTCGATCGCGATCATGTTATTATCGTTAATTATATCATAATGACAAAGAAATACGATATAAATTAAAATTGATACTATTTACATAAGATCGTATAGTCATGCATATTTCATATAAATGCGACTAACTTTGTGTCGAATGCTGCATTTAATCTCAATTTTGACGCAAACTGATCTTAACGCAAATATTTTCGTCCATGTAATCGACGCTCAGATTCGACGACAAAAAAATTTCGACGCTTACATAACATCAACTTTAGGCTTATATCAATTCAAGATAAATATTTCGCAATTTTTAAGAGTAGCCTTCGCTTTGTGTATGACCAATTGTCACTCGAAAATTCATGTTGTGTCAATTACACCGAATTTATTAAAAATAAAATAAATGCTTTTAAACGAGCGGCCGTTAAACGACACTTATGGTGGATTAGAAAGGAAATTTTCAAGTTATGGCTATGATCTCATGTGCATATTAATTTAATGAATTTCCTCATGTGATCTTCAGATCTATATTCATTGTTATTTCAAAATTCAATGCAAAAAATGGTGTCGCTGAACTCTTCAGATTATAAATGTCATTTAACTTGATTTAATTTTTTTTTATATTGTTTAGAAAATCATTCTTTTCGAATACGAATCATTTGATTTATGGTTTTTTTTTAAATGGTGATTCAAGTATTTGCGTTTTTGGATGCACTCTCACTATGCACGCTTCTAAAACTTTCGTGTGCACGTTTTGAATTTCAATTTTTTAATGCCACCACAAAGTAAAAGCCCACAAAACTCTGTACGGATGATTTACGTTCGCTTTTTAATTATATAAATTAATATTACTCTCACACCGTATATTTTTACATATATTTCTCCATGTACGTGATTCAATTTAATTTCTCAAGTAATAACGTGTCGAATCATGTGCAACGATGAAAGCTCGAAATCACGGCACAAATCTAATTTTTCACAGTCAAAATCAAAAATTTCCAATTTGTTTGATACACAAAACATGATTAATAGGTACATATTTAATTATGGTATACTCACTAATTTTGTAAGTCATCAAAACTACACACTCTGATTATTAACTCAAACTTTCATACGTAAATATGGAAAATAGAGCCGTGATTCAAAAATAACTGATTCAAGATCGCCTAATAGTCGAGTGGTTCAAAATCCGGATCTTAAATTTGGGGTAGCCTTAATTCAAATATCGACACATAACCATCGTTATAAATGGAAGTCGTTAGCAAAAAACAACATATCTATGTGTTAAGTGAAAATTAGAAATTCAAATACCGTGATTTATCGGATTCAAATGACATTATTAAAAAAAATTAGCACCTTTGCCAAATGTTGCTCCACGTTGTCTTTTGGGCAATTGTGGCATATCGCGTATGTAAATGTGACCTTTGCTTTCGATACGATTTTTTTGAATCATCGATTTTAAGCACATCATTAGTATCGAAGACGACTTTTTAATAATCGTATGACACGTCGATTTTCTGACCTCAAATCGTATTTTTAATGTATCATGCCCGCTCTTCAAATTAATTCTATTCAAAGTGTCTATTTAAAGAAACAACGTCTTACCTGAGGACTGACTCCGAGCATTTTCAATGAGGGTGGTACGTTCGTGACTTGAGGAATCCTGATGTGACCAAAGTCGACGGTGAAAGCTTCACACCACACGCCGAAGTGTCCGATGTCGAAAATGGTCAAA
The DNA here is from genome assembly GCA_008973525.1 of Stenopsyche tienmushanensis. NCBI lineage: Eukaryota > Metazoa > Arthropoda > Insecta > Trichoptera > Stenopsychidae > Stenopsyche > Stenopsyche tienmushanensis. Next base: position 583,441 of record WACJ01000071.1, on the reverse strand, counting down.
TCCTGGCAAAATACACGATTTTATTAAAGAATTTCATTGCGGATTTCGTAACGGAATAGGTTGACTCAGAGCATACTTGTGGCATCGTAAGAACAATGGTCTTGTGGTCGTATCTTCTTAATGGTGTTTCTTTTCCATTTTCATCTGGGATTCTCAATCCTTGTGGTGATGGTTTATCGCCGCTGCCTACCCAGAATTTAGCATCTAAATTGGACGATAGAAATCATATTTAAATATCATATATATATTAAAAATCATTCCATTTAATTTTTGATTCACATATTAGACATATTTTACAGAAAACTACATAAAAAAGACATTAAGGGACGTTTCTACCTTTTTTTCTTCGTGTATTGAAAAGAACCAATGTTTAAGAATACGTTCAGTAAATTTCAAATCGATATTCAAATGAAATTCGCAAAGTTATAGGCCAACAAGGAGAAGCTGAGGAGAGGAGAAACTTTAAAGGCGTTTTTCTCAAAACTACTTTTTCCAAGCTTATGGAAGTGCTCCCACACTGCTCTAGATGAACATTCTTTATGAAATTTGGCAGGAACGTGTATAATAAATGTCTTCATCGTATAGACTACAATTATTCAAAAATATTTAAAAATGTTTATTTAATGAACATAAAACTACAAAAAATATTGCTAAAAACATAAACTTTTTTTCGATCGATCACTACTTTTTTATTTTCTAATATTTCTCTTTAATCGTAATCTAAGCTATACATAATATTATACAAAGTAAAAATATGTTTAATTTTTTTACTGCAAATTACCTGTTCAGGACTTAGGACTTCCATAGTGAACAATGTCATCGCTCATACACCAATATACATGACTCCCACTATCATACTTTATCAAACTTTAAAAATATATTTTTATGTTCAATAAAGATCGCTTAGTCAACACATTAAATATCAATATTCTATATTTAATATTTTTAGCATAAAAAAATGTTTAATAATCGATTCACTTTTAGGCTCAACAAGTTAGAAACATCCCTTAAAGTTGTACAAAATCATTAAAAAATGTCCATGATATATAAACATGTAAATCAATGTGATTTTGTTGGTTTTATGCGTCATATCATTAAATATACACCCGATCTTCTTTTTTCACGGGGATTAGTTTCAAAGCTATCAAACAATAAAACGTGTAGAAAAAGAAAGCCACCCGTTCAAAAATGATTCACAGGTTCCTTTGCTTAAAATTAATTCAAAATATTATAAACGAATTTATATCATTTTTTGTGACACTTTTATAGGCGCGGTAGGTCAAATCAAATCTTAAACGTCACAAAAAGTGAAACTCCAATCGGCAGTTGGTAGAAAAAAAGAAGGAAAATATTAATAGTTTGTCGTGTGTGTGTTTGTTTTGTGTGTATGTGTGCATCTAAACGCAGCATAAAGTTACCACAAAACCAGTAGCACGCCTATTTTATTATATATTACACAAACATAACTACAACAAACATAAGCAACCCATCTAATAAAAAGGATCAATTGTATAGGATCGTTCAATTTTGACGCCTAGTTATCAGTACTTTATATTGCTTACATATGACATTTTTCTAAATGAAATGACATTTTGAGCAAATGGAATCATTGGACCACATTTCTTCGAAGATGCTGTTACTGTGTATCCTGAGCGATACTAATCATTGTTGAATGACTTTTTATGGCCATAATATCGATGTGTTCGATGTCTTTTTCCAGCGCTACATGCCACAAAATTCAAGAAAACTTTACAAAATATATATATATATATATCTAGCATGTGATTAAGATTCTTTCTTCTACAAGTAATGACATTTCTCCTCGATATTATCCTCGAAGAAAAACGTCCATAACTAGATCTGATTGATAGAACAACACATTAAGGAAGGCCGTGCACGACTTACATATTACATTGTATAATAGTCTTATGACATGGTCGTGAAGATGAGGCCACGACCAATAGACGCGGGATGACACATCAAGGTCCAACCTTCGGCAGAAGATCAAAGCGTTATTAGAGTCCGACTTTTTTATACCATCGATCTCGTTGACCGAATATAAATCATCAGAAAGGTCAGCGCTGACGATCGATCCATCACAGCATCTAATAGTCCGCATCTTCGAATTGACCTTTTGCTGTTTTGTGAAATTTAAGTAGGAACACGCGTACATTAATCGTGACATTTGAGATAGCATTAATAACAGTAATTATACCATAGATTATATGGCGGAGTCCTTCGATGGCTTTGGAAGCCAAAGCGATAGACCAGCGTTGAAGCTCGTTTTCCGAAGTAAATGTCGTAAGCCCGAGGCTTGATCCTCGACCGCCTCGCCCTTCTTTCAGAAGCACTCAATGGAGTACACAATGTATGTAATTTTACGCATCGCCTCATAATACTTTATAAAGGTCGGCCAATATTGATTGAAATGCCATAGATCTTCAAACCGTTTTACAAATTTAGCCCAATTTTCACACGAAATGACCGATTGAATCGCGCAATGCTCATCTTAGCAAATCAATCAGATTTGGAACAAATCGCGAATCTTTAACAAAATTTAGAGCATGACTTTGTCATTGATGCATCATTAAAATTGATCAAAAATGAGGCTTAACGATCTGATTCGTCGCAATTTGTGTGCTAAATATCAGGACTATTAAATCGTGATTTAAGCGCGCCTTATTTTTCAGCAATTGGAAATCTGTGGTCCATTCAGCACACATGAGATATAATAGAGAAAGAGGTAGTCCAGTCGTGATCATTACCAGTTGTATTAAATTTAATAATCACACTAGTCTTATAAAACGGCCATGACTTCCTTTCTCTTCAGCACTTATAGATATAAGGGGGAAAAAATAGATAACCTTTTCATTTAATAAGTGTCCAATCTTTTTCTAAACCTATCCATTACACAATCGTCGCGTATTTATATCGATTATTTGAACATCAGCAAAAAAAATTACCTGGAGCTTCTCCATCGTAGCTGAAGTTGGGAATCAAAAGCGTTTGGGCATCAACGATGACGATCGGATCTGATGAAACTCCATGGACGCCAGATAATCCGGAGATCTTCTGGGGCTTAGGATAGTCTAAATTTCTTGGGATTTTCACATCTCCAAAATTAACCTGGAACGAACAAAATCGATTTAATTTCGATCAACCAAGCAAACATGATAATAAATTTAGATATTTTATACTAACCGAAAATTCATCGCACCATACTGAGAACCAACGGATGCTATGGAAGGTCTTCCCCTCTGGAAGACTCAATGTGATGTCCTTTCCTCTGTACCGCTTAAGGACCCCGGCAGATCCTCTTTCATCCCGCAATCTTATAGCGCCGTTGTTGTTCGGTGCTTTGGTGTTGCCGACGTAGAAGAAGGCAGCTATAAATCGGAAAAAATGCATCAAAAAAGGTTGATGTTCTTAATCTCATTAAGATCTCGATCCGATAGTTTCAGACTCCTCCATAACAGTATAAGTAAACATCTTCGTTCATGCTCCGATTGCATCGGTCAGTTTTTACACTCAGTTTACTTTCGGATTTCAATGATTTACAGTTGTTCATCGGATGAGCGTTTACTTTGTCACCGTTTTATGCTGAAAGATAATTACGTAAATTTTCCAATGAGTAGTCGACGATTTGTCACACTGACACAATCCAAAACCATCAATGATTCACCAAGACTTCTTGTCTTGCATTAAACTCCTGACTTTTCTATTGTCACATAATCCTCATGCCAAATCAATTATAAGAAACCAAACAACTCTAAATTGCGATTTAGTGATATAAAGTCTTGTCTTAAGCATTCATCTTTAATAAGATTGAGATCTACGGGATCTCGTCATAATTTTATGATCATTCAATTTTAAATGAAAATATCTTCAATATCAATAATTTTGAAATTGATGTCATTTTTTTGCATTAACCTAGTTATTCATACCCAAAATAGCTACTAAGCTATGTATGATGATCTGCAAAATCGATTGGTAAGAATCTATGTAATTACAAATGATATGTTCCTTGATTTTGGCACAATTAATAGCTAAATCTATACGAGTACTAATTTAAAGCTTTTGTGAATTATTTTTACATCAATTGATTTAATAGCTCATTTGTATCGATCTTAAATATGTTAAACATCACTCAATAAGTTGTTTTATTAGCTCTGCAATGAATTATATCCTACGAACTTATTGATTGTTAATTATGACATAGTAATATTAATCTCCGTTTGTATTTTAATTTATATCAGTATCATCAGTCATATCTATATTCCATCTTCAATAAAATATAATACTAAAAAGGCCTTGATTATCCTTGAATGATATTGAAAATAAATCTAGATTGAGCATGATTTAATGAATTAAGCCTTTGAGTAGTGAGCTAATTTTAAATCATCATAAACTTAGATGCTATATTTTTATGTCCACCGATTATCATCCGTACAAATCCATTTATCTATCAGGACCGTCTCAGTGTGTATGAAACTTGTATTTAAATAAATAAACACCGTCGATAGCACACAATATTTGGTTATTTCTTTGCATAAACACAAACAATATACTTGAAATACACTTGAAATCGATTCATTATATAATTCACATATTATTAGTCAATAAATTTGGGTTAACGATCTATACAATCGTACATACGTACACGATCTATACGTACACCTCACCAGCACGATGAAGGCTATTAAATCGAGACATTCTCGCCGGAATCTGAACGCTTGGAAACAGTGGCGTAACTACTAATTGGCGAGATTAGGTGACGCCTAGGGGCAGTAACTGTCTAATCTATGTATACATATATGTTTTTCAAATTGTTATATTAACCTTTCCTTACCGGTGATGTATTTACTACACCTCGACTCTAATAATGGGAATATCGGTATGAAATATAATAGATACGGGGTTCAAAATTTTTGGATTCTTCCGTAATATAATTACGAATCACATCAAAGTATTATAGTATGTAAGTATTCATATGCAGCGACGGAAATAAATATTTTGTCAGGAAATCGGGAATTTCGCGAGATTCTAAAAACCCATAAAATACTATCATAATGTAGCCCAGTCCCCAAATAGATAAAAACATTTTAACAAAATATTGCTAGCAGTTAGCAGACTGCAGCAATTGAGGTTGGCTAAAAAATGCTTTGCATGGAATGGATTTATTTCCTTTTTCTGTCCACAACTAATAATTTGTTTCCTAATTGAACCATTTTTTCCTGTCATTCCACCATATTATCGACAAAAAACTGCATTCTTATATAACTTTAGTGTCCAATTTATCTCAATCGAAAAAAAGACCATAAACAAGTCTGCAAGAGTTGAGTTGTGGTTTTGGCTGTAATATTTCCTAGTCGGTCTTTCACGTATCATATAATAGTCTCAGTATAAATCTTCAGCTGTCGTTTACAACCCATTTAAATGGATAAAGTCATAAAGTGGCATAACGCCTACAGTCTTATCTTCTAGACAGGCTGGAAATATCGCTCGAAGACCGCAACTTCCACAGTGTCGAACAGTCGAAACGCGATAGAAAGCCCCCCTATAAAAACTCGAATGAATGCCGAAATTAACAAGTATTATGATCTTGTGCATAACAAATCGTTGTGAAATTCTCATAAACACTCGTCCACCAAGATAAAATCTGCACAGCCGCTCCTTTCTCAGCCAAACCGCTATGTCGGTATAACAGGAAACAGTCCATCATCGAAGATTTGCGAAAAAAACCTGATGCAGCTTCTATCCATTCCTGTGGTCAAGGCAACGACCGTGATTAGAAAGTGACAGTTATGTTACATCTACGAAACGCCTTTTTACAACCTTCACATTAAATGGATGGCAACTGGTTCTTCGAAATAAAACAGCCAGATATGATCTGATAACTTATTTCTGCCAATTCAGCGAGAGCCAATCTTTTTTTGTCGTTACAGAGCTAACGATGTGTACAATGGCATTCGTCTGTCTTTATCGTGATTGACTATCGTTGCTTCGGGCCGATTTTTTTCCGAGACGAACGGTCGTTATTCAAAGCAGAAGCATTGTGATCTAAAAAATTAACATCAACGAAGTGCATGCATCAGCGTTTAAGGTCCCATCATGACCGGAACGCATGCCTCGAGCTGACAATAACCGACATCAAATTGCAATTAGCTGTAAAAACTGCACTTTCATTAATTATCTCGTAAATAGTCACGAATGCGCCCGAAGCTTGAGTTATTTTTAAACATTTTTTTAAAGCGACTTACGTGATCGTTTTAATTGAAATTGCGATTTTATCTTTGATTGTGCAGTTAATCATTCGCGTTTTTTTTGCGACTCTTGATTGGCTATGAAATGCAAAAACTATCAATTCAGTAGACCCACGGTAATCCGACAAACGTTTTGCAAATTGTGTCGGATTGTCCAATTTGTCGGACTATAGAGTACTGCCGCCGACCCCTTGTAGTCCGGAACTTTTTGGAAAAGAGTAGTTGCAACCCGAAAATTATGAGATATAAAATTATACCAACATCAGACTTTTACCATCATCAAACGTATTACATATCGATTATTATATAAGTCTTCTTTTTTATCTCCTTGTAAAACAATTTTGCAATTATGTTTTTCAAATTGTTATATTAACTTTTCCTTACCGGTGATGTATTTACTACACCTCGACTCTAATAATTAGAATATCGATATGAAATATAATAGATACGGGGCTCAGAATTCTTGTATTCCTCCGTAATATAATTACGAATCATATCAAAGTATTATAGTATGTAAGTATTCATACGCAGCGACGGAAATGTCAGGAAATCGGGAATTTTGCGAGTTTTAGTTCGTGTCTCAGCAGAAAGAATTTTATCACTCACATTGATGGTGTTATACGAAAATGGGAGCTCACGCGATGATCAACTCTTTCATCAAATAAAATCTTTTTTTGTATCATAAATTGTGAATCGCGCTACGCCGTACACACTTGCCAACTTACAAAAGGATTCATTATGATTCAGGTGATCCAGAATCACACTTTTGAATTTTTTACATTGACGAAGCTTTACCGTACATATGTACTATACTTATATTGGGACGTCGGACTACAGGGAGCGCCGGGGCCGGATTACTGCGGGTCTGCTATATTTGAACCGTAATGTAACAGCCAATTTTAGCGACTATCGATTGATATATGCAAATCGATTACAAACAACATTTTTTTTGTATATTTTTACCTGCTCAAAGACAGAGCTATCACTTATATGCTATACATTCAATTGGCAGACATATATACCCATTACTAATAATTTTGATGGATTTAGATGAAGTTATATTGGGACTAATTTGGTATTAATACATATTGTACATGCATAAATAGATGCATCGCGCATTTGAACAATACTTAATAAAATAATAGCATGCTTATAGATTTTGAACCATGTTTATGTTACGCCCGTAAACATACGCATACAGCATCAATTGAGAACATAACATGTCGCAAAAAAAAAACAAATTCAACTTTCAATTTCATCAATCCCGATCAATTTTTTAGGCAATAATTTACAATTTCATCAATATTTTATATGCATATTTGACATTCAAATATCCCCAAAGGATAACTTGATCAGGTCATTGAAGAGAATCTAGGCTTGTTTTGTGCAAAGACCAGGTCACTGAGGCGCCTTGGAGTCCAATCCGACCGAATCATAGCTGAATCAAGACTTTAAAACCAGTTATACCCACATACTGACCAGTCATTGTTTATTATGTTTATTTTTAAATCTACTTGGGAAATTAAGATGAATGAATTGGCAGACTGCTAATTTGATTCTTCGGGTTTTTATGTGAATTTTTATGGGGCAAGATAATCGATTTGTTTCTAAATCTGCGCTTTAACAATCACGACGCAGTAATCGAACATATGAATTGTATAATTATAAGATTTTGACTGAATTCGACGAAATTATAGTGATATTCGCAACGATATATCGTCGTTACCGCTTTGCGCAAACGTTACCAATACGACGATATATCGTTGTCCGATACTAAGAGGGTTAAATGGAATGACTAAGAGCAAATATTTATTTACCTGGTCCTTCTCCGTCATATGTGAAGTCCTTTATAAACAACGTCCTTCCATCCACAGCGTAAACATGTCCAGAAACGCCATGGTGAAACTCTGAAAGTTTACCCAACGATTTTCCATAGTATGCTTGAGCGGCTTCAGCTGAAACAAAACGACGCAAACACGTGAATAAACAATTTATTTAAAAAAAATTACATAATATTTGCATCGGATCGGTCTGAATTCATATAAGAAACGCGATGTTTACATTTTCGTCCAATTACTTCTAACGATCTAATATGACTTAATAGCGCCATTAAGATCGCAGGATACAAAGCATCGCTTTTTTCTATAACTGCTTCATTTTGTCCAATAAAAAGTGAAAGGTAATAATGTAGCTCTCGACATCGTCTCTTAGGTGGGTCTCGTCATATTCGACCTTTTAAATGGCTCATTAACTTTTTGTCCATCGGCAGAAATATCAGATTTTTGTGCGGAAAATCATTTATCATACCGTCTAAAAACACTAACCTTTCACTATTTCTCTTCGTTTGACAAAAAATAGGTTTGGACGTTTCTTTCCGTTTTGTTGCAATCGTCCATTTCCTGATGTGATTACGGCGAGTAATTCACAGAGAGATCCCTTGGAAAGTGAAAGGTTGTTAGCTAACATCCGACCTTTTTGGTCTTCATCGGTTTACTTCCGATCTCATCAACGTTTTGGCATTTTTCGTTCGTATTTTAATGCGTTCCGAAAAGGTTACATGTTGAGAAATTGCTACCGATGAACCCTTGACCGTTACATATACATCCAAATAACTCAATCAAACAAAGACAAAAGCAACTAATAAAGCATCAGAAGATCTTTAATCCATGTATTCTAGATCTTGTATTTGTTACGTATATATATATTTGTTTTAAATATATAGAATTTCATAGTATAATATGAAACTCCAACATATAAAATTTAAATACAGGGTGCAGCAGGGGAATTACCTTATTTTAAAAATGATTAACAAAATCAGTATAAGAGATATCAGTTTAATTTTTTTTTTCATGTTATAGAGAAACATTTAAAGATATTTATTATATTTTCCGCCCTTTCGAATGAGCTCCACCCTTCTCAATATAAGTATCGCTTCAGGGCACGCGTTTCAAATAAGGAAGTTTCCCTGCCGCACCCTGTATCATGTTTATATGATTAAAATAGTTTATATAATAAATCTTAAGATAATTTATTAATAAGGGGAAAAATATATAGACTATTTTTATATATTAAGTCAAATATTGATTGATTTGTTCGTTGAAAAAATTGATCCCAAAGACCTTAAATTTCGTAAACTTATGATTACACTACTTGCGAGTCACGCTTTACCATTACATTAGTTCCGTTTGCCAAATATAATTTCTAAAAACGGGCTCTTCTTTTTATGTAATAGTTAGCTATCGACGTCAAACAAAAAGTCGTCATTATTTCAGAAGAAAATTTTGGAAAGTCGATTCTTTGTCAAATCTGAGGTTTCCGGAAAAACGCTGAATATAACACGGTATATATATTTTTTTGCGATTTAATACTCAAAAGAAACTTTATCAATCTTGGCTAAATGGAGCCTTAAGTAAGATAGGAGGTCAATGCAAGTTAATTATTTGATATTGCATCAAAGTAGTTTAGGTTAGGCTTTTTAGGTAAGAAGTCTGAGCGATCGAGGCCAAGAGTACGAGCTTTCTTCGAATGGTAATCAACATCGCAAAAAAAGCTCATAAGCAGTACAAGACTTTTAAGAGCTTACATTTTAGATTAAGCACCAATTAAATGCAGATATTTTTTGACAGCATAATCATCGCTGCGCTGAAAGACACGTATAGAATAAGATGATTTTCTTGCGATATTTTGCGGTCAACTATTACAATTCAACAGCAAATAGATGTTGAATTGGAAATTTCTTGTCTCTCCTTCTCTTTTATGCATGAATGATCCGAAAGCTGAAATCGTAACACGACATTCTCATCGACACCCAATGGAAAGTGATATGAAACCATCAAATCAATCGCGATATTCACGACATCCCAGAAGTCTAGATCGAATGTCGATGAATTGAAAACGTTTTAGGTCATCGGCAGATACGCACGACGCTCCCAAATCAAAATGCCTCATTGTCATTTCTACGCACAGGAATTTCCATAGTCTTTTTAAAAGCGACCTCATAAATATTCCACGGAGCCAAGAGAAAGGTATCAGACGTACTGCAATTCCTTGATCGCAAACGATGACAACTCTAATCGAGGTCGCGAAAATGCTACTCGAGAGGAACTAATGATCGTGAAACACAGAATCGTCGGAAATATAAAAACCAGAGTCAATTTCGCGCGATGATTCATCTCGTCGTCGGATCATCTCGATCCAATTCGTGATCACGAATTTCGTCGTCGCATTTTCTCGGGCTCGTTAAATCCGTCCTCCTACACGCTTAACACTTCCGCAAGATCTGCACAACGATTTGCCACTCGACGAACAAGGAAACCGCAATAAATTATACATTCTAGGCGACAGATTAATATCTGCAAAGCAAATTTTCCGAGATAATATAACCCGACCATTGCCGGTTTATATATGACAACTTTATCATATAATCTTGCGGAGAAAGCTTGTACTTATCTAATGATTTCCTCTCGGGATGAACGAAGCATTCCGTAAAAATCTATCTCAAAAGCTTAAATCATCTCGTAAACTTATAGAATATTCATTAGAAGATCTCCTTGTATCAGCCTTTGACCAATTTTTTACATTATGATTGAATTTTAATAAAGATAGATAATTTAATGTTTTTAAGCATTACTAAAATATCAACAATTGCAGAAATTGATGCGATCCTATATCTCATCCGCTTGAGATATCGATTTTTTTAATCTTTTCCAATGGGCTTTATTTTGAAATAAAATTAAGAACATGTCATTAAATATAAACCGATTTCATTTATTCTTATAGGAATAATCGCAAATTAAACTATTACACACAAAATAAAATATATGCAAATACAGCACGAAACGTGCCATCGCATCAAGTATACAAGTAGTTCAACGTCTATATATCGTCACACCGCGCTTTTGGCGGAAATTTATCGTAAAGATGTATGGGTGCAAACCGTAAATTTGAAATTCCATGTACGCGAGGACAAAGTCTTTATCAACTTCTTGTAATTAAAAAAAATCTTAGGTTAGGATATATATATCAGATTTTTTTAAAATTAGGGAAAAATAATTATATAAATATATACAGGATCGCACATGGATCAATAATTTATTTTTTGTTGTTAGGGGGTATTTTGCTACGTTTCATTATCGCCTTCGTTATTATCGCCTGCTAGAAATCTATTAGATCGTCCAGTTAGAAATGCCGTTTTTTCCATACTTACTTTTTGACCATCAGTTTTGTCTCAGCCATCCTTTTTTCGGTATGTATTGTATATTTTGTTAGTCGACTAATAACTGGAGAATATTATTTTGTACAAAAAAATATATTTTTGGATGGATTGGGTGGATTTTGTGTCGAACAAACAATCTACGCGAAATTGCATACTATACGAATATCTTCAAAAAATTAATGCAACAACTGCAAATAAAAATATTTGTGATATACTCGGAGAATCTCTAGCTGTTTGGTAATGCCAAATATGGTTTAAACATTTTAAAAATGAAAATTTTACTTTAGAAAATAAGGTCCGAAGTAAGAGAAAGATTAAGGCCTGATCCACACTATGGTGCCAGTAACGGTTCGATCTCGATCTAAAGTGGATTAAGATATCCTGTGTGCTGAAATTGAATCAAATCCAACATAGACTATACGAAAATTAATATACAAGCTTGGATACTTCCAGAAAAGTATTCAAATACACTTGCAAAAGACAGTAGCTTTCAAATGGGTAGGTAAAGAAACCAACCCCTCGACCGGGTCTAACAGTAAAAATAGCCCTTTTAAATGTATAGTGGGACTCCAAAAGGATAATCTATCATTAAGTCCTTTCCATATGGTCAAACCATAACTAGGGAGATTTATTATTCACAATTAGAAAATTTAAAAGTGGCGTTAAGTACTAAGAGACCAGGCGTAAACCGCTGCCAAATTCTTTAGCAACATGATAATGCATGATCTCATAAATCAAAGATGACCGAAAACAAATTAAGGGAACTCGATTGGCAAACCATTCCACATTCACCTCATTCTCCTGATCTTGCTTGACTATTATTTATTTAGATCGATTCAGTATTATTTATCGGAGAAAATTTAGCTCTTTCATTTAAAAAACGACAGCTCTAACTGGACAATCTATTATATACATAAAATAAATAATTTTAAGATCTATTTAAAAATTAAACACTGTTTAATTTAAATTTATTATGAATTTCATAGGAAAAAATGCATAAATCTATAAAAGGTTAATCTTGTTGATAACATTTTCCAAAGAATGGAACTCTTGAGTAATGCAATAATCTATTGTAGATTGTGCAGCTCGTTGATTTCATGATGATTTTTTTCTAGCAAGCTTTCGATGGAAAAAGATTTTTTGCGGTTTTGATACGTTTGCCAATCCTGTCCAATAATGCAATCTATTCATATTGGAGTTCCTTGCTCTACCATCGATCAATGTGTGATAACATATACACAAAGGCAAGAAAAAAGGCTCATTTTTTGTGTCAACAACTTTCGGTGAAGTGTCCTACTGACATAAAACATTTGTGTTGCATAAATAACATTGAATCGCTTATCATCACAATTTATTACTATTTCCAATTTCATACGCGCGCTACGAACGATCTTTGCATGTTAAGCAGGCGTGATGATTGCCTGCCGGGGGGGAGTAAAAACTCCAATTCCATACGATTTATTCTAGGCATTATATATTCAATGCGATGGGCGAATAACGGTAGAATAAATAAAATAAAACAGATATTCGATCGATGGAAGTGTTGAGGAGCGGCGGAAAGGTCGCGCGCTTTGCGTTTTTTACCATGGGCGAATAAATAGACGTTGCGTCGTTATGCAATCCATGGGAACGCTAATGCTCACTGCAAATAGCGTTGTGCAACACAATTAAAAGCTGGTGCATTCGGTTTGACATTACAAAATTCGACGCGGTTCGAGTATTTGAGCGTCAATGACATTTGCATAAATCGATGCATTCGAACGTTGAGATTGACATTTGTTCAATTATTTTTTGGGTTTTTCGTTTGCGGTTTTCGAACGCTAGGCAAATAAACTATTCAATGCACTTAGCGTTGTCATTGGATCCGGATAATGATGTGTAACAAGACCTCGACGATGTGGTCTAACCTCTTTATATAAATTATCGTGTAAAACCACAAAGTATATCATGCTTCTGATCAAAATTTAATCACTTAAACATTCAAATTAAAATTTCTATTCAACAGAATTTGAAGAAAAATCTCAAAAATCACTGTTGATTTTGAATAATCAACATAATTCAGAATTTACTCACATCTCCATTCTAATCAATTTTAAAAATATTACCTTCAATAGCGAGCTTTTTTATAATAGGGATAATAGTAAAGCTAAACAGCGCCATTTAATATTTTATACGTTCCCACAGAGGTACAAAATGTGTTCAGGCCTTTCCGACCCTCGTGTGTCAATAATCAATCTGATTATTAACATTCATAAAAATTGAACTTTTAAGTTCACATGGATAAACATACTAAACACACAAATCGATCACATATGTTAATAATATTAAAATCGATCATCCATTCACCAAAAATTATAATTTTTTCAGCGCAATTGATATGTTAACTAAATCTTGTATTGAATCTCCTACCCTTCTGATCTATATATGCTGCAAATATTTCCTATAAATATTTGATAGCCTTTAATTATATTTTGCCCGTGAAATAGTTTGTTTGTGATGATTCAAAATTTGTTCACTACTCAAAGGATTAAGCTGTTTTTAAGGCGATAAATGGTAATTATTAGCATATATTAGATAAAGCGGAAAGAAATGTCATTTTTTTTGGTTGCGTCCTTTGCCGTCAGTTTGCCTAGAGTTGCTGTCAAGTGAATACGTCAAGGTTGGTGTCATTTTGAAGCTTTATTGTTTGTCTTACTTTTCCAAATATTTTTATATTTTTTTAGCCATAGTGAAAATGTCCAAGCCAGAAATTGATGAGATCCATTTGCGATCTTGTTTACTGTTTTTATTTGACAAATGATTAAAAGCAAAAGAAGCTATCCAGAGCATCTGTGATACATATGGCAACATATGGAATATTCGAAAATGTCATAGATGTTTCAAAAAATCATAGTGGCGACAGAGATTTGAAAAATAAACCAAAATCAGGACGACCTCAAAAAATCGATGATGATGCATTAAATTCTCTGGTAGAATCTGATTTTCGAAAAACAATAAAGGAATTATCGCTAGTCATCGGTTGTCCTTAGTCGACAGTAAAAGACTATTTGAAAAGACTCGGGAAAAAACATAGACAGGGAATTTGGATACCGCACGAATTGTCATCAACGGTTTTGGAACAACGGATAACCATTTGTTCGTTGCTATTGTCCAGATATGAAACCGATCCATTTTTAAGAAGGATCGTTACTGGAGATGAAATGTGGGTCCTCTACAACAGCCCGAGAAGGAAAAACAGTGGTTTTCTTCAAATCAAATACCTGTTTCTACCCTTCGACCGTCATTATCTTTCAAAAAGATCTTCCTTTGTGTTTGGTGGGATTTTTTTAGCGTAATTCACTACGAATTATTAAAACCTGGCCAAACTGTAACAGCAGAGCAATACTGTGCACAATCACCATTTGGATTCTTACTTTAGTGGAAAAATGGCAGAATTTTACGAAAGAGGTAATTAAAAGCTACCCAATCTGTAGAAGACGATTATAAATAACAATGGAAATTATTCAATTGAGTAATATAAAATGACATTTCTTTCCGCTTTAACTAATACAACAAATAATTGTATCATCACATTTTTGATAATAATTTTATCTAATAAAAAAATAGTGTAAGTTGCTATACCAAATATATTTACCGTTTACCAGATCAAGTGTTACCAGCTTAACTCTTGTATAGCTCTCAAATTGCTGACGAATGTCGGTTATTCCTCTGATGAAAGGACAAACATGATTTGGCTCATCAATGAGCAAAATAATATTGTTTGATTAAAAAGGAATCCCATCAATCATTTGAAACAGCGAATGACCATAATAAAGCGCAGATCAACACAGGTCATGATTTGGGCGACAGTGGCCACTGAAATTTAAATTCTGCTCGCGTTAATAAGACATTGGCATTCCAACAAGGCTTACAAATACTTTTGGCTTCTCTTGGTTGAACCCCATAATCACACGTATTTTTCTATTTTTGAATTCAATGCCACCATTTCAATAAAATATATCACGTTAGTAGGTTTTAATTCGTAATTAAATATCTCCAACTGCTGATCATACGAAGTTACGAAACTCCATAACTGTATAGTCTTATTGATATGTAAATTTAGTATTTTTTATATTTTTTAAATTTGCTTATTTAAGTCAATCGTGTTCATTTAAATGATGTTTTGATACTGGATGCTATGAGAATAAACTTGCCCCAATCACATGTAAAATATGACGTTTCTTCAGGCTTTGTATACGAATATTTATTCATACAACAAATCCTATTCATTAATTATCACATAGCTCGCTTGAGGTCACGTTCTTACATGATTATTTAGAATTGATGCAATATATAATAATAGGAGAAAATAGTGAATCATGATCGTTGACTTTACCTATGACCCCATAGGCAATTGTTCAATTTTTCAAATGCGGTATGATGCAATAAATTACCATACGTTTTACTTCCACATAATGAACGGTTGATCGCCGTTCAACCCATGGCGGCTCTATTGTTGTTCACAGCATCACTCACGACATCAGCTCCGGTCAAACTGTGGCTCGCGGCCATCAATCATCATACAATAAAATCGGCGAACCAGTCGATCAAACAGATTAAACCAGCAGTAGTTGGATTGAATACATTATCAGGATAATAAAAATATTTATATGGAACCGCACGTGATATTTCGACCGGTTATAAAGACTAAGCATAAAAATTAATGGTACAATAAATAATCGCTCGTTTAAATTGATGGTCTGTGATTAAGATCGGTTTTGGGCTTAAAAAAATGCATCCGAAAGCGAAACATGGAGTGGTGGGTATAGTACTTTTGACACCAGTGAAAGTTGACCTGGACCACCGAAAAGCGAAAGCTGGTGAAAATAATTAACTAGCTGCCACGGTTCTTTGTCCTGGATGATTGATACCAGCTCGGGGCGAAAGGACGAGACCGCGAAGAAGATCTTCTTCCATCCATGGAACGACCTATTGACTTGGTCGCAGAAAAACAGCATTATATACCGGATCAGAGAGATTATCATAATAGAATGTAATTTATTCAGTCTGGATGGATGAATGAATGAATATTGTCCACCGATTTAAGATTTTGACATTGGTGCTAATGCCGTTATAAATTTGAATACAAAAAATACTTGTTCCATTATGAAAACGATTTTATGACTACGCTAATGGCTCATTTGCATGACTGAGGAAGAAGGTGAAGAATTGACTATTTTATGCTACGAAAATCAAAGCAACGATAGACTTCTTAAACAGTGAATACAGCAATTTACAAATACAGTGATATAGGATTATTAATGTTTCATATTGGTTACAGGATGTTACTGTTATTATTATAGTTTAACTTATTTACGATTATTCAAGATTGATATAAAAATCTTTTGCAGCGAGTTTTCAGTCCAATGTAATAGATAATGCAACTTTTGAACTTGAAAATGTATCAGGAATAACCAGTATTTTTTATTACATAGGGATCATCAACCTTCAATCTTTCGGTCGTCGTTGAAAGGTTTTTACAGTTATGAGCTTATCATATCAGCTTGAAGATTTAAAAGCTTCAATAATAAACAAAAAGCTCGTTTAAAACCTG
Source organism: Stenopsyche tienmushanensis (assembly GCA_008973525.1). NCBI lineage: Eukaryota > Metazoa > Arthropoda > Insecta > Trichoptera > Stenopsychidae > Stenopsyche > Stenopsyche tienmushanensis. Next base: position 566,370 of record WACJ01000071.1, on the reverse strand, counting down.
ATTTGGATGCCCACACGATGAGTGATGGGTATTTAATCGAATCTGACTTAAAAATGCATTGATTCAAATAATGTGATATCCTTATTGTGAGCAGAATTAGTAAATAGTTATTCTAGTTATAGCGAATTTCACCTTTTCAGCGATAGAAAGTGCAGAAATCGACGTGCAAGAGTTCCATAATATCTAAAACAGGTGCAGAGCAACTGTTGAGAATTTCATTAAAATACATTATGTATTACTTTCTTAAAAGCAGTTAGTTAGTGGTATGTTTATGATGTGCTATAATAAAAATTTCGATGATTGTACGGGAGGTTTTAAGGAGCTAAAGAGTTCATAAGTATGGATTGAGTAGCGCATCGACCGTAACCGATGATGATGATGATGATGGCAATTTATAACCGTGAATAGACGAAAGCTCGAATTCGTTACGTCTTCAAAAATAAAAAGTAAATAAACCTTCGTCCCAATTTAAGTAATGATGACATGTAATGAAGGTGATGTAAAAATCTAGTAACATTAAGGCTGTTCAAGCGTAATGATATAATCAGAATGGGTCGACATGCACATGGCGCCAACAGCTTCAAAAAAGAAGACATGCCCCCGAGCATCTTCAGATTTGATTCTTGGACAAAAGCTCGACAATCCAAGCCGATTTCGCCATTGACAGGCTGATACAAAATTCCTGAGCGAGTTGACACAGTTACAACTCGGAGTGGGCAAGTCAATCTTCGTTGCTCTGCAACTTGTTCGGAGTATTTTTATTTCGGCTCCGATGCGGTTCTATCTTTTACAGTTATCTCCGCACGGAGAGAAACCAGTCCAAGTGGTGGAACGCCAGCTTCCGATTTATTACCACCACTGGACCAAATTCCTCTGTAGATTTTACGCGATTGCCTTGTAAATCTCTCGGAGCTAGGTTTTGCGGCTTGCCAAAGATGGATCCAGATGCAACGTAACGTTCTTATCGAGAGCTCTTACACAATGAGATAAATCTTGCAAGCGATCGCTTAAGGCTCAACATGCTCTTTGCCATATTTGGGGAGCGTAACATTGATCGCATCACGTTCACTGATCTTTTAACAATTAAACGTCCACCGTGTTTGGCAAGAGCATAATGGTTTGAATAGTAAATATACCCTAATTGATTGCGAAAAAAGCACTCTCCAAGGATTGACGAAGATTGACAGACTCGAGTGAGGCCATTGTAACGCTTGGAAGCTTCCAATCAATTATTAAGCAAGCACAGTTTTGATACCATATATAAAGATTCATCTCATATCTTGGATCTTTGATACCATTCCATGATGTTCATCTATTTTTCCAAAGATTTTATTATGGTAATGGGTTAAATATATAATATTAACACTCAAGCATCTTGAATTTAAATCTACAAGACGTGTTGTTAGCGACCATGTTATTAAAAATACTTGCTATTTGCTAAGAAAACCATGTCGATTTAATCTCAGCTCTCAGATATGTTTTCAGCCACTACCCATATATTAGGGCGTACACATGAACGTTCGAAATTCAAAGGTAATAATTGAAACCTATTAATATTTACAAGGCATTTTTATACATTTTTATAAGTCCGCACTTTAAAAAAAAATTCTTCGAATCTATGAATTGCTTTAACCTGATTTTGGACCTTTTAATTCTTTAATAAATACTCCAAAGTAGCAAAAAAAGTGAAGATCTGTTGGATAGAGATCTGGTGAAAAAAGTGGATACATTGAAATCTTGCAAATATTTAATTTAGAAATTATCACGATGTATCCGGCGAGCTTATTTTAAAACAGTATTGACTCATGTCTATTTATTAGAATTGGCGACTTCATTTTCAGTTTCTTGTGCACACTTTTGATTTCACAACAATACGATTCAGCCGTAAAGACTTCTCCCGGTTTTAACAAGAAATAATATATTATGGACTTATTTGTCCATCATACATTGAGCTTTTTCCCCTGAAGATTCATCAACATTCAACCACTTCCCAGATGTGTTCCTGTTGTCATATAAAAATCAGCAAACCATATCTATACCATTTATCTTGATGGAACAAAATCCGTATCCTACGAACTTATTGTTTGATGAGTTATTCGTTTTACCATATGTAAAAGTAAATCACCATATTTAAATGTTTCATCCCTATAAAATCACAAACAACATATTAAGCTTTAGCTTATTATCTACTTATTATAATCATTGATTAGAAACATGGACTTGTTACAAAAAAATAAGTGGAATTTTAGTTTGAATCGAAAACTTTGCTATAGAAATTTAGGAGCCCATGCATTATTTGATTAGCATTTAATCGCAAAAGACATTGGAGAGTTTATAATAATTCCTTTTTATAAAATAGTCACCAAATCGCATACGATGTAAATTTTAAACACATTCAATCACCCAATTGTCATATATTTTGCACTGAAAATTGAATCGATTGAACATAATAAAAGATCATCCAAATGTAACGTCTAGATGTTAGTGCTATATAATGTTTACACGAGACGTTTTTTCAAATGACATAAGCCATTTTGTTTTAGTAAGAGGTAGCACAATTTCAACTATGGACAAGTATACATTACAATAATACGTTTATATTATTTTTGAACGACAAATGAGAGAGCTATTGTTTACAAGGAAATTGTTGTTTAGCAATGAAGCTGATGAAGAATAAGCAACATTGTTGTATCTGGCAATTATGTTACTTCCAGCAATTCCTACTTACATACATGTCACACAACTCGAGAAAATATTACAAAAAAGCATCTAGGCGTTACATCTGGATAACTATTAATTATATTATCGACTTATGTTGATGAAATAATAGGAAATTCATTGGGTGATGGATGTATTATCAAATTATAACAAATCAATATTATCACATAAATTTTAATGATTTTGTCCACCCATTTGATTATAGATCATTTTCTCAATCGTCAGCTGATTACTCAATAATACACATAAATCAATTATGTGATAATCATTTCAATTGGTCCTAATCGATTGCTCTGTCCATTGTGGACATTCAATTAAGCATAGCACCTTGCAATAGTTCTCAGAAAAAGTCTGAATCGATTCACTTAATTTTTCCTCAAAACATTGATTGCAATCGATCTCAAAACGAAGTCCATTCCTCGACATACACCCATTCACTTCTAATCGTTGCACCACTTAATGACCTCACGCCAATTATGAAATAATTTCAGCCTCAAATTTTTGCATATCCAGTTATGATTCCATTTGGAGCCTGCGTGACAGCAAAACGCGTCCAAAATTAATTACGGAATCCGTTAAATTTTAGAGATCGTCGGGCCGCGTTTAACGCCTAGCGCCCGATGCTTCCAAATTGAACGGACGCGAAATTATAGTCCTTTCACCGCGCCCGCGTTTTCGATGATATTAATTCGGACGAAAATCTCAATCAATGGCTCTTTGATTTTGGACTTTCTAATATTACACGGTCGCCCATCGACGCCCGTCTTCGAAAACAAAACTCCCATTTTCTCTTCCGTCGCCGATCGATGAAAGTTTGAGAACCACATTCATTAATCACAAACAAATGATTGTATTCGTTCGCACATTCTATTGAACGGCATTTTATTTATTAGAAACCATCGGGTATAATTAATTCTTTACAGTTAATACGTACTGTCTGCGGTGTATAATAAAGAAACTGTTATTACATGCATGCTAAATATTTATTTATTTGACCCATATTCTCCTCTTGGCGCTCGTAATAGATTTTTGAATCAGAAATATTTACGGTATTTAAAAGAGCATTTAAATTTCATAGCGTTTCACCCAAATTGTGAGAGATCTTCTTTAAAAAAGTCATGCCAATTCAAGACTTTTTTAATATGCCACGAGCTATGAAGCAATACAAAACTATAATATTTTATTTTGTCAATGAGTGCAATTTTCATCATTGAAAGTAGGTAATCTTTATAAGAGATTTTCATAGGGATGAAGCATTTTCGTAAGGTGATTTACTTTTACATATCATCAAACGAATAACACATAACTCAATAAGTTCGTAGGATTGCATATATAATAGTTGGTGCCACTATTGACTAATACCAAAACAACAGAAATATCTGAATTTCGTGTATTGATAAAGCATTGTTTTTAATGGGAAAAAATATCGTTCAGGCAAAACAAGACAAATGGTATAGAAGTGACCGTTTAAACACCGATGATGCTGAACGCCCTGGTCATCTAAATTCAGCACTTATTCCAGAAAGCATTAAAAATTCCACAAAGCTATTTGTTCGATCGTAAGTTAAAGTTGTGTGAGATAATTGATACCTTAAAGATATCAGAATGCAGTGTATTAACATTTTGCATAAGCATTTGTCCATGAAAAAGCTTTATTTGAAGTGAGTACCGCGTTTGGCTCATCGTGGATTAAAAAGAACAACGCGTCCACATTTCTGAGCGCTGTTTCAGCGCAATACAAATATTTTTTTCACTGCTTTATGTAAGAATAGATAAAATCAAATCCGGAGTCAAATCGGCTGCCAGCTGAGTGGACAAAAATTAGCGAAATCCCCCCAAAGTGACTAAAAACGCAAATGTCAGCTAGTAAGGTTTTGATCTCCGTATTTTGACGGAAGAAATTGCAATATTTTTATAGGGACGAAGCATTTATTTATGGTGATTTATTTTTACATATGGCCAAACGAATAACACATCACTCAATAAGTTCGTAGGATGACATATATAGTTGGCGCCACTATTGACATACTAGAATCTGAATTTCTTGTATTGATAAAGCATTGTTTTTTAATGGGAAAAAATATCATTCAGGCCAAACAAGACAAATGGTATACAAGTGGCCGTATAAACACCGATGATGCTAAACGCCCTGCAAATTCAGTACTTATTCCAGAAAATATAAAAAATCCACAAAGCTAATTTTTCGATCGTAAGTTGAAGTTGTGTGAGATAGTTGATACCTTAAAGATATCAGAATGCAGAGTATTAACTTTAGAATATTATCTAAAATTAGAGAAGTGAGTACCGCGTTTGCTCATCGTGGATTTAAAGAACAACGCGTCCACATTTCTGAGCGCTGTTTCAGCGTAATAAAAATATTTTTTTCATGCTTTATGTAACAATAGAAGAAAGACGGATTCATCACTGCACTCCAGAGTCAAATCGGCTGCCAGATCAATGTACAAAAATCGGCGAAATCCCTCCAAAGCGACTAAAAACCCAAATATCAGCTAGTAAGGTTTTGATCTCCGTATTTTGCCGGAATAAATTGCGATAAAAAAACCCCAAATGAATAAGAAAAAAGTACTCTGTTAACAAGATAATGCACAAACCTAAAAATAATGCTCATGGGACACAGATTTCGTTGCTCATAAAAAAGTTGTTTTATTAGTCATCCTACAGACTTATTGAGTGATGTGTTATAAAAGGTTAGTTATTAGCTGCTCTAAGGCAAGGCTTTCCTTTCTTCCTTTCTCCTCAAATAAATTTAAACGGCATGAAATATATATCAAGTGGACAAAATAAGGTGTATACAAATTATATTAAAAAAATATTGATGGTTGAAAAACATATTTGAAAAATACAAGAAAAAAGATTTACATCAATATGTCATTGATGGTATTGTTATATTATTTTTTCTTCTTTCATATGCCAGAAGTTTTATACTCTTTTTAAGAATAGTTAAATGGTTGTTAAATGAATTATTCATCAATCAAATTATAATTCCTCATTTTTTACCTTTTCCATTAGCAGCAGAAAGTTAATTGCATCATAAACAAGAATGTCATGCATTTTTCAGTTGTTCATTTTCTAAGCAGATTCTTTATTAAGTCGTAAATATTCCATCGTAAACATTTGCACTTTTTGCGCCTTAAACATAAGTCCTTGATATTTGCATTATTCCTGCGATTTAGACTTTAAATTATATTAAGACATCATTCACCATAGCAAATAGCCAATAACGAGTTTGTGATGAGTCCAAGATAAATACATCGAATGAAGCAAGCGCACCTCGTACTATCTCGACGGATTGGCTATCCTTTTATTACACAAACAGTTTTTCTGGCAAAAAACAACCTTGATTTCCGAATAGAATAATTCAAAAAAACCTCAATTCTTCTTCCTCTTGGCGAAGAACTGTCGGTCTTATATAAGAGAGGTTTTTTGGTCTTTCAAAACCTGCTCGGTAACATTGCAGCATTGATCGCACGAGCAGTTAATCATATTTTTTATTTCAAATTTCTATCCTTCCCGGGATTTTGGCCATAAAGATGATTCGTTACGGTATGCTTTTTATGTATGATAATTTTTTCGATAATTATACAAGTTTTCTTCGAATTTTTGGTCGATTAAATTCAAATGCATACACAACCTGTTTGTCAACCTTTCACTGCAACGAATGACGAATTTACGATGTCTTCTTCCAAAGAGGCAAAAATTCACCAATAACATCCGAATCAGCCTAATCTTTTTTTTTAAATTAACATGAACATTTTTATGCAATTTACTTTGTGCGAATATTTGATAAAGATGCATAGAAGCGCTTCAATACTAATCAAATTATTTTTGAAAATATTTATTTTTATTGCTCAAAATCGATCGATCCAATGCAAATTTATCATTAAATAATTTTGATAAATGTGATATTAATTTAAAAATGCTTAAATACCTGAAAAAACAGCGGCGCCCAAAAGGAAGAAGCTCCAAAACCACAACACCGAATTCTTCATGTTAACTCGTGTCTTTAATCCGCGTTATTTGATATCGTATATTAAGATGAAAAGTCACAATTATGCCGTCAGTTTATACACATACTCTATAGTGCTTAATGCCTGTAATAACATTGCGAAAAAAAAACATAAATACACGATTAAGCCAAGATTAACGATATACGATCAATCGATAATACGCTTCAACAGAGAGCTCTTCAATTATATCAACGACAATTATGCCAATTTGTGAAAATTATCCATAGCAATAAATCATATTTTTGCACGTATCTATATAAATATTCATTTTTTATGAATTCAAATAGGGAAAAAAAACGGAATAAAAGCTTGCGATCGTATGAGCGCGAGCTTTTAATAAGAAGCTTTCAATAAAAGCTCCGGTAAAAATTGATCGTTTTTCAAAGCATCAAATGGATTTAAATACAATTCTGTTCGGATTTTTATGGGAATGTCCATGAAGCGTATTAAGGATGTGTCTAAAAGGATGTATGATGTACAGTTCGCGGAGCTTTGATCGCGCTGGCGCACCTCGCGAAGGCTCTATGCAGACTGCGCTAAGGTGAGAGACTGCTTACCTACTTATGACATCAGGTCTTTCTCTTACCTCGCCAGTCGTGTGAACAACTGATGCCTAATGGATCTGTTCCACAATCCAACGCTTAATCTGCCAAGAATCTGGCTGGACGCTCTATATGGCAGCGGTGGTCAACTTGGTTCAATCATGGGGTGCAAATCGGTATCGACACACATTTACATGGAATGATTTTAATCTACTGAAGTATACAAGTATCATAGTTGAATAAATAGATACACGAAGCGTTCGGGCGATAAAAATAATATGCGTAGCTTAATTATCGAAAAAATGGCTCGTTCCCTCAATAGAAAAATAATAGGGTTTAAGAAAACTCGTTACATGTACCAAGTCAGCAAAAGTTGTAAATAATATTTATACGGGCGATAAAAGAGTTGCAAACAGTTAAGAATCTGATCTAAGGGTCGACCGATCGTCTTGGCCGCGGGAAGACACGATCTTTTCAAGATCTAATAGTGACCATATCTACGAAGGTAAACAATTCAGTTGCTCAAATCCAGATATTATCCCTTAGCTAGCTCATCCCCATGCACTCTGAGGGCAGGAGCTAGCTAAGAGATGGGAGTACCTAAAATTAGATTAAATTAGAGTTCCGCTCGTGACCCGGGAGGATGCGAGCCCGCTGAGTTTACTGGCCACCGTGGGGAGCCTTTACGACCCTATCCCCAAGAATGTATTTTCCCCAAATTTATTACAGAGAGCCCTGAAAGCCCTAAAATTGCCCGCAAAGTTTCCGTGTCCAACTGGTCCAAACTCTAGACCGCTGACACAACGAAATAGCGCCTCGCGATCGGATGCCATGTCCACAGAACATGATCTGCAGTCCATGAACGGGTCTAAATAAAGTATAAACAGATATATATTCCATTTAACACTACGTAAGTATTATATTTATGTAAAAATCTATTTAATTTATACATTATTTTTTCCATGGAATTTTAAGGCTTTCACTCAAAATCTAAATGCAACATTCTAAACTGTCGCCATACAATTCAGATTTTCTTATCTCAATAATGTCTATTATCAGATCAATCAAAATAAATGCAAAATCATTTAATTGATATTTCAAAGTTTATTTATAAAATACATAATAATCATCAATCATGTTGTGTCATAGGATATTGAAAATTAGGCAATATACAGTTAATTTAATCTACTATCTAATTTGACAATGATCCTTCATTAGCTCGACAACTTCCTTGAACTAATTCATAAGTTGTTTGATCGAATAATTATTGGTTATTTATACAGATCTGAATAATAAAAACTTCCTCATTTTAAATAATTTCCGCCTGTAAGATTCATGGCATCCGTTTCGAGAAGACTATTATATTATTTATCGATGTTGAATAACAGTATAAGACTACTGTCGTTCAACGACTCTTTTGCTAATGCAAACAGGGCTACTATTTATAAATTTTAATATATAATAGAAAATAGTATATTTCCAGCATCTATAAAATGAATTTATATGTAAATTGATCCAAGCCTTTTAGCACCCCCAAATTTGATATTTGATTCCGATTAACTCCGTATTGAATGATATTATTTTCAATTGAGCTATAAGAAACTATTAATTTATATGAACTTGTTGTTTCTATACAAAGATAATATTTTGGTTTGGTTTTCAAAAAATGTTCCTAGATTACAACTGTTTATAAGCACTGATATCTCCAACAGACAATCACCAACAATTCCTCATTACTCAATGTCGCAATATTATCATCATCGAGTGCAAATTAGTGAAAAGTGGCCGACCCTCACAATTTAAGCACCGCATTAGCGACGCCCATCATAGCATCTCCAATAAAACTTGGACCCTCGACTGAAGTGCCGGATTATCGAGGTTCTGCTTTCATCACACATTAGCACACCGTATTGCCTTTCAATAGGACAACTGGGCCGCATGCATCGGTTTCACAGCCCTGAAGAATTGCCAGCGAAAAATGTATGGATGTTGGTGCAATTGTCCCGTTTACACTGCAAACATATGTCGATTCATCGATTGCGGAATTGATATATAAATTGAGCATCGATCAAATGCGATATTGACACATTGAACTGCTTAATGGTGCAATTAAATGGACCTTTTGAACGTCTAACCTTCTCCGATGTGCCGATTCACTTGCAATCGACCACTGCAAATCTGCATATTAGCAAAGAAATTGTGCATTTAATTTCATTGAATTACATACGAAAATAAAAATACATCGCATTTACATCATATTAATCAAAATTAATATGTCGGTTGTCTGCCAGTGGCGTTTGATGTAAAGGAAGTAAGTGGACCTCTATGCTAAAAAAAAGCCTACTCCGTCGAGGAAAACGATGGCAAAGAATAGCCTTGACACGCAATTCAATGTCAACACCCACTTCTGCAAGATTCATTTGATTTGTTTTGTTTGAAATAGTTTTTAAGCATATATACGAGATAAAGCCTTAAGGCTATAAGGCAAAAAGCATAACCAATTGCACTATAGCAGCCATTTTGATCAGAGCTCTTCAAAATATTAAACCTTTAATATAAATATCGTCGATTTTTTCGTCGTAGAAGTCGTATCCATCCTACTCAATAACACCCATCCTATTCGTTTTTTTGCGATGGCTTTTAGCAACTCCTTTTATGGGACAAACTTTAGTGCACTTTAGGGCACTTGCAAAATTCGAAAGTCCTCTTGATCTCGGTTCATCCTAATTTCTGGAATCAATATTGGTATCTGCAAACTGTTCCTACTTCATCATAAATATCTTTGAGTGTTTTAACTGGATTATGTGGCAATTAAACCCAAATTTAAAAAATATTGCAAACAATGCCGAATATGTACTTAGTTAATTTCGGATCGTTGATATTTTGTCCTTAAGAATATTTTGCATAAAAATAATATTTAACAATAATGCTACATTTTTATTTTACAAAGATGAAATAAATGAGATTACATAGACACAAACTGAACTCAAACACAAGGTCTCAAAATTTTCGAATACATAAATAAAATATTAAGGAATAACTCGATTCAATATTGGATATTTTTGTGTCAAAAATTTCTACCCTAATTTGATATATATATAATATATTAGTACCAGGTGATGATCATCACTATCAAAAAGTGCTAACGATAATATATGATGCATTGACGTCTTAATATTCACATTGTAAATGAACTCTGGCTCAAAATAAATGCATATAACCCGTGATAATCCGGCCCCAGTCTAATCCGACGCCCTCTGTAGTCCGACATCCCAATACAAATACAGCACTGAGTATGGCATAGAACGATCCACAATTTATGATACAAAATAAAACTGCGAGAACATTCAAAAGTCCGATTCAATCATTGATTATGGGCCAAGTAAGAAACAAACTTTCAAGAAAGCTAGACATCCAAAGGTGATGAAAGGTTTTGTATATGTGGTTTTTTTATGAAAGAAACAGACATACACCTATTTATTTACCCATATTGACCATGAAAGCAAATTTGTTAAACAAGAGATACAAAAATACAAAAATTAAGACATTGTAGCTAGCAATAAATACTTAAAACGCTTTAAAAATCGTCATGGAATACGTTAGATGACGGTAACTGGTTTTTATTTTTTATAACTGCTATGGCCATTTTGTTTATGACATTAATTCTACAATATGAGACTTCGTATTATCTATGCATATCTCAACATTTTTATAATTTTTCGGACTAAAAATAATTCTTTCCTAAAAGTTCCGGACTACAGGGGGTCGGGGGCAATACTCTATAGTCCGACAATTTCGACAATCCGACACCAAAGGGTTTAAATAGTTTTTAAATATAATAGTCATAAAAAGTTAACGTTACACAGTCGATACTAAAAGAATGGCATCCAAAAATGCAACACCCAATTTCCAACGCAATAAACTTTTGCGTTGGAATCACAGTTTGAGAGCCTCAAACCAGCAGCACCTGGATTATTCGACTTTAGTAAGTTCATAGGTTTTCTTTTACACGCTATTATTTGAAGATTCGGAGTAGACGAAGGCTATATCTTCTTTTGGAGGTCACTCGTTAGCGTTGGGTGAGAGGTTATAAATGCATCGATAACCTTTAAGAATCGAGCATCTCCTAAATTCCCATCGAAAAATACTTGAGCACTTTGAAAATGTTTGTTTATCGGTAAATTAAGTTTAGCCAACCTTGCTTTTGAACATCCGATAATTATCAGTTGGAGGCTGGTATTGTTCATCTTTGTTCGTTAAGCAATGACCACTTCAAAGGATCAATTCAATATAAACTAAATTATGAATTATTATATACAAACTTTCTTTTATGTGAATGTAACAATTTGTGGCGGTTTTTGCGACCCGAAACATGATCTGAGCATGTATTTGTATTCTAATGGCCACTTGCTGTTTAAAAGAATTGGTGAATTTCTCCTCGAAAAGATATTTTATATTATTGTAACCATGAACATTTGAAGTCCATTTTTCAGTATAAGATAATTGTACGAAAATATTTTGACTCCATTGCAAGTATTATATATTTATATTTTTCAAGTTTTTCGACAACTAAAATGGTTTAAAATTAGTAACATTTAGTATGGCTAACTCTCTTTATATACTTATTTATATAGAAGGGTAGCGATTTCTTTTAAAACTGACCTAAGGTGAACCTCGTTAATTCTGGATCTGACAGGACACATATTTACTTTCACAAGTGAAAATAACTGCTCGAACTGATAAGTACTTCCAAATATGGAGATGATTTCACATGTGAATCTTTGTGTATTTTCAAGTCTTACTAGTAGATATTTGTAAAATTTAGGCACGACAACTTCAATGACTTTTTCCTTCAAATTTGAATCGCAGTGAATTTTAATCACCTCCATTTGCATATAATTAAATACCAATTCTATATTTATTGCAAAAAAACCTCCAAATAATCAAAAACTGCAAATTTTGTTGCTTTAATTTTGTCATACATGCTCAAAATAATCTGATATTTTTGTGTCTACATTTTAAGTTATTAAATAAAGTCCTTGCCTTTTCTAGCCATTAAAAGAGTGCTATTTGTAGCTGCAAAACTTAATTTTGCCAGGGATAAATTGCATTTTTACAGAACTTCATAAATAATCCTGTAGTAGTAAAACACATGGGTACTAGTTCCAATAATTCCTTAAAAAAATGATGAAATCCATGTTAAAAATATGAATAAATATAACTCACCTAAATAAGACCTCTAATGTTCATACTATATTTTGATGCTATTCTAATTTAAGTAGTCATTGATAAGTTTATATTGAAATATAGAATATATTTTAAATTTTTCCTGAGGGTTTTTTTTTATTATATCATCGTATCGAAATACCCATAAATTATAACATATCACTCAATAAATTCGTAGGATTTTTTAAGAGAAGAAATTGCTAAAATAAACGACCCCAAATAAAGAAGAAGAAAATTAAAAGTGAAAAATAATCCTACGAACTTATGGAGTGATGTGTTATATTACAAAAATGAGTTATTAAAAGTGTTGTCCCATGAGGGATGCTATTTGTAACATCTTTATATTGACAATCAATTATTTTTTATAACTTCTTGGACACATCATAATGTATTTGAATCATCGAATTAGCAGACCAGAGGTCTAATACTCATTCTGTAAACATAGTATGAAAGCATCGTATGAATAAAATGAGGCTAATTTTTATATTAAATACTTATAGCGACATCTATAATTGACATATTTATGCTTATTGGACTCTATTCTCTACTATAAAATGATAGTTTTGATAGCGAAACTTTCCATGTTTTAAATACATGTATTCATATTATACACAGTCAATTAACTATCATTAAACTACATCATTTACAACTAAGCCGCAGTGCAAATAGAAGCTTGGAATAGTATATTCTGACTCTTCAAAGAGGTTAATAGAATGATTTATATATATTCTAATAAATGTATATTATATACATTTAGATTATAGAAACTATGCAATATAATTTGCTTCATTGTAATTAGTTTTGCAATCGGCTCAATCTCATTATTGGCGTAAAATTTGTCAACAATAGCGTCTTCATTGAATACAGCCTCTATACGTAAGAGTAGAAAGTAAAAACGATATTAAAAATAAGAACATCACTAATCGGAGCCTACAATGAAAGTTACCTTACGTTTTGGCGTTAAAACAGCGTAAAGATTGAATTCGATTTTTTTATAATTTTTGTGGGTTTTCGCCTTGTGTCGAAAGTATCAAGAATACAAATGAATGGGACAGCAAAAAAGAGCAACACTGATGAATTGTGTAATTTTCTATGTGAAATCTTCGATAATGATAGATCGCGGAGAACGTGACTCGGATTCTCAGTTCGCCATTTTTTTGCCGGCAAAGAAACAAGTACAAAAGTCATTTACCTAATTGAATATTATTATTTTTTATAAATATTTACGTATTGCATTATGCACGAGGTAACTTTCTCCGGTACGTTTAATGCTATGGAATTAGCGACCCCTCCCCGTATGGGGATACAGCCTCGAAAATTCGCCTAATTCGTTGCGTCGATATTAACACATTTGAAAATCATTAACGTAATAAAATAACGATATCGATGTTTGACCTTTGGTGGCTTCCCACGGTTTATTTTTTCACTGTGCTTAGAAGTAATGACTGGCGGGTTCATAATAACTCAATTTTGTGCGGCGCAAAATGTTGAGAAACAGTGTGATCATATCCGCGGTTTTGCGACACAGTTTTAATTAAAGAGGCATTGTTTTAAGCTTTAATTAAGTGATCCATCAATTTTCGATTTTAATTCGACAGTAAAAGCTCTCCAGTGCTTCTCAAAGATTAATAAAATTATTATCCATGATATTTTATATTCTCAGAGGTTGTTTATATATTATATGTAAAAAAGATGAAATTTCCTCAATATTCAGGATACGAAGATCAACTGTTAATCTACGTCTATCAACACATTCCAGGCCACTCTTTTTCACATAAAATACAACAAATTTTTTGAGTGCAATCATCATAACTTATTGCATAGAGGCATAAATATAGTAGTAGTATTCGATATGTGGTGCACGTACCAGACTTGATATCCTTGAATTTGATACCTTTATAGATCAAAATTTTAATGTTTCGGGGTCAGTCATAAAAAAAATCTGAGTAAAAATAAACTCAGGAAGAATTTAACACTCACACTTGGCATATAAGACAGAAAGCATACAGTGCACATTTCGAAATCAAATATCGAATCTCATACTATAAAACGCGCTTTTCCAAGTAAGCAGACCGTAATGAGTTATCAGTTCTTTCACTCAATTAATACATTTTATTCAAAGGTAACAAAACGGCGCTGGTTTTAATAAAGTTTGGAAAAATACATCTTTTTTTGAGGGTGTCTTTTAATGTTAAGCTTAAGATAAAATAAATATTTTGATCTGATTTTGCGAACTGCCATAGCCATACATATCTAAAATAAGCTCATAAAATTTCAGACCAATCAATGAATTGGTTTTTCGAAATTCTTTCAACACCACATGCAAAAATGTTGTTTGGAGAAAAACGCGTTTAAAATTTTAAGTACTTAAAAATTATTGAAAAAGAAAACATACTGCTAATCAGTGATTCCAGCTCCATAAAGCAATCTTTCAGCTATCTCAGTCTTATCTGGCGTTTCTGCGAGCTGTTCTAGGGTTTTTAGAAGATTCGAAAGAAATCATAAGCACACGTTAAAATTCTCATTGTTATTTTGGGTATTCGAAACAAGGCATCCTTTCAATAAATCATCAGACGATAATTCTTTATAAATGTGTCTTAATAACTGCTAAATTTCCTCGTTGAGAGCGGAATGATGCTTGTACAAATATAAAGATATTGTAGTCGGATGTTTCTGCCATTTGCGCCAAGAATCTGCGCCTTCCGGATAATATGAATGCTGAGGGGCTTTATTAGTCGAAATTATATGATAGTATATGGCCCAAATAGCATTTATCATATTTTCTATTGATTCAGGATGTCTGTGAATAGCTAAGTCATAATAATTAGATAAATCTTTTATCAATTCATTAGTTACCTGTTAGATTTTCGAAGCACTTCGTACAAAGCTTTATTTTTGTGTCCTTACTATCCACTTGTTTATTAAGCCATTTTTTGACATAGTTTGCTCCCTTATTAGAACAAAGATAAGAAAGGTCACAAACAAAAGTAGGTATTGAGGTAAGACTGCGACCGCAGCGGTCTCAGAATCGTTGGGGCGCAATCTGGATGGAGTGATTGCTTCGAGCGCATTTCAAAAATTAACTGTAAATTATTGAAATAATCAATCAACTATTCGAAGCTCATACATCACCTACATCCAGATTTAATTCTAATTTTTAATTCAAGACTCGATTATTTTCTTATTCTTATAACGCCTATAAAGTATAGCTATCGACATTTAAAATAAAAGCAACAGTACGATCGTCTATGAAGAATGATTTTAAATTTCGCAATATTACTTGGAATCGAGTGCTTAAATTAATCTTAACGCTTCATGGTGAATAATTGAGATTTGATTGATTTTAAGCATTTAGATATACAGGTAACTCCGCATAACACTTACAAAAATGTGGTGTTATTGCGAATTTGTATTTTACCAAAAAATATTATTTAACAATGAATAAAATAACGTTAATCAAATATATCTGCATTATTTGGAAAAATATAGATTTTTTCTAGCTATTCAAAAATATATTATTTTTGTGTTGTCAAGAAGACGTTTCGTTGCTCATTTTTGTTGTGTTCGGTCAAGGCGTGCGATACTCATCCTACCCCATAACATCCATCCTATTCGTTTTGCCGATGAGTTTTAAACATGTTGAACAGTAGTCTTTGCGATAACTCCTTGATTATTTGTCGTGAATCTGACTCGATTATGAACTTTAGTGCATCGTTAGCAAAATTCAAAAGTCATCCATTCTCAGTTCATTCCTTAAGCTTTTATTGCCTGATTTAAATTTCTGGAACCAAAATTGGCATCTACAAACTGTTGCTGCTGCTTCCCCATAAATATATTTGAGTGAAATATTTGAAATTAATGATAAAAAATATATATTGCACAAAAATACTGTTTAACTGTGTTTCTATCACTATGTCCAGACACAAACTGATATTTTAATATTCCCACAGATTCCACTTTACATGTCTCTTTTCTTACTCATATCAATGATTGATTGTTAAGTCTGATCCTATAAATTTTTCGAAATATGATTTTTGATCAATTTCGGTCAGATTTACTTTCAATTCTTATGTTATGTTAAAATATTTGCAAAATTCAGTTGCATCAAGAACATCATTTTTATTACACGAGAAAATATACAGTCATTGATTTCATCGGATAGTTGCTAATAATCATATTAAATTCTCGCTGAAATTGTTATTGCTTATTAAATACATGTATTTAAAAGAGTTCTGCCTTTTTAATAGCAGCATGTTTGGCAATAAATTACAAATCAATAATAATAAATAAATTAACCTATTTTATCCGACACGAGGATTATTCAATTAGCCATATCGCATTATAAACATCCACATTTCAAAACACAGCCTCAAGTTATTAGCTTGAAATCCACCGTTTTCCCAACTGCAACAATTATAAGCCATTACCGAATATCGTCAAGGATCGATTGTGATAATGGCACTGGCGAAGACATGCTTCTGCATCATTTCGAAGAAGCTCAGCGATGGACGACGTTAATTATTATGTCAATTGCTGAGTTCTGAGGCAACAAAAACGATGAGCTCCGACATTGCGGACAGCTCGGTCAGTGTGTTTTTATCTGTCGCAACTTCTCGCAGAAAAAGTCATCCGGCTCTGGAGATTCTTACACAACATCGTGGGAAGCAGTTATGCTGGTTGCTATTCTTCATAGCTATTTATGGTCAGCGTCCAATAGTAGAAGATGCAGTGGAAAACCCTCGGGATTTGATATTTTCGCCGTTACGTAAAAGCCTTTCGTCTGATGATTGATTCCTCCGTATTCCGACAGCCACCGACTCCGCCAAATCGAGCCTAATTGATTCTACGCTTTGAAGATAAAAGATCATGACAAGGCAAATAAGACTTTTCATCGTTGTCTTTTTCTATCGCCTGCATGGGAGGTGATGATTCATTCTTTAGACAAAAAAAATGTATTAATTTAATGTCAAACATCCGCCTACTTCGGATCAACCGTATTCGCACATCACTTTATCATTATAACTTCTACCTTAACTTCATATTTTGCAATAAACTATTTGACCCAAATGCTTGAGCGACTAAGAAGACCTTCACAAAATCAATATCATTCAAATCATGTGAAAAATTGCCACAGTTTCACTTACTATACATGACATTGATTAATACAACGAATTTTGATTATATTTTCAGATCCGTTTATCAACAGCATTCATTATCTATTTTAAATAATTCTGGCCTTCCACAAAATGGCTCCGATACAATAACATACTAAAAAACTTAATCAATTTAGTTCATTAAGCTCTATACATTTTACTTTTATAAAATACGAGGGGGATTCAAATATAAACCGGAATTTTGCTGTACAAATTTATTAGTGATATATTATCAAAATCTCTCGTTTGGCTAATATGAATATAAAATTGTTTTCCATATAAAAGCAGCCATATGATTATGATATGATGAAATGAAATAAGCAATATAGCAAAATAAGACATCAACATAGATTAATTTGCATAATATAATACATACCACTACATCTTAGGGATGGTTGAATCAATTGTAAATATCACTTTACATACTATTCATCTATTTGCAATTTCTTGTATTTATTGACTTATTGTGTTTAAAAATTCTGGGGGTGATAGAGTTTATATGGATGTTTTCCGATACCGATATCTTTTGGAGTTCTACGATCTTAGAAAAATATTAGTTCAAACATATTTATTACTGAGAGCATTTGAGAATTTTAAAATATAATAGCAAGCAGGTCAAGTGAAGAGCTTAATAAAAACTAGTAGTAAACACCATAATAGCGAATGGAATTCAATAATGTGTGACTTCATCGAGAAACAGAATTAATAATTTTATGCAATTTTATAGCAACTTCGCCTACTTAATCGACTATCATTCTATAAGATACATCTTCAAATTGCTTCTATCCTTTCGAAATTCAGATATCATTAATTCACCTCGCTGCATGACCTGCCCACTGCAATTTCACCGAACTAAAAGGCTCAAAAGAAAAGGTTTCTAATGAGTAACTTAATAATTATTTAAATCGATAAATATGATTTTATGTATGTATTTTATTAAAAAAAAAATAAACATAAACCAACCTAATATATTGAATTAAAACATAAAAGCGTGTTTGACTATTTTCATCGTAAAAATATCATTTCAAATGAAATATACATAATCCATTTATTCATAAAAAATAAATCTAGCCTGTACTTCAAGCAACAAGTGACAATGAGAATGCAAGAATTTTCCTAGGTCATAATTTGTCTTTGTAACACTTGATCTGGCGAAATTTATATTGTGTGATTTATATGATTTTTTTTTTAAGAAACAAGATTATTTTCAAATATTAACATCGTTTTTTTTTGCATATACGTGATGATATTGATGTAATAAGTAAATATTCGTTCTATGTTATGATTTTTTACCCGTCAATTAACCATGAAGTAATTCGTCTTTGCTTTATTTCTTTAGAAAAATTTCCTCCTACGCATTAATAATAAATTCTCCTTATTTTAATATAGTAATTTAGTTTCGTCATTTCTATAATTATGCACGTCGAATCTAATTCGTGTATGGTTTTCATTGCAAAAATTTACTCCAGCCATCACGAATCGCCAATTATGAAGAAAGAGAATTGACGCTTTTTTCTCGTGTGCAATTGTCCCGTTATTAAAGTGTTTGGATAAGGAGTCGTATTTTCCAGTATTTCGTCATAATTTTTTAATCTGTCTTCAGCCCTGAATCATGTGCAATTCTATTTTGAAGCCAAATAATTGCCAATATTCCAGCTGGAGTTCATCGCTCTGCTTCGTTGCTCAAATTATCTTCGAAATGTTATTGAGAATCTCTGATGGCTGACCCAAAAAAAAGCCAATGACATAAATGTAACGAAGGGGAGACCGATTGGTATTTAATCAAAATAAAATAAATTTTATTACAATGTTGCCCTGAAATGAAAGACGCCCCAGGGCCCGTACTGCAGCGGTTTGTTAGCTGTCACAGGTCTAACTGTAACGAAATACCTCACCATCAGAAGGAAGACTACATATGTGAACAACTAGTCTTCGAGCTAGATTCTAATGAGCATCCAACGTCGTCACCCAAGATTCGTCACCTTCGATCTTCGCTGCATTCTGATGCTGTTTTTAATCAGTGTCTATCAAAATCGACAGTCGCGTTGCGGAGATACCACCGGTCGTAATAATGACATATCCAGCAAATGAAAGAGGTATAATTGACTCGTTTCAAAATTGTCAAATTCACTTTGCTCTTGCCATTAATCAAACAGTAATTTATGTAATTTCTGCTTCCTGTTATTCTTTTTCGCCTGGAGGTAGCCATAAACTGAAAGGTTACTGGACAGATAAAAAGAAACATGCTCTCGAAGAACTCGTGAATGAGTTGATTGAACTCTGCTCAATTTTTTTTTAAAGAATATTCAATCATCGTTTAATTAATATATTTGAATAACAGCGTTTAATATTTAAAAAAATACACTATGATGATTAAAAATATTTTCTATATCCTGAAATTCTAAACTAATTTCTAAATCCTAACTTTAAACTTCTTGACTCATAGGAAAATTTGATATAAAGCAAATGCAATGAAGGCTTTGTGGACGATGAAAACATGCAATTTTGTAATTACCTTCTTTGAAATAAGGGATTAAAAATCTTGCAATAATCAAAGTTGAAAGCTCATCTAAAATCGGGGCCAATATTCTTGAAAATCAATATTAACAAAATCTATACACGAGTGCAAGATATAAGCTGATTATAAATATGTATACTTTCGAAATTGAGTTTATATATATTTTCATAGTTCACGTTGCATTTAGATAAACCCAAATATCTTCATATATACAGTATATTTATGTTTTTAAATTTTTTATATTAACCTTTCCCTACCGGTGATGTATTTACTACACCTCGACTCTAATTATGGGAATATCGATACGAATTATAATAGATACGGGGTTCAGAATTTTTGTATTCCTCCGTAATATAATTACGAATCACATCAAAGTATTGTAGTATTCATCTGCAGCGACGGAAAAAATAATTTGTCAGGAAATCGGGAATTTTGCATTTGCAGTGGCATTATGAATCATGTTTTTTTATTCTAATATGAATTTTCTATGCAAATGATATCAAAGAGCTTATAAAAACGATGAAAGAAAACCCTAAAAAACATCTAAATACATTCAAATAGTAAATGCAAATATATTTACGCGATAAATAAATACCTCGCGCAAAATTATTTCCGATATTAAAAGAGATATATATTATTAAAGGAATTAAAAAACAGTTACGTTATAATATTAATGTGTAGATAATACATCAAAAAATACCCAGACAATCATTAAAATAAAGTTAAAAAAGAACAACCCACCGATTCGCTGAACGACGATAAAATGTGAAAGAGACCAAGCAATTTTACAGGGTGTGTGGCCCAAAAACGAGTGATGCATTATTATATCATGATCTTAAATAAAAGCGATTTAAAACACATCAACTGCAGGTGCGCAAATTATCTCTATTTTAGCAAATAATTAAATTTTGTGAAGGATTTTTCTTGTGTTTGAAGCCCGCGATTTTTCTTGTGTTTGAAGCCAATCAAATTTTGAGTTGAAGCCCAAATTCGTCACAACAAAATTACCATTTTTATGGATCACTTACACAAGTAAGTTTTTTAATAACAAATGTTGTAATAAGTCTGTCTGCCATTTACATAATAAATAAATCAAATAATGTTTTATTGGTTAAATCCATTCATTATTTTAAGCTTATTATTCAGAAAGGTTTTTTACTGAATATATTTTTTTTTTTGGTAATATTAATCTATAGAGTATCATATTTTTTTAGAAAAAATATGTTTTATTTTATACCAAGAAGTATATGAGATTCATGTCATGACATTGAACAGCAGAGTTACAAAAAAAGCTATTTTTCATATTAGTTAATTTGCTGTTGATTAGCCAAATAATCAAAGACCTTCTGAAGGCGAAATTATATTTCGTACATATCAAGCTTCTGTTGATCTACCTTAATTATCATCAGCATGCTTTGGCTCTGCCCTTAGGCACATCCGATGGAAACCTGTCTTCAGCTATGCCGGAAACTCGCATATCAACCGGTAATTCCAACACTTCAATTCGACGATATTGCAGTCGTTTGGCGTCGATTTTCGACCATTTTAAAATGCGGAAATTGCAGTAATTCATGCAGAATGTGTTTGGACATCAAAATCACCATTTTTCCAAATTCGATCGAACATCAACAGAATAGAAAGGCAAAGCCGCTGCCCAAAAAGCGATTATCAGCAAAGACAATGGACGAAACCTGAATAGACAGACACGTCTGCGAATTGTTTTCGGTTTCGGAACGAAAGTAAATGGGAACACTGTCCATCCGGGTTTATTGATCTTCAATAGTCTATCTTCGGTTTCCTGGTGATAGTCCGAATGTGACCATTGCGCAACTCCGTCCTATTATATCCAGCTCATGTGCTTTCATCGAGAAATCACAGTCATCAGTGGCTGGCAAAACTCAGTATTTACAGTCATTAATATCATATCCATCATCTGTGGTAAAATTAGAAGCCATTTAATGCGTTTCCATTAGAATGGAGTGGCTAAATATCGTCCTAATGTTTTCGTACGACTGTGGCCATCATCTCATGCATCAGCGCCTGTCTAACTGATGATATTTTCGTATTTTGATTCATTTAATTATAGTTTTTTTTAAATAATATTATATCAACGGTTGATATCATCTGCAGATAGAAAATTATTGGCAGGCAACATCGCCAGCAGGAGTCATGTTTTCTGGTATATTGCGATAGAGTCTATAAGGAAATCCGCTCTATGTTTTCCAATCCACGGATTTTTAAAATTCATTCCATAAATTACATTTACATCCTTATTTATGTTGTCGATTATTCCCGTTATAATAATCAGCGATTGGTAACCGTTTTTTGTATGTCTAGAATAAAATTCTGTTAACGTTCCTTATGCATTGCTTCCATGGATCTGAAAAGATGGAAATCCGTCGGGATGAGATTCGGCGAATAAAGAGGATGCGATAACACTTCCCAACTTGATTCCTGTATTGTAACCAATATCAATTTTATTCTATTAGGATGCGCATCATCATGAAGCAGACCCATCCTATTCTATGAGTTTTAAATGTGTTTACATAGTGGTCCATAGGGATTCCAGTCTTTACAATAACTCCTCGATTATTTGCTATGGATCTGATTCGATTAGAGATTTTAATGCATCGTTATCATTATTCAAATATCATACCGTTTTCGGTTCATCCCTTAAGCTTCTATTACTAGATTTAAATTTCTGGAACCAATATTTGTATCAGCGGACTATTACCATTTCATCATAAACATCTTTTGATGATTTAATGGTTTTTGGGGCATTCCAACCCAATTTTTAAAAAATGTAGCATATAATTTACTTTAGTTTTCAAATGTCTTGATTGACGATCAATGTCATAATTTTTGTTCTGCAACAAATTGCTGAATTAAGTCTTGTCGCAACTGTTACTTTTTAGACTATTAGTCAATTTTATTATGAAGTCATGGCATAATATTGATAATAGCAATAACAAACAGATGTGCACAAATTGCTCTTTTCCTAAATTATTCACGGCTATCTCCGTAAACAAATATTACGCATTCGTACAACTGCAATATCATCCAGAGTTGCACAATATCCGCAAGTTCTTTTGTATGCAAATATACATCGGCACGGACGAAATTCAATTTCGACCCGAGATATTTGCGTTCGATGTTACGCTATTGGATTTTTTGAAAAATGGCATCGCTTAGCATCGAAAGGAGAATAAAATGCAAATGGTAACATTGCGTTTCGCCACATGATAATTTGTGAGATTACTCTCGTCTTCCAATTAATGCTGACATCATCCAATCAAATCTTGCGAAACAATATCTGAATTATATACGACGTGATCTCGTATTTTATTTTTCATCTGCATCGATAGCAGCGATGCAAAACCATCGATTGCGCGGCGGCAGATTCTTTGTTTGATAGGCTGAAGAGGACCAAGAAAAATGGTCTTAATATATACCGTTGGAGCTGAAATGAAAGCTCTTGCCGACTACAAGTCACGTTTGCAGTGATCGGTTTCATAACCCAGATTTTGAAATATATTTTACCTTGACAGTTTCGTAACATGCAAATATAAGGTGGCTTTTATATTAGACTAAGCTCAATATGTTAGTCTGATCAAGCCAACTGCAAATGAAGAATTTACTATGTCTATAGAAGAAGAAAGCTTTAAGCTTTAAGAAGAAAGCTAGAAACGATGAAGTTGATTAACAGAATTTCGAACCGTTTCGAAATCTTCTAAGGGTTTGCCACAGAAATTGGTATTTTAACAAAGAAAAATAGCTAAAATAAAGTGGGATAATATACATTTGCTGTTATAAATGTATCATTTGATATTGAAAATTAATCTTCGATTAACTTATATGATTGATTGACACTTTGAACTAATTTTAGCATTATAAAATTTTAAAGCAAACTATTAATATATAAAACTACATGCCAAATTTTGTTTGAATATCTCCAAATACTCTAATCTTTAAGGGTATTTATTGGCTTAATATTTTGCCATAAATAATATAAAATTCAGACTTTAACTTGATCGAAAAATTGGACTGATTTAACTTGCACTGTAAAAGTTAAGAGTACTAAGCTCCACATGAAATTTATAATAAATTTCAGCTAAAAGCAAGCAACATTTAAATCATTAGATTGTGAAAAAAAAATGCTGCTGATGAAAGCTTCAAAAATGGGAATATTTGGTCAAAAAGACAACTTTTTGCTTAAGGGTTGCAAAGTTTAGACTTTTAACAATATATCCTCTAAATATATTTCCAAAAATATAATTATTTACAGAGCAATAGCTATTTTAGTGATGCGACAACTAAGCCAGAAACCAGAATGAAATCTTTATATGCGTTTTTCTCGAAACTACTATTTCCAAGCTCATGGAAGTGCTCTCACATGCCCTAGATAAGCATTCTTTATGAAATTTGGCAAGCAAGTGTATATTAAACTGCCTTCATCGTATAGACTACAATTATCTAAAAATATTCAAACGTTTTTTTATAATAAACAAAAAACTACCAAAAAATGTTGATAAAAACACAAACTTTTTTTCAATCGCTCACTACTTTTTTATTTTCCAATATTTCTTTTTAATTGTAGTCCTAAGCTATACAAAATATTATACAAAATAAAAATATGTTTAATTTTTTAACTGTAAATCATTTTTTCAGGATTTAGGACTTCCATAGTGAAGAATGTCATAGCTTGCGCAGCCGACATACGTGACTCCCCCCTCTCCCATTACCATACTAAATTTAAAAAATATGTTTATATTCAAAGAATATCGCCTAGTTAACACACTAAATATCAAATTTCTATATTTAATACTTTTCGCATAAAAAATGTTAAAATATCGATCACTTTTAGGTCCAACAAGGTAGAAACGTCCCTTAATGATGATTAATGGGGATGACGAAGAAATCTTTGAATAATACAAATATGTAACTGCTTCTAAATTTGGTTCTTATTCAGTGTTTCGCATAACACGAATTTTTTAGGGAATCAAACGATTATGTTTTATGTGAGAGCTACTTTATATTGTTAATCACATTTCTTTGGAATTACTGACACGATATTCAAAATTTTTAGAGTACTATCGTATGCATTCATTCATTCGGATGTCCAAATTTACATTAAAAAGTGTTTTAATCGGTTTATAGAACTGTTATTATCGTCATCGCTCATTCTTTAATTTCTGCCTTCACAAAATATCAAATTTAAATTTTCTCCTCTACATCAAAAAACGCATTAACAATGAGTCGTTTCGATGCATTGTTGTCTATAATTATATAAGATTTGATCGCCAATTATAAAATGCTGATCAAATTAAGGCATTGTCTTGTGGTAAAAATGTTCATCATTACTGGCATATGCATGCAACGAACTTCTCTTTTCTTCTTGAGAAATCGCGAAAGTAATGAAAGAATGTAAAATAGTGGTTCGCGTGCACTTCTTTTAAACAATACAATTAAAAATTATTAGAATTTAAATCGATACGTCAAGAGTTTTGCATGCACCTATAATTATCATCATCAATTGTTTTTAACGATTTTGTAATTGAATCGGTCGCCCCAATTTTTTCATCTTCGAATGTGCATCTTATGGAGCACTCTTGGGTTGAGAAGCAGTGGTCCATATCTATCATCCGGCGAGCCTCGAACTTTGCAACGAGCAGCCTTGATTTTTAAAATTAAATAAAAATTTTCATACGGCAGGAAATATAACCTATTTTCTATTATGATGGTCTGCGTAATTATTTCATCGAATTTACAAAACGTAAAAAAATGATCACGAATGCCTCATCGATTATGAAGCCATTTCGCATCGAGTTCATGATGTTGTGATTAACGGTCATGGTGACTCTACATATTCAGTTCATGGCAAATAAAAAGAGCACATCTTCCAATATGGCACTGCAATTTTAAATCGTAAGCTCGTACAATATATTTAAATGACTTTTATAACACTACAAGCCTGATGTTATTTTAAATCTTGATTAAGACGATAATAACGACGAAAGACTACATACAACTTTGGATGGCCACTTGAACTTTAATATATATATAAACTCTAATCTGTTCAAAAGCAGGGCTACCATTTAGATTCGATTATGCTTATAAATACGATTCAATCAATAATTTGCCTAAAATACAGATGGCCAAACTCCGACCCATCTTAAGATTAATTTACATAAAACGTTGTTAAGTAGTTAATCTGTAAATTTCTATAAAAGAAGAAAGAAGTCTGTAAAAAGTATATTTTATGGATCTAGCCCCTAACACGCCGACAGAAGCACAATTTAGTCCAAGACCTAAGGAAGGTTACCCAGTCTTAATATAAATTGTCATTGCATGCTGGACGGTCTTGAAAAACTCCTCGAAACAGTGCTATTGAAGAAAATCCAGTCAAGAATTGAACGGAAACAGGCAGTATGGCTTTAGACCGGGGTGATCTACGCTTGGAGCAATAAAACGTGTAATTGATATCATCCAAAAATCGTGGAAAGGCTCGGTCAAACAAAGCAAGGACATTGTGATGATCATACTGGACATCAAAAACGCTTTGAATAGCCCAAACTGGGAACTGATCGTGGGAGCCCTGGAAGAAAAATTTGAAATTTCATAGTATGCAGTCGACCTTGTAAGCGACTATTTCAAGGACCAGAGTGTCCATCACAATGAAACGAACCCGACGAGAAGACTGGAGATGGGCGTCCTGCAGGCGGTCAGTTCTGGGATCAACCCTCTGGAACGTGCTCTACAACAGTCTTCTGAACATGACGACATCGCGCTGCCGGTGACGGCTCGGCATCCATGGGAAATGGAGGCGACGAAGAACGAAGCCCTCGCCAGAATCAATCGCCTACAATTAGCGACCGACAAAACGGAGGCAATGATATGCAGCAGACGAGAAGACCGAGGGTCAAGCAGCTTATTGTTAAAGGACACGAGGTGGACTATAGCATAGAAGAAGCTGCGTAGAAGGCGCAGAAGGTGGCCAGCGACCTTGGACGGCTCGTGCCCAACACTGGAGAGCCAAAGCCATACAGAAAACGTACCATAAACGAGGTAATACACTTAGTCCTTCTGTACTCGAGCCTCGATATGGCACGAGTCGCTCAGACGCGACATCAACAAAAAGAAGCTCGCCAGGGTCCAGCGACAGGGAGCGCTCCGATTCACCGCAGCAGCATACAGAACTGTATCTGAAGAAGCGATGCTCGTGATCGCTGAAATACTCCCGCTGGACTTCCAGGCAAAGAAGAGGGCCTTGGACTACGAAGATTCCAAAAACCGTACAATACACAATCAGAAACTAAGGGAAGCCTGGCAACAGAAATGGGATCAGTCCAGCAAGGGAAGATGGACTCACCGACTTATCCCGGTTGTACGCCAATGGAGGGCCCGAAAACACGGCAAAACGACCTACCGCTTGACTCAGGTGCCCACTGGGCATGGTGCCACCACTGCCAAGCGGAGGTCGAAAATGCAGAGCACACCATCACTGCCGGTAGGCTTGGGCACCCCAGAGAAATTCGCTGAAACAGGCACTCGGGGTAGCCGAGCTCAACGTTAACAACATTGTCCACAGGATGAAGGCAAGCAAGAAGAATTGAGACCTTTGACGCGATCACATTGAAGAAATCCTGAGCGTCGAAGAAGGCAGTGAGACAGAGAGAGAGGCGCAGAGCGGCTCTTTAACACTAGAATAGGGCCTAAGGCCAAACTACCTGTCCTACTGAATCAACACGAAAAACAATACCAGGTGGACAGAGACGGACAAGGGAGGGGTTTAGTCAGTAAGAATCTGACACTACCCTGGAATTTAGACGGTCCAAAATAATACTTTCGCATTTTTTTACATTGAAGAAGCTATGCCGTACGTATGTACTATACTTGTATTGGGATGTCGGATTACAGGGGATGTCGGATTAAACAGGGGCCAGATTACCACGGGTCTACTCAAGAATATATATTCATGTCAATCTGGCATCCTGGAAATTTGAAATCGTTTTGGGAATCCTTCGCTATAAATATAAAACAATTTAAAAATTAACGCTCTATTTCCCAAACTATTAAATTTTAAATAAAAATTAAATATCCAAGAAACAAACCATTTATTTTTAAATTATAATTATAACGAATAGATGTCACTATACATTTTCTTATTCATTGAATGAATGCATTACTTTCCCCTCAAACAATGTTATAAATTTGTACCTTACATTATTTTATTGCTTCGATATTACATTCATCAATTTAGAACAGACATCGATTAACTTTCATACACATGTTATTTTATATAATTCGCATAACATTTGCATCGTTGCATTTAGCACAATGCACACGAGTTCAATTACCATTATAAATGGTAGTACAAATGTCAATTATGTAAGCCCTCTCACCATGACATGTCCGTTATTCAATTTCAAGACATACCAATTGAACTTTTGTATCAAAATTCTTTCCAAACGATATTTGATAATCAATTGACATTGAAAATCTATGTAGTTGATACATCTCATATTGAATGAAAGTTGGTGTCAGAAATACTTAGAAATGCGGATATAATCACAATGATTGATAGCTATCATCATCATCATTTAGCTATAAGTAATTAATTTTATATTGATGACCTCTTTCAAACCCATGCAGGAATTTGCGACATGACCGTGTGATCTATATTGTATGTGTATTCATCTCGTCATACGCTCAATATTAAAGCGAACATGGCTGTCGAATTTTCGTTTATGATTAACTATTGCATCGGAAACACAGTGAATCACGTTTTTTTTATCATACTTCAACGGAAGAGCAGTATTGATATTAATATTCATGAACACAGACAACAGGAATTCTCAACAAAAACATAAGCTGTGTCATGAAATTCCCATATTTTATAGGTCTTGATGAGATATGAATCTACGTTTCGGTAGTCTCTATCGTATTCATTGATTTTGAACCCAATCCGATATCTGAATAAATTTTCTATTAAAACTAATACAACAGTGCTGTACTTCCGTGAACATGAGCAGATCATCATGTCCGAAACACATTTTTAATGCTTTAAAAGAACCTGCTGAATATTTTTTTATTATCAACTAGGTAATAAAAAAAATATTATTATATATTACACTATACCTATGTTACTCGCGGAATCCTTAGCAATAAGTGGACGAAGTTTTATCGCAATCCGATGAACGGTATGGCAGCGCATTTCGAACAAACAAAACCCAATTCATTTTTATATATTAGAAGATACATTTATAGAAGAGACAATATTTCATCTGACAATTTTGCACGCATTGAGAATAAATTCATCTTATCAATAAAATAGGCAGATTAAACATGAGATAAACAATGCATTTTATATACAAAAATAATTTTATAAAATCTCATATGCCCTGAAATATCTATTATGAAAATAATTTTATCCTACGTATGGATTGATAATATTTTAAGCGTTCCTACAGACACACAGACTTTAAAAAGGTGACAAAAATAGATTTTAATCGTTTTCAATCTATTTTTTTAAGGATTAGTATGAAGAACCTAACAAACAAATAGATTCTGATCCAAAATTAATTGTTCCAAATTTGCATTTTTTCAAAAATTTAGGGGAATAAAACGTCGATGATAATAATAAAACGAATTTAGTGGAATTGTAGAATTGTATAAAAAAAAAATTTACATTAGAAAATATGCTATCGACAATAAGTTTGGAAACGCTTAGTACTTCTCGAAAAACGTGTATAGCTCATAATTTATTGATCCTTAAATGAAAAAAATACGCATTGGTAAACACATTTTCATTAACATAATCACATAATATAAAAAATTAAGTTATAACACAAATATAACACACTTTCATCAAAATGTCTACTTTCTGCATGTATTACTGCAATGCATATTTTTGGCATTATAATGGGTTTTTTTACAACATTACTACATTGAATCTCGATATAATATCGATATGAAATATAATAAATGCGGGGTTTTAGAATGTCATATGGTGTACTAAATACATAGCATCGTAAGGGAAAGATTGAAGTCTGAGAATTGTGGAGGCCAATTCATTTTTTCATTGTAACAAGGGTTTGAAGCGCCCGTGGCGACTATTTAACTTACTTCCCTTCTTACTTCCAACAGAAATCAAATTTATTTTTTAAAGCTAACTAATACTACTACGCTTTGATTGCATGATCGTACAGATCGAAGAAAATGCCACAAAAAAACCTAAAAGAGGACGGAGTGGCCACAAGGTTTGTATGTCCAATCGGTCCACTTTTCGGATCACTGATATGATTGATCGGATGCCATACCTGAACATGTCTACAGAACGATTCCATCTTTCGTTATGAAACGAACTTTTCCGAAGAATTGTTTAAATTTTATAATCGGTCGAAAATATTAAAACGGACACAGTTAATCAAAATTAAAAAGTGGTACGGAATTTATAAGCATTTTTTAACAATCTAATTTATTTAATTTCCTCCAACGTAACCTCGCACTATCAAAGTTTCTTCTTCGCGGTAGTTTTTGGGCGGTCCGGTCTTTTCCTGACGCTCAAAAGTCTAAGTCTCCTGATGTTTTCTAATGATATAATGCCCCCCGCGATGTAAATCATTGCATTTTATGATGTATTGTTAAATAGAAGGATTCTAGCATTGAAATTAATAAAGAAACGAATTATTTGTAGCGGTTAATCGTTATATTTTTGCATAAAACTCGATAGTATGCTAGGCGTTTCCAAACTTATCGTTACATTTTGAAGAATTTTTAAACTTGCAATGCGAAAAATAAATATTTTTTTGCATATTAATACTTTATACAATTACTTTCCATTTCATTATTTAATATTAATATTCGGTGTTAACCTTGTGGTCTGCTTTGAGCGTAAAAGTCATACTTTTCAATTCGCCAGTACTCCACCTTCAACGCGGACAATCGAGTGTTGGGCAGCGATTTTCAATCTCAAATCCGTGGTCATTCCGTTCACATAAGAATGCACCTCATCGTTGATTCATCATCAATGGATGTCTTTTTTGAATCGCTCAAGAGCTCGGTTTATTAAGACATTTCTTCAAAGCAGTTGATATGATCCATTAATTGTATTTCAAAACAAATTGCCAAATATTAGCACTTGTCTTCGGTCGTTGAATGAACGTGCTGGTTACTTCCGCGCCCATGAAATAAATTAGAAAGTCGGTTGGCGTTCATGCAGTTGGAAATATCTGGAAGAGTACGTCAAAAGAACTAGTTTTGTTCGAGCTTTGTGCCTCTGCTGGTTGCCGAACCCGCTTTCGCTTCGATCTATGCCAAACAACGATCATTTTTCTGCATTGTCGCCACATTTACGACCACATTTAACACTCATAATCGCTCCGGATTAAACAATGACTTGATATTCATCGATAAAATGTGAATCACCCTAAACTTTCACGTGAATACAGTGCAAATAGACCCTTAAATCTGTGCCAATCTGTTCCTAAATAGCTCAGTGTGATAAAAAAAATGAACTACATTCAGATATGAATATGGATTTGCAATGTCCCATTAGAAAGATACTCATAAGAACTATTTATATTTTAGTGATATCATCAGTGACCGGTATGTGATTCAATTTCAACCTAACCTAATGTTTCTTTGATTCTTGAGCCTTAAAAAATCAACAATGAAAATTTGTCTCCATTTTAGAAATCCTATGCGAAGACGAAGATGGTCCATACCAAGGAAAATATCTTGGAAAAATCAATTCCTATCATCATCAGGTATATTAATTCACCAATCTTAACAATGATATCAAACAAATTTACAATATAAAAAAAAAGATTTACAAAATCAAATACTTAAAACAGGTTTCATGCACCGCACATTGATATCACTTTCATACAAAACTTAACATAAAGAAAATATCAATTCATTGATATATATGAATTAATAATACAATTTTAAGCAATCATACAAACATTAAAATACATTTAAATCCAATATTTTCAAACATTTATATCCTGATTGCTTTAATTTATCCACTTTTATATGACATATGATGATGATACATTCGATCGATCAACAACTGTTATTTTTATGTCTACATTATTGCAATATTAACAAACAAAAATGAATCATAAGCCTGATTATAAATTCCAAGCATAAACGCTCCCAAGTGAGAATTTCCAATGTACGCCTTACCGTTATACATTGCTTAACAAACAGCTGTTATATAAAAAATCATTATTGTTTGAATTTAAATACAAATTCTTGCAGGTTGCCGGTGAAGTATATGCAGTAGATCAATACACACTACTAATCAAAGGTTTCAGTTATGATGGAAACGGTGCGGATACGTTCTTTTGGGCCGGCGCAGCCAACAGGCCGGGTCCACAAGGTTTCATAGTACCCGACGAATACGGAAAGTATGTCTATATCCAAATAAAATCCACATTAAATCGAACGATATTAATACACGGTTTTGTTTGCAGAACGAACGTCCTGGATCGATATTTAGACAAAGATTTCACGCTGACGCTGCCCGACAACAAGAAAATCACCGAAATCAAATGGTTCGCAATCTACGATCTTTCCAATCAGAACACATTCGGCGATGTCTATATACCGGACGAATTCGAACCTCCAGCACCACAAAAGCTGACCAATTTCAACGGACGCTCTCATAAGGTCGAATCAGACGTGGTCGTGATACTCGATTCCAAAACGATCAAGTACGCCGAATAATGCCGTTGAAAATAAGTATAAAAATCAAACGCATTCTGATAAATGTGCATTTATTTCAGAATACCAGATTTTAATTATGACGGCTTAGGCGCTGATACATATTTTTGGGTAGGCGTCGGTCCTCAGCCATCGACGAAAGGAAAAAAAACTCCCGATGAATATGGATAGTAAGAACATACATATATATTTCAATCCGTATGCATATTTAATCTATATTTAACAAATAATTATCATTTTAGTTTAGATAAACTTAGGGCATACAATATAGAAACGATCACTTTAGAACTTCCTGGCGATTTAACGATATTCAATATCGATTGGTTGAGTATATTCGACATGGAAACGAAGGAAAGCTTCGGATCCATTCTTATTCCCGACGGTCTTAATGTGCCACCATCGCTTATCAAAGTTCAACCGCGAAAAAATAGTCTACCCAATTGTGTGCAACTACACAAAGATCTACAAGTATCATGGGAAGTATTCGGACCACAGATCACAATAGAATTGACTGGACAGGTGCGTTATTTTTATATTTTTATACATAAATCAATCGATACGTAATAACAATTCTATAAAAATGCATTAATCGGAAGGTCACCGAGGATGAATATATGGCATTTGGAATATCCGGATCGTACACGGGAAGTCAAATGCTCGGATCGGACGTAACCGTCGCATATATTGATGGCTATCAAGGCTACGCCATAGATTATAATATAACGGCACTAGCACCGGTAATTAAAATTTAATACACACATTATACACGCACTAATTACATGATGTTCTAATTATTCATTTTAAAAATCAGTGTATACAAGTACTTGGACAATATAAAGGCGTATGCAGAGACGATTTAGTTGGCGGACAAAATAGCAACCAACTGCATACAGCTAGCAGAGAAAACGGGATCAACACAATAACATACAGACGCACATTAATATCCGGTAATAAAATTACATATTTAATCATATTTATAAATATACCGAATTGTATTAAACATTTTTTATTATTTCAGCTGATAACGGCGACAAAGAATACATGACAGAAGGAATATCGTACATTGTCTGGGCGATAGGTAGATTGGATAACAATAAAGAGCCGGGATTCCACGATTTTTATCCCAAGAATGACGTTAAAATTGAATTCGGCATTAAAGACCGTATTAGTACATGCTTTGATTTCACAAGGTATATTTATAATCACAGATAAATATTATTATATAGCGCATGTATTACGATGCTTTTTTTTCTCTTTGATCAGATCGGATACAAATTTGAGAGAACCGTGGGAAAAATCAGAAATATTCGATAGATCAGTAAGAACGTTCACTGCGACGGTCGGTCCATCAGGAGGAAAAAGGGGTTATCAAGGAATAACTGGCCAAACGTCGAATGGATTATCATGGTATATCAACGGGCTTTTAGCGCCTGAATTATGGTTACGAAGAGGGCTTACATACGCTATAAAGGTATACAAAAATAAATTTTTAAAATGATTTACGATAGAATTATATTTAATTTTGTTGATATAACCAACAGGTCTTTGGTGGAAATAATCCACATTCGGCGGAATCGTATCATCCTTTGATCATATCTGTCGATCCACACGGAGGTTTCGATCGTTTAAGTGACGCAGCCCAAAAACATATACGCGTCTTAGCAGGCG
Organism: Stenopsyche tienmushanensis; assembly: GCA_008973525.1. Taxonomy (NCBI): domain Eukaryota; kingdom Metazoa; phylum Arthropoda; class Insecta; order Trichoptera; family Stenopsychidae; genus Stenopsyche; species Stenopsyche tienmushanensis. The sequence continues at coordinate 531,788 of WACJ01000071.1, read as the reverse complement.
TTGAATTTACGAGACGGGGACGACCACGGCCTACAGCAGGTACTCATGCAATCTTTTTATATTTAATCTTATTTAGTTCAGGCAGATCAATCATTATTTTTTTATTTCATAAGCTGGCCCATTGTGCTTATCGAAGCATCAAAAAGGAAAGGATAGGAGATTAGACGACGACTTTCCAACGTTCCAAAAATTTAATCGTTCATTGCGATACACTTGTGAGCCGGGTGAGCCGGCAATCCTCGAGATAACGCCGAACACATCGTGGCCGGATATTGTGTATTACAATAGTTTCACTCATTCGAATATGGGATGGAAGATACACGTCGTCGACCAATATACAAAGAGTGCTTCGTCGATCCTGTATATAAATACTTTACTATTTTTCTGCAGTTTGTTTGTGATAAAAATACATTTACTTTAATGCATGTGATCTTATGATGTAAATTTTAGATAAATAATAAAAACTATGAAATACTTTTTAGCTATACTATTCTCATGTTTAAAACATCAAGATGATCTCAGATTTTTGACCCTAAATTATTCGTATTCTATCTAACGTTGTATATGTTTAATTATAAAAAATTTCATATTTTGTTATATATCTCATAGATTAAGAACATGGAAATATCTACCGTTTTTTGGCATATGGATTTTTTTTTAATGTTCTGGTATTCCGTTTGTCCAAGAACACCGTGTCAGAGGATTATATATTAAAAACGGTTTAAATTGTAGCTGACGGCGCACAGAGATTATTTCATTTAATCGAGTACTGTCAGTCACCAGTGACTGACACGGCACAATACATGTTAACCTAATTTACTAAGCATTGACTGATATTAAAAATTTCTACCATGTGTTCTAATATTATAGTGATTTATGGAAGTGGGCACATAAAAATAAAACTCTAAATCACATAAATTGAATATATACAGTATTTTAGTAAATTACGATTAACGTGAATGAATATTTTAGACATTCGAATATTTATACATTTTTCAATACATAAAATAATTACATAAAGAATATACTTTATTTTTAAGATAAACATATTTCTAACAGATTCAATAATTGACTTATACATATATATATATATATATATATATATATTATCATAAATAGCTTTCTAATCGAGAAAATTACACTAAAATTTTATAATTTAAGACGAAGCTTTGAAAATTCAATACATTTATAATTATTGCTAAATAGTTTGCAGATATTATAATCAATATTGAATACATGAATGCTTATTATTATTTATATGATGAATGAGAAAACTACACATCTCAAATTTATATTATTGCATAAGTCAATATTTATACTACTAAATAGAGATTAGTTGCCAAATAATAGATCATCGGCAGAGTACAAATTTGCTTAATGTAAATTTGGTATTATAATTTGGAAGAAACCATTGAAAAAACATCTAGATTAATAAACTAGGATCCAGTTTCAGTAATACAGAAAGCCAGTTATTATTACACGTCTAATATTACACATTTCTTTTTCTTACATATTGAACAGTAGATTATATTGTTTTCTGTAATAAAAATTAGATAATAGATATTTATGACAAGAAAACGGCTAATATACTAAGTTGTGCACTAAATAACGTTTACTACCCATATATATTTGAATTCTAATCGAGTAATGAATCATGTTATAGAAGTCTTTTTTACGATTTACATAAGCTTTGAAATACAAACTGAATAAAAAACATTGTCACAATTGTCACATATGTGACTAGTACCACTCAATATAACATCATGTGACAATTAATAATACAAGCATAAAGATTATTAAAAAAGAACAAGTTAAATATAGCAGTATTATAAAGAGCTGTTCATTTTTATTATCGTTTCATCGTATATTTACAATTTCTCAATTGAAAATATAACACTAAAGCATTGGGATCTTCAGACTTACTTGTAATATAAGGAAGACGGAGTATTCTAAATCCCAACGATAAAGCGACAATATAAAATAGAAAGATTTAAAACACAATCACTGGCATAACACGACTATTTACAATAAAACTACGATCATATTGAGGAAAAGAAATTTTAATAAAGATATTGAGCAACCATAGCTTACGTTAATTCTACGGTAAGTATCAGAATTGATATTTTAACACGCATAATGCGAGAGCATACTTTTATATTATTCTGGCAACAGGTCAAAAATTAAAGCAAATGTTTATATATTCATAATGAACAGATCTACTACGCGCCGGGAACACTTCAACTATTATACTGTCGATATTGATTACAATTAAGTATATTAAATAAAACAAGACATTACATTCTGTTCACTCAGCTATAATTAATAACAAAAATATTTGAGTCGTTATACGAGGATAGTCCCAAAAGTACCATGCGTTTGCTCACGATAAAACAAAAACAGCATCATTAGAAAGTTTCAATCGAGTGTTTGGCAATGTTTTACCACGTGTTTGGCATTCAGAAAGACTCACTACTTCACTACATTCAACCAGTATCCCATTCCCCCTTTACTAATTCTTTTCTGCAGATACGCATTGAGATTAAGCCCTGCCCAATCCAATATTTGGCTTACCGGCCAATCAACACCAAATCTGCATCAAAGTTGCCTTCTATTGATGAAGTATTATATTTATGTTTTAACACTACAGCTGTAAATACCGGCTTGAAAAATGGAGTTTGCATTCTTCTGGAGCAGAAAATGGATAAAGACATGCTTTTTCCAGCTTGTCGCCATCATATAATGGAAATTATGTTAGAAGCTGTAGTGAGTCAATCGCTCTGTCCGTCTAATGCTCCTGATATCCAATTGTTTAAAGGGTTTAAGAAGAACTAGGACAAAATTGATCAAGTGATTATAAAACATTAGTTTATGATACTACATCCTCAAAAATTATAGAAAATGTTGCTGCAGACAGAATTTCTTTTACTCTAAAGCAACTTCAGGGATATCAACCTCGAGATGACTATAAAGAGCTGCTGAATCTTCCCTTCATTTACTTGTGAGGAATTTCTGAAAAAGGAGTTTCATCTAGGATGCATGCTGATCTTCACCGTGCTAAATGGATGACTAAAGCTATGTTTTGCTTGAAGATTTTCCTATTTAAACATCGGTTTAAACTAATGAAAAAGGAAGAGAAAGTAGTGAAAGATATATTTTCACAGTCATAATATACACAAAATACTGATTTTAAGCCCCTATCGGATATTCAGCACCGAAAAATGACTTACAATAATTAAATGACCTTTCGTCCTTTGAAAGTATAAACCAAATCAAATAATGGCTAAAGTCACCATGAAAAATATACTGGACCATTTATGGTACTTGTCGGAAGATTTGATGTCATTTCCATTTTTTGACGACGAACTTTCAGTTCAAGATAAGGAAAATATTTTAGATGCACTTAGTATTGAAGATGTAGAAGATTGCATAAAAAGAAAAAGCATTGATATCGAACATATCACTGAAAAAGGCATAGAAGACTTTATGACTAGTAACTTTTTATGATTTTACCAGATACTGAGTATCTCATCACAGTTTTTGAATAAAAATATTCCATTCTATGCGGGTAGTAAATGATATTGCTGAGCGTGGTGTTGCCTTAATGAAAGAATATAATAAATTGATGACAATCGATTTTGTTGGTAAAAGATTATAGAAAGAAATATCCTAATGCAAAAAAATCAACACTTGTATCCTGAATATTTATGATTTTAATATTTAAAGAGTATCCTTATTTGTAATCCAAATGTTAATTTTACATGTAAATACTTTATATTAATAAGTACAAGGTAGTCATTAATAGTGTTTTTTAGTTTTTCAGGGTAGAAAATCAAATAAAATGTTGACCGATCAAATATTCAAATAAACTTCCAAAATTATTTGAAATATAAATTTTCAACAAAGTATAAAATAATAAAAACGAGTATAAATGAGTTTTTAAAATGACTAGAAAATTTAAACACACTCGGAAACTAACGATTTCTCACTCGATTTTCGACTGTGGTTAATTATTCTAAAAAAGAAAAAATAATATTAACACTTACCAGTTCATGACTAAATTTGATACTCATAAACGAATGCGAACAACCACCAGAGGTTTCATTAGCACGCGTAAACTTAAACACGAACTGTAAAGCGTTATGTGCAAAATCACTCAAGAAAACATATCTAACAAATAAAAATGAAAAATAACAACAAACGATGGAATGTCTTAATATAAAGTGCGCGTTTATATTAAACTTTGCAACAAAAAAAGATACAGCAGCGAGAAAAACATGATACAAACTGAAAAAAAATCTAACCGTCCAAGAAAACAGGACGTTGTGTCTATTTTTAAAACAAAATCTCAAACACAATAGTAATAAGAGATACTTAAGCGATAAAACTAAGTATTATCAAATCCATTATTCGATTTAATTATCGTTCATGAAATTTTACAAAATCAACGAGTGTCAATGGTATTCTGCCACTGTCGTAGGGAATCCTATGCTCTATCACTTTATGAGCGGCTAAACATTTTAATGTTATATACTTCATTAAATGTATTACAGGAGTCGGAGAATTTTTTGAAATCAAGAAAGCAGGAGAGTCTCCGAATTTGTTCGGCTGGTCTACGTGTGCACCGTATGAAAGAAGCAAGTGTGTAAGCTGGAAAAATTCAAAACAATTTATAACACATATACAGTAAAATTAGTGTGCGTATTTTTTCGACGTATACAAACCTTGTTAGAGTAATTATACGGTAAACAAGCCACGTGCAATGGAGTAGATTTTGATTCGTTTTTAGAATTTACATTTGAACCGCAGTCCAACAGCAATTTGACAACTTTATAATGAGGAAATATCGCCTGTAAAAATATCATAACATAAATAAACTGCTCATACCAATTAAACAGAAGTAACAGAGTACAGTCAACCCTGCTATAAAGCGCATTTCTATACCGTATTTTTAATTATCTTTTGTGGCAGTCTTTCCCTATAACGCTTCATTATGTTTTGTCTCTTGACTTCACTAATCGTTTTTGGTGATTACATTCCAGAGATAACACAGTATTTCAGTAGATAATCAAATTATTTGAGTATTTAAAAGAAAAAAGACATCATTATAAGGAAACATTTATCACTAGTAATGGGTAGTGTGCTTATAAACAAACTTAACATGTTCAAGGTCATTTAAAACACAAAAATGCCCATATCAATTGAAAAAACTTAATTTCGTATGGGCGCCTAACTTTCTATTGTGTTTTTTTCTATACCGCGGTCCCTATCTCGACGTTATAGGAGAGTTAACTGTACATAATATCAAGATAATACTGAAATAAATAAATTATCCAGTGCTATAATACTTTATGTAATTTGGGATACTAACTCTTACTTCTAAATCTTCTTGGTAATAATTACTTTTCAGAACATTTAGGCTTGACACAGATAAATGTAATAAAGTATCACCTTTACTTGCACTTCTTATATTTAATTCAACTAATTTAGTTACAAGATCTGAAACCTTAAAATACATTTGATTAAAAAATATTAAACCGTAAATCGTCTCATTTCATTTATTTTTAAAAAAATCATTGTCATACCTGATTTTCTTCTTCTGGTGTGCTAGCCGTATCTATTAATAAATATATCAAATGTGTGATACATTTCAGCGTTCTATCAAACATTTCAGATTGCTTTTTATAAAACGGCCGAATATTTAAGATAGCCCGTGTGTCTATAAATAAATTCAAGTTAATCAGATCATTATCTTCATTAATTAATCTAAAAATATATCTTAAAATATTCATACCATTCATATTGTCTGTTAACAAATTGAACACCTGTACAACGTCACAGAATTTCGGCACGTATTTCATGAACGCAAATTCATTCGTAAAAAAATTTGGTCTTCCTATATTTAAGTCGATCATGATCTTAACGAGAGCTTGCGCAGAATAACATGTATCTGTAAAAAAAATGAGATGTGAAATGATTAGTATTTTCATCAAAATAACGGATGAATATTTAAGAAATTATAATTACCGGCATATAGAATAGTATCTTTTTCGATCCTTATCTGCAAAGCCCATATCCATAAATCAATACATCTTTGATATCTCAGTGCGTCGGCATAAGAAGCACCCCTAATTTTATATTCAACACGGTTTTAATAAAACAAAAATGTCATTTAAACATTAACTATTGGGTGTGTGAATAAGTTCTCACCGTTTTTTGTAAAAATAAATCCTTCATTATAAAAAAGTAATAAAAAAGCAAGTCAATTAAAGTATTGCCCATCGCAGATGACACGTCTTCTGATGCATCATCATTGTTATACTGCAAAATCACCTCGTCTTTGGGCATATTGTGGCCACTTTTCTTTCAATACTTGGCTTAAATGCATCTATTGCTTTCGTTAGAGATCTCCTGTAATGGTTTGGTTGGGTTGGAACAGTTCATAATACACTACGCCCAGCTGATCCCACCAAATACAGAGCATGAGCTTGGAACCTTGGATATTCCACTTTGGCATTGATGCTACTGCTTGACCAGGGTTGGAGTGTTGTAGAGACGATAATGCTTGGAATTACCGGTATTACACGATACAATGTAGAAAACAAGATAAACACCAAAGATCCTTCCTTTTGTATCATTCCCAATGCTGTCAGATGTCACCGAGGATAATGATAAATAATACCATAATACGCTTCCGATCCTCGGTATCACACTGAGCGAGAGGGAGACAGAGCACATCAAGAATCTGACTTTGAAGGCCAATTCTGTCTTTGCCAAAATCACTCACGTCTCAGAATCGAACTGGGCAATCTGGGGCAAGGCCATAAGCATAATATATGATGCCCTGTTCGTTAGCATCGCTTGTTACGCTGCGGGAGCCTGGGCTCACAGGCTGGATTATTCCAGCCCGAACCAGCACCATGGCATAAACTTAACACAACGGCGGATGCTCTGTGCTGAACAGAGGTGCTCTCATTATTATAACAAAGGCCTATAGAACTATCTCGACTGCGGCCTTGCCTATTCTGGTTGGTCTTCTGCTGCTAGACTTGTAGCTACAGCTGGGTGCAGCTCCCTATGGGTTCGCAAACCGATTACAATTTTTTATTGGCAACAATTATATTGACACATCCCTTCTGGAAGACCTCGAACCTTGTTCAGAATCCAATGTGACAATACTAAAAAGAAGGATAATTATTGTTCTATATTGACAACTATCTGGCATCTGGACTTAATAATAAACGTCTAATTTCCGGATTAAACTAGCTCCTTCTCGAACTGGCAACGAATTGTCCAAGCCCCCTTATTCCCTGCAAATACTGCAGCAGCCACGGTAGAGCAAGAGAACATTCCCAGCATTCAACACCCCTTAATTCGTTGACTTTTACGCCTGGTGCGTACTTTTTGGATTATAAGCGTGTGTCTGCGATGACTGGTGTAAACTGGTCACAATGCGAGCATGTGGAAACTGCTGTTCAATCAACTCCAAATGACTTTACAAGATCAGATTGCGTTTGATTTTCACCAAGTAATGTATCCAATTCTTTATCTTCAAACTTTGGATGCACCACTGCATTCTCATCTCTGCATATTCTTTCCGCCAGTGCATGATCACCATAGGTCTCCATAAAAATTCTATGTGCTTCAGCTGCAGATTTCTTTTGAATAAAGTAGTGCGGTAAATTTCCCCGCAAATACATGTTACATGGTACAAAATTCGACACGTTTCATTCTAAGAAAAAAATGTTGTTTACACATTACCAGAATAATACGCACTGATTTTAAAGCAAGATTCTAGTATTTCAATATTGAAACGGCAGAAACTTATTCACACACCCAATATAATATATCCTACCTGTACATTAACCTAAACACAGTATCTTTATGTGAAACACCAAGAACTCTTTCACAGATCAACAATGATTGTATTCGCATAGCATCCAAATCTGTCGATATGGCATCCAAATCAGCTTCTGTTGTAAATTCAACGGCATTTCTATAAGCCGGTCTCGGTGGAAGCACAGGTTTTTTAGCTATAGAATAACAAATTATTTAAAATAAACTAGTAAATAAAATGTATAACTAGAAATTAATCATTATTTATAACAAACCTATATAAACAAGTCCTTTGTGTCGAATAGTATTAGCTACCCTCCAGTTTTCTATAGTGAATACTGAATCGTTGAAGTCATCCAACATAGTCGAACCTTAATTGTAAAATTACAAATAACTTAAAAGAACAAATTAAGGAACTTTAAAGTAAATGTATAAAACTCATAGTATGCATACCCAGCAATTCATGGGCATCTGCTAAACGTTCATAGCTATACCTAACACGCTGCACTAAAAGGGAAAATATTTGCGTAGCTCCTTTAAGACATGCAGTTTGCAATGCATCATCACCAGATCTCGATACAGCATATGGATCAGCACCATGATCTAATAACAACTTAGTTGTCTCTTTTCTAAATAAAATTTAAAAAAAAGATTAGAACACAGTGCTAAAAAACACAAATCCCTGCATAAAACATTATCAAAAACTATTTACATACATAAGTATAACCAATCTATAAATTAAACATCAAGCAATAAACATAAATACATTACCTATGCTCTTGGATAGCATAATGCAAAGCAGTTTTGTTTTGAATATCAGTCGCATTTACATCCGCACCATGCTCCAATAAATATTTACAGAGTACCACCGATTGTACAGAGTTAATAAGGCATGTGCCTCCGTTGAAATTAGGTTTTCTAATATCAGCCCCATTTTCCACAAGATAACTCACTAAAATACGAATAATAAGAATGTTAACATAATGCAAGCATGATATAAATACCCAGAAACAAGAACACAATATACCTATCTCAAGATGTGTCATAAAACAAGCACTTCGAACGGGTGTGGATCCCGAATCGGATTCAGCATTAACATTTGCACCATTTCTTACTAGACATTTAATTACACCCAACCTGCCCGATACTGCTGCGCACCACAACGGTGTAACTAAATGAACAGATCTGTAAAATGGAGGATTAATCAATTATTTATGCATTAAAAGCATCAGTATTAATGGATAATTCATACCTATCATCAGTAACTTCATAAAGTCCTCTTTGTTCAACATCCACCCCGCAAACCACGATCAAATATTCAACAATTTCTACATTGCCTCGTTTGCATGAGATGAATAGTGGGGTGCATCGATCTTTTTCTCGAGATGCAATTTCTCTACGCACAGGCAATGGGAGTCTGTAAGTTTAAAATTTTCTCTTAATACAGAAACAATGTTGAAATCTCGTCATGTGAATTTTGCATTTCTGATCTTCGAAAGCACGCATTGTATACATTAGAATAAACATCAAAGCTATGTATTAAACATAAAATGACATACATAATACATTTTGCTCTGTGTTTGAATGAATTTTATATAACGATGCTATAAATAACTTCATCTAATATAATGCAGTCATAGTCTGCTTTTGCCGATATAAATTTAAATATTAGACAATTCAAATCATTCACAAATTACATTCAATAAGATAAGTGCATTAAGATTAACATAAAACTAAGAGCATTATATATAGAGATTGTGTTGAGACGCCCCAGGACTTTTTTGCTGTATCGAGTTCAGGGACTTTTAACGAAAAATCCCCGTGACTCAAGACTTTATGATTTAAAATTTGCCTAATATATTGTACATTGTAATTATGAAAACACATTTTCATGCCCCCGAAATGTCCGATTTGTATTGAATGAAAACAGGTTACAAGGCATAAAAAATATTCCAGAATTCCATCAAAAAAATTCCAAGAACAATGAAACAAATGCTTGCTCTAAGACCGTTGAAGGTTCGATCTCGCTCCGGTCTCGGTCCGATCAAATATTCTTATACAAGAAACAATCAGAGTATTCACACTATTGGATCGTTCAATTTATTAATACCTTTCCCTACCTCATATTATGAAGAATCAGGTTTTAGTGCTGTTAATCATATTATGACCAAATAGAGAAATCATCTGAATATTTCCAAAAGCCAGACCTTTATACGTTCTTTATGAAAACTGAACCAGATATGAAATATTTAGTTTTGAGGCATCAGTCTCAAGGATCTCATTAATGATAATTAAATTTTAACTTTTACATATTTTTATTAAATACATATTATATAATAAAAATTATTAATACTTTACTGTTATGTTAAATTATGTTACTGTGAAACTGGTGGGTAGTTAAAAATAGAGAGTAGGAATAAAGCTGTAAATTATGTATTTTTAATTGTCATAATTGTGTATTTTCAATCAAAAAACTTAATTTCATCAGGCAGTTTGGTCTCCATACTCCTCGAGGGCAATATATATCACAAGGACAAATAAAATTCCACACTGAATTGGTTAATAAAAAAAATATGTACTTGTGTAAAATAATACTGTGTGAAATTTAAAAATATAAAAACAATTTCTCAAGGTTAAAACCATTTTGATTATTTATATGGTACACAAATAACCAAGCCAGTTACCATATTTAACGGACAAAGGCACAAAGCATTGACATTTATGGTAACTTGATGATTACAATATTGACCATGAAAATATTTGAGAGTGTGCTTCCCTTTTATCTAAACATAAATACAATTTAAAACTCAAATCAAGTAATAACAATTAATAAACAATTAATAATTCTAATATAAATCATTTTTAATGCTCAACTATAAACAAAATACCATATATTACTGATGTTCCTTTCACCATTAATACGGTGGTTGTGCAACAGTAATTAAAAATTGTGAAGGCTGTTGGATTACATCAGTAATTATACAATTAAGTAAAAGTGATATGAATTTCAAACACATCTATTAGTGATTAAACTTGATGTAAATTAAGAGAAAACTCACAGTACTTCAAGGTAATAATCGGTATTATTTATTTACTTGAAAATAATTATGTTATGGCTTATATCAAAATATGGGAAAGATCATCTCGCTTAACAGGTTTAAACAACTTGAGAGAAATTATTAAGAAAGTTTAAGTTGCTCTGTTAGAGAGTATAATTCTAGAAAATCTGCAATGAACGATATAAGCATGCTTAAAATGCATTATTGTATGCAACAACAAAAAGTAGGTACATATTATGTTGTGGAAGTATTTAGAGATATTTAGTCACCCTCTAAGGTTTCCAATAAAAATTATTACATATTGTAAGTGAAATCGTCAATCGGTAAAATTGCCTATAAAATAATCCAATATTTTTACTTCTATCAACAGAGCAATATTTCCTCGACTGCAGATATTTTAACACGCGGATCAACCATCAGAAATCAATATAATAGACATTTAAATTTATTTTACATAAAAATACTGTATTACATGAGAACAAAGGATTTCTAGTGCATTCTCATTTCAGTACAAAATTAATTTATAAATCGTTCAATCGCTAAGTTCATTCAGGATTTAGATCATATTTTTAATAAAATTATTGATAATTACTAATTGATGAATATTATGTTTATATACTATATTTTATATGAAAAACTACTCAATATTAAATAAATATTGAATATGATATATCGTTTATTTATAAGGATTTTCAATTGATTTTTTTGTTATTCAGCTAGATATACGATGAATATTAGACAAACAAACTGATCTAATTATAAAATGATAAATCATATTTAGTATGTATGACCTTATTATAAATAAACTATTTAAATGCCAACAGTTCGTTGAATAGATAATCAACTATGCGAAACCATTGTGCGATTAGCTGACATTCCAACGAATAAGCAGATAAAAGGATTCCTAGAAGGATATTTTACTGACTTTTCCAGAGATGTCCTCAGCTTGGCACTTAATCTGGCACCAGGAGCGGAGTGTCTGCATTCTGTCATCAGCTCCGTAAAAAGAGCCTTCTTTCAGCCTGCCAGAATCACCACCGCCTGATTCAGGCGACCCCATGGCCAGTTTATTCACACTGCTTTGCTGATGTACTATTAAACGTCAAACAACAATGCAGTGCTGCCAACATCTCAATTATAAACAGATGTTGCCAGTCAAAAAATATTTCGATATGTTTTATAGCGTCGAAATTGAATTTTAAAAAAATACATTTTAAATTGAGGAATTTAAAATATTTACACGCTCTAAATAGTATATATAAAATATGGATATTAATATTTTGTGCGTATTTTATCTGCAATATTTATTTTTATGAGCACTCATCTACGTTTTAAATTATTTATTGCGTGCTCATGCATTTATATCAATTGCGTGTTTTGGTATAATTCAATAAAACATTGTATCGATTTTTTTTTAATTGCACTTGATGTATTAGATCCAAATCGAAATGATCATGTGATGTTTATTTATAAAGTGGATATCAAATTACGCCCTTGAACAATATGAACATTTCTAATGTAATATGCTCACGGTATAAATACATATTCAGACAAAAACGACGACGAAATATTCAATTTGTAATTATGATTTAAATGTCATATGATTAAAATTTGGAGCGGATTAAAAACATTATTTCAGATTTGTGTTATAAATGTATTTTATTAAAATATTTTATTCATTTGTCGAAAAAAAATACATTTTTTGCTTAAAAAAATAACCACCTTCCAATTGGTTTTATCATGTTTATAATGTAATTTGATGAATTAATCGAATGATAAATCTGTGCCCTTTAGGCGTTCATCAGCCCATTCGTCGAATCTTATAGCCATCTTTTCAGACATGTGATTTTTCCAATCGCCAATTTCGCCCTTTCTTATAAATCTCAGATCGGTGTGCTCTAAATAATCTTTGCCCTTGGATCTTTCGATCAAGGGCTCTAGATTTACAGCTTTGTTATTTTTTATTTTGTCAAAGGACAAATGGTCGCACAATGCCTCCATTTGTTTATCATCCAGGGTTTTCCCGAGAAAAGCTGCAGTTTTGCCAATAACACCGGGCAAATCATTTTTCATGTCTTCATATTTTAAAAACAGTACATTTGGATCGTGTCTTTTTGCCCAAAAGCCTATAAAAGAATAAATTTGTTATAATATTTATTAATGGAATGCAAAAAATATTGAAATTTGCCTTACTCAATATGTGCTCCCAGATGTTTCCATATATGCCTCTGCCTTGCAAAGACAATTCACAAAATTCCTCTAGAGTTCCATTAAGATTATGAACTAACACACAATAATGATAAAATGATACGACAATGTCTTTTGGATTTCGAGCAGTATAAATGACCTGTAATTATATCATATTTTGAATAAAGGGGAGAAGGATTTAATTTTGTTTGTATGAATAAATGTAAATACTTTAGCTTTTACGGAGTTGTCATCTTTGTTTAAATCTTTTGGAAGCAATCCCCAAGGTAAATGACTTCTTACGTATCTTGGTTCTACCAAATTCTTGACGAGATCAACTGAAGTACCACTGACGGATTCTTTATGCCATTCTAAATGATGTTCTTGAATTAAAGCCGTAAGTTCAACTAAAGGACATCGAATCTAAAATATAATTTTATTTTCAATAAATATAAAATGTGCACACTTAAAAAATATAATTTAATTACGTTGGCAACATTAATTGCTTCATGAGTTTGCGAACACGTCAAAAATGGCGTTTTTTAACGATTTCCCTTTTCCCCCCAAGAACACAATAGAGTTTTTAATTCGACAAATTTAAAATATAATTTGAATCTTATGAATAAATCCGCATTAAAATCAATATTTGAAAATTGATACAAATAAAAAAATGCAGCAAATAAAAAAAAAATAAAGTTTTTTACTTGTTGAACAGCTTTGGCTCTTTCAAAATCTAGATCATTACCAATCAGCCACACCATTTCTTGAGCCCAAGTCGATCCTGAAATCACACATTTTAGATTGTAGTTCGATTCGATTTCAAAATATTAGGTTATTGTTCAATTTTATACCAGTTCTTGGATAAGAACAAAGCCAGACGTCGCTCTCGTGTATCGGAAGATTGAAGATGTCGTCTCCCATCTGACGATAAATGATGGGCAGTATTACTTTACCAGGATTGACTTCAATCATGCTGTTTTCCTTATTGAAGAACCTATCAAACATTTTCTTCTCCTCGCCAATGAGATCACTATAACTAAGTGCTGTTGGTGGCTTCATTTTTTCTCAAACGATCGAAAAACAACTATCAAAAATTTATGAAATCACTTTTGAGCCTTCTGCAGATCTTCCACGAACGACCTCGTCGAACTGAAACCTTGCCACAAATGTTAAGAATTAAATTGCCGGAGAGAGAAATTGGCTTTCACGGATTTTTTCGAGATACATTCGCTCGCAGAACAGGAAATCAGCTGCACGTCCACTTTCATTTATTAGATATCGCACTTTCGATGTGCATTGATGCAGCTCGAGCACTTCATGTCGACTGCAAGTAGTTGTTTATGATATTATTCTCTCATATGTTATATATAATATAAACGCATATTATGGTCTATAAATCGACCTATAATTTCAACATGCAAATAAATATATCAGATTTATGCAATGCAAACACAAACAAAAAATGTACTTGAGATTAATCTGTCTTGCAAATTCTGAATGCACGATCTTCTAATGAGTATTCCCGCATATGCTGCGGGCGGAATCGAGCAAGCAAAACACAAGGTCACAGTCTAAGGTCGGCAAAAACATTGTGGATAGCCAAGGTGAGTTAATTTTCAGTTGAGTCACTTTTAAGTCTCAATTCTGTTATGAGTCAGTTCTGAGCGAGTCTTCAAAGTCTTAGGGTCCGACCGATCATCTTGGCCGCGGGAAGACTTTATATAAAATTAAGCGTAACATGGGCTCTCCGTCTTCGTGGCATTATTTGGGCGTTTGGGTGTATCAATTCATATGGGTTCTACTCCCTTCCAACGCCTTCATCAATACTATTTTCTTTCGTCTTTATGATTTATCAAGCATCCGATATTTTATTATCTGGTGTTATTCGAGTTCATCTTTTTAAAGATTATTCAAATGATATGAGCATGCAACGTTCTTCTTAGTTATTGATAACGATATCGGTTTGTTTTTCAATTCAACGTATCATTTTTGGTGACTATTTTCCGAAAATCTACCAACTGCCCAAGATAAACTACAAATAAATACATAAATAGACAGAATTACCAAGTTGATTCATCGCATCTTGATGGCAAATCTCAATTAGGCTGATAAGTATACATTGCAAATCATTGATTTTTTATGGACTTCCGTAACCGGTTTAACAGTTATGCATGCTTGTATATAATCCCGGATATATAGCCGTGAAAGTTACTAAATGCAACATTAGCACGAATAAAGCGATGAACGAATTGATGAAAATTAGTGAAAATCAAAACGTGGTTCGTGTAGTAATAAAAAAAATGTTTGGATGAACCGAATATACACATTTATTAAATATACTACAATTGATCTATATGATATAATTTAAATCACGAACCATAAATTATTTCACTTTATTGCTCGTTTAAATAAATACATTTGAGTGAGTTGTTGTTTACATAGCTAAAGCTATGAAACGCACAGTTTTGTGCGCACGGTATTCATAGGGTCAATTTAAAAAGATATACACATAATAAAACGTACATGTTCGAACGAATTTTATTTGGCAACAAGCAACATGCAAAATTTAAACAGGGAATGGTTCAAAATCAGTCCCTCTAATGGCTTCTTCAGACCATTTGTCTATTTCAGCAATTTGTTCGGGACTCATTTGCGCCTTAAAACTGCCAACTTTTCCGGACCTCATAAAATTTCCAGCGGCACTTGTTTTACCCGACGCTCTGTTTGCAAATAAAAGATCTTCATAATTGACAGCTGGATTATTTTTCATGGAATCGAAACTCAAATGGGTGGCTAGCTTCTTTATTTCTTCCTCATTGTAACTTTTGCCAAGGAATGCAGCGACTTTTTTAATAACCTTTGGCAAATCGGCCTTCATGTCTTCGAATCGCACAAATAATATATTTTCATTGTGTCTTCTCTCCCAGAAGTCCAATATGTGTTCCCAGAATGGAGTATAGCTTGCTGAAATAAAAATATAATGCATTTGATAAAATCTAGCGTATGCATATGGCATTCATATAATGCGTATACTAACATGTGTTGTTGATAAAACTTTTGAAAAAAACATCAAAACTTCCTTTATACCCCTCCATTACAACGGCGTGATGATAATATGATACCAGACAATCCTTAGGATTCCTGCATGTATATATAATCTGAAAATTACAAAATGGTTATCAGATAGTTATCAAAACGAAATTAAAATAATGACATTGATAATCGCTTTACTTTTGGTGATTTTGTTCCTTTTTGAATTTGTTCCGGTAATAGCTGCCAAGGAAGATGACACTTAATGAACCTAGGCGATGGCAAATTGGTTGCACATTCCAAAGAATTTAAAATATTGGGACCCATCCATTTTGTGGTCTCATTATTGGCAAATAATCCTTGAAATCTGTAAATATAACGCATGTTAAAAAATAAAATATAATTATTCACTGTATGACATGGATTTAAAGGGTTATATGGGTTTCAAAGTGTAAAAAAGCATTTATTTTCTAACTTTTTTTAATATAAACTAACTTAACGTCCCCCTTCCCCCCCACTCCGAAAATCCAATTTGTTTTTTAAAGTTAACTAATATTATAAACATATTACTATTAACAAACATATTAAATACTATTATAATGTATGGTTTAAAATCATATACAAAGATAGTCCCAAAAGTACCCGACCTAACGTATATAAGGTGGTAATTGTTGTAAAAAAAAATATATGATAAAAAGTGTCTAGACGCTACGTTGCTTTCGTGATCGTATAGAAAATGCCGCAAAGAGCCCTAAAAAAGGACGGAATGATCATACAGTTTGTGTGCTCAATCGGTCCGCTTTTCGGACCACTGATATGACGAATGAGCGGCTCGCGATCGGATGCCATACCTGAAAATAACGATAATAAAGAAAAGAACTTTGCCACGCCCTTGTTACGGTCCTGCGCCAAATAAACACTAGAAGATACACAATTAATGCATTAAATAATAATACTCACTCCATAAATGGAAATCTACGAAGCAATGGTACTTTTGCTCCTTCATAATCTAAATTATTTCCAATGAGCCATGTCATTTCTTGTGACCAAGTCGTTCCTAAAAATATTGTATTGCAAAATTACTATCTGAATAAATTCTGTTATGAAATAGAATATCTATTAATTTTTTTCACGAATGTGAATTTGATTTCGAACCATTTATTATAAGAGTCCAGGGTCTTTTCATGTTTTTTCATGATTTAACATAATTATATCTTAGTGCATTACGACTATTTTCCGAAAACAGAACAATCTTTCTAAATGCAAACTAGTTTGCTTACCAGTTTTTGGAAACGTAACGACGAAAGTATCATCATCTCTGACCTCAAAATCTAACACTTTTCTATAGATATTTTCAAAATGCGATGGCAAACACACTCTTTTTTCACCAAAATAACAATAGCCATGTCTAGCTGAATTAGTATAGTTATTCAATAGCTCTTTCTCTGTTTCATTTTCTGTATTTTCTTCAATTTTTTCGATCAGTAATGACATGATATATTTTGAATTATAAAAAATGTATTCAAAAGCACTAAAAAGTATGTTCTATGTGTCAACGTTTTGAAATTAGATCTACAACTGATACATTTGTTCAATTTTTTATGACACTGGCGATAAGTTTTAGTTTTGCTGATAACAAAATTAATTGCTTTTGTTGATTTTTTAATCAAATCTTGATATAATAATTAATTCCTGGACTCGGTTTCAGATTCAAATCCATATTATTATAACTATATTATAATGTAATTATATGTCAATGATAAATCGCCATATAAATATATGACATCACTAAAATCTTCTATGGATTTCGCTTATAACGACTAAATACCCTATCTATTGAATTAAATTTGAAGGAGGCAGATAATATTAAAGAAGAGTTTTTTTTATAGAATTACAGTAGATTCGCGATAATCCGAGAAACGTTTTCCTATACGGTGTCGGATTGTCAAATTTGTCGGACTATAAAGTACTGGCTCTGACCCCTTGTAGTCCGGATAGTTTGAACGGGAACAACTTTGCTTTCATAGCCAATTTTAGCCAAGAAATAGATGTATGGCTGTTTCTTTCCCAACGAAACTACATATACAAGGCTCTCTCCACTTCTAGATATTTAGCTTTCTTGAAAATTTGTCTCTTGCCTGGCCCACGGTCAATGGTGGAGACGAACTTTTGAATGTTCTCATGGTTCTTTTTTGTATCATAAATTGCGGATCGTCCTACGATTTATCATATTTACAGTCCAGAATCACACTTTTGCATTCATTTGAATCACACATTGACAAAGCTTTACTGTATATATGTTCTATACTTGTATTAAAATGTCGGACTACAGGGGGCCCCGGTTTGGACTGGGGCCGGACTACTGCACGTCTGCTGTATTGCCATAGCAAGACTATCAGTAATGGAAATAATTATAATTTAAAGAAGTACTTTGACATTATTAACCAGGTCCTCGAACCGGAACGAAATCGAAAACCGTTATTTTCCCGGAACAAAAATCGTAATCGAACCGATATAAATCTTAGGAACGTAACATAAGCCAAAACTGAAATGAAAAAAATAACGATTCAAAGTCCTGTTATTAACAGACTTATATTTTGTTTTGATTCATTATTCTATAATTTTATCAAACAATTTGATATAATGAAATCAATCATTGTGTTAATCAGTTACGTGAAGGAAAAAATGATAAAAAACACATTTACCAACAACAATTAAAGTCGTATTGGATAAAAATTGTTACTAACACCGGTATTGAACATATCAAAAATGAACTTGAAATATTAGGGTGTCCCATAAGTTTCTTTCGTTTTCATATTAAGAAAAAAATAAACAATAATTTGTATTACATCAAAATATATTGAATAATATATGATCCATTCTTTTCTATTACCTTTCTCCATCTCTCCGGAAGCCTCATAATGCCTTCTTGCCAAAATTTCCCAGGTGTGTTGGCAAAATATTGATCAAGGTACGTTTTTATATCATTTTTAGAATTAAAATATTTACCACGTAAAGAATTTTTCACGTAAAGGATGTAGGCCAGATTTAGCTATAGTTAAAGCTTCTGTACCCTTGGTCCAAGACCGTTTACTTTGGATATTCTCATAGAGTGTCCAAATTTCATCTCCAGTAACAAGTCTCTTCAAAAAAAGTTGGCTATTATGTCGTTGGAGAAGAAGATCGCATGTTGAAAAACGCTGAAGTTTATTTAAGTCAGTCAGTTCATGAGGAATTTTACAATCGGTCAAAAATATAATTGTATTCATTTTATTATGGACTTATGCCGACTGGGAAGGGCCCAATTTTATATAATACGATAGCAAAGAAAAGAGAGATTAGATAACTTAGCATATATTATAAAACCGGCCATATATAATAAGTGTTTATTCATAAAAAGTAAAACGGTCAAGTAAAATAAAAACCACATTCAACTCTCAACCGGGTCGGTATACTGCATTTTGCGCCCCAAGCCCAGTTGCGTCCCCCTTGTTATGGTATTGTAAGGAAGCAATTCAAACTTTAACTCATTAATTCTGACCACCGCGCCAATTCTCATAAAACAATTAAAATATTAGAAATTGGATGAAATCATATTTTATTAGATGTTAAATAATGTATAAATACATTTTAAATAGGGAATGGTTCAAAATCTGTTCCCTCAATATTATCTTTTGACCATTTGTCCATCTGAGCTATTTGTGCAGGACTCATTTGTATCTTAAAACTGCCAACCTTTCCAGACCTCATAAATCTTCCATCGGCCTTTATATTTCCTGATGATTTGCCAGCATCAACAATATCTTGATAGTTAACAGCCGGATTATTTTTCATAGAGTCGAAACTCAAATGGATTGCAAGCTCATTGATCTCTTCTTTGGTGTAACTTTTACCGAGAAAAACAGCGACCTTTCTTATGACGCTTTTCAAATCTGTCTTCATGTCCTCATACCGTAAGAATAATATATTTTCATTGTGTCTTCTCTCCCAGAAGTCCAATATGTGTCCCCAAAATGGAGCATAATTCACTGGAATTTTTAATGAATAATTAACAGTATATTAATATCTTTATATATATAGATATGTGAAATAATATGCAAACTAACAGGCATCGTTGATGAATAATTTGAAAAAATCATCAAAATTCCCTTTGTATCCTTCTATTACGGTCGCATGATTATAATATGATGCCACACAATCTTTAGGATTTCTACATATATAAATTAGCTGAAAATTGTAAATTATTCGATTATATTTTGTCGATGAATTTTAAAATAAAACTAAAATAGTTGTCATATAAATATTTCACCTTCGGTGTTTTTGTTCCTTTTTGAATTTTTTCAGGTAGTAACTGCCAAGGTAAATGGCTTTTAATAAACCTAGGTGATGATATGTTAGATGTTCTTTTCAAAGAGTTACTCACACCATGACCCATCCATTCTGAGCTCTGGTTATGAGCAAACAATCCTTGAACTCTGTAAATATGTATTTAATAAACATATTATTTAGTCTATATAATAAAACTTAACATCCTGGATATATACGTCAGCACTATGACAATAATAATCTAAGAATTTATCCCCTAAGTCAATGGAGGATTATAAAGTACTTGATTCATTATGTCGATAGATAATACTCACTCGATAAAAGGAAATCTATCCTTTAAAGGTACTTTTGCTCCTTCATAATCTAAATTATATCCAATAAGCCATACCATTTCTTGAGACCATGTCGTCCCTAAAATTACATTATGTTATCAAATATCATGATTTTGTTAAAAATCTATAAAAGTATAATAGTAAGAATGTCCAGACTGTGGACTCACCAGTTTTTGGAAATGATACAATAAAAGTATCATCATCTTTGACCTCAAAATCTAGCACTTTTTGATAGACCTCTTCATAATGCGATGGTAAACAGACTCGTTTTTCTCCATAATAACAGTAACCATGCCTAAAATCATGAGTAAAATCGCGCAATAACACTCTCTCTGCTTCTTTTTCCGAGTTTTCTTGCACTTTTTCGATCAGTAATGACATAATTGTCTTATAAATATATTTAAAAAATGATGACCAAATCACTAGAAGTTTTTAACACACCATGAAAAACATTTGATACTGTCATATTTATATCAATAGCTAGCGATAAGAGTCATTTGATGACGTCAGTTAATAACACATTTCGTGCGAATTTTTTAAATTGTTGCAATCAGGAATTATTTATAGATTCTTACCTAGTCAAGGGCAATGCGATAATTAATCCTTTCAATGCACATGCACATATTCAAGCATAACAATACAATTTATTCATGCGCAAAGTAGCTTGATTTTACGAAAAAGTAAAAAATGAGGTCTAATAATTTGTTTTGAAGAAAAATCTCTATTCTCAAGTTCCAAAACTAAATTCAAATTTCAAAATTTTGTAAAATTGTAGTTCATTTTGAAATTTAACTTGCTTCATATCGAAAAAAGAAATTATATATATAAATTATTAAATTATACAAAATCGATGTATTGCGTCTAAAATTTTACTTAAATGAAATTAACATGTTTTACCAAAACCCTACAATATAAATGTCATTGTAATCATTTGAAAGTAATCACAAGATAAAATTTTGATCCACTCTAAAAATATGATTGAACGAAGAAAGCGATAAGTGGAAAAATACGATCTTATAAAATGATAATAAAAACGTTAATTTCATTTTGGTTTTATGGCTACATGGCCAGCTTCATTGGTAGCTATTGAAATTATCTAAAGTGCCTTTGTGTCTTTCTATGACAACCAAATGATGATTTTAATTTGAAATTCAAATAGCTGACCCCTCTAAGAATAATATTATAAATTTAACCAAATATTCAAGCATCAGCCCATTTCATAATTGACTTGTAGATACATATGGAATATAATAATATAATCTAAAAAGAGTGTTGAATGTATCTCCATTAAGAACATTTGTAATTAATATTGCCTATAAAAATCATTGATAGTCAAATTTTATTAAAATATATTTTTTTACATACAATTTAAACAAAGAATGCATACAATTTAAACATGGAAGGGTTCAAAATCGGTCCCTTTGATGGCCTCCTCAGACCACTTGTCCATTTCGGCTATTTGGGCAGGACTCATGCTTGTTTTGAAATCGCCAACATTTCCAGATCTCATAAATTTCCTATCAGCCTGGAATAAGCCTATATTTCTGCCTGTCTCAAGTACAATGTCATAATTAACAGCTGGGTTATTTTTCATGGAGTCAAAACTCAAATGGGTTGCCAACTTATTGAATTCTTCCTCTGAATAGCTTTTACCGAGGAAGGCAGCAGTCTTTTTAATGACAGCTGGTAAGTCTGCCTTCAATTCCTCATACCGCAAATATAATATGTTGTTATCGATTCTTCTCTTCCAGTATCCCAACAAGTGTCCCCAGAACGGAGCATAGAGCACTGGAACACAATAAATATATTAAAGAATGCATGAATCTCGTTGTGAATAAAATACTATAAATACTGACCCATGTCGTTGATAAAAAACTTGAAAAAATCATTAAACGTTCCTTTGTAGCCATCTATTAATACTGAATGGTTATAAAATGATACCACGCAATCCTTCGGATTTCTACAAACGTATATAAGCTAAAAATTTCAAATTTTTCTTATTAGATTTTTGATCGATGTGTTTAAAGCAGAATGTTTTAGCAAGGACTAAAATATTCACTTTCGGTGATTTTATTCCATTTTGGATTTGTTTAGGTAGTAGCTCCCATGGTAGGTGACTTTTAATAAATCTTGGTGATGGCATATTAGTCGCATTATTCAAAGAATTTAGCAAAATAGGATTCATCCATTCTGTGTTCTGGTTTTGGGCAAACATTCCTTCTATTCTGTAAATAAACAATATACAAATAATTCACTTTAAGAATTAATCTTAAAGTAGGGTGAGAATAATATTATAATATTTGGATCGGATCAAGCACTGCAGAAACTGCTTCAAAAATCTTCTTGGCGACACGTCACCGGGTTTTGGGGAAAGAGCCATAATGATAGGAGGATGCTCTCTCATCGTTACTCTATAATATGCCTTGAAAATGATAATGAGGGATGCACATCCTTAGATGGCAACTAAATTCTCTAGTCTAGACTCAAATCCAAATACTAATAGACCCATTGAAAGGCAATATGCTGAGATAATGATATTGACTAAAATACAAAATGTCCTGGCTAGAAACTGGCTGGAAACGCGTTGTCGATAATCGAGGCTCTGTTACCAGATGAGACTATAAGCAACATAAGTACATATGTATGTAAATAATACTCACTCCATAAAAGGAAATCTTTGAACCAAGGGCGTTTTTGCTCCTTCATAATCTAAACTATTTCCAAGGAGCCAGATCATTTCCTGTGACCACGTTGTTCCTAAAATACTTCATTTATGCATTATAAATTAATAATAGGAGATTAAAAATACAATTATATTGAAGTTGAAATGCAAAGTGATTCCCATATAAAAAATGATGAAATATTTTTTAAAAATATTAATTGGCAGTAAATATCTACTAATTCGCTATTTTAGATATTTAAAATTAAAGGGTAGTAACAAGAGGGGTTTATAAACAAAACACAATTTTAAGCAATTAAATAAGCAAATATCAGTCTCACCGGTTTTCGGAAAGGTCAAAATGAACGTATCATCATCTCTGACCTCAAAATCTAAGACTTTTTGATAGATATCTTCATAGTTTGATGCTAAAAATACATTTTTTTCCCCAAAATAACAATAGCCATCTCTACATGCAAAATTTTTAGTAAAATCACTGAAAAACTCCCTTTCCAATTCAATTGGCGAGTTTTCCTCTATTTTTTTGACCCTCAGCGACATTTTTTCTCTATATTTTTATATTTGTATAAGAACAACTTTTTAAAAAATATGTATCAACGCGTTGAAACGAGGCCTCTTACTGATATGTCTAGATGAATTATCGCTGGTTATTTATAGCAATGCATCTGCGAAATTTTTTTTATCACATCACAAACACTTAAATTTATAATCATATTGATTCAATGTCTTATATGGGTTTTTATTCAGTAATTTTATTACATATATATGCTATACAAATTATATCATATTATATGCCAGTCTACTTAACTAAGACGACATACAACATGCACTATTTAAACAGGAAATGGTACAAAATCGGTCCCCTTAATTTGTTCCTCAGACCATTTGTCCATTCGAGCAATTTGTGCTGGACTCATTTGAGTCTTAAAGCTGCCAACCTTTCCGGACCTCATAAATTTTCCATCAATCTCCATTCTGCCAGAAACCTTGCAAAAATTACCAAAACATTCGTTATTTACAGCCGGATTATTTTTCATGGAATCGAAACCCAAATGGACTGCCAGCCTATTGATTTCTTCTTCTTTGTAACTTTTGCCCAGGAACGCAGCGACTTTTTTAATTACGTTTGGCAAATTTGTCTTCATGTCCTCGAATCGCACAAATAATATATTTGGATCGTGTCTTTTCTCCCAGAAGTCTAATACGTGTCCCCAAAATGGAGCATATGATACTGCAATAAAATATATAATAAATGGATCATGTATGTAATATCTTTATATAATAATTTAAAAGTATATTTTTACTGACAAGCATTGTTGATGAACATTTTAAAAAAATCATCAAAATTTCCTTTGAATCCTTCTATTAAAGTCACGTGATGATAATATGATACCACACAATCTTTAGGATTTCTGCACGTATAAATAATCTGAAAATTATTAAACGACAATATCTAACTATCATTTTTTTAAATTACAACTTGAAAAGATCATCAAAGCAAAGCCAATGATAGAATAATAAAATGTTCACCTTCGGTGATTTCGTTCCATTTTGGATTTGTTTAGGTAACAACTCCCAAGGAAGATGACTTTTAATGAATCGAGGTGATGGAAAATTAGCTGCAAATTCCAAAGAATTTGTTATAAAAGAGTTCATCCATTTTGTGGTCTCGTCATTGACATATAATCCTTGAATTCTGTAATAAAATAAAATTCACAAATTTGCCTATTTTAGTTTTAAGCGGATACTATGAAATAGATCAGATAAAATTTCATTATATATGATTGATTGTAATAAATTACATCATGGATATCCACGAATCAGCGATGAAATATGCTTAATTGATATATTAAATAATAATACTCACTCGACAAAAGGAAATCTGAGATTTAAATTTTTTTTTGCACCTTCGTAATCTAAATTATTCGCAATAAGCCATATCATTTCTTGTGTCCATGTCGTTCCTAAAATATTTAAATATGATTCACAGGATATTTAAATGTATAAGGACGAATTTTAATATTAGCTATGGTTTTATTTAATATACGAGGAATATCCCGAAAGTAAGTGTACTGTAACAATAACGGACTGTTTTTTTTTGTTGTTTTTTATGGGTTGGCCATACTAAGTAATAGAGGAGGATCTCTGGAAAAAGCGAGCATAACAGGAACACGGTAGTACGTAAATTCATATTGTAGTGTCTAGTTGCGTGAAAGATATCGGTAAGAAATCCCACCAAGTGCGATGTGGTCAATAGTACCCGTGGGTTTCTTGGACGACTTTAATTGGAAGGTGAGGATTTTCTGGACTCTATTGTGACTGGAGATAAAAAGTAGATGGTTCATTACACGTCTGAGTCAAAAAGACAGTCGTCACAATGGCATCACACCAATTCCCCATCTGGCAAAAAATTCTTCTGCCAAAGAGTTCTTCGAGGAGCCATGGCTCACCAGATACATTTAACGGGATGGCGATCATGTTGAAAAATAGTGTATCAACAATATCCTCTATCTTTTATTTTTCAAATATACTTTTTCTAAAAAAATATAAAAATTCAGTACACTTACTTTCGGGATATGCCTCGTACGTACATAACATTATGTAAGTGCCTTATAAATATATCACTCACCAGTTTTTGGAAATGTTACGATAAAAATATCGTCATCTTTGACCTCAAAATCTAATACTTTTTGATAAATATCTTCAAAGTGCGATGGCAAACAAACTCTTTTTTCTCCGTAATAACAATAACCATGTCTATAAGCGTGAATAAATTCACGTAATAATTCTTTTTCTCCTTCGACTTGAGAATTTTCTTCTATTTTCTCGACTAGGAGAGACATGATATTATTTTGTTAGTTCTTTCAAAATTATTCAAAACCCGAAATGATGTTCTACGTGACAACGTTTTAAAGTGAAATTTAATACTGGCATTTTTGTATAAATCTTTGCAGATCGTAGAGATAGCGATAAGAAGAGATTTTTGAAAGTAAATATGTTTTTGCTCTTAATTATATTTGCATATGATGTTACATGCGGCGAATGAATATTCCAAATTAAACTCTTCTTGGATTGTTTTAATGGTTTATTTATAATTTGATGCACAACAGAATGAGAATAATTTTAAAAGGAAATCATAACACTCAATAGTCGGGAACAAGTCTACACCTTCTGTAAATTTAAATCCAAAATGATTGAGTTGCGAGTCCTATCGCTTAACCACAGGATTACCTACAAGTACAATGACCAGATCGAAGGCCATCTTAATGATATAATTTTTAAAACATAATTAATAAAAACTTTAAATATCCCTTTGTCACAAGGGAAAAATAATTAAACTGATATCTACAATATTGTTTGTGTTATTTTTAAAATAAGGTAGTTTCCCTATCGCATCCTGTATCAGATATCAGTTTGAAATCTCTAGCTTATTTTTGCCGATACAATGTGTTATCATGTAATTAAATCTTCACTTACTTTTATTTGTTTATTGTAAGATATATTTTCATTTAATATGACTCTGAATAAACATAAAGCTGTTAACCCTTTGCGGTCGGTTACAAAAAGTTTCAGCGGGTCCCTAAATGCTTGCGATATTTTCAACAGTTTTAATCAAATTTTCAGTAGAAAATAAAATTAAAAATTGTATTGGTATGGTACACCTCGTGAGATTTGAATTTCTATTGATTTTTGATCATCAGAAAAATGTATACAATCAAGTTACATTTACAGGAACCCACATTTCTTCAAAATACTCTGTTAAAATATTCAATTGATTAAAAAATCAATTACAAAATTTCATATAAATAGCAACAATCTTGCACTATATAATATAGCACACCGATTAAGATATAATTAATTAAAAGTATATACAAGGAGTTCATTGTATGTTGAGCCTGTCAAGGAGCTTTCTACAATACAAATAGGTATGTACACATGGATCTGTTTTTATGCGATTTTGAAGTTATGCGGTTTTCAAAAATAATGGAACCTATCCATCATTTTTCTATTGAGAAAAAATCTTTTTTTATGCGAATGCGCATAAAAAAATCTAAAATTAACACTAGTGCAAGTTACAACCGTTATAATGTGAGTATGTTAAATAAACTTTAATAAAGCAAATTTAATATATATATGTAGTATTTTTATTTATATAATTTGTATGCGATTTTTGGTACATTATATCACAGTGATTTTTAAGTTATGCTTTTTTTTTAAATAACGGAACCTATCCCACTTTTCTATGTAGTTCAAGTCGTTTTTATGCGAATTTTTTTATATGCGAATCCCCGTGGAACGTATCTATCGCATAAAAACAGACGCATGTGTGTATTGTTTTAATATTGTCTATTACTGATCTACAGCCTCTAAATGAGTAAGAATATTCAGAACTGCTAAAAGCAGTTTAAAATTCATTCAAGTAAAAATATAAAGGATTTCTGGATATTTAGGAGACATCTTCTTTGAAGATATCTCCATTATGAATATTAGAAATTAATATTATATTGTATCATTTAAAATCGAATTTTATTGATATATAAGCAATATATGCATACAATTTAAACAGGGAATGGTTCAAAATCAGTCCCTTTGATGGCCTCCTCTGACCACTTGTCCATTTCGGCTATTTGGGCAGGACTCATGCGTGTTTTAAAATCGCCAACCTTTCCAGATCTCATAAATTTTCCATCGACCTGAACCCTGCCTATATTTTTGCCTGCGTCGAGAAGAATATCAAAATTAACAGCCCGATTGTTTTTCATGGAATCAAAGCTCAAATGGGCTGCCAACTTATTGACTTCTTCCTCTGAATAGCTTTTACCGAGGAAGGCAGCAACCTTGTTAATGACAGCTGGTAAATCTGCCTTCAATTCCTCATACCGCAAAAATAAAATGTTGTTATCGATTCTTCTCTTCCAGTATCCCAACAAGTGTCCCCAGAACGGAGCATAGATCACTGGAACAAAATAAATATATTGAAGAATGCATGGAACTCGTTGTAAATAAAATACTATAAATACTGACCCAAGTCGTTCATGAATAATTTGAAGAAATCATCAAAGGTTCCTTTGTATCCTTCGATAACAACAGAATGATTATAATATGATACCGCACAGTCTTTGGGATTTCTACATATGTATATAAGCTAAAAATACAAAAATATCATGCAAGATCTATTGCTGGTGTGCTTCAAACCAATTATATTTTTAAGCAACAGATTTTCACCTTCGGTGATTTGGTTCCATCTTGAATTTGTTTAGGCAGTAGCTGCCAAGGAAGATGGCTTTTAATAAATCGAGGTGATGGCAAATTAACAGCATCATTCATAGAATTTGTCATAACAGGACCCATCCATTCAGAGTGATGATTATGGGCATACAATCCTTGCATTCTGTAAATAAATAATTTGTTAGGAGCTGTATTATGCTAATTAATTATATTTATTAATTAGAAAAACTCACTCCATAAAAGGAAATCGAAGAGCCAAAGATTTTTTTGCTCCTTCATAATCTAAATTATTTCCAATGAGCCATGTCATTTCTTGTGACCATGTCGTTCCTATATAATTAAAATTATTATTTTTGAATTTGATTATAAAAAGGACAATCATGCTGCAATAATAAAATTTCAAATAATTTGTATGCTCTAAATCATCTAATAAATAAATTGCACAATTTATAGCCTTGCAATAAATGATTCAAGCAGTATATTGCATTGGTCACAATTTATTACAATAATGAGTTTATATTTTATAATTTAATCAATGGAACATAAATTCAATACATAGCATCTTGTATAACAGCATTTTTTTATACACAGTATTATATTTCCGTATTTTTTAACAGTTATTATCATCTTATTTAGGTCAAAGTTATTCTTTGACGCAAATAGATGCTTCATAAATCTTAATTTTTGACATGTTTACAAAAAAACATGTGATATGTTACAATGAAAAACACATTAACTATATATTTTTTAATAGTATTTAACAAAATATTCAAAAATATCAAGCTCACCTGTTTTCGGAAAAGACAAAATGTAAGTATCATCGTCTCTGACCTCAAAATCTAACACTCTTTGATAAATATCTTCAAAATGCAAGGCTAAACAGACTTTTTCCTCCCCAACATAACAAAAGCCATCCCTTATATCGTTCCTAGAATCGCGCAATAGCTCTCTTTCTACCTCCGAGTTTTCTTCCACTTTTTTCACCAACATTGACATATCGTTTATTATATGAAAAATTTATTAAAAGCTACACAAGTGTGGTAACGTATTGAAGTGATGTCTGATACTGATACGTCTGAAATAGTTTATACAGGCAATGAAGACCGATAAAATAATTTGCGGTTAGATACTTTATTTTTTTGCTATTTGATAAACGTCAAGGAAACGTTCACAATTAATTGCCATAACTGAAAATTTGTGGTTTATAAAGTTGTTTCTTTATCATTTTTAATGTATAAACACGTATCAATATTCAATTCCTTAACAACATAGTAAGAAACACTTTAAACCTAACTATTATTATGTTATATGCTTTAAATTGCATTCAATCATCATAAATCCAATTTAGTTACAACTATTTTTTTTTGTAAATGGTATTAATAAATTTTATTGATTAATTGAACTAGTATTATATGTAGATGTTATTTAGTATTTAAAATATTTTTTATTTAGGTATTAAATAAAGACTCTAAAATGTTTAGACCTTTGTACAGGAATAAAAATGAATATTTCCTACAAATTGAGTCCATAAGAAAATGCACTCACTCCACTAAAAATCATCCTGCTTCAATGAGACAATTAGAGACAACGGTCGTACAAAATAATGGACGACTAGGTGCTCTATATTTTTTTATAATCAATCAAGGTTAAAATTCAAAAATACATTTAATTGAAGAATGTTTTATTTATTTAGTTTGCTAAATTGAGGAAATATGTGCGTGTAAGTGGAAAAAAGGCGGTGCATTCATTCATCACATTCAGATAGTTCATCATTCTATATAAAAATATATTTAAATTGGATATTTTAACATTGAAAATTGGCGTGTCTATAATCAGAGCCATAATTAGGATAATATATGTATGTATCCCTTTAGACGCCCGAAAATGAGAATTTTTCCATATTTTTTTAAAGGTAACATTATTTTACAAAAAGTGCTAATTTTAGTTTTAAACAAAACAAAATGGCGGCGTTATAAGGTATTCCATTAGGCGCTTTTTTTCATGATATTAAGAATTTATCGGATTTTTTCTATTGATCTGAAAACTATTTTTTTGATTTTCAATATGTGCAAGAGAATAATATACCTATAAAAATATATATATAAAAATGAAGTAGGCTTTTTGGTTAAACTTTCATATATTCTTGACAAATTTTACCCCAAAAAAGTAATTGATTTACGTGAAAACCTTTAATCTTTAGGTATATCCAATCAACAATATTATAGTGAGAAACCTCACAAAAATTTAGCCAGATCGATCAAAAACTATTTAAACCCCAACTCAGATCGTTTTTGAAAATGCAATTTCGAGATAATCTCATTTAACCCATTGACGCACAGTTACCGTCAAATACCGTCATGCGTCAACAGATAATACCTGATTATTGCGACAGATAAGTCTATGCATACCGACAATCTTATCTCACATCGACGAAAATCAAATTATTTATCAAAACTAATTTATCTTATTTAGAGAAGTTTGAGAGTCTTCGAGCCACTTAAGTTTGTTTTCATTTTGAGTGCATGACGAGGTAAACGCATAATACAGATAATATAATATTTTCAGAAGATAATAGCAAATCTAAGGGTACTCATAATTCTGTTGATTCAATGTAGCATAAATTCATCAATATATTTGTCAATATTGTTCATCTGTAGTATATTACTTAAAGCCTATTTAACCCATTAACCACACAATTTTAAGATTATTTTCAGAGAAATTAACGTGATAATTCTGATTTAAATATTAAATGGCACAAAATCCGTTCCCTTGATATGCTCCGCAGTCCATGTGTCTATTTGTGCTATTTGTTCCTGACTCATGTAGTTTTTGAAATCTCCTACCTTACCACACCTCATAAAACTACCTTTGGCCTTTAAAAAATCAGCCTTTTTCTGTGCTTCAGTTATTTTCTCATAATTAACTGCTGGATTCTTCTTCATGTTTTCAAAGCTTAAATGATTGGCGAGCTTTTGGATCTGTTCTTCTGTGTAGCTTTTGGAGAGGAAAGATGCAACTTTTTTAAGGACCGACGGTAGATCAGCTTTCATATCTTCATAGCGTAAGAAAAGTACGTTTTTATCATGTCTTCTCTTCCAAAAATCTAATATATGTCCCCAGTATGGAGCGTAGCTGACTTAAATATTAACATGCATTAATTTAACTTCATTTTTGTAATAATTGGTCAATTAAATTTTAAAAATACATACCTCGTTCACTTATGAATAATTTATAGAAATCATCAAACGATCCTATCAATCCCTCATACAAAATTGCATGATGATAATATGATACCAGACAATCCTTTGGATTTCTACAAACGTATATGATCTAAAAATAAATTTAAAAAATGATTAAGACTTAAGATCTAAATATTTAAGATATACTTGTTCGCTTGAATAACCTTTGGAGATTTAGTTTTATTCTGTATTTGTATAGGTAAAAGCTGAACAGGTAAATGGCATTTGATGTATCTTGGCGATGGTAAATTATTAACATATTCTACAGACGTGTTCATTCGGGCACCTATCCATTTCGTATTAGAAAACACCCCTTGCACTCTGCAATCATCACAAATTGTAAATTATTACATATTGCAGTTTATTTTGATGCATAAAACTCTTAACTGATCAAATTTGTACTCAATAAAAGGCGATCTTATAGAAATGGGAATTTTAGCACTTTCATAATCCAAATTATTACTAATGAGCCACACCATTTCTTGACACCACGTCGTTCCTGAAAAACTTAAGATTAAAATATAAATCCGAATTTATAATAAAAACTATTCAAGTAAGATATACTTACCAGTTTTTGGAAATGATATTATAAAGACATCGTCATTTCTTACATCGAAATGCAACATTTTTTCGTATATATCTTCGTAATGAGACGGAAGACAAATTTCTTCTTTTCCATAAAGACAAAATCCATGTCTATAAGAATTAACCATGTTACGCAAAAGCAATTTTTCTTCTTCCATTTCAGAGCTTTCATCTATCTTTTTGATTATTATTGACATATTGTTAAATTTTAATTTAATCGAATCAAAATAAAAAGGGCAACTGCGACTGTCTTCGCGTTTCAAGATTTGCTTTCAGACTAAAAATCTGCAAATACCATTAAAGTAATTGCAGTCTTGTAAAGATATTTTTTTATCTATTATGTTTATATGATTGTTTAATATTTATTTTAGCATCTACAAATATAAAATAAAGAACTTAACACATTCCCGTCGGGTTTCGCATAGCATTGTCTTTCGCCTGTCGTGTGGCATATTTGCGGATTTGTAAATTAATTCAATACCATAAAAAATGCTCAAACTTTTTAATT
This sequence comes from Stenopsyche tienmushanensis, assembly GCA_008973525.1. Lineage (NCBI taxonomy): Eukaryota > Metazoa > Arthropoda > Insecta > Trichoptera > Stenopsychidae > Stenopsyche > Stenopsyche tienmushanensis. The sequence goes on along the minus strand of WACJ01000071.1, from coordinate 498,780 downwards.
AATCTATAGTTTCTAGAATGCGGAGAAAATGTAATCAATATAGTTTCAGTCTTGTAGGTATGAGACATTTATATAATACTAGCGAATATCCAGCATGTGTTGCAATGTCAAACTTAAAGATATAAAGTGTATGTACTTTAATTTCAGTTTATTGGAATTATTTTATATATTTTTAATTACACTGAAAAACGGATCGCGCTTAGTAATTATTTGAGAGGAACATTAAGATTTCAAATATATATCTTTCGATATTTCGAGTCTCCTGTTGGATTCATGGCCGCGGTGACATATCTATTGGTTTGTTCAATGTAAGATATAATGCGGACTTTATTAAATCACGTAAGCTCCCTGGATTTCGTTTTTCAATTTGTTCTTTTTTTTGGCCAGGAGACTTCCTATGTTTTCTCCCGTCCCAAAGATTCAGACAACTCCAGATAGTGGCGGATTCCTCAGACGCACTCGGCGATCTCCGTCGTCGCGTCGAGGAAGCGGCTTTATTTAGATGGCAGGAGAGGTGGTCTGCGTCGGTCGTCGACCGCCATCTCTCAATTTCTTCCTCTCGGTTAGGCACCGCCTGAGATGTCGCCTGGTCATCCCGGATCACTGGACGTCTCGGTTCCTCACAGGACACGGGTGATTTAGGACCTCGTTAGTTAGGTTTGGTCTTTCAACAACTTCGGAGTGTCCATGCGGAGATCCGTTCATGAACGGAGACCATGTTCTGTGAATATTTTCGAGCATGGTATCCGACCGCGAGGCATTCTTTCGTTGTGTCAGTGGTCCGAAATTCGTTCCGGTTGGACACGGAAACCTTGTAGCCTTGTAAATTTAGGGCTTTTGGTAGAAGTTTTGGGGGAAAATGCATCCCGGGGGCTTTTTACGATCTCTATCGGGTCTTCCTTGCGACCGATAGCGATTAGTGGGTTCACACCCTTCTTTTTCGAGGCCGCAAGAGAGACTAAAAACTCTTCCTAACCCTATACAACATATATCTATATAATTATTTTCATCTATTTAATTTTTAAACAGTTTTCATCTATATATTTATCCTATCCTAAGAATCTCAAAGTAAAATTAGAATATTTAGCCTGCTACCCCCGCGCTCAGAGCGCAAGTGTCCGCAAGAAGTGGAAAAGAAACGTGCTCTTGTAGAGCTCTCTTGCTCGTGCTCTTGGAATTTTAATTTCAGAGGAGGCTCCCCATGTTGTTGTTATATTCATCCCAAAGATTATGTTTATGCCGTGCTAATGAAGTGCTTTTAGATTCACAATACTTTTCTGTATGATGCGTACCGTCTGGTAATAAATGATTTGGGCGTGATAAGCCCATATACAGCTATCCATGTGAGAAGCATGCACGCATACCCTGTGTGTTTCTGTTATTTGTTGATGCTCGCACCGGAAACTGCACACGTTTCAATTCGAATAGCATATCAGTCGGAATCATTGGGACACAACCTCTTCTTTTTGAAATTTTTCAATTCAAACTGTAGCTCCGATGATTATTATTCGATTATTCATCAATTCTTTTCACTAAAAACCTGGTACCGTTGCGACACGTCGTGGTGGATTTATGTTTCGGAGAAGAATTATAGGCACACCAATTTTCAATGTTAAAATATTCAATTCAAATATATTTTTATATAGAATGATATGCTAACTGAATGTTGTCCTTGTGTTTTGTTCGAGTGTTTACGTGTCATTTAATCAATGCCATTACATACAATTCATGTCAAAAAGTAACTTTTTGAATTTTATCACGCTGATACACGTACCACATATTGGAAACCACTGTTTTGTTTAAATATATCAATGCAGTAAGCTCTTTGGTAAGCGCCTCTAAAATTTCGTTTCAATCTATTAGCTGGTTTAAGAATTATATCAATTTTACGAAAGAAGTAGAGTTTCATGAATTTCTTACGAAATCTCCCGCACTTTAGGCGAAGCTTAGCGCAGAATACCCGAACTGTAAATTGTTAATGTTTTTTAAATTTTGATGTTTGTTTTCGTCTGTAGTGATTTCCTCCCTAACATATTTTTCAGTAAATGACCTCATATCGTGTTGAATTATGGAGTTTATTTTGGTATTGATTTATTTTTTTTATGTGTGAAGTTAGCTCCAAGACATTGCTTTGTTTGGCGGATACTCGCTTTTAGAATACATTAATGATTGATTTATTGCATGGCATTACCTCTAGGCATAGTTGACTAAAGCCTTCTTTTACCTTAGCAAAATCGGATCGGATACCGAGACATCCGGACAGGAGAAATTAATTTTTATATATATAGATTTATTTATAAATCTCAAAAATTTGCATTAGACTACCTTTTTGTTCACTTAACAATATCAAAACTACAAAATGAAAACTTATTTCAAAGATAGCCAATAAATATATCGACAATAACTTGCAACACTAGCGATAAACGTACTTGTATTGATAATAATAAAATTATATGTTTATTTTAATTGTTTCGTATTGTTGTAATGAATAATGAAAATATTGAAGAATAAACAGGTCTCATGGAATGTATCAATCAAATTAAATGATGGATATATGTAGATCAATAATATAAAAAACGCATAATTTGAAACACAATTTACTTTTTTAATATTTCATATTAGACATGATATGGTACAAATTCTGTTCCTTTTATATGACCCTCGGTCCAGGCATCCATTTCAGCGATTTGCTCTGGCGTCATATGTTCCTTGAAATCTCCCACTTTCCCCGATCTCATGAACTTTCCATCCTGGGTAATAAATCCAGCTTTTCTGCCAGCTTCGATAAGTAATTCCACATTAACGGCTCGATTATTTTTCATGCTATCAAAATTCAAGTGATGGGTGAGCTTATTGATATCGTCATCGGTATAACTTTTACCGAAAAAGCTAGATACTTCTTTGATGACAGAAGGCAGTTTTAATTTCAAATCTTCGTATCGTAGGAAAAGAATGTTATCATCATTTCTTCTCTTCCAGAACTTCAGGACGTGATCCCAAAATGGAGCATAAGTCACTGAAATCGAAATCAAAAAAATATTTAATAATTTATCCATAGTATATCGAACGCATCATTTATGCTTTTAGATATCATTGAATATACCTACGTTTTCCATTAATAAACAACCTGAAAAAATCATCAAATGTGCCTTTATATCCATCAAATATTTTAGCATGATGGAAATATGAAACGACACAGTCTTTGGGATTTCTGCAGATATAAATGATCTAAAAATAAAAATGTATTCAAGTCAAAATATTTTGAAATAAATCAATCATTTGATTTCAATGTATTTATACCTTTGCTGATTTTTTTCGACTTTGAATATCCTCAGGCAAGAGTTGCCAAGGAAGCTGAGTTTTGAGGAATCTGGGCGAAGGTATATTGGCTGCGATTTCAATGGACTCTTTGAATCTAGGACCCATCCAATCCATGGCTTCTGTTTTAGCAAACAGACCTTGGATTCTATGAAAAGATTTCAATTTTATTCTTCATCGGATTTCTAAAAAATGATGTGAATACTAATTGGAAGTTATGATAAATATACTCACTCCAAAAACGGATATCTTGCACCAATGTAAGTCTTTGCTCCTTCATAATCTAAATCATTGGCAACAAGCCACACCATTTCTTGGCACCATGTTATTCCTTAAAAATTGTAATAAAATAATATAATTTTAAACTCTTAATGGGCACATACAAGTTTTACGCTTTTGGATTCACATTTTAAATCCTATTTAATTATAGCCAGACAGCAAATAACACTATGAAATGTTCTAAACACGCTGTTGTTTGTATCACGCAAACAATACCTTTAACAAAAACATCATCACATGAGAGTTTATGTAAATACTTACCATTTTTAGGAAATGATATCACGAAAGTGTCATCGTCTCGTATCTCAAACTCTTTGATTTTATCATAGATTTCTTCATACTCCGACGGCAGAAAGACTTTTTCCTCCCCAAAAAAAGCGAAACCGCATGTCAGCTCCTGATTGAATCCCTGCAATCTTCCAGCATCCTCGTCGGTGTCTTCAATTTTTTTAATTATCCTCGACATTGTACTGTATATTTGGATGAATTGATATTTTTAACCAGCCTACAAATTTATGTGTAAACTTGCCGGCACTTTGATATAAAATGATGGATTGATTGTTACATTTATGATGCGATAACATCATTCACGATTACATGATAGTTTTAAATTATTTTCAAACATCTAATGAGGAAGAACAATATAAAAATAATGAATTATTGAATCAAATTTGAAAAAAATTAAATATGTACTTTACACAAAGTATTGATATGAATTACATAAATTTGCGTTTTAACATTGTTTTGATTATTTATCTAAAAATGTCTATGAAAATACACATTTTTGTAGTCAAAATTCTAGGACCATTGGTTATTAATGATAGTAAAATAGTAATAAACACATTTATCTATATGATGTAGATATAAAATAGCATTTTATACACATGTCAATTATACTAAATTATCTTTACCTCAATTTGTACATAATCATATATTTATGATAGGATGTCATAGCAAATAGAATAAATTCTATTCGACTAATATTTTTGTGCTGAGTTTGATAATCTTTTATATTAGCCAAACAGCAATATAAATTATCGAGCCGCAAATTTACATGACATTATTTGCAGAAACATGAGAAAAGCATATGACATCCTTAAACAACCATAATTTATCTGCATTCTAGATTATATATTCTAAAAGTATATATCTCTTATCAGTTATTGCCATCCGCGTCTGGTTAATGAACGCTTATGTCATTTTTATGCGAAAAGTATTAAATATAGAATATTGATATTTAGTGTATTGACTAAGCGATCTTTATTGTATATAAAAATATTTTTTGAAGTTTGACACAGTATGGTAGTGGGAGTAAGAGAAGCCACGTATTTTGGGGCCAAACAATGATATTCTTCATTACGGAATGCTTAAGTTCTGAACAAGTGGTTTGGAGCAAAAAAATTAAATATATTTTTACTTTGTACAATATTGTTCATAATTTAACCTATAGTTAAGAAGAAATATTAGAAAATAAAAAAATTGTGAGCGATCTAAGAAAAATATGCGTTTTTACCAACATTTTTTGTAGTTTTTGGTTGTTTAAATAAAAACCGTTGAATATTTTTTAATAATTATAAGTCAAACGATGAAGACGTTTATTGTACATGTACCTGCCAAATTTTATAAGGAATACTATAACTAGAGCTTGTGAGAGCACTTCCGTGAGCTTGGAAAAAGTGGCTTCGAGAAAAACGCTTTTAATGGTACTCCTTTTCTCAGCTTCGCTCAGCGCAGCTTTTTCTCATTGGCCCTATAACTTGCGAATTTTATTTATATCGACTTGAAATTTGTTATTAAGATTAAGGTTATTTCAATAGGACTTTTAGGAAAGATAGGATCTATGAGTGAATGGTGAAATTATTATCATTTTTTTATTATATTTTATTCACTTTTGCAAATTTATCACTCAGAAGTGACCTATATGATTTAGTTAATCGTCTCAGTAATTAATTTTTCGATGCAAGAGGATCGAATTAAATCTAAATTGAGATGATCAATAAAAAATATCAATTCATCCGATAAATAGAATTTAAACTCAAACCTTTTATCCTTTTATAATGGAAGTCTAAGAACTAGTCCACTATAGCAACATTTGGGCATTCTAGATTCTAATAACAGATATTGACTTGATTCAAATCATTGGAAGTACACTTAAACCTTTTTTTGTGGGGTAGATACGTTCCGCAGAAAATCGCACAAAAGAAATCGCACAAAAAAGATATGACTTGCATAGAAAAAGTGAAGATGCGTTCCATGGATTTTAAAAACCGAATAATAAGTAGTTGGAATTTTGGAAATTCCTTTGGAGAATGTATTTTTAAAATTGGAAACATTGGAAAAATGGTAATTCAGCGATAGCAGATGCTATATAATTTACACAGTCCTAAAGTATAATTTTTTTCCAAAATTCGGTTAGTGTTGATGATTTATTTCCTCTTTTATCCAAAATATCTCGATACGTACTCTTCATGAAATTAAAAAAAAAAGAAAAACGCTTTAAAAAAACCGCATAACTTCAAAATTGCACAAAAAAGTCGCACAAAAAGAGTTTTGAGTATATATAAATCAGAGCTTGATTTCTAAATGGAGTTGAACCAAAAACCAGAAAAACTATTATTTTTGTCAGAACGTAAACCGAAACTGAACCAGTTGGAGAATAATGGTATTTATCGGTTCGGTATACGTTTTGCACAAAAGGAAGATGAGTCGATTTTTGTGTTGATATAAGAATTTAGATGATTGTATTGCATCTGATAATATTTTAACCTTCATTTTGTTCTGTTAATTCAAAATGAACTCAGAAATGAACCGAAATCGGAAAAAACCCGGAACGAAAACTGGAATCGAACCGTTCTATATTATTAAAACTAAATTTGGGAAAAAAACCCAAATGTCAATTTATAGCCCTAATATGAGTAAACAAGAAGATAAGTATAATGATGCCATAAGGAACAATTTCATAGGATGTGTCAATTTGAAATGCTGAAATAATATCACAATTTAATGTTTTGATGAACAAAGCTCAAAAGATTTATCTCACATAAAATTCTTTAAAAAATATACAAATAATATAAATGTCAAGGATTGAATATATATTTGATAATATGACAAATAGATCTGATACAATATGATTTTTTTTAATAAAGCATTGATCATTTTCTGAAATACATTTTATATTTTTATAAGTTCTGGGTCTCTATTCGTATGGTTTTATTATCCTGGGATTCATCCCGTTATTTTTCTGATTTCTATTTTAATATTTGTGAATAGTACCAGTACTGTAAATTTATGTAACAATAACTCCATGTTAGACTTGGAATGGAACAAAATCTGTTCCTTTTATATGATCCTCGGTCCAGGCATCCATTTCAGCGATTTGCTCTGGCGTCAAATGTTCCTTGAAATCTCCCACTTTTCCCGATCTCATGAATTTTGCATCCTGGGTAATAAATCCAGCTTTTCTGCCAGCTTCGATAAATAATTCCACATTAACGGCTCGATTATTTTTCATGTTTTCAAAACTCAAGTGATGGGCGAGCTTATTGATATCGTCATCGGTGTATTTTTTGCCGAAAAAGCAAGACACTTCTTTGATAACAGAAGGCAATTTTAATTTCAGATCTTCGTATCGTAGGAAAAGAATGTTATCATCATTTCTTCTCTTCCAAAACTTCAGGATGTGATTCCAAAATGGAGCATACGCCACTAAAATCGAAATCAAAAATAGCATTATACATCGATTGCATCATAAATGCTTTTGAATAATATCAGAATAAAATCACATCAAACTTGTATTACAAGAAAACAATCATATTGATATCATGAATATACTCACTTTTTCCATTAATAAACAAGCGGAAAAAATCATTAAATGATCCTTTATATCCTTCAATTGTTGTAGCTTGATAAAAATACGAAATGACGCAGTCTTTGGGATTTCTGCTGATATAAATGATCTAAAAATAAAAATGTATTCAAGTCAAAATATTTTGAAATAAATCAATCGTTTGATTTCAATGTATTTATACCTTTGCTGATTTTTTTCGACTTTGAATATCCTCAGGCAAAAGCTGCAAAGGAAGATGACTTTTGATAAATCTGGGCGAAGATGCGTTTGCTGTAGTTTCAATGGACATTCTATATCTAGGACCCATCCATTCCGTAGCCTTTGTTTTAGGATACAAACCCTGAATTCTGCCAATTTAAGCATGTTATCATAATACTAGATTATAAATATTTTTAGTCTCAGTATAAATATTGTCAGTCTATGATTTATTAATTTCATTTGAATGTTAATTAATCGTCAAACATAAACAAACTCACTCTATAAATGAATATCTTTCATCGATTGAAACTTTTGCTCCTTCATAATCTAAATCGTTGGCGATGAGCCATACCATTTCTTGACACCATGTTGTCCCTAAAAATTAAAAAGAACTTGGCAAAATTGCATTTTAGACAAACATAAGTAGTACTATACATCGTTCACTCGCTTAAAATACATTCGTTCTCATATAACACTCTTAACTTACCAGATTTAGGAAACGATACCACAAAGATATCGTCGTCTCGAACTTCAAAATTAATGATTTTTTCATGGATTTCTCTATAGTCCGATGGTAGAAAGACCTCTTCTGCACCATAAGTACTGAAAGTGCTTGAGGAATCTTTGTTAAAATCTTGCAACGTTACAGCATCCACATCCGTGACTACAATATTTTTTATTATTCCCGACATATTATATGGCTAACTTTATTTTTCAAGTGGTATATACTTATTACACACGTGTAAATGTATCGGTGCTTCAATACAAAATGTTATAATTCACATTAATTTCCCTTACCGTTCAGTTTTCATCACAACAAATTTTGGCTCATGTTCAAAATGCTTTGCACTTTATTTTGCTCACTTTTCATTTTCGAGGCATTTTTCGTCGACGTTTTCATATTTTGTCATTATTGTTATTTTCAATTATTAAATTCTAAATTATGTCCTTTTTTGCAAATTAACCATTTTACTGTTTAACGCTTTGACGGACACATCAGTCACACCGATTGTCGACGCAATTTATGAACGTAAAATCGGAGCTAAACCATCGCTAAAACACAATTATTATACCTTCACATTGTTTTGAATCATCGATTATCTGTCAGTGGCGTTATCTGCCTCGTGTCAATTCTCAGAGTAATGGAAGTGAAAACTAAAACTGAACCGAAAAATATTATTAAATATAAATTAAGCCGGAACAAAAATCAAAATGACAGCTCGAAGCCTTGATATGAATAAAAAAGAAGGAAATGGACACAAAAGATAATTGATGCTGTAGAACTTCTTTAGCCCAGATACCTAAATTTATAACACTTGATTTAGGTTTATTTTATTGGCAATAATTAATCTATGCATCAATGCAATAAATATTAATCTTAAATAGCATCGACAGTGATCTCGAAACACGAAGAAAAATAGTAATTCTAAAAAAAAGCCATGAAAAAGATGATGGATACATTTTACTTTATTTTCCTTATAAAATGCATAGAAAATGTACACATAATATAAATGAAAAGGATTGATTATATATTTGATAATATCAAAAATAGATCAATATTAGAAATACAATATGATTTTTTTTAAAGAGCCATGGTCCATAATGCATTTTGTACTTCTATATAAGTTCTTGATTTTAAGCTCATTCCATTATTTTTGTAAATTCCATTTTATTATTTGTGGAATGTGTCAATAACTACACATTAGACATGGAATGGTACAAAATCTGTTCCTTTTATATGATCTTCAGTCCAGTCGTTCATTTCAGCGATTTGCTCAGGCGTCATGTGCACCTTGAAATCTCCCACTTTACCTGATCTCATAAATTTCGCATCGTGGGTAATGAATCCAGCATCTTGACCAGCTTCGATAAGTACTTCCACGTTAACAGCTGGATTATTTTTCATGCTATCAAAACTCAAATGCTGTGCTAATGTGTTTATATCGTCATCAGAATATTCTTATCGAAAAAGTTTGACACCTCTTTGATAACAGTGGGCAGATTTGATTTCAGGTCTTCGTATCGTAGAAAGAGAATATTGTCATCGTTTCTTTTCTTCCAAAAACTAAGAAGGTGATCCCAATATGGAGCGTAATTCACTGAAACCAAACATAATCAATCAGACACAAATAATATAAACATAATGCCATGTTATCTTATTGTATAAAAAAAGACTGTACAATACATTTATATATTACATAGAAAAACATACCCTTTCCATTGATAAATAATCTGAAAAAATCATTAAATGAGCCGCTATACCCATCAAATATTTTAACGTGATGATAATATGAAACAACACAATCTTTGGGGTTTCTACAGATATAGATGATCTAAAAATTAAAATATAAGCACGTCAAAATATTTCAAGTCAATAGCTTTGATTAAATATTTGATAAAGCGGAAAGAAATGTCTTTTTTTGTTGCGTCTTTGCCGTTAGTTTGCCTCGGGTTGCTGTCAAGTGAATACGTCAAGGTTGGTGTCATTTTGAAGCTTTGTCTTACTTTTTCAAATATTTATATATTTTTTAGCTATAGTGAATATGTCCAAGCCAGAAATTGATGAGACCCATTTGCGATCTTGTTTACTGTTTTTATTCGATAAAGGATAAAAAGCAAAAGAAGCTACCCAGAGCATTTGTGATACATATGGCAACATATTGAATATTCATAGACGGTTCAAAAAATTCAAAAGTGGTAACAGAGATTGGAAAAATAAATCAAAATTTATTCATCGCTATTGTCCAGGTATGAAACCGATCAATTTTTAAAAAGGATCGTTACTGGGGATGAGAAGTGGGTCCTCTACAACAGCCCGAGAAGGAAAAACAGTGACTTTCTTTAATTCAAGTACCTGTTTCTACCCCTCGACTATTATTATCCTTGAAAAAGATCCTCCTTTGTGTTTGGTGGGATTTTTTTTGGAGTAATTCACTATGAATTATTTAAACCTGGCCAAAATGTCACAGCAGAGCTATACTGTGCACAATTAGATAGGTTAAAAGTGGAAATGCTCAAAAAGCGATCAGTGCTAGTTAACAACCAAAGAAGAATATTACAGCATGATAATGCAAGACCACATGCAGCAAGGATTACGCAGAATAAAATAAGGGAACTGGATTTGGAAGTGCTGCAACATTCACCATATTCTCCTGACATTGCACCTTCAGACTATTATCTTTTCAAGTCATTAGAACATTCGCTTCGCGATAAAATTCACTTCTGTGGAACAAGTGAAAAATCATTTGGATTCTAACTTTAGTGGAAAACCGGCCGAATTTTAAGAAAGAGGCATTAAAAAGCTACCTAATCTGTAGAGGGCGATTATAAATAATAATGGAAATTATTTAATTGAGTAATATTGTACAGCTTTTATTAAAATATTTTTTTTCTCCAAATAACAAAAAAATGACATTTCTTTCCGCTTTACCTAATATATATATATATATATATATATATTATACCTTTGCTGAATTTTTTCGACTCTGAATATCTTCAGGTAAAAGTTGCCAAGGAAGATGACTTTTGATAAATCTGGGTGAAGATGCATTTGTTGCAGTTTCAATGGACATTTTAGGTCTAGGACCCATCCATTCCGTAGCTTTATTTTTAGCATACAAACCTTGAATTCTTTTAATTCAAACTCATTATTATAATATTGTATTTTAAATATCTTTTGTCTCAGTACAAATATTATAAATCTATGAGCTATTGTTTTCATTTAAATATTAATTAGAGTCGTCACCATAAGCATACTTACTCTATAAAAGGATATCTAGCACCGATGGAGACTTTTGCTCCTTCATAATCTAAATCGTTGGCGATGAGCCATACCATTTCTTGACACCATGTTGTCCCTAAAAATTAAAAATAACTTTGCAAAATTGCATTTTAGGCAATCATCAAATACACAATAGGCAATAGACTGAGAGCTGGCAGCATAAATTGAAGGTTATCTAACGCGTGTGAATAATTTAATAGTTGTGTTCTGGCGTGTTTACGAACTATCATTATGACAGTCTGGCGACTAAAAACAATAACTTCAAAACCAATAGCACTCAGTCGCCAGACTGTCATAATGATAGTCCAGAAATACGCCAAACACAACTATTAAATTAATCACATATGTTAGATGGCCTTCAATTTATACTGCCAGCTCTTGCTACACAAACAATTAAATCATAGCATTCAATCATTTAAAATGCATTCGTTCTTATAAAATAGTTTTAATCCTTAGAGTGTTAAAATGCGATATATCGTCGATTATGACACTAAAGAAGACTACAAACTCCAAAACGCTCAAATGCGAGTAATTTCTGTGCGTCAGGGTATCAGTGTTAAACCTTGTAGTGCGTCTTGCTTGTACGTTAACACCATCAAACAAGAGGAGAGAGAGAAAATAGATAAAATACACCGTAGCAGCCAAACTTACCAGTTTTGGGAAACGATACCACGAAGATATCATCATCTCGAACTTCAAAATTAATTATTTTTTCACAAATCTCTTCATAGTCCGATGGTAGAAAGATTTCTTCCGTACCATAAACACTATAACCGCTTGTCACACCTTTGTTAAAATCCTGCAACCTTACAGCATCCACATCCGTGTCTACAATTTTTTTTATTATTCGCGACATATTATATAGCTAATTTCAGTTATCGACAGCCATATGCATATAATATTACACGCATGTAAACGTATCGATACTTCGATATAAACTGCTACGTGGATCTTACATTTGTGATGCGATAAAATGATCGATAGCATCATCTTCTCAGTGATCTCCAAGCGATCATTGTAGAGGTTGAAACCGATATTCTTTTTTAAGTTTAAATCATCCAAATGGGTGACTACTAGGCCAAATTTCGTCAATTAAATTTGCAAACAATAATAGTCAAATCTGGTAACACGTAAATTAAGGTTTTCTCGCAGAGATATAACGCTGCACTTAAACCCTTAAAGAGGTAAGACAGAGTTTCGTCTGAATTCCAGTGATTTAGAAAGAGCATTCTTACATGTTGAGCTGGGAGAGAGACAGAGATGGATTGTGTGCTATCGATAGCGTTTATTTATTTATATACAAACTTCATACACGCAGCGACGGTCCTGATGGATAAATAGATTTGTACGGATGATAAGTGGTGGACATACAAAAATAGCATCTAAGTTTATGATGATTAAGTGGTCAAATCAGGAGATATATTTTTATATTCCTCGTGCTTAGATAAGAATATTTATATGATCTTTCTCAATATTAATTTTGTTATCTAATCTAATAATAGTATCAAAGAAAAGAAGGCTGATAATCTGAGGCCAACTTCCAAACATAAAAAAATCTCCGACCTCAGTAGCCCTTGTAACCTTACTTTCTGGATGGCTTTCGTACTAGTTGATAGATGGCACAGAAACAGAAAATTATTAGATCTCATAAAAAAACTGTAACGTGGAAGAAAATCCTGGATAAACTGCAAGCCTATCAGTTTCGGATTTTCTATTTTCAAGAATAGATTTCTGCAATGGAGTAGTGATACTTCGATGATGACGCCACTCCCGACCTCCGACCGAATTATCAAAACAGCAGCTAACTGTCAAAATACCAGCAGATTGTCGGCTTTTCAAAAAGGGGACTGACTACCAGAACCCAACGGAGAAGGATCTCCTTGGCCGACCAACTCGGAGGATGATCTCCGCTCGGGTAAGTTGTACGAGGACGGGAAGACACCCCCATTTGGTGGAGGAGCGAATCCGAGATGCACTTAAGCGTCACGTATGTCTTCACCCTAGCCCGGCAACGCCCTAGCAAGGAAAGGAGGGACTGGACTCTTTGCACTCCAGATGCCCCTTTCCAGTAGAGTCAAAAAGGTCGTCTAAAGTAGTTTTCCACTATCTTCGGAAGAAAACTACTCAGTCTTTACAAACCTCCCACACTCCCCGTCGAGACGGTCGCGAAAGCGTTCGTCAATACATTCATCCAGGATACCCGCTGGGTGAGCATTCGAAATGAAACTCGGTGGTAGCTAACTTTAATATCGAGCGAATGAGAAGGTGAATGTATAATACAGACATGATGGATGTAAACTCTTCCTGTGAATGGATATTGAAGAGGCCCATAGTTCTACAGTTGACTGTTTGTGAGTATACTTTGATGATAATGATAAAATCATAAATGTTGAAATTTTATATTTTACTACTTATTTTATTTTACTATAATTAGTGTTTAAGCATTAAGTTAAGTTACATATATAAAAAATAAAAATAATAAAAAAATCTGGTTGAAAGCCACTAGTTTTTTTCAATTGCATTCAAACTATTAATAATTATTCTACATATGGTTTAAAAAAAGAAGAGAATTAACTACAAAACCAAAAGGGTTTTGATATAAGATTTAAATAATCACAGACAAAATATTTCGTTCTTTTTATAAATTTAACCGTAGAAAAAATTACATATAAAAGTTATGTGCACTATTGAAAGATGGCGCTAATAACAGCAATGAATGTTGCTGCAATTGGAACATGTGCTATAATACCGAGGAATTACGCGGACTTCCTGTGATACGTCAAGCGACCAATTGATTAATAAAAATTTCAGTGCGCGACCTCTTCTTTGTCATGCACTCCTAATACATGGGCGACAAACTTCTCAAATCGTGCGTCGACTTCCATCGTTTCAAACGGCTACATCCACACACCTATACGAATGGCATTGAAGCTTTGCTAATAATGTGACGCGACATCAATAAATAAACATCAACTAAAATTGGCATACAAATCGTTGTGTATTCTTCGCATGTTTCATATTTCATCGCGAAGAAACAAGGACAAGCTGTGATGCGTCACGCGGTCAATTAAACAACATACATATTTATTAGCTCAAAGATATACCGCATGCTATGTTCTCCTAATACATTGACTTCAAATTTATCAACTGTGCGCCGATTACAAACACTTCAGCAACACTTCTTAGAAGCAACAGTCCGCTCTATGATATCAACACACATCAACGTGTGTGATATATGTCCGAAGATGGGCAATGTGATTGTATTTCACCGACGAATAATTCGACCATATGCTCCTAATGCCCGTATTATACATACAGGCACATCGGCGTTTCGACTGATTACATTCGGTCCCGCTACATGACGTCACACGAGACAATGTGACGATAACGGGAACCTACTGTGATATGTCATGAGATCATTCCTTCAACTATAAATTTCAGCGCACGACCAGCACATTGTCGTGTGCTCCTAATACACAGGCGTCGTCTTTGTCAAACAGTGCTTCCATTTAGAGGCGCCTCGGCATACTATGTGCTCAAAGTGTAACTTGTATTTTTTAACACGAGTCTCAATTCTATCTGATGAAAATATTCCACATTTTTTATTTTTGGTTTTTAGACATTATACTGTTTTTATTTTTTTCAGAAATAAATAATGCCCTTATATTAAACCAACACAATAAATAAAATATATTTTTCTCACCATACAAAATTGTTTATTCATTGTTTAACCCTCTGCGACCCACAAAATAAAAAAGGATTCACGAGGTCCCTAATTTTTACAAACATTTTTAAGACAAAATATTTGTATTTATAGCTAGATAAATAGATATTTGTTTCGGTTGTAAGATTGTTGATAATTTTTTCAATAAAAGATAATTGAAAAAAATATCTTAGTGATTCTTGGGCAACAGAAAAATGTATATTTGGTCTATAATCATGATCATTGATGGTGGACTACTATTGTCAATTAAAGGAGATGTTTTTGGTTGATAATCTGATTCATCACTGCTGCTGTAAATCCTGAAGTTTTGTATTTTTAGCAGGGGGAGCCAAAGTTTTGATTGCCATAAAATATTTTCTCAAATAAAAAAATGTAGATATCTCACACACAACTTATTTTATTTACATTAAAAAAACGAACGTCTTTATTCAGGGCCGTAACAAGGGAGTGGCAAAGCATGCGCCCGCGGGCGCAACTGGACTTGGGACGCAAAACGCAGAATACCATTCTACTTTACATGCACCAACACTGATGGACTCTGTCCGTTTTTATAATATATACTAAGTTGTCTAATACCTCTTTTCTTCGTTATCGCTTAAATATTGGGCCCACCCAGCGAGCATAAGCCCGCAATAAAATAAAGACAACAATATTTTCGCCCAATTGTAAAATGTAAACAACCCACCCTATCAATCCTCTTCGGACAACTTCGTTTTGTAGAGTTCGTAATCGTTCTGTAGACATCTTCGAGTATGGGGTCCGATCGCGAGGCTCTTATTCGTCATGTCAGCGGTCCGATTTTCGGACCGGTTAGACACACAGACCTTGTGCTCTAATCGCGTCCTCTTTTAAGACTTTTTACGGCATTTTCAAGGATAAATGTGAACCCGGGGCCTTTTATGATCTGTTCGTTCACGGGAGCCTCCTCAGAGACTAACTTCATAGGTGACTCGCGACTAGGGAATCCAATCCCGAGCCAAAATTTCAATCCCGGGATTTCGGGATTTCATTATACAATCCCGGGACCAGTCCCGGGATCCCGGGATTGGGATTTTCAATATTTTAAGAAATGATCTTGATGAATTTGATCAAAAATTACTAAGTCCATTTGTTCAATATAAAAAATCACTTGGAAGGCCAAAGAATTTTATTTATTTAAGAAAAGATAAAAATAAAATTCAAAAATACATAAATAAAACACTAAAAAATTCAAAAATATATAAATAAAACACTAAAAAATTCAAATATTATTTTGAAAATATGCCCGAAGTAACTTTAACATTAAACATTAGTGTTTCGTCATTTAGTCTGGATTTGATTTTGGAAGTCAGACAACTTGCTGCTGAAAATGCACGCTCAGCTTCCACACTCATTGGAAGTATCATCATCAGATATTTAAATGCTAGTTCGAGTTGATGATCGCGTGAGCACTCATTTTCGTATAACACCATCAATGTGACTGATAAAATTCTTTTCTGCTGAGACACGGACTAAAAATCGCAAAATTCTCGATTTCCCAATTTCCCGACAAATTATTTATTTCCGTCGCTGCAGATAAATATTTATATACTATAATACTTTGATGTGATTTGTAATTATATTACGGAGGAATACAAAAATTCTGAACCCCGTATCTATTATATTTCATATCGATATTACCATTATTCGTCGAGGTGTAGTAAATACATCACCGGTAGAGAAAGGTTACTATAACAATTTGAAAAACATACATGTACGCTATATATGTATACATAGATTAGACAATCACTGCTACTATGCGTCGCTTAAGTTCGCCAATTAGTAATTACGCAACTGTTTCCAAGCGTCTAGATTTCGTCGGGGATGTCTCGATTTAGTAGCCTTCATCGTGTTGGTGAGGTGTACGATTTCTGTTAGATAAAAATTTCAATCCCGGGATTTTCGGGATTATGTTTTCTAATCCCGGGATTCTTAAGTACCTAAAACTGTCCGGGATCCCGGGATTGGATTCCCTACTCGCGACAAATGAGGTCGCAAACGATTCTAGACTCCAGGTGAATGAGCGCGTATTGACTTGGACTTGAACCTAAAATGTTTGAGTTACAGTCAGTAAAACACGTTATTATCTAATTGTAACTATATGCCTGATATCATTTGGTACCATTAGAATTATTAATATCCAGAATGATAAACCACATCAAGACTTCTTCTAAATTGTTTATAGTTCGTGGGTCGAGGCAATTACGTTCTACATTGGCAATTTTTTTATTAATAATTTGAAGCCACTCTCTGATAACCTCTTTATCTATTTTTCAAGCAATTAAAAGTTATTATTGTCGGTTATTTGCGCATGTCATATAAAATATTGATTATAAAATTATATTTGCCATTTCTTTCTAGTAATGTAACCTTCAAGGCTGTGTCTTTAATCATTTTACTTCAATTAAGTTACTATAGCCACGACTACCGAAGCCCTAGCCACCTTGTTTCGAAAGTAGATGGTGTTTATTTAATAAAAATTAACGTAAGCTATTTTGTAGAAAAAAATGCAGCTTTATAGATTTTAATTTAATGCGTTGCGCAACGTTCAAAGCTTGGTAGACTGTAATTTTCCTGATTTACATTGTATAAATACCGACTGAAACAAATTTTAACGAGTTTTAGCATTCGCGTTACATAAATGAAGCAAGGGACTGCGACAAAATAACTTTTTTTTTCAGTAAAATTTTATTCTTTCTTAATTCATAATTAATATTTATGTCATTTAAATATGTCATCTTAAAATAATATACTTCCTTATTGAAATATTCTACGATTTTTTGAGATCTCTAATAATGACTGAAGTCAAAATCCGTTCCTTTTGTATTTTCTTCAATCCAGGTGTCAATTTGGGTAATCTGTTCCGGTGTCATATGAGCTTTAAAATCTCCAACTTTTCCCGATCTCATGAAGCTACCCTCGATTGTTATCAAACCTAACTTCTTATTCATATCAGTGATCGGTTCATAGTTGACAGCAGGATTTTTCTTCATGTTGTCGAAGCTCAAATGATCAGCCAACTTGGCGATTTGATCATCCGTATATTCCTTGTCGAGGAAAGCAGCAACCTTTCTAATAACCGAAGGCAGATCTGCTTTCATTTCTTCGTATTGCAGAAATAGTACATTCTTTTCATTTCTCCTCTTCCAGAATTCCATAATATGAGGCCAAAACGGAGCGAAACATACTGCAATATTATAAATTGATTAGAAGTTATCCTTATTAATTAATCATTAATATTTTGTAAATATGTACATTTTCCATTCAAAAATAGTGTGAAGAAATTATCGAAATTTCCTTTGTAGCCTTCCATAAGTCTGCAATGGTGATAATATGATATCAGACAATCTTTGGGACTTCTGCTGGTGTATATGATCTGAAATGGATATGAAATAATATTTTGAATAAAATCGATATTGATGTGCAATCTATCGACTTCCTTAAGGTTTACCTTGGGAAGTGCAGTCTTATTGCAAATTTCTTCAGGCAGTGTATTGAAAGGCAAATGAGTTTTGATATATCTGGGAGATTTCATTTCATTTATAAATCCAATGGAATCAGTCACATGCGCAGGCACAGAGAAGTCAGGATATTTCTCCCAAAAATCGCGATAATCAAATAATGGCGTGTGCCTAAAAATAGGATAATCAATACAAAATGGAAACCGATTATTTTTTATGATTCGAACGCTCCCACGGGATACACGAACAGACAAAAAATAGAATATGGTATTTGTAAATTTGTTATGCTATTTATTTTTAATTGACGATGGTCGATTTTTTGAAAGCTTTTATACTTACTCCAAAAATGGGAATCGCTCTTGTATTGGCATTTTTGCACCCTCATAATCTAAATCGTTTCCGATAAGCCAGACCATTTCTTGGGACCAAGTCGTTCCTGAAATTTCATATGATTTAAAAAAAGTGATGGGACCATTTTTTCCGCACATGTTTTTCCTATTTACCACATTTTGGAAAGCTGCAGATCCAAACATCGTCTTTTCGAATTTTCATATCCTTAATGCTTGTGCCAAATTCTTTGAAATACTCCGGCAGGATATGACCGTCTAATGAGATATATCCTGAGCGGAAAGGATTCACAAAATCCTCATTCAACATTCTCCCGTATTCTCCCGTCACGGATTCATACACTAAACTCGGTGCCATTTTTTTCATACAAAGCTACAACTTAGGAAAAGGACAAACTTTTAACACAACGAATAACTCACTCTGAGACTTTATATGAAATTGTGTAATCAACGTGATTTCCTAGAATTTATCTGATATACTTATCATCAGAAGTGCTAAAATATTTTATAAATAAGATAAACTCCAACTAACAATTGAACTGTGAAACGATTGCAGAATATCAAGTGACAGACACGACTTAAATGCATTGAATATAAAATGGCGATATATATATGGAAAATATTTGAAGGCCACGAGGAAATGTTTTCAATATGAACAAAATACGCCTTGAAATTGCGATTTTTTAAATATATTTTCTGACCTTTAATAACTGTACTTTGAAACATTGAGCGAAACGCATGAGTTGCCTTAAATCGCATTTTAAATATTTAACTAAAACATTAGCAACATTATGAAAACTTGTTGAACTTCAAATTGGATTTCGTACTATCTACTAGTGATGACCCGGCATGCGTTGCAATTAGGGAATCCAATCCCGGGATCCCGGACAGCTTTAAATTCTCATGAATCCCGCGATTAGTAAACGTAATCCCGAAAAAATCGGGATTGAAATTTTTATCTGATAGAAATCGTACACCTCACCAGCACGTTGAAGGATACTAAATCGAGACATTCTCGCTGAAATCTGGACGCTTGAAAACAGTGGCGTAACTACTAATTGGCGAGCTTAGGCGACGCTTAGGGACAGTAACTGTCTAATCTATGTATACATATATACAGTACATATATGTTTTTCAAATTGTAAAATTAACTTTTTCCTACCGGTGATGTATTTACTACACCTCGTCTCTAATAATGAGAATATCGATATGAAATATAATAGATACGGGGTTCAGAATTTTTGTATTCCTCCATAATATAATTACGAATCACATCAAAGTATTATAGTATATAAGTATTCATCTGTAGCGACGGAAATAAATATTTTTGTCGGGAAATCGGGAATTTGGCGTGTCCTAGCAAAAATGAATTTTATCAGTCGCATTGATGGTGTTGAGAAATGGTGTTATACGAAAATGGGGCTCACGCGGTCATCATCTCGAACTAGCATTTAAATAAATGAAGACGATACTTTCAACGAGTGTGGAGGCTGAGCATGCATTTTCAGCAGCAGGTTGCTTGGCTACCAAAATCAGATCCAGACTAAATGAAGAAACAATCGATGCTTTAGGCCCGATTCACACTATGGTGCCGTTGACGGTCCGATCCCGCTCCGGTATCGGTCCGGTCAAATCACCTCTTTTCAGAGATTCAGATGTACCTCTTTTTGATATTTCGAGTCTCCTGTCGGACTCATGGACGCGAAATAACTGCCGGCGCCTTGGTGATGCTCTTTGTGAGTATCCATCGTCCATTTTTGTACCAGAAAAATAGATGTGATGATTCTTCTTCATAACACATTTGGTTCAAAATATAAAAAAAATTATACATTTACAAAATTACACAAAGGGTTTACACACGCAATGTCCCTGTTGTATGCGTCTTTTTTCTAATAATTTAGTACATAATGAAATACATATATAATATATAAAAATGAATGCGTGTCGCCGCGGATTGAGCGAGGGGTTTGCTAAAGATACATTCCTATACCGTTCATCTGATTGGGATGATCATTTGGGAAGTTGTGGGGCGTGTATCCAAGAAGGTTTGTGTGCGGAAATTGTTTTGCGAGACGTTTAACAGATGCACCATGTTGGCGCATATTGATTTGGTGAAGTGAAGCGGGACCGGCGCGCTTAATAAATCATTACTGAGCGCATGTGATATTGGAACGTATGCTGGGTACTCGCTAGTATTAAATATCATCCTCGGTTTGGATCAGATGTCGTCAATATTATTGTCATGAAGGGCATATTGATATCTTCTATACTTGTGCATTTGTATGAAATTCTATGATTACATCAATAGCGATAAGAAGATTATTTCTTTGTTTATTGTATCATGCTCTATTGATTTTATAATCTGATTTTTATATTTATAAATTTATCGGTCAAAAACAAAGTACATAATATGTTTTTGAATTCATATCAACATTAAAAAAATCATATTTAGAATAGTGTAAGTCTAATTTTCATGAATGACGCAACTTACTTTTTGGAAATATGACCAAAGCAGGTCCTCCCATTCGCATAGTCACTCATTAATTCGCCTTATTAATGGACTTCTTTTCAGATGAAGTTTACTTATCAACTATGTTCAAATAAAATTGATATATCTGTAACGGGATGGCCACGTTAGCGCACAGATCCATTCTTCTATCGGGCCGTGATGTTCCTGGACGAATGGATGGGAATAGACGAGCGGCGAATAGAAAGACTCTCTTCTCTAAAAACTATTTATTCCATACGAGAGAGAGAGAAAGAGATCTGACTGCAGGAAGGACGAACTCCCACAGCCAAGGCTAACCGACGACTCCCCCGACTCCCGCTTCCTGCGCGTCAATACCTAACCGGCAACGGTGCACACACAAGAAGCGACCGGTCGGTATGCAGATGCAATTTCTCCGCAGGGCCACAAGAGATGGCGCTGTTAAAATAATACATTGCACCTGAAGAGAGATGAAAGATGTCGCTGTTAACAGCGCTACTACGTGGGAATGGTAAAACGCCCACGCTTTAAATTAAATTAACAGTTTTTTTATGTTTTTCTGTGAATTTTGTTTGGATTTTGATCTGGATTTCCCTTCGAAATAATTTCAATAATAAACGAATTTCATCATGATTCTGATTATTTGCTATTACTATTTTAAATATGTGTATTTATAATTTGATA
The DNA here is from genome assembly GCA_008973525.1 of Stenopsyche tienmushanensis. Lineage (NCBI taxonomy): Eukaryota > Metazoa > Arthropoda > Insecta > Trichoptera > Stenopsychidae > Stenopsyche > Stenopsyche tienmushanensis. The sequence goes on along the minus strand of WACJ01000071.1, from coordinate 476,635 downwards.
GGATTACATTCTATGAATCTAGATATTGTATGACTAAGTTAATTAGTCTAATCACTCTAATCACTAAAGCAAGTAACCCAGACCAAGTGACAGAATTGTTCAATACTATTCAAAAAGGGTGTATTTTTTGTTGTTGTCAAGAAGGTGTAGCATGTGTTTCGTCCCTCGTTTTTGTTGTATACGGCACCCATCCTATCTCATAATACCCATCCTATTCGTTTTGCCGATGAGTTTTAAATGTGTTTTTATAGTGGTCCATGGGAATCGCAGTCTTTGTGATAACTCCTCGATAGTTTGTTTGTAACCGTGGATCTGACTTGATTGGGAATTTTAGAGCATCATCCCGTTCTCGGTTCATTCCATAAGCTTCTATTGGCTGATTTAAATTTCTGGAACCAATGTTGCCATCTCTAGATATTGGCATTCCAACCCAAATTCTAAAAAAGCTGCATATAATGCTTGATGTGAACTTCATTAGTTTTGAGTCTGGACATTTTAAACTTAATAATAAACCAAAATCTAAGGTATCAAAATTGGCGAATATTTTTGGGTCCCCCTAAAATATTTGTTCAAAAACTATGCATTAACAAATCTAGCTTAAATATGATTTTTTCTAAATTTAGTCCTATTTCTTTCGAATCTACAGGACGCCAGAATCAGAGCAAACTATCTTCTTCCTCCTCGGAAATGTCCTCGATCTTCTTGACCACGACTACCATACATTTTTTATCAATTTAACTTTCAATGTCACCGATACGACGACCATCAGTGCATGAAGCACGATGTCTGCTTCAGTAAAAAATAAAAAACGTTCCGTTTTACTTTTTACAAAACCACAAACACGTGGAAGAATGACAAGTGCTAAATAAAAATTAAGAACGACCTGAACATCAAAGAAATGCCTAGGACATGCTTAATATTTCACCATGACTGCATTATATTTTGCAAATCAAATACTTTTCAAACATCTTAATTTCTATATATATCAAATAACAGACGATTTAGTCATTGTATTGGATTCTTAGACTTATTTTATTATTTCCATCTCTAGTCTAGCTACGTATGCAAAGTCAGCAGGTTTCAATGCAAAAACTGCATCAAAGGCAGTTTTTACCTCCGTATTGCTGATATTTTTTTATCATTAAAAAATGTATCAATCTAAACGACTTAAAGTAAGATAACGCAAGGTCTAAAGAATGCGGTGGAGGCTGTATAATATCCGTTTAAACTCTTTTGATTCGTACTGTGTTATAATTGCTACTTGTAGTTAAATGCGGTATGGTGAAATCTTGTCATCAAGTATGGTTTGTACTTTGAATGTAATTTTGCTTGAGAGAACTTTCTTATTCAGAATCTTCTTTGAGTTTTTTTTTACTTCCATGATATGAGCACGTTCTTTAACAGCTTCAGCGATCACTACGATCAAAATCGTGACCTGGGAAAGTCTTTGTCTTCCAAAAACTATTCATCGCTTCAAATTTTTACTCGGCATGATTTGGCCTAAGACTATTTTCTCTGTTTTGCCGATCAAGAAGAATTCTCTTCATTAAATATGTGTTGTAACTTCGATCAGAAATACATAGAACTAGAATAGGATTAATTTTTAGGTTCATTTCTCACAGGGTAAACATTTAGCAAGCTGTTTAAAAAATCGAATGGTAAGAAGTTTGACTACCAAGTAATTCCAGAAATCAGCTTTTCTCGCTGCATTCTCTGCTGGTCGTATATGAGTCCTTTAAAATAAAAATATCAGTTATTTTATGGAAAATTCTACTTCGTATCTTCTCAAAAATCATAACGGTTTAAATTAAAAATTATAGTGTAAACCGAAGCGACGAACCATGATAATTATCGATCAAGATCTTCTTATTGCTTGACAAGGAAATAAAAGCTATTAATGCTATTATGCATATTATGGCGATGTTATGAAGTTTAACAAATGCTGCAGTCTCTAATTATTCAATCCTTCTTGTATTAAATAGCATTCATAATGATACGAAGAAACAATGTTTCGATAACAGTCTTCATCATAGTACAGCTACATATAATCTAATGCAGAATTAGGAACTCAGTTTAATATCCATTCACGGAAAAGGGTCATATTTAGTGTCTATCATAGCATAGTCCAATTAAAATCCAAGCAAAGATTACCAAACAACATTGAAATGCCATAAATACAGTAAATATTGTGTATCAATGTAATTTTAAGCATATTCCAGAAAATCCAGCAAAACAGATATTTCCACAATTCAAACAAGAACGCTTTTCTGAAACGTTGAAATTGGTATGATTTGAAGAAGTTAGGCTGTTTTCATATCCAATGAAATGATATTTTTCTATTCGATTAATTCAACTGATTAATTTTGATTCAATCATAAATAATATCAATTATTCGTTTTAATATAAAATAACTATTTACATACAGTAAAATGGCGGCAAATTCAAATCTTTATTCGCTTAATAAATTATTGCAGAAAAACAAATAATTCTGCGAAAATAATACATAAAAATTGTACGCATAGAAATTATGCGCATTTTCGATAGATGGCATTACTAATACCAATAATGTACGTACATTTAAGGTGACCATATTTTCTTGTATTGTAGGTAGTTGCAGAATTGAGCATTTGTGCTGGTATTTAAAACTTATGGCTCAATTCTACAGAAATTATGTTTGGGAAGCACATTTGGAAAAAATATACAATGGAAAAACCTTGTTAATTAAAATATTGTTCTTTTTTTACTTTCACAAATATTTTTATTCTTACTTATTTATTTCAAAAATTTAATTATATCCCATAAAGTGTCATATCCATAACCGATCCCCATTGAAGAATTTTCCAGGAGTTGAGGATGTTTAAGTGTGTGAAGGAACATCTAGTTAAACATTTTTTTTTTGAACAATCTATCCTTTGAGGGACATTTAGTTCTTATTATGACGTTTCTGGCTCGTGTAGGTCCCTATTCATTAATAAGGACCTAATGTTCATTCATTTAAATCTTTTGTCCAGGTCATGAACCAAATATCTTTTCAGCCTATGCGTTCCGGAGGCTTGGCTAGTCAGCTCTTCAACAAGGCGGTTGGAGTGTGTGTTTAATCTTCTTTTGTACTTCTAGCTATGGTTTTCGATCTCCTGCCTTACCGTTGGTATGCTTAGTATGCTGTGTATTGTTTCGTTTGTCACGTACCATGGAACGTTGCCTATAGTACGCAGCACTTTGGATTGAAAAGCGTTGAAGAATGTCAATATTAGAGTTTGTTGCGGTACCCCAGAGCTGTATCCCATATGTCCAGATTGGTTTTAGTATACTTTTGTATAAAAGTGTTTTATTTATTAGGGACAGTTCCGATTTTCGGCCCATCAACCAATACAGCATTCTCATTTTGATTTCCAGTCGCTTTCTCTTCTTCCTTATGTGCGTCATCTACGCACATACCAAGTACGCTGCATGTGGGACGCCGGATTTTATATCATGTAGTGTGGTGACTTCATCTTCATATTTGACGTAGAATGTTCTGTTGATCAGGTATGATCTGAATATGAAAAAGTAGTTTGTGAGCAGTTGTTTTCCGATTTTATATAGCAAGAACTATAAACAAGTAATATGAATGCTTGTGTTTTCTATATATATCTCACCATTTTCATTTTTTTTTCTGTTTACACGTCTAAAAAAATCCGGACTACAAATTGGAAAATCCAACACCGCCTTACAAAATGTTTTTCCTCGTTTACTCCCGATCTACTGTATACAAATTACTAATCTCGTACAGTTAAACAATGAGGATTGTCTTCAATTGTAGTAATCCCTAGATAGAATTGCTAAAAAATTGAATTAATTTAATTTACATGGAATTGTCAATTGAAGAAATTAATTATAAAAATATTGTGAACGATAGATTTATAGGAGTTTTTATGCGTATGTTTATGCAAAAGTGTTCGAATTTTATGAATACGATATAAATATGTTCTTTAACAAATTTCTGTGAGTTGTTACGACAAATCATCGTTATTAATCATTATAAATCATCGATTAAAACATGACGGTTCTCTTTGATTGACAAATTGATGGACCTTGAATGCGAATGCGCTTAAAATTTTCTAGAGATAAGTCAGTATGAAAAAATATACATTAACGTCCATGTCAAAAATATTATATTATTATTTCTATTTTTAGGATAAAATTTGAATTTTGTTATGATTTTAATAAGCTTGCGCTATTTTTTAATTCTTATTCGCTCTCTTTCAGACTGTATATCATGGATGCCAAAAAAATCATGGTCACCGTGCATTTCTACACTAGCGTACACGATGCATTATAATGGCAGGAATTGTGTGGACTTACTGTGATACGTCATGCGATCAATTAACTAATAAAAGGTCGGCGCGCTAACACCTAATTGTTATGCACTCCTAATATACAAGCGACAGAATTCTCAAATCGTACGTCCACTTCGATCGTTTCAAATTCCTACATCCATACGCTTGCTTACATTGAATCGAATTTGTAAAGCTTCATTGAGAATCTTCGCCAATAATAAATATTGATTTCGATCTGCACCAAAGTCATATCTGCATATCGAATATTTCTCATGTATTCGTCATGAAGCGACGGGGACAAACTGTGATGCGTCACGCGTTCAATTAATTATATAAATGAGCTCGTAGATATGCTGCATGTTATGTACTCCTAATACATAGATTTCAAAATTATCAACTGTTCGCCGATTACAATCACTTCAGCAACACTTCTTAGAAGCAACAGTCCGCTCTGTGAAGACATCAAACATGTGTGATATATGTTGGGAAATGTTTGATGTAAAAACACGAGCCATGTGTTCCTAATGCCCGTATTATACATATGACCACATCAGTGCTCTGACTGATTACATGTCGACGTCAAATGAAGTAAATGCGACGATAACGGGAACCTACTGTGATATGTCCATATCATTCCCTCGACTATAAATTTCAGCGCGCTACCAGCTTATCGGCATACGCTCCTAGTACACAGGCGTCGACTTTATCAAACATATCGCACGCGTCTTGTTTTATCAAACACTTCATAAATCATTCTACAAAACATTATATTATTTAAAAATGTAAAAAGTCAAAAGTCATCGTCTGTCGTTTGTGTTTCTGTGGGTATGCTTGGAATTTAAAGTTGATTGGATGCTGGACTTCTTATTGCAAATGTTCATTACATATATCAATTATATTATATTAGAAAACCGTTGTTTTCACACGCTCTCGTTTGAGTTCAGTTTTTTTTTCCATTTTTTATTATTAAGTGTATCGAAAAGTATTCACGTATTTTGAGACCTTATGCTTGAGCTCAGTTTGTGTCCGGATACATTGACGGAAACATTTCTGTAAATTATTTAACAGAACCGTAATTAGGGTATAAAACGCCTGTGGTAAGTATCTAACTGAACCCCGCAAAGTGACGCAAAAAGCCCTAAAAGGGGACGGAGTGGCCATAAGGTTTGTATGCTCAATCGGTCCGCTTTTCGGACCGCTGAATGAGCGGCCCGCGATCGGATGCCATACCTGAACGTAACGATAACGAAGAAAAGAGGGATTAGACAACTTAGTATACATTATAAAAAGTAGAATGGTCAAGTAAAGTAAAAACCATGTGCATCTCTCGATTGGGTCAGTATTCTATGTTTTGCGCACCAAACCCAGTTGCGCCCGTGGTGGACGCTTGCTTTGCCACTCCCTTGTTACGGTTCTGCTATTTAAAACATTATTATTTTTAATCTTAAGAGTAAAATGCCCAGACCCGAAGCTAACAAAGTTCACATCCGGCATTGTATGTTAGTTTTTATAAAATTTGGGTTTGAATGCCAATATTCGCAGATGCCAATATTGTTTCCAGAAATTTAAATCGAGCAATAGAAGCTTAAGGGATGAACCAAAAACGGGCCACCCCCCGATTTTTTGATAACGATGCACTAAACTCCCTAATCGAGTCAGATTCAAAGCAAACGGTCGAGGAGTTATCACAAAGACTGCGATTCCCATGGACCACTGTGCAAAATCATTTAACAACTTAAGTCTTCACTTTTTAATGCATTAAATAGACCATCAATTTTAGTGCTGAAAATAAAGCTGTCTAATTGTCGTCGTCCAAAAAATCATACATATTTTTCCTTTCTTATCAAAGTAGTAGTGTTTATTAGTGATTTAGCATCGCATTAGTTTGATAAACATCACAGATTTTCATGTGATATTTTTTCTAAATTAAGTGAACACTTTGTAACATCTAATCTTAACAAAATATTGAGATTAGTATCGGTGTGTCTGATATTGTTTATATTGAAATTCTTGTTCGATAACATCGAACACACGACCTAAACAAAATTGATAATTCAAAAAGTATGTCTCATAGATGAGATGGGAGCTTTGATTATTGTTCATATGACTGTTATCGTTCTAAACCCATCATTAGATCTTCAGGGAGATATTGTGTACAATTGATTTCCATATACAGTTTTAAACATACGAATATCATTATTTTAAATGATTTTTTTAAAAAAATATTATAAATCTGTCATTTACAGATAGCCCTGCCCAATTTTACTAATTGTCTGAATATTTTCTTGTTTTAGATGCTTTATAATAATATTTCAGCAACTAACCCATTATAATAACATACATAAAGATAAACTAAATCAATTATTGAATATGGATATGGCATAATAGTTTATGACATAAATATGCCACGGTCATCTTTATTATATATTTTCAAAAATGGATACATAATTTATTATACAATACTATCCTCGTTAACCTTGAGAATTGTTCTAAGGATTGCAATCGAGAAAATATGCATGATATCAGATTATATTATTATATAAACGAGTACATTTATTTTCGTGTTCTAAAATACGACCATTGATGAGTGTGATCCGAATCATGACCCAAACAGGTGTTGGGTTTTTTATGATCACTCATTGCTCTAAATTATTGCTGATTTTTTTTCTTCGGATAGATTCAAATTCTTATTGGTTTGTTTTGCTCTTCAATCCCTACATTTTTATGCTTCTTCATAAAAGCTTATTGTTCACTGTGCGACATATATTCTTCTTTTAATATATAAAAATTAATTGGGTTTTGTTCGTTCGAAATGCACTGCCATACCGTTCATCGGATTGCAATAAAACTTCGTTCGCTTATTGCTAAGAATTGCGCGAATAACATAAACATACATCTAATATACAAAAATAAAAATTTGTTTGTTCGTATTTTATACGCTGCCATACCATTCATTCGATTGCGATAAAACTTTGCCAACTTATTGTACGCACTTTCTCAAATAATATAGGTATAGTATACTTAACTTAAAGTAGATCTTGTAAATAAAAATCAGCATTTGTATGTTTGTTACAAGATAACTTTTTCAAATTTCAAACGATATTTTTAAAATACTTCTGTGGCAGCAACGCGCCGGATACCAGCAATTGTATATTTCTATAAATTTATATTATTGATTTTTACACTCTAGAATTAATAGATAGGAAAATTGTATTCATATTATTTATGTTACAAAAATATATTCAATACATATGACAATGTAACAAGAAGAAATAATTGCATACATAAATATTCATAGATTACTCAATTTCTACATAAAAATCAAGAACAATATTATTCTTACTCCAAGATCATCCAAATGCGACGCTTAGATGTCATCACTGTATAATGTTTACATGTGGCATTTTTTCAAATGGTATAAGCCATTTTCTTTTAGAAGAAGGTAGTACAATTTTAACAGGTATATTTTGCAATAATGCTTTTACATTATTATTCAAGCAAAAATTTATTTAATGATGATACTCATTTCACAATGGATGGATTCGCCAATAAGCACCATTATTAGACCTGGGGTAATGGAAATCCTAATGTCTAGACCCAAAAGAAAAAAATACTGAACAGCTAGGTGTCATATTTAGATAACCTTTATTATAGTCATCATCATCAATCACCACGAATTTTAAATCCAGTTCCTTTGATATTCTTCTCAATCCATTTATCAGTTTGAGCAATTTGTTCCGGTGTCATATGAATTTTAAAATCGCCGACTTTACCAGATCTCATGAATTTCCCATCTGAATCCGTTATTCCAGCCTTTCTGAAACCATCAATCAGACCCTCATAATTGACAGCTGGATTTTTCTTCATGCTGTCGAAGCTCAAATGTTTTGCGAGCTGATCAATTTCTTGTTCATTATAGCTCTTGCCAAGAAAATCAGCAGTCTTTCTAATGACTGACGGTAAATCTTTTATCATATCTTCGTAGTGAATAAACAGAATATTATCCTCGTTTCTTCTATTCCAGAATCCTAATACGTGACTCCAAAACGGAGTATATGTCACTGCAACAAAACGGCATATGATCAGTCCAATATTTAATTTATATGTTTACATAAATAAGATATACCTACATCTTCCAGCCATAAACAAATCAAAGTAATCATCGAAACTTCCTTTGTATGAGATGAATAATTTGGCATGATAATAAAAAGATACGAGGCAATCCTTGGGATTTCTGCAAGTATATATTATCTAAAAATTAAAACAGAATCAATTTCACTGACGAATATATTGCCATTATATATTGTTCAATATCTTTTTTTTTACTTTAGGGCGTTTCGTCCCTTTTTGTATTTGTTCAGGATATAGCGTCCAAGGTAAATGACATTTGATGAACCTGGGTGATGGTAATTGTTTCGTCAATTCTAAAGATTCCGTCAGTTCTGTTCCAACTAAACTGATTCTTTCCTTTGTATTGAACATTCCTTCAAACCTGCATAAATTGCGATATAACTTATAAAGATCTCACAATAACGTATTGAATAAAAGTTGTACTTACTCCAAAAATGGAAATCTAGTCGATAGCGACTCTTTTGCTCCATCGTAATTCAAATTGTTACCAAGAAGCCAAACCATTTCTTGCGTCCATGTTGTCCCTGACGGTCAACGATCATCATTTATAATTATTTCATTTTGTTTGGATATATTTAAAAAGTATTATTTTAGACTACTCACCGCATTTGGGAAACGTTGCCACATAGACATCATCGTCTCTCACTTCAAAATTCAAAACTTTTTCATAGAACTGCTCGAAAACGATCGGAAAACAGTATTCTTCTTCTCCAAAAAGAGAGAATCCTCCTCCTGCATCATCAGCCAGTTGCCCAAAGACCAAATGATCTTCTTTAACTCCAGAGTTTTCATCAACTCGTTTAATCAGCATCGGCATAATGTTCTCCTTCACAAGATTCAAATGTGCATTAAACAACAACTAGTTTTACAAACAATTCATTATGCACGCGATTCGCATTTATATACGTCTTAACACTTTACAGTCCGCTAATTATAACGCGACATATATATATGGCAAGTTGCGCCTCCTATCTTGCTGCAAGTCCTATTGTTGTAACTAGGGTTTGTTGATTTTGAAAACTGAATTCCCAAATATCAATCGATATTGACAGTTCGATATTGTGAATTAATTTGTCTTCAGTCATTCATCGACATTCAGCGGGAACAAGCTAAGTGATACACCAGCCTGAGATCTCAATATCATGCATCATCATCAGCCTGTGTCCGTCTACTATTGAACGTAAGCCTCCCGCATAAGTCTCCATCTTTCTCGATCCACCGCTTTCCACATCCAGCTTCCTCCTGCTATTCTTCTGATGTCAGTCCATCTTGCAGAGGGTCGGCCGACACTCCGTTAGCTAGCTCTTGGGTGCCACTCCAACACTTTTGTTCCCAATCGACCGTCGTCTCTTCGGCAAATGTGTCCTGCCATTATCACTTAAATGTGCCAATTATTTCAGTAGCGTCTACTCGGGTGACCTTTATTCTGAGTGAAAGGCCCTGCTGTTAAATTCCACGTCTCTGCGCAATAAATTAACACTGGGAGGATGCATTAGTAAAATGCCTTAGCTTTTAAGCATTGCGAATTCGTCAGAAATAAGGGCGATGCGCATTTAATTTTATTTACACCAACTTGATTTCGTCACATCTGCGATTTCCATCCATCTGTGTGTCCAGCTTTGATTTTAAACCGCCTCGATTTATTATGTTTAAACCGATTCAAATATTGCCGACGCCGGTCTTTGATTCAAGTCGAATCATATTTGTCTAATAACATCAACAAATATGATTTGGCTTACGCCATCCTTCCGAATTAAATGACGATCAGTTAGATTTAAGCTTTAGTCCTAAGCAGTAGTGTTAGTTAGCTTAAGTTTTTCTAGAGTTAAGTCTACGAGTTTAAGTCCTTTGTTCTAAGTTTGTAATCAACGTTAGTCAAATCTTACTGATTATTTTAAGCATCTAAATTAAGTGTAGAAAATAAATTAGTTATAAGAAGACATCGTCTTTGAAATACATCAATCGCTTCCGTTCCTCATTCATTCCATCGCATCTTTTTCTTCCTTCTCCACCACCGCTATTATTGAGTCCTTCTCGCCGACGTTGCGAATCTCATTCGGGGCAGTCGTGGGTCATCGGAAACTCACGTTTCTTGAGAATACCGTCGCTTAACAGAGGGGTTGCTGCTGCTGCTTGAAAGAAGAGGAGTGCAGAACCGGCGCGACGAAGATAACTGGGCCCCGATATTCGGCTGAGGGGTTGCTACCACGTTACAGCGGGATTTTTACTTTAAAATTGTACTTGAGTTTTCCAAATGCTGTCCATCCCAGCTATATTCATCTGTCGATTTCTTTTGAGAAATTCTGTCGTCCCAGTTGTATTACTTATATTTAATATATAGGTTTGATTTATATTTTGGTTGAAAATAATCTCGTAACATTTTCACATATTCTGTAGAATTAATTAGACGTCCTAGTTCCTCACAGGACACGGGCGATTTAGGGCCTCGTTGGTTAGGTTTGGGCTTTCAACAACTTCGGAGTGCCCAAGCGGAGATTCGTTGTTTCATGTTCAGGCATGGTGTCCAATCGCGAGGCGCTCCTTCGATGTGGTCCGAAATTCGGACCGCTTGGACACGGAATACTTTTTGTAAAAGTTTTGGCGGAAAATGGTTGCGTAGAACTTTTTTGGCGGTCTGTGACAATTAGTAGCTTGTACCCTTTTTGTTTACAAATATACCTGTACTGTATACCATTGATCCTTTGATGAGGATGCACTCACATGTTGAGTGGCTATCCAAAAAGAGTATGCTTGAACATGTGGCGTGCGGCGCTTCACAGTGCTTTATTTTCAATGCCGTGTTTTTATTTCCCATACAATAAATATCAAAAGTGATCCTATTAAATACACTCTTATGGGTCCTAAAATTGTGAAATGTGTTCCTTTATTACTAAAATTGCATCTTTGATTGTATCCGAGAAAAATGATTCATTTTGAATTGTTGCCAAATAATTAATTGATTGCTTCAGATGTGTATTGTCAACAATCAGAGAGATTGGAGAAGAAACTCGCCTAGAACTCATCAATAGATATAAGTTCTCGCTAATCAAAGGGTTAAGAAGAGTGATATTTTTTAAACTATTTGCTGCACTAGTAAATTAATGAACTAGTAATGAAATCCTCAGAAAACAAGATTCTACGACAATTTTAAACTACGAAGGGTGAACACCCTTCTTTCGAAGAAAAGAAAACCCCTTGCCGTTCTCGAATTTACAAAGATGCACGAGGACGAGAACATACCATTCCAAACTTAAGAGCGATTCTGAAATGCATTTCCTATAAAACATGTAGGACTTCAGTTTAGCCCTTGAGAAGAAAAGAGGGACCAGATTCCTTGTAGTCCAGAAACTCGTTTCTAATTCAATTAAGATGATCGTCTAGAGAAGTTTCCTACTAACTTTCAATGAAAAATGCCAAGACTTCTACAGATAATTTGGAAATTACCCTTTTCCTTGAATGAATATTGAAGATGAATTCAAACATGAGTGCCTGAAATAATTGATTGGATTACCTGTAATTAAAAGAATAAGCGGCGTTAAATGAATGATAGAGAAAACTTAGGATAGAAATTGTTGAAAATAATGCGAGGAGACTTTTTTTCTGTAGTGAATTCTATCGAGCTGATACAATCTCAATATTTTGATTACTTTCCGGTGTCCATAATAAATAAATTTGTCAGCTAAACAGTTAGACTTTATAGTTGTGGATTAATATAATATTAAAATACATATGCTGCCATATCTATTTAAAAACACATACACGGCCTGTAATGTGTTTGAATATTAAAATTATGGTACATCTTAATGAAGACTAGAGTGAGTCGCAAATTGATAAAGTTATATTTAGTAAGCCAGTGTTTCACAATTTCTATAGTGCTATGGGAAATTAATAAAATATGCTCATACATTTTTTTTGTATCTTTTGCAGAATTTCGATTATCAGAATTTTTCGAATATTGGGCATCAAAGATGCCTTAAAGTTTCAAAACGTCCCGATCAAAACCTTAAAATAAATAAATTTATCTAATGAAAAATGACCAACCGGCTCGGCGAGCCGGTTGTAACTTATCCAGTTGTAAATTGATTCTGACGAAGCTATTAAAACTATCATTCGTTTGCTTTCCATGAAAGATGCTTCAAAATTATTAAACAAATTTATAAGTCGAAAAAGAAATCTGCATCATGATTTTTCTGTATTATAAAATATAAAAATAGATTTTCCCATAGATTAATTTTTAATGCAAATATTGTTTAGATCGGACTGAAATTGAAGATCCTACACGTTTTAATCAATTTGTATTTTTTTTCAAGTATCTAACTTGCATTTATTGCGGGCTTATAGAGTCAATCAGTGTTGATTCATGTAAAGTAAAATGGTCAAGTAAAATAAAAACTATGTGCAACTCTCGACTGGGTCAGTATTCTACGTTTTGCGCCCCAAGCCCAGTTGCGCCCGTGGCGGGCGCCGCATTTATGACTTGTAAACAATGAAATACATTAGGTATAATGGGACAAAATTAGTAACACTTGATGTGGTGGACATCATAGGGTACAATTTTCTGAAAGGCCTTAAACTCCATAATTGGTGTTTTTCATTTTTTAAATATACTGTTTTTTAGAAACATAATAAGTTTCAATTGAATACTTAAAACCATTTTTTTTTCTTAAATGTTCAAATTTTATCACTCATTACAAATACTTATCTAACAGACCTTAAATGGATTGATTGGGATTTTTAAGAATTATAAGATTTATAACTGAGATAAGATTGATTTAAAGTTATTTAGATAAATTAATGACTCAGATAATAGCAATAATTTTTCGAAGAATGTAGTAGTTAAGGTAAAATGATTGATTTACACTAAGCAAACGTTGATAACAACAACTAATTCTCTATAAATTGATCATTACTGAAGGTCGTTGTCGGTTTTGACGCCTAGATTAGAAAATTGAGATTGATAGATAGTTACTAAATTAAATTCCTGTAAACTAGATAATTGAGTGTCTTCAAAAATTACAACACAAAAATAAGAATTCACGGTTCTTTATTAAATAAATAAATTTAAATAAGTTGTCGTTTGCTACGTTTTCATTAAAATGTGCCAATAGATAATATTTCAACGTCCATTGATGTATAAAAAAAAGTGGATATAAGACATTGTTAAGCTCCCTTCAGCTTAAAATCAGTTCCTCTGATGTGCTCTCGGATCCATTCGTCCATTTGAAAGATCTGACTCTGTGACATGTGAGTCTTAAAATCGCCCACTTTGCCAGATCTCATGAATTTTCCACCGGCATTGTCTACACCAGCCTTTCTCATTTCGTTGACTATCTCTTCGTAATTTACGGCAGGATTTCTTTTCATGCTGTCAAAACTCAAATGTTCAGCAAGAATCCTTATTTCATGTTCGGTATAACGCTTCCCAAGGAAATCGGCAGTCTTCTTTATGACCGATGGTAAATCTCGTTTCATGTCTTCGAAGTGAATGAACAGCACGTTTTTATCGTGCCTCCTATTCCAGAATCCAAATACATGTTTCCAATACGGAGCATATTCCACTGCAATAAAACACCGCATTTTAACAATGTATTTCAAATATATAGTCGAGTATAAAAAATGGTATTTACATCGTCCAGCCAAAAAGAGCTTATAGAAATCATCAAATGTTCCGTGAAACGGTTGAAACAGCTTGGTGTGGTGATAATACGACACGAGACAATCTTTAGGATTTCTGCAAGTATAAATGATCTAAAATGGAAATAAAATACGTTAATTATTTATGAATATGTATTACTAAATTAATAATAATTTTTAGTGTATGATTTTTTACTTTGGGATTTTTCTCTCGGTATTGGATCTGTCGAGGATATAAAGATATTGGAAGATGACATTTGATATATCTGGGTGACGGCAAATTGTTAGTAATATTAATTGTATCCGTAACCTCTTTTGGAAAATGTGAAGCGACTTCTCCTTTACCAATCAATCCTTGAAGCCTATTCAAATATATAATATTTAAGATTTAGCAACAAAAACATTTCAAGATCAATTAAATATGGACTTACTCCAAAAATGGAAATCTTTCGGATAACGGTTTCTTTGCTCCCTTATAATTTAAACTGTTACCAATGAGCCAAATCATCTCTTGAGACCACGTTGTTCCTTAATTAATAATATATTTATACAAATGATCAATAATATTATATATTTATACATAATGAACAATATAATAAACCACTAACCACATTTTGGAAACGTAGCCACAAAGACATCATCGTTTCTCACTTGAAAATTTAATATTTTTTCATAATGTTCAGCAAAACATGTTGGTAAACAATATTCTTCTGCTCCGAAGAGGCTGAATCCAGCTTTTGTTTCATCTTGTAGTAGTTTTAAAAGGAGTTGATCCTCTTCTTTTTTGGATGATTCTTGAACACTTTTAACCACTATAGACATAATTACTTTTGTTAAAAATCTCTTAAATCAAATTGTTTTTAACTGTACGTCCACCAGCACTCAAATTAATAAGCAACTATAATGCTTTGAATCGAATTTTATCTCCTCTAAAGTTGATAACTTATCTAAATTTACATTTCAGCTGCTTGAAATTTTTAATAATAAAAAATGATACAGATGAACTTATTGTATTGTGAAACATTAAAACTATTACATAACATTATTTCAAAACCACACGTACTGTATGTATGTCATAAAAATCAAAATACTTGTTCTGATTTGTACTATTTTTTATTGACTAAGAGTATTTTTTGTGTACTATAATCATAAGTATGTACATCTTTTATTTAGAAAAATAAATCCACATTGTACCACTCCCATTTGGCATTTGATACTAAATTATTTTTAAAACTGCAATAAAATATATACATTATGCGCGAATTGTAACGTTTGAAAATTCAAAGGCATTTGATAACATCAAAATCTTTCAATCAATCATGATAAATCATTCACAAGTCTTTTCAAAATGAAGTTTTATGCAGTTTATAAATCAAGCTGATTTTAATCATTAATCGCCTTTTTCATCATTTACCGAATTGCATATATCATATTCAAAAAATCTTTGTGCCAGATTCAAAGACCTTATCGTACATTTTTTCAATTTATTAAGTATGATGTTTTTATCAGTAATTAGCGTAAGTCATATCAAACAATGATAATAATGTGAAAATAACATCGTAGGAAATCTCAAACGATACAAGTATGGTATAATAAAGAAGTAGAAAACACAGTCTCTTCACTATTTATATAACAGTTACTTTCATTTTGTCAGACGATAAATACGCTTCAAATTAAAGACCACTTCGCTGTTATCAACAAACATGATAAATGTTATTTATGCAAATAAAAATATGTATTTTAATGACTTGCACAAATACAAAGGATTCAAAACATCGTAAATCATATGACATGGGTTTCTCATTGTTCATAGATAATTCATATATGAATTCATTTTAATTTATAATTACTGTGTGTATGATGATTGCATTATAATATTATTATCTTAACCCTTACAACTCCTATGGCCGCACGTTATGGCCGAATATTTTTTCCCATCAGCTCCTATGGCGACCAATAAATTATAAAAAAATTCGCTGACAATTGATGCAACTTATTGATAACTTTCGTCCAAATTGGGACGATTATCGTCAACTGATCACGATCAACAGTTAGATGGAAGTCCTCATTTTATTTATAGTAGATCAGGAAGGAATTATAGAGACTGTATGATGTGTTCAGACCGTGAAACTGAAAAAGGATGAAAGCGAATGCTATATTTTTGCAACACTTACGAAAGGAAACCAGCGCTTCATTCTGAAGATTGCTTCAAAAATATCATATATTACATGATTACAATAATTAATAAATCAAATAAAATGCATAATATACTTAATAAACATCCTGCATAACAAATTACTATTTTTTTAATTCATAAACCCCAATTTTTTCATTTTATTCCATACATACAATATTTTAAGAAATACGCAAAAAATGGCTTGGAATTGGTGGGAACATTATGAAAAAATCTTGCAGCCCAAAGGGTTAAAACTAGATTATTTTTAGTTTTTGTATTCTAAGGCATTTTGTGATATCCGATTGTGATCACAAAAATTCAGTCACTAAAGCCTTCTTGAATGACCGAATACAAATACGCTTTCATGTACACTTAGGGTCTGAATTTATGCGATAGATACAGTTCCACTGAGGAGTTAAGGATGGGTGGACTTAAATTTTTATTGGGATTAAGCATGTGGAGAAAGTGGTTCTGAAATGAGGGAAAAAGCTGGAGGCGGGAGAGTTCTTCGAGGAGCCACGGCTCACCAAATGCATTTAACGGGATGCCGATTATGTTGAAAAATAGTATAAAAATTTAGTACACTTACTTTTGAGATATGCCTCAAAGATGTAAACTGAACTATAAAAGCAATCATTTACAAATTTAATTTAATTACTTAGTCGTCAAGTCACCTGAACGCTGAACCTATTTACCAAAAATATAATCAACATTGATTGAAGAAATGACATCTTTGGTTTTGTAACTTTCTCCCGCTGGCAGTTCTCATTTGGATCTACATTCATATGGATTCAAGCTTTATTTTTTAAATTTTCACTACAAAAACTGGGCATTTTTAAATCAATACCCATATGTTAAGTATTTTAAAATAAGACCATAATTGTGTTTTCATGCATGTTCATATTTCAAGTTATTTATAATAGTTCGAAATACAACTATTGATATATTTTGATTGATAATCAAATATTTTTCTAGAAAATTTTTAATACTTCTAAATTATATGATCCATATACATAAAATTTAATCGAACAAATAATTGCATAGGATTCAGATGGATTGAGAAATGCATTGGAATATGATAAATGAAGGCAGTAAATTATAATTTTCTTTTGGAATATTTGAGGTCTTATATGTTTTACAATTTCATCATTTATATTTGTTATATTGTACAATCATTACATTTAATATATATATCATATCATTAACGTACATCAGTCTTAAAAAATTGATACAATCCATTAACTTAAAGAATTACTAGATACATTCGAACCAGTTTTATTGCCCATTAAATTAGCAATCATATCCTGGATCCTTTGCATTTCTTCGAGTTGAGAAGTCACTTGATGCAATCGTTTGTCTCGTTCTAGTAATGTTTTTTCTAAGTTCTTAACAGTCTAAATAAAAAATTAGATAATTAATTATAAGTATATATAATAACAGACTTATTTTAAAACAAATATGCCTTCTTACTTGTTGTGCCTGATCATGTTCACTTTTCAGTCCATTATAATTGTGATTAATTTCTTCCAATTTTCTGTCTCTTTGTTTAACTCTATCTTCAAATTTAACTAACACTCCAGCTAATTCGCTATTCTTTTTTGTCTTTAAGTAATACATTAATAAATTACTATCATTAGATAATTTAAAAAAATATAAACAAATAATAAAAATACCAACCTGATCATTGAGCTTCTCGTTTATATTGTTATTAAGTGTCTCCAAATTTTTTATTTGCATATTTAATTCCTCTACTTTTATATTACCGTTTTCGATTTGTGTTTCCAGATTCTATTTTAACAACAAACAAAAAAACTCAATTTGCTATTCTTTCATAACTTTTAATTGCAGGGCAATATATAAAAATATACCTTGATATTTTGAGTGAATTCATGGTGAACATTATTTAATTGTTGTTCTTTATCCAACCTCTCAGCTGTCAATTTACCTTGGAATTTCTTAACGGTTTTTTCAGCATCGTTCATCTGCTCAGATAGTCGAGCCAGATTTTCTTCTAATCTATTAAATATATTCGATTTTGAAATAAAATATCTTATTCATACGAATTTATATATAAGATTCAACATACTTCTCATTACGAATTTGAGTGCGGATTAATAATTCTTCTTGTCGTTTATTTATTGCATGATGAACTGATATAGACTGATTGAGCTTAATTACTGACAAATTTGCACTCTGTAATTTAGTTTAATATTATCTATAATTGAATTTATTTTATAATAAGCATAACTGCAATCAAAGAATTGTATTACCTGTAAACTACTCATACAGTTATTCAATCTACCTTCCAGAGAATTAATTTTGTATCCATACAACTCCATTATATTGGATGCTGGAATATTTGAAATCTGTAAAATATTTTATAAGATTAAAATTTATAAAACATTAATAGGGCGGTAGTGGTTTATGGCAGTGAAACTTGGATCATGACCATTCGCAACGCAATGCGCCTAGAGAGGTTCGAAAGAGAAATATTTTAAAAAAATTTTGGACCCCTCCGGGACAAGACTTCTAACTCCGAAGTCATGAGGTCAAATCATAACGTCATGGACATGTACGGCGAGGTGTCAATAACAAGCTTCGTCAGAACCCGTCGTCTCCAGTGGACAGGCCATGTGGCACGGATGCCGACTAATAGTCCCTCGAACCATTTTGGATTCGGGGCCAAATGGCAGTAGACCCACCTAAAAAAAAATTAGCCCTGACCGGTACTCTTAGAAAAAATAAAAAAGAGATACCCGGAAATTATTTTACATTACAATAAAACTAAAGGTGCGTTAGACACAGGGGACAAGATGACGGCAGAGTATTTGAGCGTGAGATCAACCAGAAGATGGCCTTTTCGCATTACCAGCACCTAGTTACAAGTTATGGTTGATAATGGGTGTCATATGTTGCAGAGCATAGTAAAGTGTAAGATTGAAAACGACTTGTCAAATAATGTTGTGAATTGCAGACAACAGAAAATATATCCATGTGTCTGAGCTTGGCACAGTTTCAGTTGGCCATGGCTGTTTTCTAAACAGTAATTGTGTTCTGTGGCTGTTTTCTGAACTGTGTGTTTTTGGACAATATAAGAAATATAAAAATGCATAACAAGAATATAATCTATTGATCAATTATATACAAGCTAATTATAATCCGATGTAGACTAATTGAGAAATAATTATAAACATATATTCAATATTAAATGAAAGCATACCTCATTATTTTCTAGAACCTCATTCATTTTTGTAATGAGTTCATTTAGGGAACTTTCCTGTGACGAAGATAACTGTGGGCTCAAAAAAGATTGATTGGATGGTAAGCCATATGAAATCATTTGAGAATTACTATTATTTAACGATTCTTGCGTTAAATTACAATCGTCGCTAGTATCTGGCATTGAAGATAACTAAATGAGAAAAAAAAACTATTATAAAAACGAAAATTAGATTTAAAATTTCTAATTTAATTTTTGTATTTACGCCATTTAATCTATCGATAGGGAAGTCAGCATTTCTGATGATGCGGAGAATCTGTTTTCTATTTGAATTCTGTATATGATTAATACAATTATTCAAAATGTTAGCTACCTAAAATGATATAAAAGCATTTGATTAATCTGTTTCAAGCTTAAATTCAATTTAAAATAATCATATTTAACGGGATCTACGCACTGATCTAAACGACAATATGTTATGCAGGCAAGCCACCCAAGAATCGCTTCTTTGCACCAAAGACAAACATATTTGACACGCAATCAATACGATTTCTTGATCACAGCGATTTTTATTGTTGCTGACTGACACTTGATGTTGCACATTTTGTTTAAAAAGTTCTTCAAATTTTTCTGGATCGACATTAACGAATACAGCTTCCCTCGTAGCGTGACAATCACACAGAGCACCAATGAAACGCAACTGCAATTAGAAAATTACACGTTTACAAATGAATAAATCGTATAAAAAATTAAATTCACAAGGAATAAAATATTTTAAAATACCCAGTCAAGTCCAGCTAATTTAGGATCCAAGCATGAAGGATCTAATAATGCTTGAAATGCCATAGATACAGTTGGCATTAAAATATCAGGAAGCATTCCATCTTCTAAAGTAAAAATAAATAAAACAAAAATTAGTAAAACATATATTCTTATTTAAATTTAACCCTTTGCACTCCGAACTATCCTGGACGTTACCTACCAGCAACTCGGCGCCACTTTGTCGTAGAAACGTGCTTTTACGAACTCTCATATTATACTATACTACTACTAGATACTTTCCCTAGTGTCCACTCATAAACCCCGTCTGCCCCGTTTATTTGTCTTTGAATACATGCGCATCAATTTAATATCCCTGCGAAGCTCCTGTTCTTAAATCCTGTCACCGAAAGTTTGTCGTTAATCAGAGCCAGAACGACATTCGGAGCCCCCTTTGTCATCGCCGTACTGTGATCGCTTTTTGAAGCGATCACTTGCGGTTTTGAGCGCCTCTCCGGTGCGGATTTCGCGTCTGAAGAACGCGGTTATCAATCGCAGTGACTAAGTTAGCTAACCGCTGTGTGTCAGCGAGGGGTTTACCATATTTTTATTTGATTTCTTGTGCCGTTTTAACAGAACACTTCAGGGAAACATGCGTTTATCAAAAAGTTGTTCTGAAATAAGTTGATTCCCCGTAATCACTAATAAACTTCCCACCGGAGGAGACATCCGAGTGATATGCTAGAATTACGATGTCCCCTGTGAGGGGACAACGGAGTGCAAAGGGTTAATGTGGCTCAGTACAATCAGCTTATTAGTGCACAAAAAGTATTTATATTCAAACATTATAAAGTCATCAATGACATTGTCAGTAATCCTCGACAGTTTCGCAAACAAGTCTTTTAGCATTCTAAGGGTTAATATATCTTCACAAAACCTCACAAAATATATTTATTTTATTTTATTAACGACTCTAGAATCATTATAATTTTAAATCAATAAATTACTTCAAAAATTAAAATATATAAAATTGTTCTTCAATTAAATATAAACAATTTTTTAAATCAAATTATAAATAACATTTTTTCATTAAAATAATTACCTTCATATTGTAAAATGACAGCTGCCAGAAGACTAAGAGCTGGACCCAATAAATCCGGTATATTACTAGCATCCACACACAAATCGGCAATCGTTTTATGCGACACTCGCAAAGAATATAGCTCTAAATTTGAATATAATATTATGAAGATTTAAATATTAAATTAATAACATATTTGATCATGAATAAATAAATATGTAAAAGATACCTAGTTTTACAAGATTGGTTAGGATATTGAAAACATTTCTAATACATTCCTTAGAATTCTCATTTGGACCAATTATCAATGCAGGTGTTAGCTAATAAAATAATAAGAAATAAAGTAATTAATAATTGGTTACGAATACAAAATTCAAGTATTGGGGAAACCGAAAAGTAACCAAAATTTCTTCAATAAGCTTTTTTTTCTATAATGATTTTTTTTTATAAGAGGAATGATGTTAAAACCAAAAATAGAAGAAGCGCACTTACACCTGCTATGCTGTTTTGGTTCGACAAAGGAATGAAAGCAAACAAAGCACTGAAAAAATCACCAATACTTACGAGAATACGTGACATCGGTGATTTAAATAGTTAAAAAAAATGGAAATTTGAACACCTGCTGCCTTCTGTGGATGTAGTAACCATTTTTCAGGCTCCGGAATCGAGCCCTGATTCCCCGTTACCCGTGATAACCATGGTAGTCGCATAAACTACCATCGACAGTTGATAAGGCAGACATTTGAAAGATGCGTCGCTGGAGCTAGACCGCGTGTGCCATTTTCAAGTGTGGCGGATGCGACGAACCGCATTCTGCTAATTGGTTTTTGATCTAATAAAAGCATTCCTTCCGTCACTGGTCGGAACTACGTTTGCATGTATTAACTCCAGAATTGCTACAATTATCAAAGTAATTGTGTACGATTTAAGGAACCAAAACTGATATATTGAGCCATTCGCGGTTTCACCTTAATACGGCTTATACTGAGATTTGCATAGCTTAGTATTTGAGACAAACATATGATTACTGGAAGGATCAACTTGGGAGCTGCATTGTGTGCAGCCCACATCACGCCAGAGTCACCCGGCGGACTAGGCGTATTATTGCTAATGAGTCTCTCATTCGCGAGCAGTCAAAAAGATGACTTTTTACAGTAATTTTGAGAATAACTTATTCATAAATGCAAATTTTTCACCAGCATAAATAAATTTTGATTACTTTTCTGACCCCCTAATATGTACAAACCTTCAGCGCATCATGAAGCATTGTTTCAAAATGATCATAGCTCAACATATGCGTTTTTGTTAGGGGATCGCAACATAAATCATTAAACAGTAGATCTACATAATGAAGAGCACTGCTGTCCATATCTCTAAAAAATCGCTCCATATAATATTGCAATACAATTGAAAAATCTATACTAATAGTAAGAAAATATACCTAATAGCGTTAATAAATGTACGAAGACTAACTCCTATGTAATTATGAACATCGTTGGCTGAGGGTGTGCCCTGCACACTATGCAGAGCCATTAGAAATCTACAAACTTGAACGCTTCCATAATCATAGTCCTGAAATAAATAATAATAAACAATATTCTACCCCAATATATTTTAAGACAGCAATTAATATAATTTTATGTTTTATATACCTTTCTGCTAACAAGTTGTTTTACTAAATATCTCGTATCTACAATCTTCATAACTAACGATGTAACAAATAAATTTCCATAGCATAAATTAACAAGTATTGATAATGAAAGCATAGAAATTTCTTTTGTATTAGCATCTTTATTAAAATCTATGCACCAAGCACAGATATTTTCAATTAATTTATCCAAATAAGGTTCTTGCCATGTTATTTTAATGCCATATGATAATTCCTAGTGATGAAAATATACTTTTATGCATTGTTCACACCAAGCGTAAAAAGTCAGTAATGATAAAAATAAAGACAGAAAAGTAGGAACCGCAAGTTAATTCGGCACTGTTTTTTGACTAGGGCTATCAACCCTATCCTGCCGTGACACAGAACACTTTAAAATTAATCTACAGGCATGACCTGTCCAAACAAAATGCGAATAAATAGTATTTGGTATTTTACATGCGTAAAACATTGAAGTGCTGTAGAAAACTGTTTTTGTTTGGCGAATTTTCAAAATTGAAGTGAAAAAATTATTACTTGTACCTATATATGTATACAATAAAGTGTCATAATATCAAAAACCATTTTTATTTAGGTTATATACCATTTTTTCCTGATGTATTATCATAAACATAATAAGTAAAATAATAAGTACTACTTGTTTGCACTTTGTTTAAAAATACTTTGCTTGTAGATTGATTTAAAGTGTTGTTTATGACGTCGCGATAGAATTGGCAGCCCTAGGATCACGAAGCCTAGTCTCTTTATCATGTCTGGCATTTTACGCTCGGTCAAATCTCGGGTATATCACACAATTAAATTAAATATAAAAATGCTTCTTTATATACCTCCATTAATTTCAATAGTTTTAATTTGTTATCAAATAATAAATTCTTTGTTAAAAGAATTTCCGTCAATAGGGGTAAGAATCTGTAAAAAAAAAAAAAAGAAAATAAATTAAGCAGAATGTAAAATTGAGTAAAACTGTGATGTGCTGCATTCACCTGTAACTATGAATCAAATAATATCGTGTAGATGCATCTTTTGCCGCAGTTATAAGTACAGTCACACCGCTCCAATGTGGTCCATTGGGTCGCGACATGACTTCCCAAAGGCTGTTAAAGAAAATATTAAGCTCTAATTTGCTAGCTGATAGTAGACTAAAATCCAAAGCGGCAATGTTCTGAAATATAAAAAAATCAGCAATAATAAAACAATGCATTTCGATTATAATATAATTCATATTTTCGTTAAATCTGTCTTTCCTTGTCTTGTATAAATACAATATGTTGATAAAATAATACTCACATTCAAACATTCATTTAAATTGCTACATGAACTATTTGCCGTATCCAAGAATTCCTTCGCTTCTTTTGTGAACCTCTTGATGTAAATATACTTAATGTTATCCATTTTTATCGACACAAACCGTCCTGCAGCAAGTAAGCTAGAAATTTTGGATAAATAATAGATGCATTCGATTGAAATTTAAAAAAAACAAATGAAAACATAAGCTGATAATATATATTTATATGGAATGCCAGCCTGAGATAAAGCAGATTTAATCTGTCATTTATATAAAATTCAACATCGGCTATTTAATGAAAAAAATGAGTTATTCTAAGATGATTTATTATAAGATTGCTCACATTTAAATTGAATATCAACAGCGGACGGTTGAGGTGCGACTTTCAAGCGTTGAGCGTTATAAAAGCATACATCGGACCAAGTGTCAATTTTATAGACCATAACAATGCACGGTGTCAAATAGGGAGAAATGGTGAACATAATTTAATTTATTAAAAATATCATTTAAAACGATTATTCATATTTTATCAAGAAGAAGTAGAATATTTGGTGCATAATATTCATATCAGTATGCTTTGATCTAATAAAAACCGGTTTGATTAAATAAAGCGTTGTGCTTATCCGTTTATTATAGTTCCACTTAATATTATTATCTTTAACGGTATAAATATTCTATAAATTCAAAATTAATTTTATACATTTAATTGGTTAATTAAAAATATTTAATTGATTCCCCCCCCCCCCCCCTTTTCATTAAAAATCTTCAATTGACAAACGTCGAAGATTGTTTATGTTCTAAGTATGAGTAAAATTATTTATTAAGCTTGTATGTTTGCATATGACTTTAGCTAATCATATTGTTTAATATACATGGCATCATTTTATTTTTAGAACATCATTATTAAAACAGTCAATGTATTGTATGAAATGAGAATTTTCTTTATTGTTTTTTAAATCAAAGCTTGTTTGTTGTAGTTTTAGTATAGTCGTGCGACCGTCATTATTATTCCTGTTGAATTAGCCATTAAGACGAGGAAACTAGTTTAGCGACCGAAGTACAGTTAGAGAACGAGCACAGTATAATAATAATCAATTTGGTATTCGGCGATACTTCAGGCAGAACGTATTGCTTTGTGGAGCTTGCTTTTATTCAGTAATTTGGATAAAAACGATTTAATGTGATAAAAAATGATTTTTATTGTAAGTTTTTTTGTGAAAATATTATATTACTTTATAATTAAATACTATGTATTTCTTAAGCTCTTTGATTTTAATGTAAATTAAAATAATATATACATAATAGTGATAAAATGACTCGTCTTTTAAGTGATGAAATATATCCTTTTTAAGTAAACTTTTGAAATACAAACGTAAACGTAAAAGGATTATTGAAAATCGGCATCAATTATCTGTATTATAAATAGCATTAAATGGGAGCTTATTTGAATATTAAGGTCAATATTGTATTAATTTAACTACAAATATATTCATCAAAGATCAACGCACACAATTGTTATCTTATATTCAATATGAAAATTGTAAATAATTTGTAAAACATATTCATATTTTCAGGTTTCTCATCGCTTTGGATGTCGATATTTTACCATTTTTTTGATATTGCTTATCGCTGAATGTAACGGCAGATTTATATTACCTAAGGTTCCGTCCACCGTTTATCCGTCGGTGCCTTCAAATGGTAAAAACGTACAATTGCTCAGCTAAGAAGCGCAAATATGCATTACTCGGCTAATATGAGATTGATATTTGATTTCAGCAAAATTAAATTATGACCAAATCAAAGAATTACAGGAATCGTCGCACGATCCCGAGGTGAGACCGGGACTATTTCAAGGTGACATGGCATTAACAGATGAAGTAATTCAAAATTATATCCATTATAAATAGAATTACAATGATACTTATAATAACGCATTTGAAATGATGATAGGTGTATAATTTTTGGCGAGTCGGTCTTAAATGGGAGGTTTTCCCGAAGAGAATGTGGCAGAATGGAACCGTGCCATATCATATAAGTCCTTTATATGAACCATCAGACTATGTAACAATTTATCAGGCGATCAGAAACATAGATTTCATGACGTGCCTAAAATTTGTTCCGTGGGATGGCAAAATAAAAGATTATATTTTGATTTGGCCGGTGAAATATCCAAAGGTATTTATAAAAATGGATAAATTATAATATCACATTGATTTACAATTATAATTAGGAATGTTTAATGCAACTTTTATGATGTTATGCTTATTGAAACCATAATCAATTTTACAATACAGGGTTGTTGGTCTTATATAGGAAAAATAGGAGGTGCACAACTCTTATCATTACAACCACCAAATGAAAAAGGTCCCAATTGCCTAGGAACCGAAGGTCGTGCAATGCATGAAATTATGCACGCATTGGGTATATTTCATGAGCAATCTCGCGCTGATCGAGACAGATTTGTGAAGATACATTTTGAGAATATTGCTCCAGGTTAAAAACGCATTATTTATCATAGCATGCACTTCATCTTTGTCACATCAAATTAAACGCTATTTCAATTTACAGAATACAAATCTAATTTTGATAAACAAAGTATGGAAAATACAACATACAGCTTCGAATATGACTACGACTCAATAATGCACTACGGCACTAATTATTTTAGCACTGGATCTAAACCTACAATCACTGCCAAACATAAAGGTGTTAAATTAGGTCAACGCGATGGTCTCAGTAAAACAGATTGTTTAAAGATAAATGATTTATATGGATGTTTTGATAATCCTAGAATGTCTAGGAAATATTATGCTCTTTGTCGAACATTAGGATTGTAATAAAATAATTATCTTTTATATAATGTTTTAATTCATGCCCTAAAATATTTGTGTCGTTGTTTTGTGAATAAATCACAATACGCTAATTCAGTGCACATGAATTGTATATCTTCAATTATAAGCAACGTGGGAAAAATTATAATACAATTTAATTTAATATGGAATAAATTCTCGCATTTTTGCATTACATTACCATTTATTTTATACATAATAATGTGAAATCCGTTTGCAGAGTGTGAGACCAAATATATCGGTAGTACCAAAAACACTTGCCGGTTTTTATATAATTTTTATAGGTGTAAGAAAGGAAAAACAATTGCTAAATGGGATCTTGTGGTGTTGTCATACAAGATGACGGTGTGCTTATTGATAAGTTCCGGACGAGTTTGATTTCCAATGAATGTTGATATACAGTTGAGTTATTTGATCCAAGTCTCTCAGCTAAACCACCATTGGAAAGACCTGGATTTGTCTTCTTAAATTTCATAGAACGTCGTTATCCAGTGATCGAAATCTGATAAACCATTTCCTGCATGTTCGTCCGACAACACAGTCATCTCTGTATCCACCACAAAAAAATTTACGAACGCTAGACGCACTACCGATTTTATAAAACAATATTATCTAATACATTATATAATGATAATACAATTTATACTTATTAAACAACTTTATTGATAAAAATAACTAATAATTTTATACAACATAACAGTGAACATTGAAAATCTTCTGCGTCGACAGAATAATACATCAATTTATCATTTTTCAGTTCTCTTTGAAAGACTTCAGAATTCATCATTTGAATAGCTTACAAATATAGTGCAAGACGGAGTTGAATTTAAAGCGTCTACGATTTGTTTACCCATTTATATTTTCCTCTCATCATTCTTGGTAATGGAATAGCTCCGGGACATGGCACTTGTCCGCGCACTTCACAAATGCAGGGTCTTTCACATCCTACGCCGAAGTTGGCAGGATTATCTTTCGTTTTTTTTGCAAGTTCTTCGGCTTCAATTTGATGCTGCGGTTTGCCGATTACTTTTATCAAATGCTCTAAGATCTCTTCGTGTTTTTTGTTGTCGATGTCAATTAGCATCTTCTGTCCTTCTTCAAAATAACAGCGGATGAACGGCGAGGGGGTTAGGTTTTTAAAAGTGGCAATTTGGACATTCGGGTTGCGGAATTGAATTTGTGGCAGACGCCAAAATATGAACTCCCGGGCACCCTTATGTCGCTCACCGGCTGAGTTATAATTGATTGTAAGTATGCGAATTTGATCTCGAAGCAAAATTGGTCCAGATTCTAAATACTTTATCGTACGCCTTATAGGCGACCTTCCTATCATGAACGGCATAGCGTTTTAATATTATTTATTCGATTATTTTCAAATGAGATTCCGAGTTTATGTTACAAATGATAACAAGAACTGGATGAGCGCAAGCACAATTTTTAGGTTAAATTGTTAAATGTCACTTTTAATAATACCATATGAAACATAACACTATTAACTATGACCATGCGATTCTCATCAATTTTATCGTAAATAATTATTATGAGTAACTTTACTCCAATTGTATTAAAAAAAAAATAACAACCAGTTATAAATTATCAATTAAAATCAATTAATTTTAACATCAAAATATATTTTTTGTTTAAATATGTTAATTTAAAAACATGTATCCTAAAAAATACAATAAACCATATGTGATCTTATAAATATCTCCGTGATAAATTCAAAACTCTTATTTTAATGCGTGTCTGTAACATTCATAGCTGTGGATGAACCTATATCCATGGTTTTAAGTGGCGTTAAAGAGAATTGTATCAGGATAATCATATA
The DNA here is from genome assembly GCA_008973525.1 of Stenopsyche tienmushanensis. Lineage (NCBI taxonomy): Eukaryota > Metazoa > Arthropoda > Insecta > Trichoptera > Stenopsychidae > Stenopsyche > Stenopsyche tienmushanensis. The sequence goes on along the minus strand of WACJ01000071.1, from coordinate 447,687 downwards.
TGTTGTAGTTGCTCCGATGATCTAAAAATAATTAAACGCATTTAAAATAAATTGATGTATAACCAAATAAAATATGATTTATACATACTGTAAATAGCAGTGTATTATCGACTACAAAGAGACCGCAGGCTGTGAAAACTGGTGCTCTATGTAACATATGTGTGGACATTTGATTTAACTGAAAAATATTTTTTGTTAATATTTTTTAATTGGTTAATTCTTTTATATTTGAATTAGGATTACCTTGCTGGCTATAGCTTCATCAGATTCGTGTATCATCATTTGATTGACCAAAACAGCAGTACGTTTTGCCTAAAATTAAATGCATAATTTTTATTATTTAATATTATATATTGAACCCATTAATGATGATTGTTTTTATGAAGATTTTAGCCAAATAAGGGTACTTATGGGGAAATTTGGCTTACCAATCGTTTGCATGTATTGCATGTCCATATAGGCGTTGAAATGACTAATGTATTTAATGATATTTGATGAATGGTGAATATTAGAATTGTTATTTGATTCCAAAAATCTTCTCCTTGATAAGATTTAATGATCAATGTCAATGCATGGAAAAGATTAAAAATGAGGGAAAATGTCGATTCTGCCAATATAATTAGAACCATCACACTAAATCCATCGCTTATACTGTCACATGCATCGCAAATTTTATCGTAGATATTCCATAAAAGAGTTATCTTTTTTGATGTCTGTATTTGAGAGTGTAATGGAAGCATTTTGATTAAGCTTCCCCTTGCCTCAAATAATTGATTGGCGTTACAAGATCTTTCCAACTCTGTATTCAAATCTGCCAAATATAAATTCGCCATGCGGATTACTGCGGTAAAAATATATAGAGACAAAGCAGCAATAATTCCTGGTATATAAATTGCAATTTTAAGGGCTGTATTCTCTTGTTCCTCCCAAAATACAAAGAAAACCCACTGTACCGTCAAATAAATAGAATGGAAACAAAAATGAAACAGAAGACCCAAGAAGAACAACCTTTTGTAAGGAGTATAAATGATCTTTCTTGCCAAGATGCTAAATATGGTATCAATATCGAAGCAAAGGTCGATAAACCTTTCGTAATAAGCTTTATTGATGATGAACGTAATGGGCACCATATTAACAATAATGAATCCAAAATCCATTCGAAAATAATCTCCAACTTTTAAGAGAATCGTGGAAGATACCGTCGAATTAAAGGAGAAACCATTTAATGCCACTTTAACGACACAAAATATATATCCGCATAATAGAAAAGACGACAGGAACGAATATCTGTACGATATTTTCATATTGGTCTTTCCAGACGTAATGCTAAATTTCAAAGGAACAATTCCTATAATATTTCCCACAAAAATTATAGGAGCCAATCCTTCTTGCAGCGTATCTGCACGAAATAGTTTCTTCACCCATTTTTGAACCGTCATATCTAGACAATACTCGATAACTAGTTGAACTGTTTTAAATACAAAAAAAATACAAACATGACGACTTATAATATCAATTACCCACAGTGTTTACAAAAACAGTTTGTTAATTTGATGGAGTTGTAGTAACCTTTTAAAAAAATAATATGTCTGAGTAATTTCACTATGACGCAATCATTAATTGACGAAAAACACTTACGCTGATACCATGATTAAAACCACACACAATATCATTAAACAATCAATTATTTACCGTCATTAATATTTTGGCTGAAAATCGCCGATGGATAAACAGATCATTTAATAAGTTCGTAGGATGACTAATAATACGTGTTTTTTAATAAACAACGACTCTATCCATCAACATAGTCTTCGAGAGTACATTCAATCCAATGCTTTTCTAACATTTTGATGTCCTTTTAGTGAAACGATTCATCTTTACCTCAGTTTTAGCAATCGTTTCTTCATTGGAGCCAAATCTCTTTCCCTGGCGCTTTCTTTTTAGGTCTGCAAACAGGTAGTAATCACTGGGAGCCAGATCCGGAGAATACGGCGGATAGGGAAGCAATTCAAAGTGCAATTTTGCTATTGTTGCGATCGACTTGTGATACGGAGTCTTGATGAAAGACCACTTTTTCATTTGAGGTCGTTTTTTACATTTTCTTCCGACAAAAACGCCATATAATATTATCAATTGACGGTTCTTCTGTTTGCTTGCTGTCTACTCAGCTGACTGTCGATTTGATTCTAAAACCCTATGGGTACGGAAATCTGGAGACAGAAACTGGGTGTCTTGCGTCTCATCATACACTCATATATCGGTAGCAAAGTCATGCTGTAAAGACACCCATACACGTTTGTATCGTCCTATAGGCATTATTTAAAATCACTATATTTTTCAAAAAGCACTTTCTTTCTGCTCACAATTCACTATGTCACTTTGTTACAACGAGGTGTAATACTAGAATGAGTGTCTAAACGTCGAAGCTCGATTGTTCGTGTTGTCTTGAGAATAGGCGTTTGTTTTAATAATTAAGATACATCGCATCATTCTTATCATTGACCAATTTCGTTATTCCCCCTTGACTGTTCTGGAGTAGCGTCATTAGTCGATTATCACCACTCCTTTGCAAAATCTACTTCTTCAGAAGTAAATTGGCAAGCTATTTCCTGCTACCCCAGTCCTTTTATTTTCGCAACACATTAATAGGCAAAAATATCTGAATAACAGAAAGCAGATGCTATGCAAGTTGAACATTAAGAAATATTAAGAAGAAATGGACGAATATTGTTTGCTATCAACAGTGTTAAGTTCATTTATTGAGCTTGGTTCATTATCAAACTTGTTGACAGAAAAGAGGATTTACGTTGGATCATATTTCACCCATTGTCACATTCCGCATGAAATAAAATCCTTTTTAATTGCTATAAAACAACTCCAAATAACATTGTTGTTTTTGATCGACTGTGAGCAAACACGGTACCCACATCGAACAAAGCTTTCTCATAGACAAATATTGATGAAAAATGGTGAATACTCTCCTTTTTGATATCTTCTCATCCTACGAATTTATTAAGTGATGTGTTACGGATAAGATTATTTGAATGAATGAGATTCGAAATGAATTTTTTAAAGTGACATTTAAATAATTGTTGTCAAATCGATTACTCATTATTGGCCTTATTTGACTTTTTTAATCGTCTCAGTATTTCCGTTTAAAAACCAGAAAATCAGATATATTAATAATTCCGACCTTTCAAATTTACCGGTATGGTGAAATTTTATTCAACAGTCTGGATTTGAATTCGAACCTTTATAATAAGAATCCAAAATTTATCCCACTATACGAACACTTGGCTTTGGAAAGAAATAATGTTGATTCAAATAAATAATGTGTATATATTTTAAGTTAGTATTATATAATACATTACAATGTATCACATGACGATTCGGAATTTAAGTTAGTCAAAGATCGATCGTGATTGAAAAAGGTTTTGTGTAATATTTTAAGTTCAACTATTTTAAATTGGACAAAAAACACTATAGTCTTTAATTTTCTTTAAATACCATGTATTAATTACTATTAAAGAGGATCCAAAGCCATCGTAAATGATTTAAAAGCCAATGTGGAAACTAATCCATATACAATAGTTCGAACACTTTTTTATGAATTAAGAGACGTTTATACTTTGTTAGTTCAAAAAAATAGGGCATAAATTATGTCTTGTAAAACTTATTACGTTTTAATTTTTACTCACTAATTCCGAACGTTCATGTGACACGTCCTAATTAAATAAATAGCATTTTGTTGAAAGCTGACATGTCGAATTTTAGATTTGCCATTTTGAAGCCGTTCAGTCAATAGAAATATATTTTATAGAAAAAGTAGTAAAAGAGGTATTCAATAATCATTTTTGTACTATAAATCACTAGTTTTGCTTACCGATTGGTGGCTAGTATTGCAAGATCTAATGGGCAATAAAATTGCCAAAATATGAAGAAAGGTCTGATTCAGTGCAAACATCAAAACTGACATCTTCAGCCAATACTTTGGCCCATCTTCTAGATCAACTATCACAACTAAAGCGTGAAATAAATTAAAAACCAAGGCAATAAAGGATTCCGTTAAAATTATTAGGACAATTAAATTAATTCCTTTATTTATGCAGTTGTTGCAATCGCAAATCTTCTCATAAGCGTCCCAAATCAAGCAAATTCTTTTTATCGTCACTTCCCTTGATGATTTCTTCTTTTGATCCTTCAAAATAATATTTTTAATCTGAATACGATCTGCTTCGACCAAAAGGGGCAAATTAAAGGAAGATGTTGAAATACTGTCAGACATTTCTTTCAGTTCATTATTCAATTTATCCATAAAAATATTCCCCATGTTAACTGTTGCAGAAGTTATTAATAGTATCACATTTACTAAAAGTCCAGGTATAAACATGGCAATCTTGAGAGGAATATTTTGTGGCTCGTTCCAGTAATACAAAAATATTGTATGCAAAATTAAGAAAAGCACATGGGCCATTATTTGCAGAAATGCCTCCATGTAGAATTTAATTTTGAAAATCGTAAAATCAACTTTAACATTCAGCATTTCAAACACCCTGCTGATCTCGATGTATAGGTTTAAACCCTGTTCAAAAGTACCCCTTTCTCGCAGTCCTTGAAAAAATGCCAACATCAAGAAAATAAATCCCAAGTTGGCCCGGAGATAATTCCCGACATCCACCAACATCATAGAAATCACAGTCGATGACAAGTTGATGCCGTGCAATACCACTTGAACCACACTATACAAATAGACGCAGACCAGCACCGAAGACAACAGAAGATAACGCGGTACCACTTTGGTCACAGTATTCCCGCGTCTCAATTCAAAAGTATAGGGAACGATTCCCGTCAAATTTCCCAATAGAAACATTGGCTGGATAGCATCTTCTAGTTTTATGACTTGATGCGAATTCTTATCCTTTTCTTGGATGGGACATCGTGTAATGCGATCGTCCACTTAGTATGACTTAAAAATTATGACGATCACGATATACCAAGCGATATTAGGCTTAATTATTTTTTTATAGCCGTATTAATGACTTTTTTGTATCGACTAATTTCATCGTATTACGACATATACATTATGCCATCATATTCGATAAAAATCAGAAACGATTAATCGCAAAGTTAAGATACATTCATCGATAATTCCATGATAAGGATCATAGCGATATTATCTAATTCACGTCGATATTCGATATTAAAAATATGAATTGGATGGTCACCCTAAAGACTATTAGGGTGATCATATCGATGGAGCCTTGTAATACATTTCAAAAAATATGATGTCTTAATTTTGTAGAAGAGAGCCATCACAAAAATGATGATTGAAAAGTATTCAGTATCTATAAGTCCATAATTGTGCAACGATATTATCATTATATTTGATGATATTTTAAAAATCATCGCTTTCCCGAGATTTTTGATATGGTGAAAATGTTGTCCTTAATCAAGATTTGAACCTACTATCTACTGTTTCATATAATTTTATCGACAAACTTTAATGTTGAATAATACGAGAATTGATAATTATATAGGGTGCGGCAGGGAAACCTTATTTAAAAAATGAATAACATAAACAGTATAGGACAGGAATACCCAACCGATCGATCGCGATCGACCGGTCGATCTTAAAGCAATATTTGGTCGATCCTGAAAACTTTGAAAAATATAATTTTACATAAATATATCAAAATAGTCCCACGGTCAAAATTGCAAAAAAAAATCGATTCGACGCTAGTTATTTCTTAATAATCGAAATAACGATTTGTCTTCAAAACAATGCGAATCATCGAATTTTCTGGAAGCATAACACAATAGCATTCTAGCACTTAAAGGAGTACTATCCCAGGGCCTGGGACCTCCCCTCCACTTATTCGAAAGAGCACTCTTGTACATTGAGCTCGGAGACAGACAGAGACAGAGAGAGAACGTAGCGCAGTTCGGAAGACAGAGACGGAGAGCTTCCCCGCATACATCGCACGATTGTATAGATCGTGCGATGTCGAGCCTTAAATTGGAAAGCAGTTCCCAAGGCAAAAGAGGTTGGGCACCCTTGAAGTAGACGAATATGGTATAAAAAAAGATTTGAAAAATGTTCAATGAGATAAAAATGACAGTAATAAGCTATATAATGACAGTATGGAGCTAATGCTTAGTTGTTGCCTTTACGAATTAAATCGGAAGATCAGTTTTTGCAAGAACCGCGAGAAGATCCAATAAATCTGCTCAAAAACACTAAAAAAACGGGAATAAATCATGACTTAAGAAAAATAACATAAAAGCTCGTTACAAATCAGCTCTAATGCACCAATGTTTATCAAAAAGGAATCGATTAAACATTATTTGATTCAATGAGTCAAACTCTGAGGTAAATTAAACTCAATACTCTTCTTCAAATGAAAATTAACTTCATTTAAATCGATCCAAGTGTTCAGAAGTCAGTACATTGTAGACGAAGCTAGAGGTGAGCAAACAATAGCATTTGCAGTTTGTTATTTCAAGAAAACAAGCGTATTTTCGAACGCGTCAAAGATGACAGTGAACCGCGAAATCGTTTGAATTTGATGGCGTGGATCACCCGAATTAATCCCTAAATTTAAATCTAATTGCACATATATGAGATATACTGAAACTTAAGGCTTCGGGTTCATTCAATGAAGTCCAAGGAAAATGTGAAAGTCTTCCTACACGCTCGTTACAACCGATATGAAATAGTGTGCATTTTTTTAAAATAAATCGTTTTATATGATTATCATATTAAATGTGCAGATTTAGTGTTGGCAATGGATAAAAAAAGGTGGATGGTGATTATGAGATGATGGCAAATGATTTCATGAAAATTTGGATTACCTTAAAACAACATCGGTTGCATACCCAAATTGGGATCAGTATCATCACGAAATGCATTATACCCTGATGTATTGCAAACATAAGCATATAATATTGCACTTTCTCGTTATTGCCAGAGTATATGGTCGCAATTGTCATCAAACAATGGAATAAGAAAAATAACATCGACACAAATGTAAATGCCAAAATGCTTAAATACTTTAAATCGAAAGCTTTATTTATTCTATCACTGACGTTGCAGGTCTCATCGTAAATATTCCAGAGTATACTGATTCTCTCGAGGATGTATATCTGTCGGGATTGTCCAGAATAATTACAAGGTTTGACTTTTATCACTTTGTTATTGAAATGGGGCGTGTATTCCCTGTCGAATCGTTGTTTTAATAATAAGCTTTTTAAATCAGAATTAACTTCTTTTATAAAAACGTTAATTAATTCTACATAGCCGGAGAAAACCAATAAAGACATTGCGCATGCAATACCGGGTATATATAGTGTTATTCTGAGGGTAAAGTTATTGTGCTCGTTACGTGATCTTACTATCAATATATGTACCAGAATATAAACGGCGTGTAATATTATAGTGAATGTTATAAAAAAGTAGAGTTTAATCTTGAACTTCATATAGTTAATGTTCAAGGAAAGCTTCTTCAAGAGTGAATCAGTTTCTATGAAAGATTGGAATATCTTCGCGTAACACTTCTTCTTCAAGTATCCCAATATCACGACAATGACTATTAAAATGAATCCAAAATTGACTCTACACTGGTTGCCATATTTCAAAAGCGGAGAATTTGCATATTTTGTCGTCCACGTCTGAACTCCAGATGCCAAAATTATTACACTTCTTGTGTAAAAAATCATAAACGCCACAATGATAAACGAAAATGGCAATGAAATCATCGACCTGAAATTTCCATGAGACGACTCTATATCATAAGGTATAACGGCAAATAATTTTCCGACAAAAACTATCGGACTGACTCCATCCAAGATCGTATTGACACGAATTCCTTCTTTGAACCATTTAAAATAACACATTTTGCTGCGAACAATACCAAATTACAATTACGAATGATAGATAATTTAAAAAAATACTGTTTATATAATTGTAAATGTCATTATAGCCAGAAAATACAACACGAGCAAAACGAAAGTACTCTTATTCGCACCGTTCTATAATTATTTAATTAGAATTGTCCACCCTCATTTGATCGTATTAAATAGAAAGCCTTTTTTAATCGAATAATTTTCTTTCCATTAAGCATAAAAATAATTCTAGACGATAATTGACATGGAATCAATCATTTGAATGACACATTATCGACAAATACGAGGCCGTGTAAAAAAATATAATTATTATATGTAAACTTATTTGTGATAAGTGTATTTGACGTTGAAAAGTTAATGAGATTAAATTGAAGTGTTCAAAATTTTAATTCTCTAAAACTTGTGTTTCCGAGGGAAAGCTAAGAAAATGAGTATCAATCAATTATAAATGGTAGTGATCCTGAAATGAGATGAATTTAAATTTCAGTAGCCTTTAATCCTTGCAATCCTGCTCTTGAGTAGATAATATGATGTTAACACATTCCCGTCGGGTTACGCATATGTGCGTCTTTCGAGTACTATCGGTAGACGCTGCTCGGCTTTAGCCATGTTATTCATTGGCTTTAAGAAAGGGTTTATCGCCATGAATATTTCAATTTCTGGTAATAAATCTTTATAGTTAATATATTAAAACATATTTTTTTATCACGTTGGCACATGTATTACAATTTAAACTTAAATTAATTAAAAGACAAGCTATGAGTAATCTGACCGGAATGTGTTAACATCTATATTTCGACTTTCACTATATGGATATTGAGCTTTAATTAAGGATTGAGTCAAATTTAATGATTATTATGGGAATAGTGATGACAATAAATTATTTGAAAATTTGGTTTACCTTACAACAACATCGATTGAATGATCTAATAGGTAGAAATATCATCACAGAATGTATTAAGGACTGTTCTATCACAAAAGTAAGAATTAAATATTGCACTTTATCAATGTTTCCAGTATATATGCTCGTCAGTGTCATTAAAACATGGAATAAAAAGAATACCACAGTCACAAATGCAAAAGTCAAAATGCACAAATACTTAAAAGCAAAAGTTTCATTCAATATTTCGCTGGTATTGCAAATCTCGTCATATATGTTCCAGAGAATATTGAGCCTCTCGAGGGCGCATGTCTTTCGGGATTCTTCAGAATAGTTGCACGATTTGACTTTTATCAAATGGGATATGTATTCCCTGTCAAATTGTTGATCTCTTAATATTTTTTTGAATTCAAAGTTAACTTCTTCTATCAAAAAGTTTATCAATTCTATATAACCGCTTATCACCAACAAAGAAATCGCACATGCAGTCCCTGGCGAATATAATATGAGCTTAACAGAGAGCGATTGACTCTCATTGCGATTTCTCAGTATTAAAAAGTGTGCAAATATGCAGATTAAATGAAAGGATACTAGAAATATTACGGAAAAGATGAGTCTCATTTTGAACTTTGTATAATTGACTTGCAAGGAAAGATTCTTGAAAAGATTCTCTGCTTTCATGAGCGATTCGAATATCTTCGCATAACACCTTTTCTTAAAGAATCCCATAAATAAGAGATTAACAATCAATATGAATCCCATATAAGCTCTACACTTATTGCCAAATTTAAGAAGCGGAGAAACAGTATTTTTTGATGTCCAAGTTTGAGTTCCTGCCGCCAAACCAAAAACGCTTTTGGTATAATAAATCATAAAAACCACTAAGAAGATAAAATACGGCATGGATAGTATCGACTTGAGACTTCCTTTAGTCATTTTAATATTATAGGGTACAAAAGCGCCTAATTTTCCGAAAAAAACTAATAGACCAACCCCTTCTATAATGGTATTAACTCGCATTCTTTCTTTGAACCATTTAAAGCAATACATTTTACTGCGTGCAAATACGAACCAAAAAGACGAATGATGATAAAAGTAATTTTTAAATAATTTCAAAACATGGGCAATTTAACTAGGCCAGTATTAAATGGATGATTGAAAGTACCTTGAATGGTATCACCTATATGATCAAATTGATTTTATTATATGGTACAAATGTATATTTGAGTATGATGTCAATATTGGAATACTTAATAAATTAATAATTTATTGCATTTTACATAACTGACAATTAAATTCATCAAAAATATAATCCATCAGTAATTGTTTGTCAGTCAACACTATTGTACAATGAGGTGTTTATTTAGACGTATTCAATGTTTATCCAGATAGATTAATTGCAATTAAACTAGAATTAATAATAAAATATATTACCATAATTTTTGAGTATCCGAAAGTCTAAAACTTTTAAGGCGATGAGTTTACTATTTTTATGAACAACGAAGTTCAAGAGCATTATTCGATAGCTTTAAAGCATTGGATGTTAATCCATTCCGTACTGAAAATTCGGAGACAGAGACGGTTATCTTTCATCTTATTATATACTCGTTTATCGGTAGCAAGGTAATGCTGTAAAGGCACCTATACACGTCTAAATTTTCGTTGGGAATTCGGCGCAGAACGAGATGCCCATTTTTTTAAAAAATATCGAATATACTGTACAAAATTTTCATAAACGTTTATTTATTGGTTTTGATAATTAAGATACTTATTATTTTTGATGATATGATTATATAATTGTTTCCATAAAACTATGAATTACCTCATATCGACATCGGTTGTTTGTCCAAATTGGAATCAATATCATCACAGAATGCGTTAAAGACTGATGCAGTATAAATGCGAAAATTACAATGTGCAATTCCTCGTTATGGCCGGTATACACGTTCATCAATGAGGTCAAGCCGTAGAATAAAAAAAATACTAATACCACAAATATAAAGGTTAAGATGCACAAATATTTTAAGCCGAAAGCATCGTTTATTCTATCGCTGGCGTTGCAGATTTCATCGTATGCATTCCAGAGAATATCGATCCTCTTCTGGATGCTAGATATTCGAGATTTTTCAGAAAATTTATGCGATTTAACCACTATAACATTACTGTTCAAATGGGTTGTCTTGTCAAATCTTTGGTCTGATATTAATCTCTTTAAATCAGAATTTATTTCTTTTATAAATACGATCAATGCATCCACATAGCTGGACATAACTATTAAAGAAAATGAGGATACAATTCCAGGCGTATATAATGCGATTCTAAGAGCCACGTTTTGTTTATCGACATTCATCGTCCAGAAGTGAAACATGATATAGGCTGTATAGAAGACAAATAGACAATTTATAAAAAATAATTGCTTAATCATCAATTTCGTGTTGTCAATTTTCAAAGAAATGTTTTCGAGGAGTGTCTCGATTTCTATGAAAGATTGAAATAATTTCGCGTAATAGTTTTTATTGGAATATCCCAAAACCAAGATGATGCACATAACGATGAATCCAAAATAAATCCTAAGTTTGTTGCCAAGTTTCAAAAGTGACAAAGAATAATTCTTTGATAACCACAAATGGAATCCTTCCACTATAATTAATACATATCTGAGGTATATTAACATAAAAATCATCAAAAAGAAGAAACACGGCAGAGAAACCACCGATTTAAGTTTTCCGTTTGACGGTCTAATATTATACGGTATAACTGCGAACAATTTTCCAACAAAAATTATAGGACCGAACGCTTCCATGATTGTATCGACATGTATTCTTTCCTTGATCCATCTAAAACAACCCATTTTGCTGTCAGTAGTATCAAATTTTCAACGCGAATGACTACATATTTTTGTCGATGTTATTTCAAATATTAATTCAATTAGTCAAACATCATATGCATACAATAGTCGAAAACATTCATATTTTACCGCTCTAAATTAATCATATTATGAGTTCTCATGCTCTTCGTTAAATTGTCTTATTATTACAATGGCTATCTAAATCACTATGATTGTCACTTGACATAAAAAAATATTATTTTAAATTTTAAAAAAATCTATTAAAATATCAGGGCTTCAAACCAGAACTGAACCGATTCGACAATATCAGTTTTTTCGGTTCGATGCACGTCTTATGCTAAAGAGTTTGGCTCATTTTATTTTATATTCTATAAATTAGTAGTATATTTCCGTTTTCAAAAAAAATAGTACTTAAAACTTTAACTTTTTCTCGAAACAACATTTTTGCATGTCGTGTGGAAAGGATTTTGAAAAACCAAGTCGCCGATTGGTCTGTAATTTTACAAACTTATTTTAAATATATGGCACTATGGCAGTTCGCAGAACCAGGGCGAAATGTTTGTTTTATCTTACGTTTTATATTAAAAAATACCCCAAAAAGCGGTGTGTTTTTCTAAACTTTTTTCAAACCAGCGCCATTTTGTTGCTTTTAAATTAAAAAAAAAAACTATTCATTAACGATACTTCGTTAGCGATATGCTTACAGATTAAGAATCTTTTTGATTTTTGGTTTCAAGTAAACCTGAATGAAAAAAATTGTTCCACATGTCTCTGACTTTGGTAATGGCTTCGCAGACTCCTAGAGGTCCGTGGACCCCAGTTTAAGAACCGCTGCTCTAAACGAAATTTGCGAAATACAACTGAAGTCGAAATGCATATTTCGACCCAAAATCAGAAGAATTTTTCAAAAAAATAATTGAAAAGTTTGAAAACGTGGAAAATTGTTTTGTAGGATTTTATAAATATAAATGAAAAAAATGAATTTATCCTTTCATTGTTAAAAGAATTAGCGAAGATTTTTTGATACATCAATATTATGGTGTAGTTCCACTTTGAAAGTCATTGTAAATGCAAATTTTCCATTTTGGGCAAAAGGTGGAGAGCAAAGTGTTGATGATTTTTGAATTAATGAAATGATTACCTTATTGTGACATCGATTGCATACCCAAATAGGAATAAATATCATCACAGCATTCGCCAAAGATTGATGAATCCCGAACATAAGCATAAAATAGTGTATATTATCGGTACTACCAAAGTATATGGTCGTCAATGTCATCAAACAGTGGAATAAGAAAAATACCAACGTCACAAACGTAAAAGTCAAAATGTACAAATATTTAAAGGCGAATGCTTCATTTAGTCTTTCGCTGGCATTGCAGATCTCATCGTATATATTCCAGAGAATTCTTATTCTTCTGACGACGCAAATTTGTCGGGTCTCTTCCGAATGATTACACGATTTTACTTTTATCACTTTGCTTTTAAATTGGGGTGTGAATTCCCAATCGGGTGTTTGATCCGATACTAATCTTTTTAAATCAGAATTTATTTCGCCTAAAATAAAGTTTATTAATTCCACATAACTTGAAAATACTAGCAGCGTAAACGAAGACATAATCCCAGGCGAATATTGCATGAATCTTACAGGCATATTATGACTTTCATTCCGCGATTTTATCATGAAGTAGTTTATCATTATATAAACCAAATGGAACGACATTGTGGATATAATATAGAAATAGTACTTTAGTTTCAATTTGGTGTAATTGATTTTCATGGAAAGTTTTTTGATAAGTGAATCTGTTTCCATGAAGGATTCGAATATCTTCGCGTAGCAATTCTTCTTCAAGTAGCCCAAAACAACGAGAATTAATATCAAAGAAAATCCCATTTTTGTTCTACAATTCAATCCATACTTAAGAAGCTGAGAAGAAGAATATTTTAACGTCCATGATTGAGTTTTTTTCGCTGAATTGAAATTACCGATGTAAAAAATGAATAAAATCCCAAACACGATAAAAAACGGCAAGGAAAATGCCGATTTAAGTTTTCCGTTATATGATTTAATATTGTAAGGGATTACAGCGAATAATTTCCCTACGAAAATTATCGGACCAACCCCTTCCATAATCGTATTGACCCATATTCTTTCTTTGAACCATTCAAAGTGATCCATTTTCTTGTTAGCAATTACAAGCACAAATGACGATGTGACAACTCTCTTCCACTAATTTGTTTATATAACTCTGCTCGGGTATTGTTCGTAAATTACCCTTAATTGAATCGCCTTTAAAAGCTCCAAATGAAATTGCTTGTACGTGTATGTACATATATAATTTTAATTTAATGAATAGAAAGCACTCTTCAATTAAATGTTGCTAGTTTGAATAGCTATTGATTTGTCAATTCAATATTTTTGTTCAATAAATACCTCTCTTTGCCAAAATAATGACATTATGGCAAAATAAAATGAACCATTTACTTGAGATCCTGTTAAAGATGGTTTAAAATCAACTTTTGGCGGTCATTACTTTTTAATGATTATTTTTTTAAGCACTATATTGCGTGCGCATTCTTTCCCCCCTCCACGTAATTTTATCAGAGAATGTGCGTCAACATGGTGCATCTGCTAAACGTATCGCATAACGAATTACATACACAAACAACACTTGTACTAATTTTATAACATTCACAAAAATGCGCAAAATAACTACCTAAAGTTTCATCGTAATCGGATAAACAGCATGGCAGCGCATAAAATATAAACAAACAAACATTGATTTTCACATAGAAGATATTGATTAATCTATGTCTTTAAGTAGTATACAATGACTAAAGATGCCAAGGTGCGTCTATTTTATGTCGAACGATATACGTAACGTATACATAACTCGATTGAAATGTGTTAACATGATAGATGCGAAATAACTGTGAAAAGCATTTTGTTCTTGCATTATTTTCGTTCTAGTTTAGGGCAGAGATTATATATTATAATCGGTAAAAAATATGTATAAGTTTGTAAAATATAATTTATCAACATAACAAAAGTTGTTGTTAAATACGCGACTGATCGTTGAATATAGGTGGATTTGACTATTGAATACATAAAATGATTACCTTACAGCGACATCGATTGCATGTCCAAATCGGAATAAATATCATCACAACACATGCCAAAGATTGATTTATCCCAAACATAAGCATAGCATACTGTATATTCTCAGCATTCCCGTAGAAGATGATCATCGATGTCATCAAGCCGTGGAATAGAAAAAATACCATTACCACAAAAATGAAAGTCAAAATGCACAAATATTTAAAGGCGAATGCTTTATTTAGTCTTTCGCTGGCATTGCAGATCTCATCGTATATATTCCAGAGTATACTGATTCTCCTGAGGATGCATATTTGTCGGGTTTCTTCCGAATAATTACACGATTTGATCATTTTACTATTAAAATGGGATGTGAAATAGGGTGTTTGATCTGATAGTATTTTTTTAAAATCGGAATTTATTTTTTCTAAAAGAAGATTCATTAGTTCAATGAAGCACGATAAAACCAACAAAGAAAATGATGACACAATTCCAGGAGTGTATTGAACGAATCCAACAATTACAGTTTGATAATGATTAGTTGAATGTATCATAACGTGGTTTGCCATTATACAAATCAAATGAAATACCATTGTGAATATTATGTTAAAACAGAGTTTAATCTTCAATTTTTTGTAATTGATATCCAAGGAAAGTTTTTTGAGGAATACATCAATTTGTATGAACGATTCCATTATCATCGCATAGTATTTTTTCTTAGAATATCCTGAAATCACGATAGTGAATATCAATATGAATCCAGCTTTGACTCTGAGCTTATTGCCTATTTTCAAAAGCGGCGAAGAAGAATATTTTGACGTCCATGTTTGAACTCCAACAGCCAAATTGATTACGATACTAGTGTAAAAAATCATAAAAATCATGATGATGAAGAAAAACGGCAATGAAACCACCGGCTTGAGTCTTCCGTTTGATGATTTTATATTATAAGGGACCATTGCGAACATTTTTCCAATAAAATTCATCGGGCCAAGTCCATCTACGATCGTATTAGTCCACGTTCTTTCATTGAACCATTTGAAGCGTTCCATTTCACTATGAATATTTTAAAATTATAATCATACAATGATAATTTTTAAGTATCAATTTGCTTATGGTACTATGAAAATCAACATTGATGGGATACTGTTTGCATAGTACTCTAAATAATTAATTGAATCACCTTAGATAATTAAGTTTGCCCACAATCAATCATATAAATTATAAAAATATGTGTTAAGTGAACAAAAGCCAAATCAAGTGTTACCAATTTTAAAAAGAACAGCTTAAGATCAAGATTCAGCAACGAACTTTTTGTTCCTATATTCCATCTAATTTTGAATATATTTGCAAAGAGAAAAATTAAAATACAGATCAAATCTATAATACAGATGAGACGACGCTGTAACAGAAGTGCTTGCCGACAAAAACCCTGGCTTCAATAAGATAAAAGTCCATTCCTGGACATAAATTCTGGAATCGCATCAGGTACTCGTAAAATTAAACTTTTCGTAACTGGAAAAGCAAAGAAATCTCGTTCTTTTAAAGGAACTTTTTTGTAAACGAAAGCCTGAAATAAGTGAAATTTTGAGAAGACTTGAGATATAGTTTGGTACTAAACTTACTAGTGGAAACTAAACACCACTAAGTCGCTGTCTATCCGATCTTAACTTGTCCTTCTTCTGCATTACAATTCACCCAATTATACTGGGAACATACACCTTACAGTCTAAACTTGGCCCCATGTGACTACTAAATGTTTATAAAGGAATTAGAAGGGCAACAATTTCAAGACAACGCTGCGGTTGAACAATATGTGCGCAACTGGTTTTCGGAGCAAACACCTTCTTTCTTCAGTGACGGCTTCCTATCTGATTGATCTGATGATTTTTTTTCCAAGGAAGAGAACTATATAGAAAAATAAAATACTCCATTTGTATTTTTATACATCACTAATAAATTTGTAGAGCAAAATTTCGAGTTATATTTGAATCCTATTGTATGAGCATTTTTTTTAAATAAATAATTACTATTAAAATTATGAAATAAAAATTGTATAAATGTAATGTAAGTATGATATTATATTCGAAACCAAATAAGAATTTGATGATTCGGATTATCCGTGTCCTTCCTCCCCAGCATTAACCTGGATAATCTAGAATCTACTGTATTGCAATTGAATGCTTAGAGTTGAATGCTATAATAATTGATAAATGCTTTTTATGGCGAATTACAAATCACTAGATTAAATGATTTTATTAAGTCTTTTTGAAAGATAATCTGCGGTATTGACTGTCAAAATAAGTAATACTTATTGGGTAAGCAGTTTAAAGAAATCAAATTGTAGTTTATACATAATTGCAAAGAGCTTTGGAGGACCTAATGGAACCTTTTCCAAAGACTTGTTTAATTTGATTTATAATATCGAGCACTATTAAATGTCATAATTGACTTACCTTATACTGACATCGATTACACGTCACAATTGGAAGGATTATCGTCACTATGTGGATGGTAGACTGATGTAGGGCATACAATAGTGTTACGTATTGAATATTCGATGTATCACCGAAATATAACGCGGAAAGAGTGGTTAATCCATAAAATAGATTGAACACAAACGCCAAAAATGAAATACTCAGGATGAACAAAAATTTGAAAGAAAATGCATCATTTACGATGTCAGATGTGTTGCAAACTTTGTCGTAAATCTGCCATAAAATTGATATTTTATTCAACGAGCTGGCCTTTGAGGATTCCGCGGATTTATCTTTTGGCATGACTTTAATGTTTTTGGTTCTGCTGAACATTTTTAGCATGCTCATAGCATAATTGTCTTTATAGCGATTTAATGCTTCAACGTCTCTGTTAATTACGTCTATAAACGTATTAATAATTTCGATATAGCCTGAAAATACCAATAGATTCAAAGCGGAAAAAACGCTAGGCGTATATAAGGCGCCTCTCAAAAACATACTTTTATCATCGTTTTGATATTTAACAAGCATATAATTAATGAAAAGATACATGGAATGGAATACAAAAGTAAAAGCTATGTAAAAAAAATATTTCATTTTCAATCCCGTATAATCTATCTTCAACGATAGGATCCTTAATAGACGATCAATATCCATATACGTTTCATACACTTGAACGTGCTCATTTTTGTTAGTAAATCCTGAGTATATCAGAAAAAATATTATTGTGAATCCTACACCGAGTCTTATTTTATTGCCAAATGATACAAACTGTGAAGATGAATCAGATATCAAGAAACCACCACGTAATGCCAATAATAACAAAGTCGAAGTATACAACGCAAATAGAGTCATGTATATAAAGACATAAGGAAATGCGACAGTAGCTTTGGATTTTCCATTTGATATTTTAATATTAAAGGGTGCTATTCCCGCTATTTTTCCTATAAAAATAACTGGAAAAATCCCTTCCAAAACACTATTTGCCCGCATTGCCTTCTTGATGCAATTCATTTTATACGACTAAATCAACTTGTTTCACAAAAGCCTTTGAATTGTACTCAAAGCTTTATACGAACGATCGATATTACAGAAAGAAATATTTTCGTATTTTTTCATTCAATTATTATGATTGCCGCTCTGATGTATCTTTCATTGAATTTTGTTTGTCCACACCATAATGGTTGAGTGTTCTTTGATATTTATCATCAAATTATTAATTTTGTATCAACAGAAATTACCCATTTTGTCATTAATTTGGAAATTAAATACGTAGGTCAAAATTTTGAAAACTTCTTCGATATTACGCGAGCGTTCGATAAAAAAATGCATAAATTGTCAATAAGTCAACTATCTATGGATGGTGTCTTAACCTGTTAAGTGGGCGGGACGTATATATACGTCTAACGTAAACTGCATCAAAATTGGTTAGGACGTATATATACGTCCTCGAAATATATGTTGAGTCCTAAAGCAGGCCGAACTTTCATTTTTGTTTAAGGATTGTGTAAGTTGTCGATAAATGTTTTGACATGAATTTAAGATAAGTAGCAAATTGTTTGCACTTCGCTATTGTGTTGGAGTGGACGTGTACTTAGTAAACGGTGACTAGTAGCATAAAGTAAAATTCAAAGGCAAACTTATACATAGTCTACATACTGGTGTCCAGATTGTAAGGTAGCACTACATATCAACAACTGTTTTAAAACATATCACACAGAAGGTGAGTTTTGAATTTATGTATGGATATATATTTTTTAAACACTATGTTTCCATTTTATTTATGTGCTTTTGTTTATTGTTTCATATTTGTTACCTATATGTTTATGTATCTAAATAAATTGAAAAAAAAAAGGTTTCATTGATCTTTTAATACATAATAATAAAAAAATAATAATATGAACTCACGTCAGGTGGGCGGGACGTATATATACGTCCTAACGAAAATGTGCGCATGCACTTTTCGAAAATATGCCCCGCTTAACAGGTTAATATTATACAGTCAACACTTCTAAAGCATCGAAATAGGGACCACGCAAAGGAGCAAAACGCTATAAAAAATTAGGCACCCATACGAAATTTGTTTGTGTTTAGTTTATTAATAAATGCAAGTGACTAATACGAGTAAGAGGCATTGCTCTTACGTATTTTACCCTTTGTTTACATAAAAGGCGCAGCATATGAAGTGGACGCTATAGGAGGGTAAGCTGTATCATTTTAAAAGACGTCATTATTTGTCCTGCTTATGTTAAATGATATGCATTTTCAAGCTACTTTTATTATAATAACATCAAAGTATTGATATAGTGCTTTCAATATAAGTCTCAAGATCATTATGGTAAAAAATCACGAACATTTATATAACCGAAATATAACCATGTGATCTTATCCTCGAATGAGAAATTTTGAACATTCTAAAAAATATTATGCTAGAGACATATATTGGTGAATCCAAAAAAAGTCTTCACATTTTAATGGATCTTCATATTTTAATGGATCATAATCCCATTGAATAATCTTTGGTATGTAACTTAATCTATTTCGGAATGTATTGGTCAGAATGTCTTGTAAAAAAACTATCCATGTTAGTATTATTAGTAAATTAAGATAACTCTAAATAAACCATAACTGCTCAAAACCCATAAATTATAGATGATGAGGACAGCATATGGTATAGATACATATGCTAGGATACACAAATCGCCTTTAGACAATGAAATATAAAAGTAAAACAATTATTTACGCTTTTTACAATATCTCTAAATTCGTTAGCAGTTAAAAGGTTAAGCACATATGTAAGAAAATGGGAAACCATCACACAAAAAATATTTTTCTTGAATACCTTCTTTCCCATTTCCTCACTAAGGCTTTGAATGCATTGCTCATAACAAGGACTTTGAGAACTTCTTAACATATGGTATAAGCGAATGATAAAAATGTATATCCAGTAGATAATTTAAAAAATGCTTACCAATTTTTGGCACCGATCGCAGGCCAAAATTGGCACAGTGATCGTTAAAATATGCAAAGACGATTGGTGAAGAGCAAACAACAAAGCTGTCACAGCCATCCATTGTTTTGAACTATCAAACATATCTGGCAGGACTACCAAAGCATGAAACAGATTGAAGACCATAGCAATAAAAGATTCGGCAAAAATCACCAACGATATGAATTTAAAGCCCTCATTAATGTAATGGCAGCAGTCGCATGCCTTGTCGTATATTTTACACATTAGAGATATTATTTCGATTGTATTTGAATATCTGGTGATCTGCTTTCGATCTCTCAGCGCCACTTTTCTGTTCTGTAAGCCATCGTTCATAGTCAATAGTATTGTATTGATACTATAAGTGATTCGGCTTTCTGCTAATTTCTCAATTTCTTTGTTGAGCTTCGTTAGAAATGTATTGATTAGGCGTACAACAGTGGAACTTATTAATAAAATTAAGCTGGATGCAAAGCCTGGGATGAACATTGCAAACTTGAGGATAATATTCTGATCTTTCTTCCAAATATTCAATAAAACTGCATGAAAGATCAAATATATCAAATGAAATGTAAGCTGAAATATCGCCATGAATATAAATTGTATTTTATGTGAAGTATAATCATTGTTATCACATAAATCCTTGAAAAGCTTATCAATGGCAATGTATACATCAAGAGAGTGTTCGTAATTTTTGCGATTATTAAAAGCAGATAATCCGATAGAAATTAAGAAGAAAAATCCGATATATACACGGAAATGATTTCCTATTTTTATAAGGGTTGAAGAAGTGTCTGCAGAATCATCGTTTACGCCATGTATAATGGAATATATTACACAAAACATATACAAACATCCGATATTCAAAGATAGCAATAGATATTTAATGGACACTTTTGACACTGTTTTTCCATTACGAAACTCAAAATTAAATGGCGCCAACCCTGTTATTTGTGCAACAAAAACTATTGGGTCTATTGCTTCTTTGAGAGTTTTGGCTAAAAGTTGTTTCCTAAGCCATTTTGGATAATTCATTTTGAAGTCAAACACAACAACCACACGTGGAAAATAATGAGAACAAAATGCTTTTAAGCGAAGTATCAAGAATATTAATACATTATAAGGAAATTAATATAGAACTCCCAAAACGATTATTATCAATCAGCAAATGGACTAGAAAAAGTCATTAAGTCAGATAATAGGTCAGGTAGTTATAATGCTACAACTTTTTAATTTATTACAAAACACGCTAATATCTCAATAGAAAAACAGTAAATGTTTTTAATGAAATTTAAGTTCAACGCTAAGTGGCTTTTTCTATCTTGTTAAATGATGCAATCTTATATTTTTTTCATATACAATCCATATACAATGAAAAAGTTGTTGATGAAGTCATCGAAAATTTTCAACTATCAAAATCCAATTCGGGTTGACCATCAACAGGAGACAAGGAACAACGTTTGAATGAGACCGGGTATTTTATATACAACAATCCCAATAAACATAAAGACTGCACGGTGTGCTTTAATCGCAAAATTCCGGGAGGAAAATATGAAACTAACTACTATTATGATACAAGCGATAGGAAACCGGAACTTCATCCAGGCGATTGTTTCAAAAAATACTACACATTATTAAAATTTAAAAATAGAATTTGTACATCCGATATTTTAATTATGTATTTCATGTATTTCTTAAAACCGAAAACCGGAAGAAACTGGTTTCGCCCGAAAACCGGTTTTGAAGAATTTCGATTTTTTTCTACGCGTTTGTGATAATTTCCATAATACAAGTAAAATTTACTCACCAAATCTCGACCAGCATTGCATTTCAATACAGGCATTATTAGAACTAGTACGTAGAGTAATACTTCATCCAAGACGAACAATAAATTTGAAATTTGTATCCAAAATCCGGAATTGTTAATTTCAATCAGAATATTCAAGGCATGGAACAAATTGAAAGTCAACGAGAAAAAAGATATAGCCACGATAATTAAGGCTATCATCCCAAAGCCATCATTAATTTTTTCAGAGACATCACATATTTTATCATATGTGTTGCACATTAAAGAAATTCTTTCATGTAGTGAAAGTTGTTTTAATTTTATAGAATTGTCACTAAAAAATACATTTTTTCGGGAAAGTCTGTCTCCGAATTTACTTGACTTTCCAGTACTTATTTTACCAACGTTAATATATAACGTATTTAGCTTTTTTAAAAATGTATTACGAAGTCCGATTATGGTTGTTTCAATTAACAATATTAAGCCTGCAACAATTTCTGGAAAATATAGGGCTATTTTATATGTAATACTTTGATTATGTTCTATAGGTCCGTTAAGAAAAAATCCCAGAGTTAGATGAGAAACATGGAAACATAACTGAAGAAGTAGGGATAAATAAATGTCTTTCAGATAGGGAGTATAGTTGATGTGCTCTGAAAGAAGTTTAAAATAATTATCGATTTCACAGAGCAAATCTATAATTGCAGCATATACAGCTTTTTGACTAATGGTACATATTGACATGGCAACTACAAAGAATAATCCCAAATAGATTTGACAAAAATCACCAATCATAACAAGCATGATAGAAATGTTAGATGACTCAAATTTCTTATCATTTAAAGTCGACACTAATGAAAATATATAACCAATCACCAATAGAATTGAAAGAATTAGATATTTTAAAGACACCTTAACACTGGTTTTGCCATTCACTTTGATATAAGTTATGGGTGCCATTCCTGTTATTTTTCCTATAAAGATTAATGGATCCAGCACATGCAAAACTGAGTTTGCATGGAAAAAACTCGTAAAACTATCTAATAGCTTCATTTTATATTTAAACGTAATTTAGAATTCATAAATTGGACACAACGTCGCAACTGAAGACGTCCTTCTAACGATAAATTGTCCAACATTATATCATCGATCCGTGTTTAATAGTTGTTTGAAAATCCATAAAACTAAACATACATATTCTAAATTTTTCATGTATCAATTACGATAATCGGACCATTTCACTTAACAAATTGATCGAACAATAATGATAGTACGCCCTTATCAAAAGTTTTATGACGTAAGTCAGTTTCCCGTAGGACAATTTAATCGGAACATAGTAGCAAATCGATTATGTATTATGTAACTCACATTAAGGAATGTTATAAGATAATTAATATCTAAGGATCATATTTGATAAATTACAACTAACTAATCGGTCTTAATATGTTTGTTTAGATATATATTGATTTATTTAATAAATATATTTCAATTTTGTACCAAATGTATATATTGATATCGACCAAATGTTCGATTGGATTTTGGACTGTGGAATGTTCGATTGGATTATATGCGTTTCAAAAAAGAAATAATTTATGCGAAGTTGCATACTGTACGATTATCTTCAAAAAAGTAATACAGCGATATTTTATCTAAATAAAAAACGCAAAAGACAATAGGTAAAGAAACCCACCCCTTGACTGGGTCTAACAAAAAAAAAGCTCTTTTAAGTGTATGGTGGGACTCCAAAAGAATAATCCACCATGAAATCCTTCCATATGGTCGAACCATAATGAACGAAATTTATTGTCCACAATTAGAAGGTTTAAGAGTAGCGTTGAGTACTGAAGAGGCCAAGTGTAGTCAACCGCCGCCAAATTATTTTGCAACATAACAATGTGCGATCTCATAAACTAAAGATGACCGAAAACAAATTTAAAAAACTCGGTTGGCAAACTATACTGCATTTGCCTTATTTTCCTGATCTTGGTCTTTCCGAATATCATTTATTTAGATCAATGCAGCATTATTTATTGGGGGAAAAAATCATAAACATAGAAGAGATGAAAAAAAGAATCGAATCGAAAGGATCGCCTGTTAAATTTTATTCTTTCGGAAAAAAATAAACAGATGGGAAAATATTGTGTCTATCGAAGAAGAATACATTGTATCGATGAAATGAATTAATACATTTTTAGTTTGAATTTAACGCTTTCATTTAAAAAACGTCATTTTCGACTGGACAATCTATTACCAATCGGGCTGCATGTCGTAATTATATTTTGTGTGTATATACTATTTTATTGATATTGTATTACATATATGTATTTTAAAAATGTCTTACCATTGCTTTACAATTCTGAGAAGTCACTATTGGGACAGTAATGGACAAAATATGAACCAACAGCTGATGGATGCAATAAAGCAGCAATACATAGTCCATAATATTTGCAATACCTTTGCCGATTTGCAACAAAAGTGTCAAGGAATAAAACAGATTGAAAACCAATGCAATGAACGATCCAGTAAAAACAATCAAAATTTTCACCGAGAAAAATCGATCGATATCGTCACATGTGTCACATATCTTATCAAATAATTTCCATGCAATAATTATATTATTTAATGACACTTTGATTTTACATATTTTTTGGTTGGCATTGGACACATAATTTTTTTTTCTAAAAGCCTTTTTGACCGTAAAAATAGATTCTTTGTTTGTAGATATGACATAACTTGTCAATATCCTAGAAAATTGATTATTTAATTTTTTTAAAAATGTATTGATTACTTCTGTTAGAGAAGTGAATAAGGTCACTGTAAATGCTGCATACATCCCTGGCATGAAAGAAACTATTCTGAAGCAAAAGCTATGATGATCTCCCAAATTCTCAGTCAACAAGAATTGTATCATCAAATATGATAGATGAAAGCAATATTGTAAAATTATGGCAATTGTATGCTTCTTCTTTATTTCAGTGTAATAAATTGTTCTAGGAACAACTTCAGTTGTTAACGAATCAATCTCGATGAAATTTTGTATTATTTTGGAATATTGATTCTTTGATAAAAATGAAAGCATTAACAAAATAGTTGCCAAAGTAAATCCCAAATATATACGGCAAAAATTCGCCGCGATCAATACAAAAGACGTAGTTAAATACGACATTTTTTCACCAGTTAGCACCACAAAGAACATAGATCCCACGTACATAGAATAAATAAATACGAACAGAGTCATATAAGGAAACGACCATTTAGCTATGGTTTTGTTGATATCCGATACAAAATCAAACGGTGCAATCCCGGAAAATTTGCCATGAAATAAAATTGGTCCTATTCCCTCCAAAAGGGTATCGGCTTTAAAGAATATCCTTATTCGATCCATTTCAATACGACTCCTATGCTTGAATGTCAACTTATTTTCAATCAATGATTTATTCCAGATCCATTACAGGCTATGCTTTTTAAGCACTTATAATAGTAATAGCAGTTCTATTGACAAAGTGATAAATGCTAATTTTTTTTGACCGAATTCATAATTTAATCTAAACGTAGTGCTTCGTCATTATCATGATAAAATTCTATCAATTTAATGACAACTATTTATTTAATTTTGTGGAATTTAATATGAATATTTATTCAAGACTCCAAAATATTGGAGTCTTGAATACAATATTTATTACATTTCGTGTCATTAAAATGAATATTAAATTAAAACAAATAAAACCCATAATGTCCACAGAGAAATTAATTTAGAATTCCCATAACAGGATATCTATGGTAAAATTCGATTTTTTTCTACGCGTTTGTGATACTTTCCATAGTACAAGCAAAATTTACTCACCAAATCTTGACCAGCATTGCATTTCAAGACAGGCATCATAAGAACCAGTACATAAAGTAATACTTCATCCAAGACGAACAATAAATTTGGAATTTGTACCCAAAATCCGGAATTGTTAATTTCAATCAGAATGTTCAAGGCATGGAATAAATTGAAAGTCAACGAGAAAAAAGATATAGCCACAATAATTAATGCTATCATCCCAAAGCCATCATTAACTTTTTCAGAGATATCACAAATTTTATCATATGTGCAACACATCAAAGAAATTCTTTCATGTAGTGAAACTTGTTTTAATTTTAAAGAATTGTTACTAAAAAATACACTCTTTCGGGAAAGTCTGTCTCCGAATTTACTTGACTTTCCAGTACTTATTTTACAAACGTTAATATATAACTTATTTAGCTTTTTTAAAAATGTATTGCGAAGTCCGATTATGGTTGTTTCAATTAACAATATTAAGCCTGCAACAATTTCTGGAAAATATAGGGCTATTTTATATGTAATACTTTGATTATGTTCTATAGGTTCATTAAGAAAAATTCCCAGAGTTAGATGAGAAACATGGAAACATAACTGAAGAAGTAGGGATAAATAAACGTTTTTCAGATAAGGAGTGTAGTCGATGTATTCTGAAAGAAGTTTAAAATAATAATCAATTTCACAGAGCAAGTCCATAGTTGCAGCATATACAGCTTTTTGACTAATGGTACATATTGACATGGCAACTACAAATAATAATCCTAAATAGATTTGACAATAATCGCCAATCATAACGAGCACGATAGAAGCGTTAGATGACTCAAATTTCTTATCATTTAAAGTCGACACTAAAGAAAATATATAACCAATCACCAGTAGAATTGAAAGAATCAGATATCTTAAAGACACCTTAACACTGGTTTTGCCATTCACTCTAACATAAATTATGGGTGCCATTCCTGTTATTTGTCCTATAAAGACTAATGGATCTATCACATGCAAAACTGAGTTTGCATGGAAAAAACTCGCAAAACTATCTAGTAGCTTCATTTTATATTTAAACGTAATTTAGCATTCATAAATCGGACACAACGTCGCAACTGAAAACGTCCTTCTAAAGATAAATTGTCCAATATTTAATCATCGATTCGTATTTGATAGTTGTTTGAAAGTCCATAAAACTAAACATACATATTCTAATTTTTTCATGTATCAAATGCGATAATCGGACCATTTCACTTAACAAATTGATCGAACAATAATGATAGTATGTCCTTATCAAAAATTTTATGACGTAAGTCAATTCCCCGTAGGACAATTTAATAGGAACAGAGTAGCAAATCGATTATACATTATGTAACTCATATTCAGGAATGTTATATGATAATTAATATCTAAGGATCATATTTGATAAATTACAACTAACTAATCGGACTTAATATGTTTGTTTAGATAAATAAATAGATAAATATTGATTTATTTAATAAAAATATTTCAATTTTGTACCAAATGTATATATTGATATCGACCAAATGTTCGATTGGATTTTGGACTGTGGAATGTTCGGTTGGATTATAATGGTTCAATATTTTGATTTTCCTAATTTTCTGGATCTGAAAAAGTAAATACTGTGATGATCAAGAAAATCATGCTAGACTGCACATTAATGACTTGATTTACAACAATTACTTCAATTCAATATAATTTTAAAATAGTGATAATTTAGCCGCTCACTTATTCTATTTTTATTTAACCATGGAAGACAACCATATTATAAAACTTTCACTAAAGCCTTCCATACAAATTGCCTACATAAAAATGTTTAACGATATATGAAAATAACATGGAAATAGTATGTTAAGAATGTAAATTTAATCGAAGCAGCTTAAAATGTAGTACATTTAATAATAACACTTAGTAAATCTATAAAAAAAACTATTAGCGAATAGTTCTTGTATACAAGAACTATTAGCAAAAGATGAAGCTGATGAAACAAATTATGTGAAAATTATATCAAGGATAACACGCCATTTTTATGTAACAGATCAAACATTTTAACTAAAGGCTGTCTACACTTTAAACTAAAAGTTAACATTTAGTATATATGTATTAATAATTTATCTTATGCTATTAATAAAATGGACTCACCGTTGAGTTACAGTGATTAGATATCCATATTGGCAAAGATAAAGTCATTCCAAGTACCAAAACTTGATGCAGGGCAAAAATTATCAGCAAGTATTTCAAAAACACATTTTCGAAACTTGTTAGTGTATGTAAAGCGTGAAATAAATTAAAAATAATCCCCAAAAATAATGCAGTAAAAATGATCAGAACCCTTTTCGAAAACATCGTATTTAAATCGTCGCTTATATTGCAAATCAAATCGTATACATTCCATATTACAGTAAGCTTTTTTAAAATAAAAGCTTGCTTTGGTTCCGTTTGAAAACGTGTTAAATTGATTTCTCCTCTTTTAAACTCCCTTTCTTTGGATAAAAGTGAAGAATTGATAGAGAAAAACACTTGCTTTTCACTCATTTTCTCTAATTCACAATTTAGCAACTCTAAAAGCTTGCTGGTTAAATTGACGTAAAAATAAAAGACTAACAACGTGATGGTGGCAACGATTACCGGACTATATATAGAGATTCTAAATGGAAAATCCTGCGATTCATTTCTGTTCCTTAGTAAAAAAATATGAACAGAAAAATACATAGCATGGACAAAATAATGAAAAAACAATATTAAATAGCATTTGATCTTCATATTTCCGTAGTTCAAATGCAACGACAAAGATTGAAGGATCGAATCGATTTCCAAATAGAGTCTACATATTTTCTGAAATACTTTTTTATTGAAGTATCCAATAGGCGCTAAGAGCAACATAATTAAATATCCAATGTAAATCTTGCAAAAATAACCGAATTTAACAATTGGTGAAGGTGCTAAAATCGTCGTCATTAATTCATTTCTTCTTATAACATTCAACGTACACCACGTATAAAAAGCGAAAAAAATTATGCTGAAAATTGAACATGCCAAAGAAAAAGTTATTTTAACTTTTCCTGCACAAATTTCAATATTGAAAGGGGCTATTCCTGTTATTTTTCCCCAGAAAAGACACGGTGATATCCCATCAAAGATCGTCTTAGCCCGAAAAGCATTTTTTATAAATCGCACAGCCTTTATACGACCCATTGTAATAGATTTGTCATTAAGAATGATGGTTAGTTTTTTACATTCGATGTCTTTTAATAAGTATTAATTGTTTTTTCTATATAAAAATTGTCACAATTAATTAATTAATCTATCAAATTAATATAATTCCACCATAAATTTATGAACAGTGGTAATGTTTGTAGATTAATAGAAAAATATCGATCAAGTTGATTGTCAATTAAAAACGCTTAAATTAAGTGACTTATACACCCATTTGAAAAAAATTGACATGCAAATATAATTATTCGAATGAAAATGATTCAAAATCGAAATCTTTTCAACGGAATAATTCACATGAGGTCATAATAGTGTGTAATAAAAGAAAACATAATGAATCTTACCCTTTTTACGAAATCGTGACAATTCACAATTGGCATTATTAAGCTGATTGTGTAAAGCAGCAGTTGATTAAT
Organism: Stenopsyche tienmushanensis; assembly: GCA_008973525.1. Lineage (NCBI taxonomy): Eukaryota > Metazoa > Arthropoda > Insecta > Trichoptera > Stenopsychidae > Stenopsyche > Stenopsyche tienmushanensis. Next base: position 418,247 of record WACJ01000071.1, on the reverse strand, counting down.
GCAATAAAAAATCAATATATTTTGCATAGTATATCGATGGCCTTGGTAAATTTGTGTCAAAAGCGTCAATATGTAAAAGAAATTGAAAACCAGCCCCAAAAACGACCCAAAAAAGACTATCAAAAGCTTCACTGTAAAATATTTGCCAATGTCGTCACAAACGTTGCATATTAAATCATAAATCTTCCACATTTTAACTAATTTCTCTAGCGATAATCCTTCTTGGTATGATTTTTTGCCCTTAACCATGATTATGTTATTTTTTCTAAGGGCATTCTTATTATACGTTAAAGGATTGTTGATTATATGAACGATATATTTTTTGGACAGTCTTGTCAATTCGTCATTTAAGCGAATAACAAATTCGTTTGCAATTCTAATCATTAAATTAAATAACGTCAAAGTGAATGATGCATAAATTCCTGGACCGGCGACAGCCAATTTAAAGGCAAACGACTGCTTATCTTTGAAAATTTTTGACAAAACAGCTTGTCCGATTATAAAAGAAAAATAAAAGCAATAATTTAAGCATATGCTGACTATCTGTTGCAGCTTTAGATCAGTGAAACTCAAATTGGAGGAAATAGTATCCTTAAAGAGGGCCTCTATCTGGATGAAATTTTTCAAAGCACTTACATAGTGTTTCTTTGTTGAAAAAACCATAAATTCTACAATAACTGTTAAAATACATCCTAGATAAATACGAATCAAATTTCCATACACCAAAAATGGAGATGAGTTTGCAGCTGCATACAATCTTTCTTCAGTGTAAAATACGAATAGCAAACAGTAAAAGTATAATGTAAAGCAACTCATAAACCAAGCCAAAGAAGTTATCGATAATGTGATTATGATATTTTTCTGCTCTTTTGTTAAATGAAACGGAGCTGTTCCAGAAAATTTCCCCAAAAAGATTAGTGGAGCCATTCCATCTATCAGTGAATCAGCTCTGAATAATGTTCGTATCCAATCAAAAATACACATATTCAAACGTCTCCTATGCGACAACTTGTCTAGAACAACAGTCAATTTTTTAAACAACACATTTTTCCAAGTCCTTTATGTCATACCGCCATAATTAAGCTGACACATGCTATAATTATGCCCTCTCTACAATTTTAATGATTGAATGTAAACCAAAAAAGAATCAATACGCTCGAAAAGTGGTTTATCGTGACCGATACGTAAGTTCGAATTCACGGTTATAACGAACAAAATACGGAGATTTATCAGGCATCTAAGATGAATTCATATAAAAGCAAAATTATTTGACTGTCTAAAAATAATATTGATTGTGATATTTGTTTTTTAGGTGAATGTGCTAAAAAATAAATTGGAATAATCTTACCCTTTTAACGAAATTGTGACAAATCTTTATAGGCACTGTTGTCAAAAATGTGAAAAGCACCAGTTGATGAATGCAATAAAAAAGTAGCAAATACTGCATATCATGTTGATGCCCTAGATTGATGTGTGTCACAAGTATCAAAACGTGAAATAAATTATAAACCAGTGATAGAAACGTTCCAAGAAAGACAACCAAAAGCTTTAGAGTAAAGTATTTGTTGATGTCATCACAAATGTCACATATTTTGTCGTAAGTCTTCCATATTCCAATTATTTTATTTAAGGTTATACCTTCTTGGAATTCTTTTTTGCTGCTGACCATGACTATATTCTTCTTTCTCAAGCCATTTTTATTAAATAAAGTAGGTTTGTTGATGGTAAAAATGGCTTTTTTGTTTTGACATCCTAGCTAATTCGTCATTCAAACGAGTTGTAAGTGCATTTACAATTCCTTATCATCGATATAAATAGAGCCAATGTGAATGATGCGTAAATTCCGGGACTGGCAACCACTAATTTGAAAGCGATGCTTTGATTATCACCCCAACTGTTTGTCAAAATTACTTGTCCGATCAAAAAAGAAAAATGGAAACCATATTGCACACATAAGCCAATAATTTGTCTCAATTTTAATATGGTGTAACTAAAATCACCAGAAGTAATCTCTTTAAAGAGCAGCTCTATTCTGATGAAATTTTGCAGGGCGTTGGCAAAGTGTTTCTTTGTTGAAAAAACTATCAATTCTGCAATCACTGTTAAACTGAATCCTAGATAGATGCGAATCACATTTCCAAAAACTAATAATGCAGACGTATCTGGCATTGAAGATAGACTTTCTCCGGTGAAATATACGAAAAGCAAACAATATACATATAATGCGAATCCCATAGTAAACCAAATCAAAGAAGGTAATGAAAATGTGGTTATGCATTTTTTCTGTTTCTGTTCAAAATGGAACGGAGCTGTTCCAGTACTTTGTCCCAAAAATATCAATGGTTCTAATCCATCCAGGAGAGAATCAGCTCTAAATATTGTTTTGATCCATGTGAAAAAACCCATCTTAAACGTTTTCTATACGACAACTTGATTAGAACAACGACTAATTTTTAAGCAAAACACTTTTCTACATCAATTAAGTTTGGTCATCACCATTAAATTGACACATTTTCAAATTACACCCTTTCAAACACTTTAGTGATTAAATGTGCGTCAATATTAGTATAATGGAAAGTGGTTTATAACATGAACTCTTAATATTAAATAAATCTTTCGACCCAAATCCAGGGATTTAGATTGCTTTTAATTGATAGTTTTTCATATTTTCGATGATTTAATAATATTATCAATCGATTTAATACACGTTTAAAGAAAAGTTGAATATTCAAAGGACACTTACCGTTGCATGACATTTATTGCAAGTCAAAATTGGCACTAGGAATATGATGATACAGAGGATCACTTGATGCAAAGAAAAAGATATCATTGCTATGTCCATATCTTTCATGTAGCCACTAAATATTCGCGTTATACTTGTCATAGCATTAAACAAACTAAATAGCATCGAAAGGAATGATCCACAGAATATCAACAAAAGCTTCAGACTGAACATATTGCCTATCAAATCGCAAGCATCGCATACTTTATCATAGATCTCCCAGACAATGCACAAATTATTCTCATTCGGTGCTATATGACATTTTTCTTTAATCGTCACAAACTTATTTTTTCTGCAACTATTCTTACAAGCGACAATCAAATTATTTACGGCAATTTTGTGGCGATTCACCGACATTTTAGCAAATTCTTTGTTCAAACGCAATAAAAACATGATGGCCAATTCTGTCAATGCTGTAAACAACATTAATGTGAATGCGGCATAAGATCCCGGATAAACAAATACCACTTTATAAGCAAAGCTTCTCTCGTCAGCCCATTGATTTGTCATTATTGCTTGCAAAAACAAATACGACAGATTAAATATGCATTGCCCAATAACCCCAAAAATATTTTTCAATTTCACGTTTGTGAAGTTCATACCGATCGAGAGCTCTTTGAATAGCCCACAGACCTCTAAAAATCTGTGTATTATTTTAGAATAACACTTGATCGTTGAAAACGTAAACGTTATTAAAAATACAATAGATGCATATCCGACATAAATAATAACAAAGCCACCGATAGTGAAAAAAATCGGAAGATCGCCACTGGATGCGAAATGATCCTCATTCCGAAACACTAACAGTAAACATCCAGTATATCCAGAAAAAATTAAACAATTTAACAACACATATGAGAATGATATCATAGCCTTTGTGTATTTCGCATTCGCTACTATATCGAATGGAGCCACTCCAGAAAGTTTTCCAGAAAATACGATAGGAGAAATTCCTTCAAGAAATGTTTCAGCCGCGAAAATTCTTCGAACGCGATCCATTTTGGAACAACTTCTGTTCAATCGCTTGATCAGATAGTTATGGTCACTTTCCAACTGCCATTTAATTTATGACCGTCAAAAAAGATCGTAATTTTAAACGGCAATCATTACATCATTTCGTAAAAAACTTTAAATGATCAACGGAAAAACGCGTCATAAAATTAGTAGAGTAGGCAATTTATAAATTGAATATTAGTAGAATACATTTCATGCTAATAACCTTAATAAAAACATACATTGTATGTAATTAATAGCTTATGGAATATCATAATGGAAAAAAGTTGTGACCAGTGTTTCTTCTTTGCATATTTCTCGATAATTTAGCAAATTATGCCTACATTTTATGACGGTTGAAATATTGTTTAGAATACGAATTTAATTGAATAGATTGCTTTGTATGCCAGTTATTTGTATTTTTACCTAAAACAGATATGTGTTTATAATTTATTTTTGAAGATGGAAATATTTCGTAGATCATTTGGATTTTTTAACCGAAAAAGAGAGAACTAGGATGTCCGATTATATTTTAGATCGACATGTGTTTTTTTAACCATTTTATGAATAAAAGGTTTTATTTCCTCCCGTCAATGAAATAGGCAAAAAATAACGTACGAAATATACTAATCTGGTTTTTAAACATGGTTCGAAAACATTTTCTGCAGCACAGGTAAAAGAAAAATATAGGTTTTTCCAAAACAAGTGATGCATGTCAACGTAAAACATATTTTTTGTAGCGAAAAAATTAAAATTTATTTACGGAACAAGTAGAAAAATATGTTATCCTGTTCAAATACTATGGAAAAAAAATACAGATCTGGCCAAACCTTTTTTCTCGAAATACAAGGTATTCGATTTTTATTTAAAACACGCTGTAAAACCCTTAAAAGTACATAATAAGGGAGATTTGGTAAGATCTATATATAATATACTATTTAAAAAAACTCATTGCAAAACTAAAATTGGTCTGGGAGGACCCTTTTATTAATAGAAATTTTAAAGGGTTATTTTAAAAATAATATGAAGTAATGTTATTTATATATATATATATATACAGTGTTTTGCATATGGACCAATATATATATATATATATTTTTTTTTGGGACTAGGGGGGCTTTAAATGTCTACTAATATAATAACACTTTACATTTTTCACAAGCATTTTTTTGACAATTCTGATTCCTCGAGAAATGAAAATCATTGAGAAATCAGATTCCTCATTAAGTAGGATGATATTTATTAGGATTTTCCAATAAATGCGAAAAAAAAGACAATTCAATCTTTGATCAAAAAGGGTTGATATTCTCAATTAAAAATATTTTTATTTCATAAAAACAAATTTTAATCGAACATAGATGGCAGGCATATTGCACAATTGTCTTAATTGAATAAATACTGATGTAATGAGAGTTGCATTGTTAGCCTTCGTAATCGAATTCAATTACAGAACTACAAATTAAAGTAAATACCAATTGGGCTGCATATCGTAATAGTAATCCATGTTGTATGCTATTTTATCAGAGTATTACATATATGTATTTAAAAAAAATGTCTTACCATTGCTTTACAATTCTGAGAAGTCACTACTGGTATAGTAATGGACAAAATATGAACTAAAAGCTGATGGATGCAATAAAACAGCAACATACAGTCCATAATATTTGCATTACCTTGACTGATTTTCAACACTAGTGTCAAGGAATAAAACAGATTGAAAACCAATGCAATGAATGATCCGGTGAAGACAATCAACATTTTCACCGAGAAAAATTGATTGATATCGTCACATGCGTCACATATTTTATTATACACTTTCCACGCAATAGTTATATTATTTAACGATGCTCTGATTTTCCATATTTTTTGGTTGGCGTTGAACACATAATTTTTTTTCCTAAAGGCCTTTTTGACCGTAAAAATATATTCTTTGTTTGTAGATATGACATAACTTGTCAATATGCTAGAAAATTGATTATTTAATTTTTTTAAAAACGTATTGATTACTTCTGTTAGAGAAGTGAATAAAGTCACTGTAAAGGCTGCATACATCCCTGGCATGAGAATAATTATTCTGAAGTAAAAGCTATGATGATCCCCCAAACTCTCAGTCAACAGAAGTTGTATCACCAAATATGATAGATGAAAGCAATATTGTAAAATTATAGCAATCGTATGCTTCTTCTTTATTTCAGTATAATAAAGTGTTCCAGGAACAACTTTGGCTAATAACAAATCAATATCGATAAAATTTTGTATTATTTTAGAATATTGATTCTTTGATAAAAATGAAAGCATCAACAGAATAGTTGCCAAAGTAAATCCCATATATATACGGCAAAAATTCGCCGCGATCAATACAAAAGATGCACTTAAATGCGACAATTTTTCGTCACTTAACATCACAAAGAACAAAGATCCCACGTACATAGAATAAATAAATACGAACAGAGCCATATAAGGAATCGACCATTTAACTATGGTTTTGTTGATGTCCGATACAAAATCAAACGGTGCAATCCCAGATAATTTGCCATGAAATAAAATTGGTCCTATTCCCTCCAAAAGGGTATCGGCTTTAAAGAATATCCTTATTCGATCCATTTCAATACGACTCCTATCTTTGAATGTCACTTAATTTACAATCAATAATTTATTCTAGGCTATTATTTTGAGGCAGAATTTTCCAATGCTTTCTAAGCACTTATGATAGTAACACAGTGGTTCTATTGACAGAGTGATTAATGCTAATTTTTTCACCAAATTCCTATAATTATTATTAATTTGACAGACATACAATTTAATGAATTTAATCTAAGCGTAGTGTTTCGTCATTATCATGATAAACATTTATCAATTTGGTGGCAATTTATTTAATTTTGTATAATTTAATATGAATACTTATTCAAGACTCCAGAATATTGATCAAATGGTGGTATAGTGGTTTATTGATTTGTTTCTTATTATAAAGGTTCAGACTTAAATCCAGAACGTGAAAAAAATATCAGCATATTGGAAGATTGATAGCTTTAACATTTCTGATTGATCGGATCGATCCAAGTTTTCAAGAATTTATTTAAAGGTGTGCTATATAGAAGAGAAAGGCTTTAACGATGTAATGTATTCAAGGATTATTAACGAAAAAAGAGACTGATGAATCAAGCTTTGTAGAAAATTCATCTTTACAGCTTTTTATAGTTAAATTTGAATTTTTTTGCTAGTATTTGCATGCACTATTTACCATAAAAAATCAATTATGTCATTAAAAATTAATATGTCGTTAAATAAACTTACCAATATTTGACTCTGATTGCATGTCCATATAGGAATCGCAAGAGTGACCGTGTATAATATGGCTTGTTGAAAAGAATAGATTAACACCAATAAGCCTGTCTTATTTATCGTTCCTTGATATATATCGGTTAAAAGCGATAAGACGTGAAACAGATTAAAAACCAATGATATAAACGATGTTGTCACATTAATGAGAATAGTTACATCGTACAAATCGTTAATTTCATCGAACACTTCGCATAGGTTGTCATATATGGTCCATATTACAGTGATGGTTTCCAATTTGGTTCTCACCATCCATTTCTTATCATTATTGAACATCACGAAATTCTTCTTTCTGAATTTGTCGTTTGTCGAAAATTTTGGACTATAGAAGATTTGATTTTCAGACATTCTTTCAATCTTCTTGTTTAAGTTCTTTAGAAATCTGTTCGTTACGCCTACGTAAGATGTAAAAAGCATAAGCGTAAATGCGCCATAAATCCCAGGAGAATTTCGTGCCAATAGTAATACAGCACTTTGATTATCGTTCAATATATTACTCAAAACTACTTGAATAATAACAAATGATACATTGAAGCCATATTGTAATGCTATGGCAATGATCATGCGTATTTTGATCGACGTGAAATCTATTCTCACCGACAGGATTTCAAAGAGCGAACAAATTTCTGATAACTTTGCCAATATTTTGGAATAAAGTTTCTTATTCAATAAACTTGCTATCATCAGACTAAGCATCATAAAATTTCCAACGTAAATACGGTGATATTCACCAATTATCAGTAGATAAGATACATTTTCACTCATTCTTGCCATTTCCCCAGATATAGTCAAATGATACACAAACCATACTTGGATAAAAAATACAAATATGAAATAGAATGTAGCGGGTTTGGAAAATGTTGTCCGGGGGTTTTCCAATTTTATTGAGTGATTAAAAGGAGCAGTGGCCGACAATTTTCCAAAATAAATTAAAGGGTCTATTACTTCCAGAAATGTATTAGCGATGAATTTTTTTTTCAGCCGATCCACGGAAAACATTTTAAAACGACTTTGTTACCGCGGACCAAACGGATGAATGTTTTCGTCATTAAAAATAATCGATTCGTCACTGATTAATGTACATTAAAAATTGATTGTATTAATTCAATGTATACGTTTTGTTAATACTTAACGCATTATAGACGACATTATTTTTATTACAAAAAGTGATAGATAATTTGTTTGCTATGTTTTTATTTTCGGACATGCTATCGATTTATTTAATAACTATGTTGTAAATACTTTAATAATACTTCATGTTTTAAAAGTAGACATTCTGATTTCTGGATGATATTAATTTCTCAAATTTGTTGAGAATCCCCGAGAAATATTTATGAAAAAATGTATGTAAAACAATATGAAAAGTTGTCTTTGTATTCAAATATATTATTTTTTTATATTAAAAAAATCTCGAGAAATCAGAAGACTTTCCGCTTTTTGACTTTCATTGCAAATCCAAATGGGTATCATAATAGTAATAGTATATAACAAAACTTGTTGAAAAATATATATTAACGTCACTAAGCTCAAATCAGTCGTCGATCCCTGATATATCTAAAGTATTGCATATAAATAATATTATCTTTGTATATATATTCAAAATAAAACAACTATAGAAGTAATCTAGAATTAGAATTCTATGATCAACATAAAATTGAAACTATGCCAATGGAGTATGGAATTAAATAATGTCTTACTATTGCAACATAAATATTTAGTAGCAATCCTCAACAATATTTTGCAAAACTTCGTAACAGCCAATGGGATAATAAAAAATAAGACGAATTCAGACTCATTCTAACATTCAAATGTTAGAATTTTGTATATATTTTTTGAGATATCTTGAGCCCTATATCAAAAAAACCTACGATATTAAGGGGTAACACTCTACTTTTAGCGTGGAAAGATTAAAAGAACGTCTCTTGTTTGAACATTAGGGATAACATAAGAAAGAATTTTACAAAGTGGTATAAAAGTCACCATCAAAAAAACTAATATTAAAGTAAATTATATAAAATATATGGGTGGCGTTGATCAAGAAGATCAATATGATCAGACGTTTTATTTTCTCTGAAAATCTTTAACCTTTTGATGAGTATCAACGCCGCTGTGGCGTGCGGATTCAAATGATCCAGAAAGAGTATGAACGCCGATGTGGCGTTCAGAACTCCATAGCGCTTTATTTCAAATGCTTTGCTTATTAATCTATTAGAATATTATTGTTTGTTCAATTTATCGTTTATTATTTTGTCACGTTTCAATTAAGTTTTTGAACACAAAGAATCATTTGTATATCAACGCATATAGTTATTAAAAAATAAAACTTTATTGAACTTACCACTGTTCGACTTTCATTGCATACCCAAATGGGTATCATAATAGTGGCCATATATAATAAGACTTGTTGAAAAATATATATTAACATTGCTAAGCCCATATCAGTCGTCGTTCCTTGATATATCTGTGCTGTTATCGTCAAAACTTGAAAGAAATTAAATAGCAAAGCCACAAAGGATGCTGCCATATTCAAGAGATTAATCACACCGTATAGACTGTTGAGTTCGTCATACGCTTCGCAAAGGTTGTCATAGATTGTCCATAATACAGTAATGCGTTCCAATGAGGTTTTAACCCGGCATTTATTATTATCGTTGAAAATCATAAAATTTTTCTTTTTGAATATATAATTATTCGTCAAAAATTTTGGGCAATATGAGATTCGATTTTCAATTATACTTATAATGGTTTTGTTTAAAGTCTTCAAAATTCTATTCGCTATGCCTACATACGATGCGAATACCATCAGTGTGATGGAGCCATATAATCCAGGAGCACTTTGAGTGAAAAACAATTCAAAACTCTGATTTTCTTTTAATATACTATTCAATATTAATTGTGTAGCAATATAGGAGAAATTAATCCAAAATTGCATTACACAGGCACCGATAATTTTTTTTCTTATCAGGCTAAAGTCTACCCTCACTGAAAGGATATCAAAAAGCGAACAGGTTTCCAATAATTTCGATAATACCTTAGAAAATATCCCTTTATTAATCAAACTTATTGTTACATAAACGATCATCACTACATATCCGATATAAATACGACTGAGATCACTAATAATCAGAATGATTGACTTTTTATTAAAATCAAAAATTTCGCCCGTAAGGGCTAAAGAATATAGGGACCATGCATTTACAAAAAAAGATAATAGAAAGAAGACTATGTAGGGCTTGGATAACATAGTTCGAGGCTTTTCCACTTCAATTGAATAATTAAAAGGAGCAGCGCAAGATATTTTTCCTAGAAAAATTAAAGGGGCGATTGCTTGCAAAAATGTATCAGCTTTATAAATTTTCTTCAAATAATTCACACAAAACATTGTAAGACGTCGCTGTTACAACAGAACTAAATTATGAATGTTTTTGCTATTAAGTAGAAATCGATATATAAACGATTAGTGCCAATTAAAAACTTATTGCTATCATTTTTTAGCATTTCAGTGAGGCCAAATCGTTAATAGTGTAGTGAAATCCATAAAAATTATATAATGTACAATCATTGATTAAATATAATTTAACATATTCAAGAGGAAAAATATTAAGAGAAAGTAGATATGTATTGATAACTGAGAAATAAATTCGATTTTTTGCAAATTTCGAGGCATAATTTAAAAGTATTAATGTTTGTTAATAGAAAGAATATAGAATAAGAATCAGTTTTAAAATGTAAAGCTTTGGTATTAGTCACATATCTATATTATTGTATCTAATTACAAGGAAGTTAATCATTTCATGAGAAATTTTAGTAATGTTAAACTTTCTCAAGTAAAAAAAAAAAGATTTAATTTATAGGTTTCTCGCAAAATGCATTCTATTTGAATAGTTTTATTAGGAACAAAATATACGCCCAGATATCGAGAATTCTCTATTTGTGTTCATATCAAAAGGACTATTTACAAATGTTATTCTATTTTAGAGAATAGTCATAAAATGGCGTAATAATCAGGATCGAATGTTAAAAAGAACTAAACGTGGATTTATCAACAAAAAAAATGTTAATGAAAATAAACTTACCAATATTCGACTTTCATTGCAAATCAAAATGGGTATCAAAAGAGTGACAATATATAATAACACTTGTTGAAAAATATATATCAACATCGCTAAGCCCATATCAGTCGTTGATCCTTGATATATTTGGGTTACAATCGTTAAAATTTGGAAGAGATTGAAGACCAACGATACGAATGATGCTGCTACATTTAAAATATTAATTACAGAGTACAACCTGTTAATTTCATCAAACACTTCGCACAGGCTATCATAAATGGTCCAAATCACAGTAATGCTTTCCGTCAATGTCCTTCCTCGTCTTTTTTTATTATCATTGACCATTATGATATTTCTCGTTCTGAATATGCTATGATTCGTCAAACATTTTGGACTATAGAAGATTTGATTTTCAGATATATTTTCAATATTTCTGTTCAATGTCCTCAAAAATCTATTCGTTACGCCCACATAAGATGCGAAAACCATAAGGGTGACGGCGCTGTGTAATGCAGGAGTACTCTGGGTAAAAAATAATTCAAAACTCTGATTTTCTTCCAATATACTATTCAAAATTATCTGTATAGCAATATACGATGAATTAATGCAATTTTGCAATATGCAGGCCCTGGTTAAATTTTTTCTTATCAAAGCAAAATCTACCCTCACTGAAAGCTTATCAAAAAACGAACTGGTTTCCAACAATTTCGATAATATCTTAGAAAACATCCCTCTATTAATCAAGCTTATTGTTATGTATGCAATCATCACGACATATCCGACGCAAATGCGACTGAAATCGCTAATAATTAGGAGAACTGATTTTTTATTTGAATCCAAAATTTTACCCGTCAGAATCAAATAACACAAAGACGACACATTTATAAAAATATTTGATCCTAATATGATCAAGTAGGGTATGGATAACGTAGTTCGAGGTTTGCCAACTTTAATTGAATAATTAAAAGGAGTAGCACCGGATATTTTTCCTAGAAAAATTAATGGGGCTATTGCTTGCAAAAATGTATCAGCTTTAAAAACATTTTTTAAATAATTCAGACAAAACATTTTAAAACGACTTTGTTATAGCGGAGCAAAATTATGAGTGTTTTTGCCGTTACTTATAAATCGATACAATACGATAGTTGCAATTAAATATTAATTGCTGTCGTTCTTTTGTATTTCTATCATTGTAAAAGTACTACGAGCTGTATTCATTTTTCATATTGAAACCCATTAAACGCTTGATGATTATTTTTATCCTGACAATTAAGTTAAAATATTACAAAAAGACACATGCAAAATATGATTACATTAACATTGAATGTCTTCACTTGAAACCCCCACATTTAAAATGATAATCTCGATTAGATTAAGATCATGGCTATGGCGAACAATTGGATTAAGAATTACTCATATATTTAAACATTTTCATCACCCATTATGATGCCCGGACTAAAAAGGAATGAGTTTAAATATTGGGATATCAGAGTTGCTTTTTTTAAATGATCAAATATAAAAAATGTAGTTATATTGAAATTTAATGGATCAAAATTAATCGCAATTTGCAATTTGCAAGTTGACCATATATTTCGTTATTAGAGCTCTACATTGACCCAAAGAGCGCAGAGAATCTAATAGTTTAGAATCTAATGTTTGAAAAGTAGAATGCGCATTTTTGGTCCACAAACTCCACCTTGCATAGAGACCGTATGTTAGGTGATCTTCGCCAGTAAAAGAATAATAAATGATATATTAGATAATTAAATATTTTTATTGTCTCTTCTTTCCATCTTTTGAGTACTACTTTTTAACGTCACTCTTGAAAAATAGATCGCCCTCGAGAATAGAGAATCCCCCTTACGAAGGGGGTACCTCCGTCGTTTATCGATGCCGGAATTACCATTGAGGATAATGGAATAGAGCGCCCGAAGCGAATGACTTCCCGCAGTGTGGCCTACGCAGCCGAATAAGGTGACAATCGAGGATTGTTGCAGCGGCGAAGACAACGAAATAGGAGATTGAAAAGTCGGCCAAACTCTCAAAATATTACATATACAAAATAAATGTATTTTTTTCAATAAACTAAATAATTGACAAGCAGGTAATTGAATTAATTGCTTATATATACACTCAAACCTCTTTTTGTGCGACTTTTTTTTGTGCGATTTCGAAGTTATGCTGTTTTTTAAAGCAATTTTTTTTCACAAACATATTCCCTATTCATATGCATTTAAAATAAATATGTTATTTTGTTAATGATGCCATTACATACTTAAACTATCAAGGATAAAGAAAGAATACTCTATAGAAATAAGTTGGACACAACAATAAACTTACCACTGTTCGACTTTCATTGCAAATCCAAATGGGTATCATAATAGTAACCGTATATACAAACACTTGTTGTAATATATATATTAGCGTCGCTAAGCCCATATCAGTCATCATTCCTTGATATATTTGAGTTAAAATGGTTAAAACTTGAAATAGATTGAACACCAATGATACAAAAGATGCTGCCATATTTAAGAGATTAATCACGGCGTACAGACTGTTAATTTCATCAAACACTTCGCAAAGGTCGTCATAGATAGTCCATAATACAGTAATGCGTTCCAGTGAGGTTTTAACCCGCCATTTATTATTATCATTGACCATCATGACATTTCTCTTTCTGAATATGCAATCATTCGTCAAAAACTTTGGTCTATAGGAGATTCGATTTTCAACCATACTTATAATTGTTTTGTTTAAAGTCTTCAAAATTCTATTCGCTATGCTTACATAAGATGCGAATATCATCAAAGTGATGGAGCCATATAATCCAGGGGTACTTTGAATGAAAAATAATTCAAAGCTCTGATTTTCTTTCAATATATTATTCAATATTATTTGTATAGCAATATATGACAAATTAATGCAATATTGCAATACACAGGCGACGATCAATTTTTTTCTGATCAGGCTAAAATCTATCCTCACTGAAATTATATCAAAAAGCGAACATGTTTCCAATAATTTCGATAGTATCTTAGAAAACATCCCTTTATTAACCATACTTATTGTTATATAAACGATCATAACTATATATCCAATATACACACGACTGAAATCGCTTATGATTAGGAGAATTGAATTATTTTTTGATTTGTAAATTTCCCCTGTCAGGCTCAAATAATATAAAAACCATGCATTTAAAATAAAAATTAAAAGAAATGCGACCATGTATGGTTTCGATAGCGTAGTTCGGGGGTTTTCTACTTTAATTGAGTAATTAAAAGGAGCAATACAGGTTACTTTTCCAAAAAATAATAAAGGAGCTATTGCGTCTAAAAATGTATCAGCATTAAATATTTTCTTTAGGAAATTCACACAAATCATTTTTAAACGACTTTATTACAACACGTAGAAAGGATGAATGTTTTTGCTATTTAATGTAAAACGTTGTATCACCTATTAGCATCAAGCATTTTTGTATAGCTTTAATTTGATTGGTGTGTTTTTCTGTAATACTGTTGTTATAATATGCATCGCATTAGTTTTTAATACCAAAACCGATAAAAAGCTCGTTAACATAACCAAATGATCAATATTTGTGGGGGTATATTCAGCTAATTTAATGAAAATTTGATTAAAAGACATAGAATATAGTACATGAAATAAGCGAAATTGTTTACAAATACCACATTTATATTGAGATTGCGGTTATAACGACGGATTTTAGCAGGAGCTGGGGTAATTTAAATGACTGTCAGCTTTCAGAGAAAATAGAATTTAGACTCTTGATGCTCGTTATAACCGAGTGTTATGTTATAAATAATTGATTGATAATATAAGAAACCATTTTGTATTTAGATTAGGATTAAATATTATTGATTTTCTTGGACTATTTAGAATTTAATTGGACAGATTTTTTTATTAAAAGATATGAATTATAATAAATTTCAACTTACCGAGCTTTGGCATAGGTCACATACCCATATTGATAAGGTAATAGTAAAAATGAACAGCGTCACTTGATGCAAGGAATAAATCAGTACCATCAATTGCGATTTGTCTAACTCTTTTTCTGAAAATAGCTTCATCACAAGCATCAAACTTTGAAACATATTAAAAACCAATGATATGAAGCTTTCAATCAGGATAATCAGAATCTTCAGAGAAAAAATCTTATTCAAAATATCGCACGAATCGCAAACTTTATCATATATTTTCATTAAGATTACTATACTTTCTTCCGTAGTTTTTCTGTACCTATCGTTGTTTTCCACCACAGTAATAAATCTATTTTTTGAAAAAATTCTGCGTGCCATGATTGGCGTATTTGTTTTATTTTTTAAGCAATTTTCTGTCATCTTCAAAATTTTTGTGTTCAAATTTGTCATAAAAAAAATTGTAAGCTCTATCATCGCGGCGAATATTATCAATATTACAGCTGCAAATAATCCAGGTGAGCTTTGAACGAACCGAAAGGGTATACTTTGGTTATGTTGCTTGTATATAGTCAAAATAATTTGTATAACAAAGTAAGACGAATGAAACATGACGTGTTTCCCTATTGAATGGATATTGCATAGCTTGATGCTGACGAAATCTAACTTTACTGAAATGCTTTCGAACAACGAATTTATTTCTTGAAATATTTCCAATACGTCTGCAAGCAAATTCTTCTTCGCGAAACTCATATACATTAATATTAATGATGAAAAGTATCCGATGTAAATTCTGCTAAAATCACATGTGTTCAATAATTCAGATGTAACTGCTGATGATGTTAATTTTTCTCTGGTAAAAACCACATACGCCATAGCCATATTGTAAATGATCAACATCAAAAAAGTAATTAATATAAAAGGTATCGACAAAAGTGTTTTGGATTTTCCGGGAACTATTGAATAATTGAATGGATATATCGCGGATACTTTCCCGAAAAATATTATTGGAGACATGCTGTCTAAGATTGTTTCCGCTCTAAGGAAATCCTTGATGAAATTCGACTTTAACATTTTTGTAGCTATACGACAACTCTCTTTGAATATCAACAGCGACTATCCAAACAAATGTGTTACTAAATTAATTAATTACGAGCTTGTTGGCATCCATAGGAAATATTATTATTCGAAACCATTCATTCTTCGATTAATCCAAGTACACAAATATATTAATCGTGATATAATTACGTTGCAATGGCTAAGTTAAAATAATGATCACCGACTCGTTAATAATTATGAGAGCATTTTTTTAATATTGGAACAAATTACTTCTGTTATCTTAATATTTATTAGCGTATTCGTAAAAATATTTGGCAAACTAAACTCTATTTGATGGCATCCATATTACATGATCTATCCTATGAATACGGCGGCGAAAAACGAAGTTAACGACCAACATAAGAGGGTAGTCCCAAGAGTATTCAACCTGAATTTTTACTGACTGAATACTATGGTTGAAATCACCTATTTTATAAAATTGATGCAACATTGTTCAGTATTTGTTTGGTAGCCAACAATAGTGAACATTATCGGTGAATTCGTAAACATGGAAAAAATTGATCATCGTTATCTGATACAATACTTTTATTTGAAAGGTCCCAGTCCAACCAATATCAAATATGAGCTAGATTCTACTCTACTCACTATCGGTGATGTATAATATATTACCTTTGAAAAATTGACATTCTGATTAAAAATAGCAGGAACTCCGTCAGTATTATCAAATGCTGTGGTAATCTCTACTATTCTTTCAAAAATATTTCCACAATTATTATTAGTATAAGACTAAATTAATGCCATCATCAACATCTTGCTGCATAACTTTGCTCTGCTATATATATTATACATACATAACGTATCTATATTCGTTATTATCTATATGATATCTTTCAAATTTCAAAATCTCCATTGCAAAAAGCATTCTTCAAACTTGCATTTCTAATTTATATTAGTTGATTATAGGTTTCTATGGTATTTTTGAGCGACTCTTTTCGTCGCCAGTGCACTACACTTCTCATTGAACCAACCCTTTGTCTTCTCTAATTTTATGATTTTAATTCAGGCCTCTACAGCCTCAAAAAATTGCGAAGCCAATCTCCATCCACATTTTCTTTATATTAACCTTTTTAAGATAATCTGTGCTATTATCTGCGCCTTATCAGCCACAAATATATGAAGTCTGGCAGATTTTTTTAACGATAAAAACTCGTTCAAATTTGAACATCATAAACTGAATATTATTTTTCAACTAATCAAATAATACATTCAAATAAGTTATTCACACAAAATTATGACTATAACAAAACGGTAATATTTCCAATGTAATTGCTTTATGGCTTCATTCTATTTACTGCCCAATCAAAACTTCGTACATTGTTAAAACGAAAGCTGAACCAATATAACCAAGTACGTCGTAGTGGCTCCGGTTATCTGAAAAATGCATTTTCACAAATAAGAATACATTATCCTTAATTAATTATATGAATTAAGAAAAACACTCACTGTGAACAATAAGGTGTTATCTAAAGAAAACAATCCACAGACACTAAATGCTGGTAGTCTATGAAGCAAATATGTTGACATGTATTCAAGCTGAAATTTTACGATAAATATTGTGTGAATCATAAATGCATAGGGTGATTTCTTGATTTTTAAAAAATGTCGCATCAAAACAACAAAATGAGAAATAATCAGCTTTGTAAGAATAGTTACACAAATAATGTCACTGTTTCCCGTATTATAAAAAGTACATGCTAGTACATGATAATTATGATATATTAACTCTAGTTTTTAATACTTAAAAATATTTTCTTAGATGACTTTATTACCTTGCATGTGATCATTTTGTCGGATTCTTCCACCAATAAATCATGAATCAATGAGCTCGTTTTTCTTGTCTATAATATTCAAAATCAATTAAAATACGTTCGCTGATGGATATAATCGCCAATTGATTTTAAGATAAGATACTTATTTACCAGATTGAGGCATTCCTCGCAGCTTTTGACCGGAATTACCACAGCTATGATATGTATGAAAGATTGATACAAGGCCAACACTAGCAACAAACATTCATCCCATGTCATATATCCATGAAATAAAACAGAGACTGACGAAAAAGCATGAAATAAATTGAAGACGATTGCTATGAAAAATGCACCCAATATGATTAAGATTCTAGTCGAGAAGGCTCTGTTTATATAGACAAAAGCGTTGCATATTCTGTCGTACATCTCCCACATCATTATTACCCTTTCAATGCGTCCTGTTCCTTTAACGACACGATTTTTAAAGAATGCGTTTTTTAGCATTACAGCATCACTGGCATTTTTGTACTCGTCAATTTCCTTGTTGAGCAGTGACAAAAATAGTTTGAATATTTGGAAATAGTAATTCAACATGAATAATACCGTTGTGCCGACTATAGTAGGAAAATATGTGACGGATGTAAATTCAAAAGATTGCTCAGGCATTAGCTTTCTATGCATTATAATATATGCAAATAAAAATGACGTACCTAATCCGTATTGCAATAAAACCAAACACATATATTTCAGCTTGATCGCACTATAGTTTATATCAATTGAGAGTTGCTTGAAAAGCGAATCTATTTCAACTATCTGCTCTAGAAACTTGGCTAAATATTGCTTAACAGGATATGCTGAAATCCATATGAATAAAACAGCTACGAATCCTAAATAGATTCTGGTCAAATCGCCGATGAGAATTATTTCAGATAGATGTTTATTTTTAAATGATTCACCGCTATGAATAATATTCATTGTGAAGTAGACATATAAGATTAAATAGATGTTCGAATACAATACAAATGGCCAATGGAGCAAGCTTTTGGAATTTCGCCGCATTATTTTGAAACGAAAAGGGTTGACTCCTGTTAATTGCCCAAAAAATAGTATGGGAGAGATGGCTTCTAAGATTGTTTGAGCTTTGGTAATGTTTTTCATCCATTTTATAAAACCCATGTCGAACAAAGTCGTTAGAATGAGCTCCGAAGACGTATAGCACAATTAAAATATTTACATAAACTGATCCATTGTTGCTTTTTAATTTATTAATTAGTGTTTAGTATACATTTTAATATTTGCGTGCCGTCAATAGATCGAGGTTTCAATTTGTGGATTAAAATATTGACACAAAGAAAACACAATGGCCACACATAAAAATAATTTATATACTTAAAACATCGAAATTACTATAATGCATCGTCTAAAACTATGTTACAATCATTTTTTCTTCAGACAATATTCGTATTCGATGGTTTATCAATGTTTTCAACCGATGCAATTGAAAATTGAATCAAAATGATCATGTAAGTCGTAGTTGCGCCGAATATCTGGAAAAATAAAAAGAAAACTAATAAAAAACTATAAAAACGAATTACATTTTCGGTACACCTAATAGCAATACAAAAACAATATAAAAAGTCCTAGAAAATCATTGGTTTTAAAACGAACCCATATATCAGGTTAGTCCAAAAGTTCGTGCGCATTTTTGGGATTTTTTTAAATAGTATAAATAAAACACAATTTAACATCAATGATATATTTTCCTCCACTATTTACAACTTCTCGTAATCTTAAAGGTTGCTTTTTAATTCCATTGCTGTAGAAAGACACCGTTTTTGAGTCAGAAAAACTTGAAAGTACATCCTGTTTAGAATTTAACTTTTTCTATAGTAAAAAAAAAGTTAAAACACGAAATAAATAAAAATCACTTTGGGCAATATCTGGGGAGGACTTCCTGAACGGGGTTAGTCATAAATGTTACTTTCTCCATCTTTTATTTTTTTAAACCATTTCTGGGCAACCCTGATAATATGTTCACCATGTCCACTATTATTTTTTATCGCTGCAGATCTGGCAGATTCGCCACACGAAAATAAAATATATAACATATCACGTTTGTATTAATTATCGACATTTTCTATAGGTATTAATGTGCATGTGATGTTTACAAATATTGGTGAAAAAACTTCGGTGACGAATTTCGACAGGGTCGAAATCTGTTGTTAAATTGTGTTTTATTTACACTATTTAAAATTTTTCCAAAAATGCGCACGAACTTTTGGAATGACCTGATACTTAACATAGAAGTATACTTACGGTAAATAGCATAGTATTGTCAATGGTGAGCATGCCATAAACATCGAATGTTGGATATATTTGTAGAACGTGAAAATACATTTGGCTCAACTGAAAAAAAATATCTTAGGAATAGCTTTTATGTTATAAAAATATTATTTCTCAGAAATACCTTTGTTGATATTCTGTCATCAGATTCGTAAATCATCATTTGGTTGATATAACCAGCAATTTTTTTCGTCTAAAAATACGTCCAAATATTAAATTAGTTTGAATATAAATATGATTTGATTTAGATGGTTCTTGTTTCATATACAGGCACCAATAAAGTTCTATATTTGCATTATATACTATGAAAATGTTTTTAAAAAAAGTGGCGCCGTTATATTAAACAAGTATGCAAATAATTTACCAATATTTTACACTTATTGCAGTTTAAAGTCGGAATGACGATCATAATAAGGACGAGAATACTTTGCTGTATGGCAAGAATCAAAAGTATATAATTAGACCATGTTGTTTCCCCATAATATAAATAGGTTGTAACGGTTAAAACGTAAAATAAACCGAAGACCAAAGACAAGAATGATGCTGTTAAAATGACTACAAGCTTCAAAGTGAAGAGTTCATTGAGACTTTCGCAACTATCGCAGATTCTATCATACGTTTCCCAGAGCAATGATATTTTTTTAATAATGATTTCAGTATCTCGCTGACGGCTTATAGAAGTCTTCTTTTTTGCATAAAAGTCATCATCATATTTAAGCAGATTCAAGTTAAAGGCATTATTGCATTGTAAAAAGTGCTCACATTCTATTATTAATTGATTTAAAAAGAACATAGGCATCTTAAGGTAAGCATCGAACAACATCAATATCATATTTCCAATTGTAATTGGGCATGTAATAGACATCTTATAATTGAAGCTCTGTTTATTTTCCATGCAATTTACTAAACACACTTGAAGGAATAAAACTATGTATATGAATGTATATTGGCCCAATGTTGAAAATAATAAATCTTTTTTAAAAATAGTATAATCTAAGTTGACTCCTATTTTATTGAACAAAAAATCAGTTTCGATGTTCATTTCTACTACTTTAGCAAAGTGATCTTTTCTAAAATTCATCAGCAACAGTATGCAGATTGATAATATAAATCCTATAAGAATTTGGCTGTAATCAGCTAACATCAAAAGAGAAGAAGTATGTGTTATTTTTTCAACGTCTTCAGTTATAAATACACTGAATACAGAATAATAGTACCAAATTACAAGAATAATAGTGGAAAATGAGTATAATGCATAATATTTAGTCTTAGATTTTCCAGGAATTATTTCATAACGGAATGGAAATATTCCGTTAAGTCTACCAATAAAAAAAATTAGACTCATTCCTTCTTCCACATTATCCGCTCGAAGCAAATTTTTAATCCACATATTAAGCTTCAATTGCAATCGACTTGACCACAAAAGAGACTATCCCAAAATGCCTCAATTCATTTCCTATAATTTTTATGTACGTGACACTTATTTTTAATAATCATAATGGACTATTCGATAGCAAGTCTTAACATTTTAATTTATCCTTTTACGTTATTACAATTCGTCCCAAATCCAAACAAACACATAAAAGTTCTATCTAAATACAACAACGATCGGCGATACAGCATATTTTAATTACATAATCAATTTTACATGATTCAAACGTTGCTAATGTTATACGATGACGACGAATCTGAATTTTGCATCGATCCTATTGAGAATTGAATGAGGATAATCATATAAGTAGTTGTTGCTCCGATAATCTGCAAATAGTAAAATATCAATTAAGCTCATTTATAACGAGATCACAGTCGCATTACTCATTAATACTATTGTTTCACGCTTATAACGAGCACATCAATTCTGACGGCACATATTCAACGAGCATAAAATTGGAAAATATTGTGAAATAAGAACATCAATTCGGGGTTACATTTTCTTTCGTTAAAATTTAATCATATTCCATTGAAAAATATGTTTTTTATCAATATACACTCAAACCTCTTTTTGTGCGATTTCGAAGTTATGTGGTTTTTTTAAAAGATTTTTTTTTCTTTTTCGAGATATTTTGGATAAAATAGGAAATAATTACAGAGTTTATAAAAATATTTGTACTCACAGTAAATAACATTGTATTATCAATTGTAAACATTCCACACACATTGAAATCTGGAACTCTGCTAAGAATATGCAAGGACATCTGATTAAGCTGAAAATATTGGTGGCTATGAATAAGATATCTTCGTATGTGTTAATTTAATAATATCTTAAATACCTTGTTTGCTATCCGATTATCAATTTCATGTATCATCAATCTGTTGGCATATGTTGCGACTTCTTTTGCCTGAAAAAAATATATAAAGTACATTCTAAGAGCTTCTTAATTATCGATTTTTTTATGAAGCACTTACCAAATGCTTGCATTTGTTGCAGCTGAATGTCGGAAGTATGATTAGAATCATGATATAAATGCTTTGCTCTAAAGCAAATAAAAGAATTGTGTACTGTATCAATGTTTGATTTCCATACACAATTTGAGTGACAACAGTCAATGCGTGAAACAAATTGAAGACCAATGTTATAAATGAACCGGTTATAACGATCAAAAATCTAAATGTGAAAATGCCATTCAAGTAATCACAAGAAGTAATAATTTCATCGTATATCTTCCAAAACAATGAAATTCTTTCGATAAAAAACATCGAATCTTCTTTCTGTTTACAAAATACGTTCTTTCTTGTATATAATCCATCGTCGTACTTTAAAATCAACGTATCAGTAGAACTGTTGCTATTGTTTAAACATGCTGCATATCTTTTGTTCAATTGCTTAAAAAACTCCATCGGGATCAATAAGTATATATCGAATAACAACAGCGTAATATTCAAAATTACTGTAGGCATATCCATTGCCACTCTTATATCAAAGCTTTGCTTTTCACCCAAAAAATTCATCAATTCAAAATGAAAAAGAAATAGTATAATAGTAAAAACATATTGACATGATACACTTATTATGATCCTTCTTTTGATCGAAGTGTAATCGATGATGATTCCTAGCTTTTTGAATAAGACATCAGTTTTTATAAACGAATCGAAAATTTTTGCACACAGATCTTTTCTGACATGCACCAACAGCAGCATGCTGCAAGCGAGCAAATAGCCTAAATAAATTCTTCCAAAATCACTTATCTTGAAAAGCGGCAAATCGTTCCTTGTTTTGTACAAATTGAAGCCATTTAAGAACACATTCGTTATTGCATAGAAATAAATTGCTGCTGCTATCCAACTTAAAGTTAAAAAAATCAAATTAATTCTGACTCTCGTTTTTCCCGGTATTAAATCGTAACGATATGGAAAAATGCCGGAAAAACGTCCCACAAACATAATAGTAGCCAAGCCTTCCTGCACATTATTTGCTCGAAGTATATTTTTGATCCACATTGTTCAGAATCGGAATAAATGCGACTTTTTCGAGTGAAAATTGATGTTAAAATACCAGCAAATTTAACATCCGTGGCTTTTTAATATATATTGGTGTTAGATTAGCATAATTGGAATCGCTTAGGAAAAACTCAAATTTTCCGATCAAATACAAATGTAGATCATAATGTCGTCAGATTACCAAATATTTCCAGCAACATAGCCGTAATTTGCATAATTTTAGTTAATGAATGCAGTCACTTAGTTGATGATTTTCATTACATAATTATTTTTTACTTGGTATATAATGACTAGACGGTAAAAATGATTATATGATGATTATACACAGACCCTGTGCCATGTCAACCATAAGTGACTTTATTATATTCTTAGGATTCAAAGAAAATGTCTCTTTGTAAGTTTTGTAAAAAAGAGAGAAGGATAAAAAATAATGGTGATTTGATAATTACGTATATTTTTCTTTATCTCTTCATAGTAGCATAAAAAAGTTGATCTAACAAATGTAAAAATACACAGTCAAAATATTTCCTTGTTCAGATTCACATTTTAATCGAATTATTCATAGTTATTGCAGTGTCGGGACCTTTGGCCAATGTAATTGAAAACTGGATCAATATAACCATATAGGTTGTTGTTGCTCCTATCATCTGAAAAAAAAAAGATATTTTAATACGTACAAGATTGATGAAATTAAGATGGCATAAAAAGGTTTAAAAATACTGTGAAAAACATCGTGTTATCTATGACGAAAAGTCCACACACTTGGAAAATCGGACTTCTCTGAAGCATATGAATTGACATATTGTTCAACTGAAAATTAGTCAATTTTATTTGCATCATTGTTAAAATTTTATACAATACAAATATTTAAATAAATATTTACCTTAGTTAATATACGCTTGTTAGATCCATGGATTATCATTTGATTAACATGTACAGCTGCCTTTTTGGCCTGAATTGTTAAGGAAAAAGCATTATTTTTAAGTTGTAGCATGAAACTAAAATCTGTATTTTGTTTGATTGATCGATTAAACTTCATCAATAATAATTCTCAACAAAGAATCGTCATCCAAATTATATATATTAATATATATATATATTTCTTATTTTCTTTGATTAGCATTGTAGTAAATTCTCATCAATGTTGATGAAGTCTAGCCATTTTAAATTAAAAAATAAGATTTACCAATGTTTTGCATTCTTCGCAAGCCAAAACTGTCAATAAGAAAATAAACAGAAATGGAAAGCTTTGGTTAAGAGCTAAAATCAATTTCATATATAATACAAACGATGCTTCTTCATAATACATTTGAGCTACGAAGTACAATGCTTCGAACAAATTGAATACCAAAAATACAAACGATCCAGACAAGGTTACCAAAAGCTTTAAATCAAAAATGAAATTTATTGAATCACAAGCGTCACAAATTCGATCATATATTAACCAAAGCATTGATATTGTTTCATAAGTATATTCTATTTCCATCTCTGGAAATTTTCTATAATTTTTTCTTTGAAATAATCCTTCATCGTATATAAAATTAGCAGCTTTGATTTTAGCCACCTTATTAGTTTTTATGATTTTTGAAAACTCTCTATTCAATTGCTCCAATAAAATTAAAGGGAATTGAATATAACAATACATCAGGAATAATGCTATATTAATTATCAAAAGTGGGATATTCATAGCACCTTTGTAAAATATCGACTTATCATTTTCTATATATTTTTGAGACAATATATGAAAACCCACATATGAAAAATTTAAGCTAAGCATAATAAATGTTGCGATAATAAACTTCATTTTAATCCAAGTATAAGCAATAGTTATTCCGATTCTCTTAAAATGGTTATCTGTTTCGATAAATAATTCCCACATAGTACCATAACCATTCAATCTAGTATGCAGTAGTATGTAAATACATAAGAATAACAATACCCCAAGATACAGCTTGCTTAAATCCGCAACTTGAATTGTCATATTTGATAAAGTCAAACTTTCGCCACTCATTACTACATACACCACAGAAACTGGAGTTGTATTTAGACCGGAGTCGAATGCAGACGTTCTTTGTGTGTTTCACGATTACGCTGCGCCGCGCCGTATAAATAGCGATCAAAATTATATTAGTGCACGCTGATTAATATATTGATAATTATCAATTAATAATTAATATACAATAAGTGCAGTAATTAAAGCACGCTGCGTATGGGTGTATTTATATAATTGTGACAATATGACTGTTCGAATCAATTAACTTTGTGTTTTATACCTACAACGGATCTACACCATGGAATCAAATATCATGGAAAATTTAACAATGGTCTTGGACGAGATGGACGAATATGTTGATACCCACACAACCGTCCATGGTAAATTGAAAGTAGGGATAAAAAAAGCACGACTTTTAGTCCACGCATTAGTGGATTTGGAAACCCCGGTGCACCAAAAGATCCCCACGACTGACAAAGAGACACAAACATGTACAAAGGAGAGAAAAGAATTAAGAAACAATGTTATCCAAACTAATTCGGGAAAAGCGGCCAAGTGGATGGCTCCCCGAAGGGAAGAGCACAAAACTACGAGCCAACATATACAACGAGCCACAACGGAGAGAGCAGTAATGGCCAAGGCGCCACCGCAGGCGCGACCGCATGCGCAGGCACAACTACCTCGCCCTGCCAAATCGCCGACAGTCGCACTGCCCACAGAGTGGACAACAGTGGCCAACCGCAAGAAGATGCGGAAGGAGAACTATCACCAAGGACAGGCGTCTAAAAAAGGTCAAGCGCAGCGGAAACGCAAGCCTCGCACCCGAAGAGACGCGATCGTCATTACTCTGGAGGAGGGCAAGGAAGGGGCAAGTTATGCTGAAACTCTCAAGACTCTCCGGAAAAATGTTAATCCGGACGAGCTAGGAGCTAAAATAGCTTCAATCAGGAAATCTAGGAGGGGTGACGCAGTCGTCATAGAACTTGAGAAGGACTCAAACGATACTGCCAACCTGGTACAAAATATGTCAAAAGCCCTGGGGGCGGAAACCAGGATAAGGAAGATGGTGCCGATGGAGACGCTCACCATCCTCGATATTGAGGAAGGAATGGAGGAGGGCGACATCATCGCGGCTCTGACCAGGGATACCGACCTTGCACCAGAGGATGTCAATATCAAGTACCTCAAGTCTGGATCATGGGGCACTCAACTGGCGATTGTCTCTGTCCCCGTTCAGGCTAGCGCACGGCTGCTTGAATCAAGGAAAATTAAAATAGGATGGACTTACTGCCGCCTACAAAGGAAAAATAGCATCCTTAAGTGCTACCGCTGCCAGGGGACAGGGCACACGACCAGGGACTGTAAGAACCCTGATCGCTCAACAATGTGCCGAAGATGCGGAGAAGCGGGACACAAGGCCGCCACCTGCACAAATAATCCGTGTTGCCTTATATGTAAGGATAAGGGAGCCGGAGCTAATACGAACCACAGCATGGGGACGAAAGAGTGCCCTTCACATAGAAGAGCGATACACAAAGCTAAAAAATGGCCAGCGTCCTCCAGATAAACCTTAACTGCTGCAGGGCGGCCCAAGACCTCATGCAGAAGATAGCAGAGGAAAGGGAAGCGGACCTTGTACTGATCTCCGAGCAGTACCAAAACTATAACAATCCGCGCCTCATTCCCAGTGCTGACAACAGAGCAGCGATCTGGGTGGCTACTCCTCAGCTACTCATAACTGGAACTCCGAGGGATCCCAGCGACGGCTGGACCTGGATAGAGACGGGAGGAATGAGAATCTATTCTTGTTACTTCTCACCGAACTCTACGTATGCCGAATTCGCGGGCGACCTTACGCGCCTAGCCGACAGTATACGAACCTCTACCCACCCGGTCATCGTTGCAGGCGACTTCAACGCTAAAGCCCCAGAATGGGGCTCTCCTAGGACTGATAGGCGGGGCGCTCTCCTCGCCGACATGGCGGCACAATTGAGGCTCCACGCACTGAATACTGGCGCGCACACATTCGTGCGCAGGGAGAGTGCCTCCGTTATCGATGTCACATTTGTCAGTGAATCGGCGACGACAAGAGTCGGAGAATGGAAGGTCGTTGATATCTACTCACATAGTGACCATCGATACATTCAGTTTAAGATTAGCGGCTGTGCACCAATACACAGCCGGAACCTAAACGGGGGATGGGCCATCGGTAAGCTAGACGCACCGGCACTCGAGCAGGCTTTAGCCCTCAAGCGTAAAATGGTTACGGATGCAGCGGCAAGTGGAGCGGGAGCAGAGGAGATCACGACTCTAGTCAATAAACTCCTCCACTTCACCTGCAACGCTGCAATGCCTAGACGTGCTGCGGGAACAAGAAGAGCGCCGGTATACTGGTGGAACGACAACATTGCTGAGTTACGGAGACAGTGCATCGCCTGGCACCGCCGGACGCAGCGACACCCGAGCTCCGATGAACTGCGCCTAGGATACAAGAATGCGAGGAGAGCACTGCGCGATGCCATCAGGCAAAGCAAAGCACAGTGCTGGGACGAGCTATGCGAGTCTGTGAACGCAGATCCGTGGGGAAAACCCTACAAGATCGTGAGACGCAAACTCCGATCTGCGAAAATAGATCCGTTCCTGAGCAGCCCCGAAAACCTCAAAGCAACGGTAGACAAGCTCTTTCCGAGCCCACCACCAGTAGACTCGGTAACCATATCCCTTGGAACACCCGAGGAGACGGGACCCCCCTTCACCGTGGAAGAGCTCGCCAAGGCTGCAAAGCGTCTGGCGACAAAGAAAGCCCCCGGACTGGATGGAGTGCCCAATATAGTCATCGGCCTGGTTGCCGGCATTGACCCGGACCTCCTGCTAACGGTATTTAATATTTGCTTATCGGAAGGGATCTTCCCACCACCTTGGAAGCGCCAGAAGCTGGTGCTCATCCCCAAAGGGAAGACAACATCGGGACCGTCGGCCTATAGACCGCTGTGCATGTTGGACGGGCTAGGGAAACTGCTGGAGAGACTATTGCTCCAGCGACTCCAGCAGTTTATCGAACCTGCGTTATCCCCGCAACAGTACGGCTTCCGTGCAGGCCGCTCCACAATCGACGCTGTCACCGAGGTCGTTGGCACGGTGAAACAGGCGTGGGGTGGCAGTATCAAGGCAAGTAAACACGTAGTAATGATAGCCTTGGACGTCAAGAACGCCTTCAACTCCGCAAGATGGAACTTAATAAACAAGGCCTTGAAGGAAATTGACGTCCCGCCATACTTAACCAGAATGGTGGAGAGCTACCTGCACGAGAGGACACTAATATATACAGAAGCCGACGGGACGAGCAAACAAAGACCAGTCACCGCGGGAGTCCCACAGGGTTCGGTGCTCGGACCCACCCTGTGGAACGCAATGTATGATGGCTTATTGAGGACACCGCTCATGGAGGGCGCCAAAATGGTCGCCTTCGCTAACGACGTCGCAATACTAGTCACCGCCAAAACGGAGTACCTCGAAATAATCTGCGAAGACACGCTAAGGAGGGTCAGGAACTGGTTGACGGGGGCTGGACTGCAGCTCGCCGCCCAGAAGACTGAGGCCATCTTCTTTACTAGGCGAAGAAAGCTTGCGCCCCCACCTCTGAGTATCGAGAACTGTGAGATCAAGTTCTCAAGATCCATCCGTTACTTGGGGGTTGAAATTGACGATAAGCTCCGTTTTGTTACACATACGGAGAAGGCCGCAACAAAGGCGGCTAGTATTGCGGAAGGTCTAGCTAGGTTGATGCCTAACATCGGTGGCCCTAAGACAAACCGTCGAAGACTATATAACGAGGTGGTGCACTCGGTACTATTGTACGGAGCTCCGATATGGGCCGAGGCACTACACTTCGAAAGGGCCAGGCTCAATCTGGCTAGAGTACAAAGGAGAAGCGCGATCAGAGTCGCAGCAGCATATCGCACAGTGTCAGAAGACGCAGTCCTGGCACTGACTGCCATTCCGCCAATCGACCTGCTCGCAAAAGAAAGGAAAGCTATACGCACCGGGGAAACCAGGCAAAGAGCTAGGCAGTCCACCATGGTGGAATGGCAGTCCCGTTGGGACAGCTCCACCAAAGGTCGATGGACCCATCGGCTCATCCCTGACCTTAAGCCCTGGACAGCTAGGAAACACGGTCAGCTGTGCTACCACCTTACCCAGGCACTCACTGGGCATGGCTGCTTTGGTAGCTACCTGCACAGGATTCAAAAAGAGGCCGGTCCGAATTGTCACCATTGCGGAGCGGAGCTGGACGATGCCGCGCACACGCTATTCGACTGCCCGGCTTGGAGCACAGAGAGGGATACACTGCGGGAGGAGCTTGAAGTCAATTCACTCACTCCCAGCAACATGGTCCCTACGATGCTAACCAATGCCAGGGCATGGAACGCGTTGTCCAGATACGTCGCGTGCGTTATGCTGCAGAAGGAGGATGCTGAACGACTGAGACGTCGGACACGAACCGAAGCATCCTCCTCCTCCTCAACCCATGAGCGAGAAAACCCAGCAGAGATATATCAAGAATAGAAGAACCGTGAAGAATTCACGTTAACACGAGGCCCTAGAGGGGCACATACCGCCACCCTAGAGCAATACTTCGCGGTAGCCGGGTGGCGGCGGAACCGGAGGAGGGGTTTAGTGAGTCTGGCGATGCTCAGTCAAATACTAGCGAGACGCATTACCAATGCTTAGTCAAACCTCACACTACCTCAGAAGGAGGCGTCTTCTTGAAGATTCCCCTCCTTCGAAAAAAAAAAAAAAAAAAAAAAAAAAAAAAAAACACCACAGAAAACATATAAAATGAGCCATATATATAATTCATAATCAAATAAACCCAGGCATATTTTGTTTTTGTATTTCCAGGTACTATGTCGCAATAAAATGGAAATGCTCCGATCATTCTTCCAAAAAGCATTATAAAATCAATTGCATCGTTTATATTCTGTGCTTGCAATTTATTTTTGATCCACATTTTTAGCTTTGGTAGCAGAACGACGTTTTTGAAGATACCAAATTTATATTAGAATGAGTTAATTGAACCATTAAGCAATTTTAACCAATCAATAAGCTTAATAGAGCACAAACTAAAAGGAGTAATTTTGAATCGATTTTTATATAATTTATATAATTACTTCAAGCTTTAATCAAATTAAAATTTTACATAAATTGCACAACAAAACGAATACTTGGGAAAAAACATACTGAAACTAACAAATTTAGTATATTAATATATCAAAATCAATCACCAAAGGAAATAAAATGATACAAAATAACAGATATCATCATTAATACATTTAATAACAATAACATACCTAATTAGCTGTTAAAAACACATTTTATATCATAAAGTCTTGAATTTCGGAACATTTTTGTTAAAAGTCCTGGGACTCGATACAGCAAAAAAGCCTGAAAGTCTCGGTAAAAAAGTTCCTAGTCTCCTATGATCATTTGATGAATATAATTATAGATCTAAAAATTGAAAAGGTATATTGTGAAAATCATCGTGTTATCCATTGCAAGAGTCCAAATACTTGGAAAATAGGCCTTCTCTGAAGCATATTAATCAACATTTAAGTCATTACCGAAAGGATAAAAATGAAACTGAATTACAGATATCATCTTAAAATAAAATATAATTTAAAACAGATTTCTATTACAATATATCAATCGTATTATACATTAAGTACACATAAATACATCATTATTAATAAAAAGTTTTTCTTGTTGAAAATTCATATTTTAGTTAAATTATTCATAGCTGATATTGCATCGGAACCTTTCGCCAAGGAAACTGAAAATTGGATCAAAATAACCATATAGGTCGTTGTTGCCCCTATCATCTGTAAAATTATCATATTCATTAGCACATGTTAATACAGTTTTAAGGGTGAAAATTGAAAATACCTACTGTGAAAAGCATCGTGTTGTCCATCACGAAAAGCCCACATACTTGGAAAACAGGCCTTCTTTGAAGAATATGAATCGACATTTTGTTCAACTAAAATACAAAATTAAGATTAAATATTATTTGCACTTTAACCAATATTTGAATGTTTAAAATATTATTTACCTTAGATGATATACGCTTATTAGATCCATGTATTATCATTTGATTCACAAGGATTGCTGTTTTTTTGGCCTGAAATATTTGATGGAACAAAAACAGAATGTTTGAATACTAACAAAAAAGTATTTTTGGTATTTGAATCTATTTGGTTAAACTTCATCAATTATTATAGAATAAAATCACTTTCATCTCAAATCTACAACTATACGAAAATCATAATGTAACACGCAGCTACAAAACTACATTGAAACATATACTTTATGGAGCATATCGCAATCAAAAGACGAAAGCCTGAGGTTTTGAGATCGATCACTAATTTTTTTTTGACAAACAATTAGCTTTATTATTATGAATTACATATAACTATTTAAACATAAATGTTGAAGTTTGACCATTATTAATAATAAAATTAATTTTACCAATGTTTTGCATTCTTCACAAGCCAAAACTGTAAATAAGAACATAGTCACAAATGGAAAACTCTGGTGGAGAGCTAAAACCAATCGTAAACATAACTCAAATGATGCTTCTTCATAATACATTTGAGTCACAAAAGACAAAGCTTCGAATAAATTGAAGACCAAAAATACAAACGATCCAGATAGGATTACCAAAAGCTTTAAATCAAAAATATAATTTATTGTATCGCAAGCATCACAAATTCGATCATATATTAACCAAAATATTGATATTGTGTCATAAGTGTATTCTATTTCCATCTTTGAATATTTCTCATCATTTTTTTGCTTAAATAACTCTTCATTGTATATAAATATAACCGATTTAACTTTAGCCTCCTTATTAAATTTTACTCCTTTTGAAAGATTCCTGTTCAATTGCGTTAATAAAATTAAGGGGAATTGGATGAAGCAATACATAAGCAACAACGAAATATTTATTATTAAAATTGGGATATTCATAGACCATTTATAGAAAATCGACTTATCGTTTTTTATATATTTTTGGGTCAATAAATGTAACCCCATAAATGAAAAATTCAAGACAAATATTATAGATGTTGCAATGATCACTTTCATTTTAAGCCAAGTGTAATCAATAGTTCTTCCAATCATCTTAAAATAATTATCTGTTTCTAGAAACAGTTCCAACATAGTGCCATAAGCATTTCTTCTAAAGTGTATTAGTATATAAATGCATAAGATCAATAAAGCCCCAAGATATAACTTGCTTAAATCCGCGACTTGAATTGTCACATTTGATGATGTCAAACTTTCGCCACTCATAACTACATACACCACAGAAAAAGTGTATGGAATACCATAAATATGGGCAATAATCATATAAACCCAGGCATATTTTGTTTTTGTATTTCCCGGCACAATGTAATAATTATATGGAAATGCTCCAAAGAATCTTCCAATGAATGTTATTAAGCCAATTGCGTCATTTATATTATTTGCTAGCAATTTATTTTTGATCCACATTTTTAACTTTGGCAGCAAAGCAACGTTTTTTACGACTACAAATTTGTATTAAAATGACATAAATGAAGTATAAAGCAATTAAAGGCAACCAATCTATTTGATAAGGTACGTCCAAAAACGTTTAATCTTTAATCGATATTTACATCGTTTACATAATAATTCGATTCTAATTCAAATGAAAAGCTTAACATTACAATAACAGTAATACTTTGCTAATTACAAAGCATTATAGCATCTCAAAATTAGTATATTAATATCAATTTACAAATTTTTCATGATGAGCAATATTTTTATATAAAATTAATCCTTTAATTATTAGATTATCATTAGTCAAGACTACATTATTAGAAACCATAGCTGAACTTATGAAATAATTAATATTTATACAATTTAAATAAAGGAGATCAACTTAATCCATATGTACTACTATATGCCATTTATGAACATGATAATAATGTTCTAATAACTTAGAAACTCTTAAAAACTCTTGCATATTAACCAATGCGTTTTCTTAAAAAAATATAGTTCTAAAGATTATCTTCGCCTGAAAATCGAATACAGTAAAATAAGAAGAATATTAAAAAAATACCTGATTATAAAAAATCTCTCAATAAGTTCGTAGAATGACAAAATAGCTTTAACGGGTCGTAAATTGAAATTGCGTGAGATAACTGACACTTTCAAGATATCACAAGGCAGTTTCTTCAGCATTTTGCCTCAACATTTGTCCATGAGAAAGCTCTGTTCTAAGTGGGAACAATGGGTAAGTGGGTACATCTATTTCAGTACAATAAATAGGATTATTCCATGTGATATGTGACAATTTATAAAACATAAATCCACTACTATACTTCAGAGTTAAATTGGCAGTCAGTTGGGTGAACAACAACCAGCGAAAGCCGCCCAAAGTGACCAAAAGCACAAATGACAGTTGATTAGATTTTGACCTCTGTATTTTGGTATTTTGTTCATCAATTACCTTGAAAAAAGAAGAATCATCGAAAGCGATATAATATCGTGTTATTAGTACGTTTAATGGAAGATATTGTAAAAAAAATATCCCAGATAAAAATAAAAATATGTAAAAAGTGTGAAGTGAAAAAATCCTACGAACTTATTGAGTGATTGTGATGTGTTCAAAACAATACACCTTATCATAGCTAAATTTTATATATAAATAAAATATATAGACCAAATAATAAGCAATCAATTGATATGGTCAACAATGAATATGATATAATATTTCTTTGTGATAGAATTTTTAAGCCAGAATTTTAATTTTCGAAGACTGCTGAGAGGCTAAATATGATCCAAATATCATCAACTCATAAACAATTATATAACATCTAAACAGTGTAAAATGGCAATTTTACTATATATGAAAACATCATTTCAAATTATTCCCAGTGTTTGCTGTTATTGGACCAGTGTTCAACGAAATTGAAAATTGAATTAATATCACCATATAGGTTGTTGTTGCCCCGATCATCTGAGAAAATATGATATTCATTTACACATGTTAATACAGTTTTAAGGTTGAAAATTGAAAATACCTACTGTGAAAAGCATCGTGTTGTCCATCACGAAAAGCCCACATACTTGGAAAACAGGTCTTCTCTGAAGCATATGAATCGACATTTTGTTCAACTAAAATACAATATTAAGAGTAAACATTATTTACACATTGAATAAAATTTAAATGATTGAAATATTATTTACCTTAGATGATATTCGCTTATTAGATCCATGTATTATTATTTGATTTACAAGAATTGCTGTTTTTTTGGCCTGAAATTTTTGATGAAAATAACAGAATTTTTGAATACTAATAAAAAGTATTTTTGGTATGAGAATCAATTTGGTTAAACTTCATCAATTATTATAGAATAAAATCACTTTCATCTACGAAATCTACGAAAATCTTAATGTACTCATATGCAGCTACAAAACTGCATTGAAACATTTACTTTATATAGTATATTGCAGTCATAAGACGAAAGCCTAAACATTCGAGATTGATCACTAATTTTAGTGAAAAACATATTGATTTATTATTATGAATTACATAGAACTATTTGAACATAAATGTTGAAGTTTGACCGTTTTTAACAATAAAACAAATTTTACCAATGTCTTGCATTCTTCACAAGCCAAAATCGTAAATAAGAATATAGTCACAAATGGAAAACTCTGATGGAGAGCTAAAACCAATTGCAGACATAACTCAAATGATGCTTCTTCATAATACATTTGAGTTACAAAAGACAATGCTTCGAACAAATTAAATACCAAAAATATAAATGATCCAAATAGGATCGCCAAGAGCTTAAATTCAAAAACAAAGTTTATGGCATCACAAGCATCACAAATTCGATCATATATTACCCACCATGTTGATATTGTTTTAAAAATATATTCTGTTTTTTCCCCAGGAAATCTATGGTTTTTTTCTTCATCATGAAAAAAATCGTTATTTATAATTCGAGTGTCTTTATAATTTTTAACTCCTTTTGAGAGTGCTTTATTTAGTTGTTTTAATAAAGTTAAAGGTATCTGGGTATAACAACACATTAACAATAACGACACATTAATTATTGCAAGTGGAAAATTCATAACACTCTTATAGAAAATCGACTTATCATTTTCTATGTATCTTTGAGATATCAAATGAAAACCAGTAAATGACACATTTAGCAAATTCACCAAAAGTACAGCGATAATGATTTTCATTTTAATCCAGCTATAAGCAATATTAACTCCGAGTTTCTTAAAATAATTATCGGTTTCGATAAACAGTTCCAGTGCAGTACCACAAGCATTCATTCTGTAATGCACCAGTATATAAATGCATAGAATTAACATTGCCCCAATACATAATTTGCTTAAATCGGCAACTTGAGTTGTCACATTTGATGAAGTAAAACTTTCACCACTTATTATTACGTACCCCACCGAAACAACGTATGGAGTAACGTTTATAAAAGACATAATCAAATAACACCAAGCATATTTCGTCTTTGTATTTCCCGGTATTATGTCATAATAATATGGAAACGCTCCAATGAATCTTCCAAAACCTGTTATTAAACCAATTACATCATTAATATTATTTGCTCGCAATTTGTTTCTGATCCACATTTTCGACTCTGTTAGCAAAGCTACGTTTTTCGACGAATGCAAATTTATATTAAAATGAAATGCGTTATTGATATTATCAACCAATTTGGTTAAAAGGGCATGAATTTTAAACATGAAATTTATTTAATTAATTTGCTACTTATTCAAATTAAAAGTTTAAAATAGCATAAAACCTAATGCTTATGACAGGGCATTAAATATATTTCACATTTAGTATATGAATGTTAATTAGCACATTCATCACTGATGAAGATATGCCGTTCAATTTCAATCAAGATCGAAATATTTTAAAGTATTGAGAAAATATAAGATCGAAATTGCATCAACGAAGTTCAAGAAAGTATTAATTTAAGAACTAGAAACAATTTTATTAAATATTATGTATCAAGTAGACGAAAATGGTATAAAAAAGATTTTTAAAATTTTCAACGAGATAAAAATGACAGTAATATGCAGATATCATCATTTAATTAAGAACTATTAACAAGCGGTTTAAACTGCAAAATCTCAATAGAATAAAACATTGGTTTTATCATATCCTGATTCAAATTCTGGTAAAATTATTCATATTCATCGCAGTGTCGGGACCTTTGGCCAAGGAAATTGAAAATTGGATCAATATCACCATATAGGTTGTTGTTGCTCCTATCATCTGTAAATAAAAATGTATTTGTAAAGGATCAATGAAACAATAAACAGAGAAAATCTAAACACCAACTGTGAAAATCATCGTGTTGTCCATGACGAAAAGCCCACATACGTGAAAGATCGGTCTTCTCTGTAGCATATGAATGGACATTTTATTTAACTAGAATTTCAAGAAACGTATTAGTTTTGTTTTTATAAATGTTTGTTGTATACTAAAAATATAAAAAAACGCTTACCTTAGACGATATTGTCTTCCTAGATTCATGGACCATCATTTGATTTAAAAATACTGCAGATTTCTTTGCCTGAAATATAAATGATAAAAGCTATTAAAAATTATTATTTTTCAAGAAAGATTAAGGCAAAATCCAGATTGTCGAAATATATTTCACTGGATCGTATTTTTGATCGATCCTTTCTAACCAGATATAGCCTAATTTCCCGGACCAGGAAACGTAAAAACTGAGTCAATTCACAAAGTTAGACAGAGTCCGCTATAAGTGATTATTTTGCAACAATTATATAAATATTACTCATTGATTTTTCTCTTCTAAAAAAAATTAAATATATTTTATCTCGAATTAACCATATACGACTTCCACCAAATAACTCTCCTACGAAGATAACTTTAGTTTCGACGAAGTGTTAACATCTGAAAATCTGAAAATATTTCAATAGTATTTACCAAATTTTTGCAGTCCTCGCAAGCTAAAATCGTAAACAAGTACATAATAATAAACGGAATACTCTGTAAAAGAGCTTGAATTAATCCCATGCTTAACACCAACGATGATCTATCATAATATATTTGGGTTAACAAAGACAATGCTTCAAACAGATTGAAGACCAAGAAAACAAAAGATCCAGATAATATAACCAAAAGCTTAAAACTAAACATAACATTTATACTGTCACAAATGTCACAAATTCGATCATATATTAGCCACAGTTTTGAAATTGTTTCACACGCATAATATTCCTCCATTTGAAAGTATTTATTTTGATTTTTTCCTTTAAATAATCCTTCATTGTATGTTAAATAAATATTTTTAGTTCGATCGACTTTAGAACATCTACTTATTTTTAAAAGCTGTTTGTTCAGCTGCCGCATTAAAGCTAATGGTATCTGGATATATGAATACATAATACACAATGATATATTTATGGAGAAAACTGGAGTACTCATAATATTTTTGTAGAAAAATGATGAATCTTTTATAACATAGGTTTTTGTTAACATATGTAAACCAAGGATTGTAAAACTTAAACAAATCATAGCAAATACAGCTAACAATATTTTCATTTTAATACCAGTATACTTAATATTTATTCCGATCCTTTTAAAATAATTATCGGTTTCGATAACCAATTCTATAGTTGTAGCAAAAGCATTTTTTCTAATATGCACAAAAAGGTACATTCCTATCATTGAGAGAATTCCAATATATAATTTGCTTGAATCTACAATCTGTGCAGTCACACTTGATGATGCTAAATTTTCTCCACTCATAACTACATGTGCCACAGAACCAACATAAGGCAATAAATTCAAAATATGAATCGTAAGATAAAGCCGGTGATATCGTGTTGTCGATTTTCCCGGTGCTATGTCATAATAGAACGGGAAAGTTCCCATTATTCTTCCAAAAAATATCAAGGGGGCTATGGCTTCTTCAATGTTTTTTGTTCGAAATTTATTTTTGATCCCCATTTCTTTCTGTGGTAACGTAACTACGTATTTTGTAACACCAACTATATGTTAGAATGAAATAATTGAATTAGGCCCTTCAAAGGCAAACAGTGGAAGTATTAAAAGCACAACGTAAAAGCATAAATTATTTTACACTTTCACTTATTAAAAACTACATATGAAAATTACATCAATTCTAATTATAATTAATTTCTACGCTTGTACTAAAATAAAATCAATCAATTTCACTTTTGACAATCCCAAATAAATTTAGTTTGTCTACTTGATTTGAGAATTTTACATTTTTGCATGATTCTTGTCTACTGAACTACATTTGCCCCAATGTCATTTTTTTCTCTGAATTTCATTTCTTCATAATTGACTTCGCTGAACATCTTTTCTTTGTTTAAATTGAGAACAAAGCATATCCAAATAGGAGAACCAAGTCCCGGATGTGCAGATGGAGTGGAACCGCTATTAATCGGTAGAAATGCGATTAGCCAGATTAACAACGATATCTTTCTGTCTTCCTGCACATATTTCGCTTTCCCTTCATCAAGAAAAGGCAAGAAATGCGGACCCACAGAATTAAAGATATAGAGAGTTGATGAATAATTTTGACTGCGGAAATAGGTATTTTTTCCGCATGTTCATTTGTAATCTCGTGGTCGTAACTAAAATATTGAGAAAAATATAAGGTGTAAATTAAAGTTGCACTAACGAAGAGAATACTTTTAAAATAATTTAGGAGATAGATGGTCAGACTGTATGACGATTTGAAGATTCCGCCACGACCAGGCGCACAGCTCATCAGACACCCATTGAAACCATCCTACTGTATTCAACCATCGACATCTTATTCCGCACTCTATGTAAGAGTCTATTGTGACAATAAAATCAAAGGTTTATCGTGGCTTTAAAAAAAACATAATTTATCGGCTTTAAATCCTACATCTTAAAATAGACATCAAGGACCTCCAATTTACTATAAGTCGCAGTACAAAACACTTAAAAAACTAAGAACACTTGCCTGAGTATCGACGCTGCATGACGTTCAGGATAGATCCTGGAGTACGGGACGCATTCTGGAACAACACTGCACTTTATTTATTAAGATATATCCCTCTGACGACTAAGCCAAACCGTATAACCTAAGAACCGAACACGCACTGATTGTCGTGTTCGGTTGTCGTGTTGGCCTAGCTTAATTCGACGGCTCAACTGAGCGTACGAATATAAATGTATTAATACTAAATGTAAATTATTATGAAAAACTATTGAAAGAATGCATGAGATTCTCTCTGAGATGAGCTCTTTTGATATATTCCCAAAAATATTTTTATCAAATTTGAAATTCATTAAAAAATAATATATTTATGCAACGAAAAGGTTGGTGATTTTTTTTGAAAAATAATATTTTTGGGAATATATCGCAGCAGCTTATTTAATCCCATGATTTTAAAAAATAGTTTTTCTTATAAATATTAATAATTTGTCATAAATGCGTTTCAATTTGTCCGTCCAGTTTAGGCGTCGAGTTTATGCTATGCAACAATATTCGGTGCAGAGCTATATTTTATTTTCACAGGTTAGGATGTGCATGTGCGTATGTTAAGTGATATTTTTTAATACACAGTGTTGTGCCGTTCCGTAATGTGATCCGTGTTCCAGACTGTATCCTGATCGTCATGCAGCTAAAATATTGAGGCAAGTAGTCATAGTTTTTAAGTATATTGTAATACGATTATTAGGCTTATTATCGAAATGTTTAATGTTGAACAATTGCATTGAGATTTCAAGAACACAGATCGGAAATAATACTCATAGTGGATTGGAAAACCAAGATGTCTATTTTAAGATGTAGGGTTTAGGTCCGATTTTTGTATTATTTTTTTAAAGTCACGACTAACATTCAAATGTATATGTAAAATACGATATTCGGAAGTGATTCATTTAGCATTTCATAGCTGAAAGCTTCATTAAGCATCAATTTTTCCTTAGATTAAAGAAAATACATCATATATCATTTTAAAAATATATCATCAGCTAAATAATTGGACTAAAATGTATCAAATATTTAATTTCAGGTATGAAATCGTGTTTAATATAAAAGCAATCCCCAGTTGTTTGATTACGAAATCGACCAGCCTTGATCAATCAATAGTTTTAAGTTTAGACGGAAGTTGTGAAAAATTGTACAGTGTGGTTCAAAAAAACTGCTGGTGAGCCAAATTCCAAAGGTGTCCAAGACTTCAAAATTCATGCAGTAAGAGCTCTCAGGTAATGATAATAAGATTTACAAGATAAATTTGAGCTATCATTTAATTTGTCATCTAAAATATACACACAAAATATTTGGTCTAATGGATGTTTAAATTCTTTGTTTTAGGCAAGTCTTTCGAATAGCGCAATATCAATCCGAAATACCGAAGTTTTCAAATATACTCATACTTTGAGTTAAATACACAATGCATAAAATGTTACATTTTAAATATTATTCAGTCTTGTTTGTATATTACAGTGGTTTCTAATTAATATTTGTTGATTTTATTTGCACATATATATTGATAATATCATTATATTGTTGTTATTTTGGCACTAAATTGAATGGTGCTGATTTGATTGTGCAAAAATGTAGCAAATTTAAAATATATTTTTTTCAAAATAACCTATTATGTAATATTCAAATGGTCTTCATAGAAGACTTTTTCCATATGGTGGTTTTCCATTATCTTTCATAAGTGGTTATTAACACTATAATAAAAATGCTCATAACTTGTTTTGTATCATTGCTAATTTAATAAAATAAGAACTGTTATAAAGATTATAGTATAATACATAAGTATTTAAAATATTTGATTC
Organism: Stenopsyche tienmushanensis; assembly: GCA_008973525.1. Classification (NCBI taxonomy): domain Eukaryota; kingdom Metazoa; phylum Arthropoda; class Insecta; order Trichoptera; family Stenopsychidae; genus Stenopsyche; species Stenopsyche tienmushanensis. The sequence continues at coordinate 376,616 of WACJ01000071.1, read as the reverse complement.
ATAAATAAATCTATAACGTTGAAAAAACGATGATTTATTTACATTTTTGTCTGAAAAGGCAACACAAATGGATATTTTATTATTTAATTACACAAATATAATATATTCGAAGTCTTAAGAAATTATTTTATAAAATGCCACGTGTTTATCATATCGAGCGACTCTCAAACTGTGGACAAGTTTGTACAAAATGCTTTTAAAATACATTGCATATTACACAACTAAGGACTAAAAATAAAATAAATAAAGCATTTATTGTCACTAGATTTCTGAGAAGTAGGGTTATTCATAGATTAGGATTCATACAATCATCTGAATATCAAAAAAAAAAAATTAAAAATGTATATAATATTTGAAACAAATATATGCTCGGATTAGGGGTCCCAAATATTCGTAAAATCAATTATTCGAATATCGAGATAATTTTAAATTGGAAAGTAGCTCCCAAGGCAAAAGAGGTTGGGCATCCTTAAAGTAGACGAATATGATATAAAAAAAAGGTTTGAAAAATTCTCAATAAGATAAAAGTGACAATAATAAGCAGATATCATCATTTAATTAAGAACTATAAACAATTTATTTGAGCTGCAATATCTTAATAGCATAAAACAGTGTTTTTATCATATCCTGATTCAAGTCGTAGTAAAATTATTTATATTCATCGCAGTGTCGGAACCTTTGGCCAAGTAAATTGAAAATTGGATCAATATCACCATATAGGTTGTTGTTGCTCCTATCATCTGTAAATCACAATTTATTTATAAATGATTAATGAAATAATAAACAGAGAAAATCTAAATACTCACTGTGAAAACCATCGTGTTATCCATGACGAAAAGTCCACATACGTGAAAGATCGGCCTTCTCTGTAGCATATGAATGGACATTTTATTCAACTAGAATTTAAAAAAAAACATATTAATTTCGTTTTTATATATGTTTGTTGTATACAAAAAATATTTAAAAACGCTTACTTTAGACGATATTCTCTTCCTAGATTCATGGACCATCATTTGATTTACAAATAATTTAGATTTATAAATTAAATACCAAGAATACAAACGATCCAGATAAAGTGGTCAAAAGCTTAAGGCTAAATATATAGTTTACAGTATCACAAGCATCACAAATTCGATCATATATTATCCAGAGTGTTGATATTTTTTCGTATTTGTATTCCACTTCCATCTCAAGATGCTTATTTTGGTCTTTTCGTTTGAACAATCCTTCATCATTCATAAAATCTATTGTTTTAATACGATTAATCTTATAATTTTCAACTATTTTTGAAAGCTCTCTATTTAGCTGTTTAAGATGAATTAATGGTATTTGTGTATAACAGTACATTAGCATTAATAATACATTCATTGACAATAATGGAACGTTCACAACATTTTTGTAAAAAATTGACTTTTCGTCATCCACATAGATACGTGTTAATATGTGAAAATCGGCATATAAAAAATTTATAAAATGCATAAAAATGATGACGAACACTATCTTCCTTTTAATTCGAGTATACTCAATGGTTACTCGTAGCGTCTTGAAATGATTATCTATTTCGATGAACAATTCAAAGACTGTAGCACAAGCATTTTTTCTAAAATGCACCGCTATGTAAATGCCTGTTACTAAAAGTATTCCAAGGTAAAACTTGCACAAATCCGCAACCTGTGATGTCATGCTTGATGATGTCCAACTCTCGCCACTTCTGTATACATATATCACAGAACACGAATAAGAAATACCAAAAATAATGGAAATTGCAACAAAAACCCAATGATATTTTATCGTTGAATTTCCAGGTACTATGTTGTAACGAAATGGGAAAACCCCCATCAAGCTTCCAAAAAGTTTTATCGGGGCCAGTGCATCATGAATGTTTTTTGCTCGTAATAGATGTTTGAGCCACATTTCTTGCTATGATGTCAAAGCGACCTCTTTATATAACATCAAATTTAAATTTGAATCAAATAATTCAACAGTAGCTCACAATAGAAATTATTAATCACGATAAAGGTACACTCAAAACGTATAGTTCCAAATCGATATTTATTTCATTACTTTAAGCCTGTTTTCATTGAAAGGAGATTAAATTAGTTTTTTAACCCTAGCTTCAATTCTGTACATGTCACCAGATAGATGGAGAGAGGTTATATCTAACGATGGAAATTAAATATTGTAATAGCTTGTTAAAAATAAAAAAAATATGTGCATTCAAATATTTCATTTAAAAAACGAAAATCTCTATGGGTACATCTTATATAATAATCCATATAACTATTTGCTACCTAGAATAGCCTACATTTTTTTGCATTTTGATAAACAACATGTTACATAAAGAGTTAAACATGATCACATTCTATATTGCCGTAGGTCAGAGATGCATCACAGATGCAGCTGACTATATTTCATAAATAGAGTCATAGCTTCATTTAGAAAGAAATAAAAAATCACATAATTAAAAGTTCTACTTCCTAATAAAACTCCTCGTCTTCATAAAAACACCGTATATATATTATTTATTTACTTTATTTACTTTATTTATCTTAATTTTCATATTTCACATGATGCGACAGGGAAACTTCCTTATTTGAAATGCGCTTACTGAAGCAAAAAATACTTTGAGAAAAATGAATTGGCATTCATACGAAATTACAAGACTTAATTTTTTTGTTATGTAAGTTTAATAACAATTGTATGATGGACAAGGGAAGAGCACATGATAGATCTGAGAGATGTCTGGTTTCAGCAGGATAGCATCACGATTCCGGACGCCTAAATTTATTTTGTGGAGCTATCTGAAATTCCTAATTTACACCAACCATTCAAGAACCCTGGCTTAATTTAATAACAATATTAAAGCTGCTATTAACAACATATCCGTCAATATGCTGGGAATAGTGGAGAGATATCCAGAAGGGAGATCATCTTAATGATATTTTTTTTATATAATAAGTAAAAACTTTACATATTGTTTTGTAACACAAAAAAAAATTGAACTGATATTTACTATACTTTCTGTTTTAATAATTTTTAAAATAAGGTAGTTTCCCTGCCGCACCCTATATTAAGGATAGAAATTGTAGGTTTTATTATATTTTATTGTTTCTTCTAATCATTATTAAGACGTCATCACTTAAAACATATTATTTACAATTAATTTCAGCGAAACTATCTTAAAAAAGCCAAAAAAGAGTAAATTGAAACATTCTTCTAAAAATATGAATTGCTGTGCATTCAAATCTTAGTCATGTTATTCATAGTGGTTGTAGTATCGGAACTTTTAGTTGATGAAATTGAAAATTGGATCAATATCACCATATAGGTTGTAGTTGCCCCTATCATCTGAAAAAAATATTGATTTATACATAATTAATACATTTATAATGAAAATACTTAGAAGACATACTGTGAAAAGCATCGTATTATCCATGACGAAAAGTCCACACACTTGGAAAATAGGCCTTCTATGTAGCATATGAATCGACATTTTGTTCAACTAGAATATAAAAAGTTAGCTAACGTTATAAATGTGATATTTTATAGGACTAAACTAATTAATTAAAGGTATACCTTTGAAGATATTCGCTTATTAGATTCATAGATCATCATTTGATTAACAAGTACTGCTGCTTTTTTCGCCTGAAATGTTTAAAACCGAATTCATTAATTAAATGCGATTATATTGATGTATTTTCCTGAAGTCTAAATCTATATTCATACGGTTTTTGAACCAAATTTACCGTTTCTTTGCATTCTTCACAACCGAAAACCGCAAATAAAAACATAGCAACAAACGGAAGACTCTGATAGAGAGTGAGGATCAATTTCAGACACAATACGAACGTCGATTTTTTGGAATACATTTGGGTTAATACCGTCAAAGCCTCGAACAAATTGAAGACCAAAAACACGAACGATCCAGCTAACATGATCAAAAGCTTGTAACTAAATATGAAGTTTAGAGTCTCACAAGCATCGCAGATACGATCGTATATGAACCACAATTTTGAAAATGTTTCATATGCATACTCTGCTTCCATCTCGGATACTATTTCATTATTTTTTCCTTGCAATAATCTTTCAACGTATTTTAAATTAGCTGTTTTGATACATGCAATTTTACATATTTCAATTCTCTTCGAAAGTTCTTTGTTCAGCTGCTTAAATAAAATTATGGGTATCTGGGTGTAATAATACAACAATAATAATATTATGTTAACTGATAAAATTGGGATGTTCATAACGAGTTTGTACCAAATCGACTTATCGCCATCTATATATTTTTGTGTTATTATATGTAATCCTAGAAATGAAAAATTTAAGCAATTCATAAGCAATGAAGCAATTGCTATCTTTATTTTAATTCCTGTATACTCAATGGTTATTCCCAGCTTCTTAAAATGGTTATCTGTTTCGATAAACAGCTCCAAAACTATAGCACAGGCATGTTTTCTAATATGCACCACAATGTTAAAGCATATCATCATGAGTATCCCAAGGTATAACTTGCTTAATTCTGCAACTTGTGATGTCATATTTGACGCTGTCAACTTTCCGCCATTCATATATATAAGTACATACGCTAGAGAAAAGGCATAAGGAATATTATTTATAAAACTAAGCGCAGAAAAAAGCCAAGAATATTTTATCCTTGAATTTCCAGGTACTATGTCATAAAGAAATGGAAAAACTCCAATTATTCTTCCAAAAAATAGTATCGAATCTATCACATCTTTGACGTTACGTGTCCGAAATTTATTTTTGATCCACATTTTACTGTGATGGTAAAATTACGTCTTTCTATAACAACTTTCCATATTTATAATGGAATGATATAATTGAACTATGAGGAATTCTAAATAATTAACGTAAGTGGCACAACATATCAGTTTGAAATCAACAGACATTTTTCATGTAATTTTATCAAACATAAAGTAAATTAAAATTCTTACATCAGAATTACTAAAATACTAATGATAATCAATGAATATTAGATAAATTTCATAATTAGTATACCAAAATCGATTAACACTTTTATTCTAATGAAAACATTTTTTTTCGAGGCAATCACTTAAAAAAACACCTTCATAATTTTATTACATTATAACTATATTAAAGTTCTATATAGGGCAGGATAAATTAGCATGAACGCCAGAGGGAGAATTGTTTGTATCACAGAGATGCTACGCGCATGCGCCCGCCGACTTTATGTCTCTGCGTGACATAAAGTACCAGTTGCACTTTTTATATATTACACAAACACAACATGATCATTTAGTTTACAATTTCCGAAAAACGAAATGGAGAAAGACAATTACCTAATAAAGCGAATAAACTGCTAAGAAAAACATTTTCAATTTCTTCATGATATCAAATATAAAATAAAAATTATATATTTTAAAGTCTGAATGGATGTGATCACGAACATTGGAAATATAAATACATTGATTGGTCGAGATAAAAATTATAGTGTAGGGGGCTTAAATTTTGGAGGGCTTTGGATAATCATTCAATTGTTAAGATTATTAATACATAAATACAAACATATTTACCCTGTTTATGCACTCATCACATCCCAAAGTTGAAACTAAGAACATAATAACAAACGGTATGCTCTGGTATAAAGTGGCCACTAATTCTATAGATTTAATCCAGGACATTTGTTCATTAAACATCTCCACTGCTAACGTCAAAGCTTGAAATAAATTGAAGACTAAAAACACAAAGGATACGCTCAAGACGACTAAAAGCTTGATGTTAAACGCCGTGTTAATAGTTTGGCATGAATGACATATCGTATCATACGTTTGCCATAGAAAAGAGATCCTTTTTATTGAATATGCTATTTTCTCTTCGTCACACCTTTTTCTTCGAATTGTAAAATCCTTCGTTTTTTAAACTGATCTTATTTACTGCCACGGTATTCTTGTATTCAATGCCTTTCATCAGCTCTTTGTTCAAACGCCTTAAGAATGTCAAAGGCATTTGGATATAGCAACTTAGCAGCATAAACATTGTGTTTCCCATGAGCATTGGAATGCTCGCAGCAAATTTATAGGAAAAGGTCTTTCCATCAGTAAGAATAATTGCTGTCAACCTATGCAACAACATGATTGTGAAATTAGTCCAAATGTGCAAAATGAAACGTACGAGGATCCTTCTCTTCACTGAAGAATAATTAATGTTGACACCAAGATTTTTGAATAAGTCATCAATTTCGACAAAGAGGTCAAAAACCTTTACCCAGTGATTCGATCCGATATGAACTAAAACGTATGCGATTATGATCATGATTATTCCTAGATAAATCCTCAAGAAGTCTCCAACTTGCGATGTCATGCTCGTGGAATACAAATCTTCACCGTTTAAAATCACTTTTATGACATTGTAGATGTAAAAAATAAATAATAGCACTGAAGCAAAAAGATAAAAATAATGCAGCCTTATTTTAGATTGGCCATGAGCTATGTCGTAATGGAATGGATGGCTACCCATTAGCCTTCCGACAAATATTAGGGGAGCAATACCTTCTAAGATACTATCAGCTCGACATAGCTTCTTAAGCCACATTTTTTTCTTTGACCGAAACAACGTCTTTCTATGATATTTAATATTTAATTGAAGTGTTTCATGGACTATTCATATCCCACACCTCGTCTACATTTCCAATAATTGAAATGGGTGCACAAACATAAGTTGCTTTTATCAATTTGTATAATCAGTTGTTATATTTTTGTTGGCAATGAACTATGATAAATAAAATTTAATTTCTTACGTAAAATTGTATGAGCTCATTATTTGATCGTTTGATTTTTTAAATTCTAGATTATAACTAAACTTGATTGAATCATTCTAATGGTATCGATAATATTCGTCCTATAGTAGTAACTCAAAACGAATAGTAAATTGACCACATGCATTTATAGAGCAGATAAACGTTTTGCAAGGCGGTGTCGGATTGTCCAATCTGTCGGACTATAGAGTACTGCCCCTGACCCCTTGTAGTCCAGATTATTTTGGAGATGAGTTACTTGTAATCCGAAAAAATATAAAAATGGTGAGATATATAATACATAGATAACACAAGGTTTCATATTATATAATTAACGTCATGGACACAATAACCATAGCAGTTATAAAAAATAAAAACCTTGCTATAAAGTCTTCTTTTAGAATATACTTCTTTTATAAAAACCTTGCTATATAGATCCAGAAATAGGTATATGCCTATTTCTTTCCTGAAGAAACCACACATGTACAAAGCTTCTCCACCTCTTGCCTGGCCCATAGCTAATAGTGAAGACGATCTTTTGAAGCTTTATCAGACATATGTAATACAAATGTATTAGGATTTCGGACTATGGGGGGTATCGGATTAGACTATGGCCGGATTATCGCAGGTCTGCTGAAGTTTGAAACGGCAAATGATCATTAGAATGAAAATACCTACTCAGATCATAGACTACATCGCAGTAATCGCTCTTTGCTTGCCTTTTTAGAATGAAGCATCAGAAATGATATATTTAAGGACGTCAAAGAGGTTGATGATATTTTAGAAGAGTTGGTAAAAAACTTCCTTTAATACGGCATTCCTACATCAAAATGGAATATTTCAAATAAACTTTGCAATAAATTTTAGATAAGATCAACCATGAAATAAAATAGCCAGAGTTGGATTAACTTAAACATCTAATCGAGTTAGTTAAAAGCAGAATGAATGCAAAAGTAGAACTGGCTAAATATTTATTGGTAGACACGGAATCTAGGATAAATATATATTTCAGAGAAACATTCAAGTTTGTGGAAACGATGAAATTGATAATCACTTTATTTTTAAAGTCTTGACTTGGTCGAATCATTGAAACTATATTTCTCAATTTCACAAATGTTTTGCTTCATAAACCGTTTTAAAGGTCTCTCATCCATTTCAGATAATCAAAAGTGACAGATTTCAGATAATAAAGTTTTAATGATACTGCAAAATAAAGCTCCGAAAATGAGAATTTGCCAATAAGAAAGCTTCTCCGCTTAATAATGATGATGAAAAAGCTGTTATGCAATGCATGTGTCAATCACTCAATCATTATTACTTCAATAAATATATATTTCAGAGATATACCATGTGAATTTAGAATTTCTTTTTACTTTTGAAAAGTAATTTATATACGTCGAATAATACAAATTCTTATGACAAAATATCTTAATATCCCAAATTTTCTAATTAGCCTGTTGAAATTATAATTTTATAAAATAAAAAATATTTTTAAGTATTTACCAAATTTTTGCATTCTTCGCAGGATAAGCAGAGTATCAAAGTCATGATGATTGTCGGAAAGCTCTGAAATACAACCACTCCTATTTCTACATAATTTACTCGAGAATTTTCACTTTGATAGAGTTGCGTTATTATACACAATCCTTGGAATAGATTGAATATTAAAAATACGAACCCTTCAAACAAATTAATCAAAAATCTAAATTTAAAAACGTCATTTATTGTACCACAACAGTTGCAAATTCTATCGTATATTTCCCAATACACCGATATTCTTTGTATAGTGTAGATAGTATTCTTGTTCTGCGTTTTTAAAGATTTTTTTCCGAATTAAGACTCTTGAATCGTATGTATAATCAGCTGTTCCTACTCGATTGATTTTATGTTCTGTAGACATTTTTTCAAGTTCTTTGATTAATTGTTTTAAAAAAAATAAGATCATTCGAATACAACAATCCATCATTAAAAATGTAGTCATCCCTATTACAATTGGAACGTTAGTGACACTTCTGTAGAAAAAGCCATCATCAATAAAATATGATAAAAATATAATAAATACTATGTTAGACGAAAACACATAAACCATAGCAAATATTATCTTCCTCTTGGTCAACGTATAATTCAAGATTATCCCGACTTTTTTAAATAATGCATCTATTTCTATAGACAAATCAAGCATTTCTGCCGAAGAATGTTGTTTAATGAACACTGCAAAGAAATTACAAATGGTCAATGCACATCCTATGTAAATTTTTATACAATCACCGACTTGCAATAGCACATCTTTTGATTTAAGATAGTCTCCATTAAAATGAACATATATAAGAGTAGCAAAATAATTGAGATTCGCTAATAATGTCCAAATCATATAACGAAAACCAAATCTCGTCTTTGAATTTCCCGGAATCATATCATAGTAAAATGGTAAAATTCCACACAGTCTTCCATAAAACAATATGGGAGAAAATCCATCTAAAATATCAGATGCACGAAACATATTTTTTAGCCACATTTTTTATTCGAATAAAATACAACGTTTTATTTAGGGAGAGAGAATTGAAATGGCCTCGTTGAGTTTCAAAAGCTATTTTTTAATTTTCTGTTCAATAACGATAATTGACGCTTAAAATTCCAACACAAATTAGATTTAACCCTAATATTTGATAGAATGTAGCATTCAAATTAAGCTAAATTAACTTTCTCTATACATCTATTAACATTCGTCGCCCAATTTTATCCACAATATTATAAAAACCTTTTAAGAATTGACCTTCCCGAGGATACAAAACACGTTGCCTTTGCCGATAACGTGGTTGTCCTGATTAAAGCCAAAACAACAGAAGAACTCTTTGGCACTAGAAAAAACAGAAGCCCTATTTCTAACAAGAAAACGCGTTGACGAACCCCCGAAATAACTATCCAGAGGCATTGTGTTAGCTATTCCAGAAGTGTCAGGTACCTCGGCGTACACATCGATGTTAAACTGATCTTCAGAAAACCTATCGATGTGGTAACGCATGTTGGATTAATTTATGGCCTGAACTTATTTAACGCATAAGTATAATATATCAGATCAGTCCAAAAGTTCGTGCGCGTTTGAGAAAGCGGCATTTATGATGAAACCCATTCAGGACGTTCTGTTAATTTTTTTAACGACGTTCATAAAAATCTTGTGGAGTTAAAGCCACAATTAACGGTAGATCAGATTGCAGAAAGGATGAATTCATCTCATGTAACAGTTTTTCGTCATTTAAAGGAGATTGGAAAAGTATCTAAGCTTGGAAAGTGGATACCGCATGAGCTATCCAAATCCAATTGCCAGTAACAAATAAACATATAGACTTCCCTTTAATCGCGCTTCGAAAGAAAGCCATATTTTGACTGTTAAGTAACAAGTGACGAAAAATGGGTTATTTATCATAACGCTACAAGAAAAAGACAGTGGACTGAAAAAGATAAGCAACTTATTCCAACAGCAAAGGTGTCTTCTTATTTTGTGCCTTACAATTTATTTTACTAGAGAAAAACTTAGATTCTAAACAGGATGTACAAAATGGACTTTCAGGTTTTTTTAAATTCAAAACCAGTGTCTTTCTACAGCAATGGAATTGAAAAGCTACCTGTAAGATGGCGAGAAATTTTAGACTTTAGAGAGTAGAGGAAAATCATTGATGAAAATTTTAAACTGTATTTTATTAACACAATTTAAAAACTTCACAAAAATGCGCACGAACTTTTGGACTGACCTGATAATTGAGTCAGATGAAAACTTGGTATGCGGGTACAACTTGCTATACTTATAAGAAAAGAAGATTTTTAAGAATCGAATGTCAAAGATATCAAAAAAATATTGATGGATGAAAAAACTATGTAAAAATGACAACTAGGATAACCCACGGTTCAGAGGTAGATAACATCGAAGGAAATGATGAAGTTATTATATAATATATAATATTTTATCATCAATAGCATAAAGATAGTTCTAGTCTTGTGTGAATTTCAAAAAGCAAATAATTAAAAATTTATACCCAAAGCAAATAATCAAAAATGACAACGTTCTTTATATCCCGAAGACTTCTAATTAGCCTATTGAAAATATAATTTTACAAGTTAATAAATAATTTAATATATTTACCATTTTTTTGCATTCTTCGCAGGACAAGCAGAGTATTAAAGTCATGATGATAATCGGAAAACTCTGAAGTGAAACCACTACTATTTCTACATAATCTACTCGAGCATTTTCACTTTGATATATTTGTGTTATTGTACACAAACCTTGGAATAGATTGAATATTAAAAATACAAATCCATCAAACAGATTAATCAAAAGCCTAATTTTAAAAACATCGTTTATCATTTCACAACAGTCGCAAATTCTATTATATATTTGCCACAGCACCGATATTCTTTCCATAGCATAGCTTGTTTCTTGCACTTCATTTTTAATGATTTTCTTTTGACTTAAGATTCTTGAATGAATATCATAATACATTGTATTTACTTGGTTGATTTTATGGACTGTAGAAACTTTTTCGAGCTCTTTGGTTAATTGCTTAAAAAATACTAAGACTATTCGAATACAACTATCCATCGTTAAAAACACTATCATCCCAATGACTATTGGAACGCTCATAACACTCCTATAGTAAAAGCTATCACCAATGAAAATTGATAATAACAAAGCAAATCCTAAATTTGACAAAAACATGAAAACCATAGCAAATATCAACTTCCTCTTGGTCAACGTATAATTCAAAATTATTCCGAGCTTTTTAAATAATGCATCTATTTCTATATATAAATCGAGCATTTTTGCCGAAGAATTTCGTTTGATGAAAGCCACAAAGAAATTACAAATGGTCAATGCACATCCTATGTAAATTCTTATAAAATCACTCACTTGTGATAGCACATCTTTTGATTTAAGATAGTCTCCATTAAAATGAACGTGTATTATAGAAGCAATATAATTGAGGTTCGCTAATAATGCCCAAATTATATAACGAAAACGAAAAGTCGTCTTGGTATTTCCCGGAATTATGTCGTAGTGAAATGGTAAAAGTGCACACAGTTTTCCATAAAACAATATGGGAGAAAATCCGTCTAAAATATTGGATGCATGAAACATATTTTTTAGCCACATTTTTTATTTGAGCTAAATACAACGTCTTATTAAGGAAATGGAATCGAAATGACCTAATTGGATTTCTTGAGCAAATTTTCATTTCAATCATCGTAATTGACGCTTAATTATATTTAATCATAATAGTTGATTGAAAGCAACATTCACATTATATATAATTATTTTCGTTAATTCTGTCTATTCTACAAAATTAGCAACCCGATGCTATCGCAATAACGTGATGGATATTCAATTAACTGAGCTCATGCTATTATAAAAAATAGATTATGCGAATGGTTCTGACAGTTTAAAATTATTGAATGATTTTACGAATTCTTCACTACTTTAATACATTATGAGGGTGTTCCGATTCCAAAGACATGTCAATCTTATTAAACGTTCATAACTGCGAGTAGTTTCTATTTTACATCTAAAAAGGCAAAAGCTTTCTAGTAAATTTGAAACCTCATAAGAATTTGAACTCTTTGAAGAAGAAGGTTTATTATATGACTCTTTGTTGTTTGAAGATATATTGTGAAATTTCTTATTAAAAATGATAATACATTAAGATATACGACCTAGATCCTTATATGACCTGGAAATGAAACTACCTATTTAATGCACATTAAATGTTTTTTTCAATTTAAATATTTTTTGACTAACAATCGTCTTAATATTAACAACGCCACACGCGATATTTAACATCGTATCAACGTCATTCACCAACAACGATTTTATAAATATGCCATATCATTTGCATACTAAAATAATACAAAGGCATAATTAAAGCAAAACTATGTATCCATACGCCAATTGGACAAATAAAACGCAACTGAATCGATTGTTACAAGACTCTCATTATGGATTTAATTCAATATTACAGCCTAAAAATACAAATTATTATAACACATATTTATTAATAAATCAAATCTCCTCTATTTTCATCTTGAGATATATTATCTGAAATAGCTGAAAACTGCATGAGTATCACAAGATATGTAGTCGATGCTCCAATTATCTGAAATTATTAAATCCAATTATATTTAACATTAAGTCGTATTTTAATACAATCAACGACATACCGTGAATAATAAAGTGTTATCGATTTTGAAGAGTCCAGCTCCAGTGAAAATTGGTGATCGATGTAGCATATAGATAGATAAGATATCCAACTAAAGTTATACAAAAATATGATTTAGTTATATGAAGATCCATAATGGAGCATCGAATTGAAATAGTATTTTACCCTTGATGATATGGCATCGTCCCTTTCATTTAATGTCATTTGATTAACCAAAACTGCTGAATATTTTGCCTGAAAATATATACATACAATGCATTTTATTTTGAGAAGCCGAAACTGTATTTTCAAAATGTTCGCCAGTTGTAGCTTGAAAAGTTGTTGATCGATCTGACTGAAATTTTGTGATGATTCTCACTATAATATTATCTAGTCAACTAAGCTAAAGTGTTAAGGTTTTCGCGTAAATAAGTTATTTTTTTGGGGTAAAAATTATTAAGAAAATGGTTAAAAATATGAAAGTTTAACTAAAAAACCTACCAAAATTTTAATTTTATACTTTTTTAAATTTGTATTGCTTAGTTGACTGCTTACACATATTAAAACATCAAAAAATATTTCCATTTTTTATTTCAGTTCAACGGGAAACCTTCGACAAGTGGCGAGCCGTTTAATATCATGAGAAAAGGCGCCTTTTAACTCCGCCATTTTGTTTTTAAAAAAGTAAAATAAACTATCATTTAAAGGTTATAGTGCCTTTATCCTAAATATACTCAATAGTTTTTACATACGAGGGTCATTTAAAAAGTAAGTAAGTAATCTAATTTCGAAATTCGCGCATCTGGAGTATAGGGGGGTTTTAACGATTAGTTTGTTTGGTCCCGCGTGTTTGTCGGCCATTTTGTTCAGTCACAGTAAATTCTTCCGATGGAGAGGTCATCGCGCGCTTTCGCCACCACCGCGAATATCCATAGGAAGCTCGTGGAAATTTATGGTAGTATTGTGAAGAGGCGACATCGTGTCACGAAATGGGTTAAGTTATTCAGAATATGTCATACTCACGACGATGGAAGGAGTGGGAGACCATCAGTGATTTATGACGAACTTGTGCAATAAAATGAAAAACAAGTGCAAAATGACTGTATGTCTGACGCTTAACGACCTTCACGAAGAATTTCCTGACATTTCTCGAAGTTTCCTTGGTGATATTGTATCGAAAAAATTTGGTTCCAAGAAGTTGTCTGCGAGATGAGTGTCCATCAAAATCAAGTGACTGTTCGCTTAGATTTCCACAAGAGTGAAAAGCTTTTCTGGACTCTATCATGGCAGAGAATGGGACGTAGGTATGTCAATCCTATATAAATATTGTAACATTAATTATGGAGGAATGAAGAAAGGAATTTAAATTTAAAAATACTGGTGAAATTAAACGTAACCAGACGGGAATGTGTTAAGAAAATAGTCTCATTTGAATCCGTTATTATATTTTTTTTAAAATAAATACAATACCTTTACTCCAATATGTCTGCATGTATATATAGAAATTATTGTAAGCAGCAAGTGTTGAAATCCTTGATGTAAAGAAAAATATATGAACACCCTATCTTCAAAATGTTTCATGTTGAAGAACAAAGCAACAACGTTAAATTCATTAACAACAATAGCCACAAAAGCTATGGTCAAAATAATGACGAGCTTCAAGGAATACGCCTTGTTTATGCAATCACCCGTGTCACACATAAAATCATATAATTCCATAAAAACATTGATCTTATAAATGGCATCCTGCTGATGAGCCTTTCGTTGGACTTCGTTGCTTTTGAGCGGTTCTTCTGAATACGACGTCAAAATACTTTGACGTTTCAATAGCAATTTTTTCAAGTGTCTATTGAATATGTTGATGTTTTCTACGAGGATCACATTCGTACTATTAAATATCATCACCGTGATTGCCAATATGAATCCAGGCAAATACGTCGCAACGATGAATGATTGGGACGTATTCTCATTCCACGAACTGATCAACCAAAAATTGATTACGATGTAGCTTCCGTGAAATGTTAGATAGTTCACCACTGCAAACGTGTTCACCCTCTTCAATTTCATATAATTGCGCTTGATGCCGATTTTTTTGAATGTGTCGTCAGTTTTGCTCAATAATAGTATCGTCTTTTTATATTGATCCAATTTGGCGAACACCAATATGGAGAGTAGGATCATACCCGCGAATCCGACGTGTATACGAAAAATGTCGCTCAATTGCATAAATTTCGAATAGTTGAAAATCGACGTTATTGTTTCCCCGCTTAGCGTCACATTTGCGACGCTTGCGACGTATACGATTTTGATTAACAACGACCAAATCATAGATGGATAGTTTAAATGCATCGTGACATTTTGTGACTTTAAATGGACGTCGAATGGAAATATTCCGGTTATTTTTCCGAATGTCAAAAGCGGACGAATCGCGTCCAATACAGTATTTGCTTTGAATAGGTTTTTTATGAACGCCAACATTTTAGCAGATGGCTTAACACAATGAACATGATAATTCAAATACTATGGCTACAATTGAATTATTGCTCAATTATGATCGATTATCGCATAAATGAGAGATGATTATTTTAGCCGTTAGTCGTAAATGACGATGGAAAGAAGCTCGAATATTAGAGGGACCAAAAAATATTCGCGTATTTTCTGACCATATATTTGAGCTCAGTTTGTATTCAGACACAGTGACGAAAAAGTTTTTAAAACTAATGAAGTCCACATTTGGCATTGTATGCTGCTGTTTAAAATTTGTTTTGGAATGCCACAAAAGTCAGTAAAATACTCAAAGATATTTATGGTGAAGTGGTAACAGTCCGCAGATGCCAATATTTATTGCAGAAATTTAAATCAGACAATAGAAGCTTAAGGGATGAACCAAGAACAGATGGACCTTTGAATATTGATAACGATGCACTAAAAAATCCCTAAGATCCACGACAAATAATCGAGGAGTTATCACAAAGACTGAGATTCCCAAAGACCACTGTCCAAACACATTAAAAGCTCATCGACAAAACTAATAGGATGTTTGTTATGGGGGGGGGGGGGGTCCTAAATATTCATAAAATCATCACATTTGGTTAAAAATAATATATCATAGTCTGTTTAAAATACGACCATTCTTATGCATCAACCTAATATAACTGCACAATTTTATTAACGACAGCTTATTTTGCATCAAAAATTAAAAAATGAACGTCTGCGTTTAAGGAGTTATCTTACTTTGAAGGCCCAAAAATTAGGCAATTTTTAACATTTTTTTTACAGCAAATACACCGTATATTGAAATGAATCTTTTTGGAATTTAATAATGCAACTCTTATATAATACTACAAAAATAAATTCATAATTAAAAATATATATATAATATCTTTTTTACAACATCGAAATGGCATATCAAAAAAGATGGAAGTCGTCATCAGTTTTTTTCATTCAGGCTTACCAGAAACAAAAAGTTAAAAATATTTTTAATTTGTATGAATTTCGCTATTATATAACACTCAATTGATACTTTTTGTGTAAAAGTAAAAATATGGTGCTTTTAAAAAAAAGTTTGGAAAAATATACCTTTTTTGTGGGTATTTTTTAATGTAAAACGTAAGATAAATTAAATATTTTGACCTAATTTTACGAACTAGAATATCGATACATGTTTAAAATAAGCTTATAAATTTTCAAACCAATCGGTGAATTGTTTTTTGTAATTTTTTTAACGCCATATGCAAAAATGTCGTTTCGAAAAAACACGTTTAAAGTTTTAAGTACTAAAAAATCGTTGAAAAAGAAAATATACTAACAATCAACGATTCCAACTCCATAATACAATTCTTCAACTATCTCAGCTTTGTCTTTTTTTGGCTAATCTGGTGTCTTTGCGAGCTGTTCTAGTTTTTTTAGAAGATTCGAAGCATCGGCGGTTGGCAAAACGTATAAGGTACTGAACCGATTGTGATCCCCATGACGACCATTATTCTTAGAATAAGTTCAATCCTTCGTTAAAAATTCAAGCAGTGTTTATTGCAATTCGCCTTTTTTAAATGTGTTAATATTTTCTGACTTAATTTGCTTCCTTACTAGATAGCTATAAGGACAAGCCTGCGACCAAAGCGGTCTCAGAGTCGTTGGGGCGCAATCTGAACAAAGTGATTGCTTCGAGCATATTTCTCAAATTAGCTGTAAAGCACTGAAATAATCCAAATTTCTTCACCAAATAATAGACGGCATTTTTAGGGATCAAATTTAAAAAAAAACGTTTTTTTGGCGCGATAAAGTGAGATGACAAGATTTATTGTGGGGCATAACATCTCTTTTAAACTCAAAAATAACTAGAAACTATAACAAAAATATACTATTTACAACTTCACGTGTAGACTTAATTTTATTATGCAAAACAATTTTATTTGCGAAAAGATTTATTGATATACAAGCTTGTTATACGCTGCGCGGAGCTGAGAGACAAATAAGTTTACATATGAATAAGCTAGGCGAGAAATGTCTTATTTACGATAATATACGACGAAAAAATCAATGACTTCTCAAGAAAAAAAAAGCAATTCAAACACCTAAAATCGGATTGATTACAAAAAATAGTATTTTGTGCAAATGGCGGGATGTGCAAGGAATAATTCATTATGAATTAATATAACCGGAATAAACCATAACTGCACAAGTTTATTGACGACAATTTATTTTGCATCAAAAATTACTAGATTACTGGATAAAATACGGAATTAAACTGGGAAAAGTAACTAAATCCTCCTTATTCACTACCACTTGTCACGATAGTTGGAATTTTTCAGATCCATGAATGACAGCCTGAAAGAAAAACGATTCAAAAATTCTGCTGAAGTTTTTTTTATCCTAAGCCGAAAAGTTTTTATAAAAAAGGGATCGAAGGACTCCCAAAGCAAAAATTGAAGGAATTATATTTTATAGTGTTGTATATAAAAAAAAGTTGTTGTTAAAAGATTTGAACTCATTTTACTGAATATTTTGAGCCAAATAAAATATATTTATTTAAATAATTCGCGCCACTTATTTCTCACGATCTTTGACGAACGTTGCCGAAGTTGCACGAAGCGTTAAAAATTCGGACCAAGTTGAATTTGGAGACAGTTCGTGTACGACTACGAGCGGGGTTGCACGTCGTTCGCTTGTGAAATTCCAACAAATACGATTGGCGAAAAAGTTTTTTTTAAATAAATTAAATCATTCGAATAACCGAACACTATAAATCTATTTGTTTCATTGCATAATTTAAGTGATTGAGTAAGTATAGAAGAAAATAGGATTGACAGGTAAACGCGAAACTTCAGTCTTAATAGAAAAATAAAGCGGCCATGTAAATTTATTTTCGATTTAAAAAAAATAGCATCAGTATTCATTTGTTTTTTTTTAATTATTTAAATTTATATTACGCAGAAAATTCGCTAAAATATGATCCGTCTGTCAAAGCGACAAACACGCAACGCATCAAGAAAGCGATTAGTATAAAAACATGCCATTAAAAGTTTCTCTATTTTTTATATCTAATTATTTAATAACATGATTTACCATCATTAATGCCGCGCATCATCATTGTGAATGATGTAAATTATTATTAAAAAAGGGATGGCGAATCGCCCCAAATCGTTTCAAATGGCGATTTATGATGATGGCTTTCCACAGTTGATGTTTGAAAATTTAGTCTTATCTTCGAGGAAATCTTAATGGAATTTAATTAAAAGAAACATGATAATTTGGCCACCTTTAATAGGGTTCAATTCTTCCCAACCATTTTAATATGCAAAACCATTTTTTCAATCCACGATCGATCGACCAACACGTACCAACCGCAGGACTTGCATTTCTGTAAAAGTTGCGCAATAACAAGTCTAACTTTGCACATTAAGAATAAAATATATATCCATGGCGTAAATGACTGGCCCTCTTAGAATAACGTTTTAATATCTCCAGGAAAATCTCTCATTCGAACTTATCCCTCCTGGACGTGTATAAAGCTCGCCGGACGTGTGATCCGGGATAAACGTAAAAAATAAAAGTTTTACCCCTTTTCCTAAGTTTCATGCTTTTCCCTGCAACAGATGCCGCCAATGCCCAGTTTGTTTTATTAGATTTTCTTGTAGTGGCGCTAAAAACAACCCTCATACAATAGGAAAAATGATTTAAACTTGGACAATAAAGCCGGACACTTTGTAGCAAGATAATATAGAGCGGTCATATGTCCATTTTTTTTGTTTAAATGTCATCATTATTTTTCATACACAAATATAATAGTTATTTCAGTCATAAATCACATAAAAACTTTATCTAACGAGCATTCTTGTTTTCGGCCCTCCTTTGAATGAATTCGCCGCATTCAGACGGAGGAATCTTAGTTGGGCAAAGATGGAAAGCTAAACTTTCAAAGGACTTCCTGGATGCCACAATGAAAAAATAATACTTTAAATAGCAGGGTTCCTTTGTGGAAACTTTCTGTAGGCAGATTTATTATTTTTTCGGACCGCTATAATATTACAACTTGCAAATCGACGACAATGCGATGACATTTTACGATCAAACTTTCGATGTATAAAAAATAATTTATATGAATAGTTTTTTTTATTTTTTACCCTTTGGTTACCCTAATAATTGTACTGTTGAAGCCCAACACACAATATTTAAATACAATTTTATATTATTTTTTAAGACCTTAAATGCAAAGTCTGTCGTATGTTTCCGTGGGTACGTTATATAAATTTAAAAACCCCATCTTTACTTAATCAAAATATTATATGTAATTTTCGGTTAATAAGGGTAAATGGAACAGAAATTTAAAGCAAAACCCTATCATTATTTCGAAGAATTCAAGATTTTTTTCTGTTATTAACTACATATAAAAAATTTTTTTCATCGATTATGCTTCTTGACACTGTTTAACACTATTGATAGCACACAATATTCGTTCATTTCTTCATTTTTCATGAATTTGCAAGAATGCTCTTTCTGAATCACTGAAATTCGATCGCAAATACACGACTGTACTCCTCAAAAGGTTAAAGGTAAAGAATAAAAAAAGCTTTTTTTTCCACCTTAAATTATCACAATTCAAACAATTGCCTGGATGAACAAATCGTAGACAGGGGACGGTAGAAAAACTACCTTATTTGAAACGCGCGTTTAATAACTGTCGCATCAGGGCGCGCATTTCAAATAAGGAAGTTTCTCTGCCGCACCCTATACATTAATGATTCCCGTGAACGATGTAAATATCATCATCCAATATATGCTCCTATTCGTTTCAGGAATGTTTGAACAAATTTCTTTCCTCGATTATTGGTTTTGACATTTTGTATAAATAACTCTCACTGTTTATGGGTGACATTGTCATCGAACAATAGCAAACTACCAGTATATTGATATCGTGACAGATATCATGGCTCGCACTGTTATGCGATTTAACCTGAGAGTCCCAGGACTAGCCACACAGAGTCATATCATTCATCGATCTTTCAGTCCCCTGGCGCTCAACAAGCATTATTTCCAGGTGCTAACGCCTTTCTCCAGAGGAGGCAAAGCAAAACGAGAAACACTGAATTGCAGGGACTCCCCTTTCCTCGTGGTACTCATATCGGTTTTGGTATTTTATAGTACCTAGCCATGGAGATGAGTTATTCTCCCCTGTGTAGCACAGACTGTTAAAGATAGTAATATCGCCTTTTGCATAGATTCCTCCTTCTCTTCTTGTAATCGGCAGTTTCACATTTGACTTTACGCTTGTGCAATACAGAGTAAGCTGCGAACCCAACTGTCAACTGGGCTATCCCATGGTAGTGGTGCATCGTTACCCCAGGGGCGTAGGTTTACCTCTCTGGGGATTTATGTGTGAGTACTGAACAGTGTTATCCCCACCCCAACTACCTATGGGTAACAACAAAAACAACATGACTTAAGCTGTATGTTGATCCCGCTATACGGGACCATGCCAGCCCACTCACAAAATGCACAACATGGTGCAAAACCGTGAATTTAAAATTCCATGGCCGCGAGAACACGCTCATTCTCCACTTCTTGTGGCCACTTGTGCTCTGAGTGCGCGAGGAAGCTAGCTAAAGATTCACAAGGCTTCCGTGTCCAACTGGTCCGAATTTCGGACCACTAGCATATCGAAGGAGCGTCTCGCGATCGAATGATATTCTCAGAACATGGTCTGCGTCAATTAACGGATCTCCGCATGGACACTCCAAAATCATTAAAAGTCTAAACCCAACCAACAAGACCCTAAATTGCCTGTGTTCTGTGAGAAACTGGGACATCCAGTGATTCAGAACGACCCAGCGATATTTCAAGCGGTGTTTAATCGTCTATGGGCAGCAAAAATACGTTTTCTGAGCCGTATATCAATACAAATTGGGTGTAAAAGGGTAAACCTCAGCATTTTGATTATTTTCTGGTTCCCCTAATTGATCTCCTACTCTCCCAAATATATGGATATTACAAATAAATATTTTCTAGTTTATCACAATAATGATTAAAATTATATGTCGTTAATGTATTAGATTGTGAAATCATTTGAATCAGAAAATAAGTCTTATTCCTTATTATTATATGGGACTTAAAGAAGGTCTAATACTGCAGTAGACCACATATAATTATTATGAGATAAAAATCATAATTAATTTACCAGTATAAACATTTTTAAAGGATTCTAATGATTAATTCAGATATTATTTTTCTTGAACACATTTAGATAAATTGATGTAATGTTAGCACAATACTACAAGTTTTACTTTAACAAGGGAATAGTGAAGTACCTGTAGGTAGTCCCGCAGCCAAGCGATTGGACTAGTAACCCACTCATCTTCAATTCAACAGGAGGTGTAAAAAAACACATATACGTTATGAAAAGCCATGTGAAAATAGTTGGCAATGGTCCCATAAAAAGGGATTGCTAAAAGCCACCTCAGAAGGGAAGAACTTTTCGTATAATTAACGCTTGGTTTTGTCAATCGAAATACAGTTTTCATTGTCCATGTCGACAATTCAAATATGAAACCGGAATTAGACCGCTTATGCCTATTAATAAATAATCCTAAATTTACTTATGTTTACATAGGAACATCAAATAGTTGAGGCTGACATTTCTGACAATGAATACACCGGCATTCACGATTCATATTCGCACTTTAAAGGTCGGCGATCGAAAATAGATAACTGATTTCATCGAGTCGAATTTGTATTAAGCGGAAAATAATACAATGTTAGCATTGAGCACACTTTCGAAACTCTCATTGAACAACCGTTTAAATTCGTGGAGCATTATACGTTCGTTAGTTGCTCCTTTTCGATGAAATGAGGGAGTATTTTCGGGGATGTTCCCGAAATGGCGACTCGTGTCGTAATAATAAGACTCCCTAATTTAATTAACGATATCGTGTAATCTTGAGTTTTTTGTGTCGTCATCGCAAGGGGGTGGAACGACGATTTGCTGTCGATCAATATTTCTTGTCTTTATTAATTTAACAGTTCCCGATGTGGAACAGGGCTCGTCTGTGTACTTTATCGAATCTGGTACATAATTTATAAATCGAATAAGTTCTTGTTGTTGTTTCAGCAGTCGTTTCTTGTCGACCACGAAAGGCGTCGACATGAAAAAATATAATCAACTGTATTGATTTTAATTAATTTTAGATCACCTACAGTCTGAATAATGGGACGGATTTTCTTGTGAAACGCTGCTTATTAATCAGGATTTTCGTTCGATCAACATTACTATAGGGATTTGTAGTCTTCTTAAATAATCAAGTATAAGCACAGCTGATAATTCTTCAAATCTTATTTTAAGCGTTCAAAATTCAGGGTGAAAAATTATCATATCAAAAAAAGGAACATTTTATAAAATCGAAATATTCTGTTTTAAGAATTATCCCAAGAATTATCGCTTTTTTTGAAGATATTAAGACATATCACATGAAGAGTCGGATTTTTATATGAGTTAAAATAAGGACACAATACAGAGAAAACAGATTGAAATATCAACCGAGCTTTCGAAAAAAGATCGATTTATTAAAGAACAATTGAAAAATGGTACAAAAAATTTCACTTCCATAATATGACATGACAATAAAAGTTGAGGAAAACCTTAAACCGTCGTTAGTGATAAATATTTAAAAGCAATAGTGAAAACTAATCCACATACAACAGTTTGAGAACTTGCTTAAGAGTTAAGTATTAGTGACACGTCTATTTCTATATTTGAGGAAATATCTGGACAGTAGTTCAATATCGATTAATATCCAGGATGTTCGCCAAAGCTTTCAATGTATCAAAAAAACTCATTGTTACTGTACACTTAAACATTTTTTTGTGCGATAGATGCGTTCCGCGGAAAATCGCATAAAAAAAGCTATGAATTACATAGAAAAAGTGAAAATGCATTCCATGGATTTTAAAAACCGCATAACTTTGAAACAGCTATATAGAATATATCCAAAATCGCATAAAAAAGTTAATAAAAAAAACAGGAAAACGATAAGACAATTAAAAAATAAGATTTTTGGTAACATTTAAAGGACGTCTTGCATTATTGGAATTATATTAATTACATCATCGCTGTATGATAATTTTCGTTGCGATTTTCGATATGACTCAAAATCGCTCTCTTTTTCGGAATAAATAGTATACTCAGTGTCAATGTCACCTGTCACCACAAAAATGACATACATTTACGATGTCAACCGTGTTAAAAAAAAGTATTTTCAAGAAAAACGCGTTAAAAGATTCCATTATATTACATTAGGATCGGCCGAGTTGCCGCATCACTAAAATAGCTATAACTCCGTAAATAGTTGAAATTTTGGAAACACTTTTTGAGAATGTATTTTTAAAAGTCGAAACATTGAAAAAATGCAAAAAAAAAACGAAAACAATTTTTCAAAAATCTAAACCAGAATAAAGGTCGTAGTCGTAATTCAGCGACAGCATATGCAATATGATTTACACAGTCCCAAATTATTTTTTTTTCCAAATTTCAGTTAGTGTTGATGATTTATTTCCTATTTTATCCAAAATATCTCTTTATGAAATTAAAAAAAATGCTTTAAAAAAACCGCATAACTTCGAAATCGCACAAAAAGAAGTTTGAGTGTATAATGTAAAAATAAAGGTTTAATACATGATTCCATCTTAAAACCAGAAGAGTCATTACGACTGAGTCATATTGTCGTGAAATCGAAAATACTCATCAAAAATATTAAAATAAAGCAACCAATTCTAACAAATAGACATGAACCTTATTACATTGCGAATATAATAACAATTTCCAAATCAAAAACTTTAAATTTCGACATCATCCTTGTTCGCCAGATTTCTCTCCAATAGACTTTTATGTTTTTCTTCACTTGAAGTAGTTTTTATAAAAAATTAAAAGTTCCAAAACCGGGAAATGATAGTTCAAAGGTTCGATGCATTTATAGGTTTTTAAAGTGCAAAATTATATAAAACTACTTACTTTACTTAAAACTACTATTGAAGCTAATGAAAAATAATATTGATTGAATAAATTGTATTTTGTAAAAGTTATGACGATTTTATTATCATCTATGAATTCCGAACGTTCATATGATATGCCCTAATAAAAATCATCCAAAATGTTAAAAAACTCGAATTAAATAAAAAGAATTTGGTCTGGTTGTAGCATATCAAGGAAATTTAAATGCAGAGTCTGCTAAACTCAATGCTAAAGAATGCAATGATTTAACAGCAGAAATGTTGTGAATTTTCTCGAAAGCTACAACTAGATTCATAAACTGCATAATCCAAAATAAATTTGATCTAAAACCTAAAAATATACCATCTAAATGTATTAGTTAACACTATAATCCGGAGCACAGTATATTATAAAAATTTGAAAAAAGATTTGTAGCACTTAGTTTAGCGAATGTTATATTATATTTTTCTATGGGATTTAAATAATGCTGACACCTTATAAATTCAAATTATAGTAACATAGTTGGTCTCATTTATTATCTCGTAGATGGTAAATCTCTCCAATGCTCGTACATAATTAGTCTTTCGTTTATATATATATATATTGTTTTTCATTTCTACGCGAATTTCTATGATGCTTTCTTCTATTAGCAAGTAAGTGGAATTTTTTAGAGGTGTTTCCCAAATGAATTCCGCTCTTTGTTCCTAGTTTTCTTTTCACACTTCGTCAGACATCACAGCTGCAATGAAAATATTCTGCAACAAGCCAGTAGAAATATCTGCAGCAATTCTTGGCATTATCAAATGCCAACTTCCTACGCAAATAAAATGGTACCTATTGTACTAAATCATCCATGTATTAAGAGACATGGCCATTAATTAGGGTGGAACAAATTGGATGGAGTTTAGCCAAAGATCGATGAATATTCCGTTTTTTGGGAGTACACGCGTCCTGTTGGAATTGTGAATTATGAATGTCCACGAGCATCTGCTTCCCCACCAGAGAAATAAAGAGCTCTGAAAATAATTAATGACGAATTTAATCGCCTTCGGGAGATCCTGGTTACTGATTCTTCCGACGGTGTCTTTTCAAAGCCAGATATTAAAAGGACCCCATCAGCTGCGTAAGCCGTAAATCCTCTATAGAATTCAATGTACATCTTGGCCGACGAAAAACGGACGGAATTGCTAATAATCAACCTTGGAAAAAATAAAATATCATATCTGTGTAGTTGTGTTTGAGAATGGTTCCGAATTATAATATTTATGACGTTCGCTTTTTTGGACGTAATGAATTTGTGGGCTGCTGTAAATATTTTAAAATATTCATATGGGAGTTTCGTCGGGATTTTATGCCATAGACGTGATAAGAAAGCTAAATGGAAAGTTGACAATCCAATTTGTAGTGAGTTTATTTGCAGGGGAGTTTAATCTTGGGATTAATTCTTAAAGTGGGCCGAACGACTTTAACAATGTTAATAAAACATATTTGCAGCTCAACGAGCGGCATACAAATTTCCTACCTAAACTCGTACACTACGAGCTATTCTAAATTATTATCATTAATAAAAATACGAACATTAACACATTCCCGTCGGGTTACGTCGCAAATACACTACGCGTCAGGCGAATGACAATGATACGTAATGATAGTGATAGTTAAAAAAATATATCGAACGGTAAATATTAATAAATTACTTTTAGTCAAAATAAATTGATATAAATCCATATGGAAAATAGTGTTAATAAGATGAATCCAATTCCGGGATCCTGTACAGTTTTAGGTGCTCATGAATCACGGTTCTAGTAAACGTAATCCCGAAAAATTCGGGATTGAAATTTTTATCTAACAGAAATCGTACACCGTTATGATAAAGCCTACTAAATCGAGACATTCCCGCCGAAATCTGGACGCTTGGAAACAGTGGCGTAAATAATAATTGGCGAACTTGAAATTGTCTAATCTATGTATACATATATTTTTTTTCAAATTGTTATATTAACCTTTCCCTACCGGTGATGCATTTACTACACCCCGACTCTAATAATGGGAATATCGATATGAAATATAATAGATCCGGGGTTCAGATTTCTTGTATTCCTCCGTAATATAATTACGAATCACATCAAAGTATTAAAGTATACAAGTATTCATCTACAGCAACGGAAATAAATAATTTGTCGGGAAATCGGGAATCTTGCGAGTTTTAGTCCGTGTCTCGGCAGATAGGAATTTTATCAGTCACAATTGATGGTATTATACGAAAATGGGGGCTCACGCGGTCATCAACTCAAACTAGCATATAAATATCTGATGACGATATCTCCAAAGAGTGTGGAGGCTGAGCGTGTATTTTCAGCAGCAAGTTGCCTGGCTACCAAAATCAGATCCAGACTAAATGACGAAACATTTGATGTTTAATGTTACTTCGGGCATATTTTCAAAATAATATTTGATTTTTTTAGCGTTTTATTTATCTAATTTTGAATCGCACTCGCACGCGGGTTCGTTCTTTTTTCGGACCGCAGTGATACCGAGCAGTGGGATGGAATTAGTCAAGTGGTGATACAAATACTATCGCCTTAACTTTTATTTTTATTTGTGGAGAGAAATCAACCATCGCGGGCGTTTTTAATAAATTCTAGGTTTAAACGACACTTTCCGAGTTTGGATACTTTCCAATCTCCTTTAAATGATGAAAGAATGTTCCATGAGATGCATCCATTATTTCTGCAATCTGATCCACTATTGATTGTGGCTCTGACTTCATAGATTTTTAATAAAGTCGTTATCAAAAATAACAGGAAATCCTGAACGGAGTTCATCATAATGTTGCTTTCTCCATCTTTAAATTTTTTAACCCCTTCAACGTTACGTATCACTGTTAAAAGTGTCATCCGCAATGACACGATCTTTTCGCCGCTAGCAGATACGCACGTCATATCTAGTATACAAAAAAATTGTATATCATCAAGTTCGAACAAATCAGTTTCCGAGATGAATCATTCTTACATCTAAAGCAGGCATGGCCAACCCGCGGCCCGCGGGCCGCATGCGGCCCGCCTGGAATATTTTTTCGGCCCGCGAGAATCATCACACTTTTAGAAAATATATCTTTTTTATACTGGCCAAAGTAATCACAATTGAAAAGTAATTACGCTCATCACTTTCCATTGTTGAAAGAATTTAAGAAATCAAAATGTAACAATTACATTAAATATGCAAAAGAAATAAGAAAACTTACAGCTGATTTTGAAAGCCGATTCAGTAATTTACAGTTAGACAAGCACAATAAAATTTTTGAAATATATTTATCTCCTTTTCAAGTTGAATTTGAATCGATTCCAGAATATCTCCAAATATAAATGCTTAACCACCACCTAAAAATAAACTCAAATACCCTAACTGAGATCGATTTCCAAAAGCTAAGTGAAAGAGTGGAGAAACAAATATCGCACTAGTAAAATATTTTTTAATGATTTTATTTATATTTATGTATTTCTTATATTTAATTTTTAGATTTACATATTTCTTTACAATGTAAATTGAGTATCAATATTATTATCTTATCTATGTTTACATTTAAAAATAATATTAAGAGGACCGGAAAGAAATCAAAATTTTTAGGTATCTGATTTTCAGGGTCAGTTTGTGTCAAGACACCAACTGACCCTGAAAGAGTCAGTAGAGCAAATACATATTTTTTGATGCTAGTAGATCGTGGGGGTCGTGAATTTGCTATTTTTATTTATATTATTTGTTACCGTTGTTTATTAAGAATGTCAGGGCCAATAATCGACGAAGAACATTTACGGCATTGTATTTTGTTCTTTTTTAACCGGGAAATGAAGGAGAAAGAAATAACAAAAACAATTACAGATACATATGGATAAGTGTTAAAACTTAATAAACGTCATAGATGAAAAAAAAAATAGCGATAGAGATTTCAGGGTTGCCCCTAAAATAGAATGGTCTTTAAAATTGGATGATGACGTATTGACGTCATTAGTGGAATCAGATCCTTGTCAAACCATTTCGAAATTATCGATTAAACTTGCCTGTCCATGGTTAATAGTACAGGAACATCTTCATCGCATTGGTAAAATTCAAAAACAAGGAATTTGGGTTCCGCACACATTGATGCCAACTGCGTTGGGGCAACGAAGAACGATCTGTGCATCTCTTTTATCCAGGTAAGAAACAAACATCTTTTAGCGAAGAAAAATAACTTGTAACGAGAAGTGGGTTCTATGAAATAATTCTACCCGAAAAAACAATGGCTCTCCCCAGGTCAGTCGGCTGTTCCAATAGCAAAACCATATTTGACCTTAAAAAGTTCTTCTGTGTACTCTACTTTGAACTTTTAAAACCTAGTGAGACAATTACTGTAATGTTGTATTGCCAACAATTTGAGAAAATGAAAAATGAACTTCGAAAAAAAGTTCACTGTTAGTTAATAACAAACTGAGAATACTGTAACAGGATAATGCCCGACCACATTCCGCAAAAATCATCCAAAAAATAATAATGCAACTTGGACTTGAACTTTTACCTCACCCCGACTATTCTCCTGATATCTCTCCTGCTCCCTCTGATTATCACCTATTTAAATCATTGGAGCACTCCCTTCAAAATAAAATTTTCATCACTTTTGACGATATGAAAATCCATTTTCAAAAGTTTTTCGATGAAAAACAATTTTTTTACAAAAATGGCATCGAAAATCTACCCAGAAGGTGAAAGGTTATAAAAAATGATGAAAAAATTTTTTTTAAATAAAAGTTTTCTTTAAGGAATATTTTTTTGGATTTTTTTCGGTCCTCCTTATAGTAAACACAATAATAATAACTCATTATATTTCAACTTTTCACTCCAAAAAAATGTCTATAGTGTATCTAAATCTAATATGGGGATATATAATTTTATATGCGGCCCGCGGAGTTATGATGCATTGTCAAAGTGGCCCGCAAGATCATTTGGGTTGGCCATGCCTGATCTAAAGCATACAACGCTGCAATCGGACATATCCGTCATTTTCTATTGAGGTTTGCTTAAATTTCACAATGCGGATATATCCGTCATACCCACTTTGCAAAGACTTTGGTCTTGACGGATATATACGTCATAAACCATTTCTGGGCGACCCGATAAAATAATTGTTTATATGGTACTACTTTCCAAATTCTCTTAATATTAATATTATATATCCCATAGGAGTAATTTATACTGATTTCACAGCCCTTCTATGATGCTTTAAATGCATTCAAGTCTTTATAATGATATTTATTGCATGCAAAAAATAAATTTTGTATAACTATATAGCCCTCGACAGTTTTAATGGCTCTGATTTACGTTAGTTTCACACCGAAAAGGTTAATTCGGAGATCTGTTAGTACTCGGTTCGCACGTAATCTAAGACCCATCCATTTACGCTCGGTTTAATTCGCAAAATATCGCCACACATTACATTTGTAAATCCACTCCAAGAATATCAATTTATACGGCTTATTGTGCGTCAATTTTAAAAAATATAAATTAAGGGTTGCTTATTTTTAGAATGCTTCCATAAAATAAATATGTTCGCTTGTGTTTATTCGCCATGGATTATAATGAAAATATCGTTCATCTTATTATTTGTGTGGTTTCGCAATCGATTGTGTAAATTCGCCGAAACAGTAACTCTGTATTAGACAAATTTCTTTGAAATTTCAGTAGTTTTATTCTGATCAGCTATTTGATCTTTAAAGCTTATTGATGTACCAAACATTAGTATATTTATTTTAGAATTTCCTGCGAGAAATTGTTTTGTATTGTATGTATAATATATTTTTTAAACATACAATAATTTTAATTCCTTTCAACAAATTTGACAATTCGCGCAATGAAATGAATTAGTTAGAATAAGTCAAAATAGAAAACGCTCGCTCCCTGAAAGATGAAATTTAATAAGCTGTCATCGCACCATACGTTAAACCGTTCCATATTACGAACTTATCCCGAGTTTCCAAGAAGTCTAATAAGGGATGGAGACTGGTACGAGAGTTTTTCTATTAAAGACGTTCGAGAAAATTACCGAGCAACACTTATTCCATACAGAATAATGCGGACGAAAAAACATTTTCATTATTAGATAACCGAGCCGTTAAATATAATGTTGTTTTGAATAAAGCCCGGAAACGGAAGTAGTTTTAAGCATATGAAACACAATGGTCATTATTATGGAGCTCTCATAATAGCTAGTTCGCTTATCGTAAACATCAACCCCGTGATGTCCGAGGACCTGAAACTTTGCGTTAACTTTTAATGAAGGGTTGACATTATCGTTGACCGGCACAGCTTTCTGTTTTTATGGCTATAAGGTTTTTACTGACTAATTAATACACATTCTGGCGTGCGGTTGAGATGTATTTTTTGCACAGATTATTTGTTTTTGTTACATCAAACATGTTACATCATTACGAGAGGTCATAAATTTTGACATATGAGGGGATGAAAACGCCGCATTAGTATTATATCTTTGACCTTTATATATAATATGATCATCAAAAAATAAATATTATTTACGAGCATTATTTTGCCAGATCATCAATACTTTGGTTTATCAATATTTTACGCATTAATCTTTCCTTTACCGTGCTAAAAAAAGCACGCGCTACTATGATATGTATTTGGTACACCATATGAAGTTTTGAACCCGTATCTACTATATTCCCATTATTAGAGTCGAGTTGTAGTAAATACATCATGGCGAAGGAAAGGTTAAGAAAACAGTTGGTCCGATTAAGAAAAAAATTGAACATCGTTTCCTGTCCCCATTAACATTTATTATGGTGACCACAAAACATAAATCTATCATCTTCACCTCGAGTGATAAACAACATTTTATAAGATTAATCCGTCCTATTTTTGAACATCCTCCGCTTTTCCTGCCCATTATCTCCGATATAATGAGAGCAAACGTCGTCCTTATTTTTCTCCACTATGAATAGACGGGCATCTAATGGAGTTAAAAAATAAGTGCCCATTCAATTATCCATTAATTCAGGTATGAGTATTTTCGTTCGACAGTATTTTTCTCTTCTTTCTAATTAAAAAAAACGGGAACGGATATTTGGGTATGGCCTTTTAATTTTTCACAAATTATCTGGCTTTGTATATCCTCTCGAAACGGAAGAGCGCCCCTTCGAGGGCGGATTCCAATTCTGACAGGGTATTAATTGAATATTTAATTTCGCAATACGGTCAGAATGGAAAAAAATTAATGTTGACGAGGTACATTTTTAATAAATTTTACTGGTTCATATCGACTCTTGACGGAGCTTTAATTGTCAATGCTTCGATGGTGGTATATACGGAGGACTCACACATCCTTAAAAACTTAATCGCAAATAATGCCAAAGATTTCTTAATAAATCTATTTTAGAATTGTGAATTCTTATGAAATTATCACATCAAAAGCTTGAAATTTAAATAGAACCCTTACCAACACATTCGGAGTATTGACATTTAATGCTTTA
This sequence comes from Stenopsyche tienmushanensis, assembly GCA_008973525.1. Taxonomy (NCBI): domain Eukaryota; kingdom Metazoa; phylum Arthropoda; class Insecta; order Trichoptera; family Stenopsychidae; genus Stenopsyche; species Stenopsyche tienmushanensis. Next base: position 344,654 of record WACJ01000071.1, on the reverse strand, counting down.
TTATCTTTTCCTTAAATTATTTTTGCTCATTAAAATAATAGCTGTTGTTTCTATTTAAGTGGAAAAATGTAAGTAAGGAATTAGGTAAATAAGGAGGATATAATAAAGCTTTCTAACTTAATTTCTGGATATTTTCGCAATATGGAGACAAGATTCATTTTCTATTGTTCGATCTTGAGTATTTTTTTAATATTCATAACAACCCTTTTTATTTAATATAACAATATAATTTAATAAATCTTTTCGAAATAACTTATATGTTTTAAGTTAAATATTCTCGGAAAGTATTAATTTTCATCCTCACTTATTATTTGATTGGCTTTTATCCGCTGCTCTTTGTATGTGGTAAATAAACACTCAACTTGTTTATAAGATGATTATTCTATAGTGTGTTCCATAGAGGAACTTATTTACCCCAAGGATCGAGGCCTTCCTGTGGGTTTACTCACCTAATTCCAAATTATTTTTGAAAACTGTTGAATCTGTACTATATATCCAGACATTCATATTCGATTAGATCTAATCGACTTGACTTCCCCGACTTCTGATCCCGCTGATGTTCCCCAAGACTACATTTTTGCTCCACTGTGGTTCTCTTTAGAGACCAGTGATATCCTCAAATAAATACCACCATAATGTCTCAATCTCGGAGCATTAAAATCCTTTGCAAGCGCTTTCAAACATGACTAAACTTTCTTGATGAGGGAAACGTCAAATGGCATATCTCTGTTAAAGCTAAAAAAAAAAGCGCTGCGGTGATCTTCTCGAAAAAGCAGTCTAGGAAGAAACTTCCTCCAAATACAATCCTTTCCCTCATCGGGTGAGACAAACCAGATATCTTGATGTTTTGTTTGATTCTCGTCTCATCTCTTAAATCAAGAATGCGTTGGTCCAGAACAAAATCCAGTATGTATATGACTTGACGTTAGAGATTTGATCACGTAAATTTCTGTTTTTTTAACTTTCTTTTGATCATGTAACATTCAAAATAGGGTCAAAATGAGTGCAATAGTTGGTGTATTACACTGAAATTAGCTTTTGGCTTTATATTATAAATCAAGCCTCTGTGTGGTGCTTTTTAATTACGTCTAGAGTAGAAAACTCAAAATCAAATGGGGTTTCCATTCTGACAACCTATTGGGACTTTTTTTTAAGCAAACACCAATAATTTAAATTCCAAACGCTCTTCGATTAAAAACGTTACGACTTATAAATAAAGGAGGCGTTATTCGGAATTCTTCGCATTGTCAGCTTTTAACACCGCGCTTAAATGGCTCAGATTTACAACATTGACAATACTACAATGGTACTTCGAATTTAACGGTTTCAATATATCTCCAAGTGCGACGCCGAACCATTCCGAAGGCGCACAGTCAGATTGCTTATGTATAGTTTTAATAATGGGGCTCCCTTAGAGCACCGATGCAATCTGATGGCAGACGTTGCCTTATCTGTCTAATGTTACTCTATAAAACGAAACAACTTTACGCCCGACCCTTAAAACAATGACAAATGATGGACATCCGTTACACGAGTTATCTAATTGAATAGATGCGAGTATTCAGAGTCCAATTACGATGAAATGTGCGCTTTTAAAGCCCACCAACGGAAATATGTTGAAACGACAAATATTAATATTTTTAATGGCGCGTTTGAAATCGCGGAATGCGAAATGCATAAAAGCATTCAGAGTATTCAGTTGCCGGAATTTCGCATTTGAAAATTCAATATACTTGGACGCTTAAACAGCAAACTCTTTCATTACACAATTTGCTAGCACAAAAAAGCTGAAACCATCTGCTCGAATGTTGCACAACGCATATTAAAATATAAAAATCCAGCTAAATGTATAACGAATCGGTCTTTTAGGGATGCGATATATAAAATAAGATCATGAAATTTAGCTTGTATATTGTAACATTAATATTAAACCTAATAGATGTTTCATAAGAAATCCGATTTTATAAAACCAATATGGAATTATTAATTGAATTTGTTTTGCATATGGACCAACAATTTTTTTGCGGGTTGGGATGCATTCATGGGATGACTTGATGAATAGATCGACTTTTCGTTTAAATTCAACAGATAAACAATGCTATAAATTGTATTATTTTGACACACAAAAAATACATGATACGAAACAACAATACTATGCAGGGTGCGGCAGGGAAACTTCCTTACTTAAACGTGTGCCCTAAAGCAACAATTATTCTGAAAAAGATAAAGTAACGCTCATTCGAAAGAGAAAAAATGTTTTTTTTAAATAAGGTAGCTTTTTTACCGCACCCAATATATAATATCCACTTCTTAAATAAATTTCTCTATGCTTACACTTTGTTTCGTCATAATCCAAACTCAAAAAATAAATTTTAATTATTTCGTCAACTTAGATTGTGTAATTTATTAAAGGATTTTATACAAATGTAGATATTTAAATGGTTTGCATAATGGTATGAAATAATATTTTTTTAAATGAGTTTTTCCGCGTGTTTCGAAAGAAACATCCCATTTGTACACGTGCTTAAAATCCTAGTAGATGCAGCAGCAGTGTCACGTAATATTACGTGATGCTGGAAGTCGTAATTTGAATGCTGAGAGTTCATCCTGTTAGTGTCTCCTTTGACAAAAATGACCCCAATCCTGAAAAAGATTCTAGATCTCTGTGACTCCGTAAGTTTTACTTAAGCACTTAATTAACGCATATTTTACTGATTGCTCAATTTTCAAATTCGACAGCTCAGTTTACGTAATGGATGGCGAGCTCCTAAACGTCCATTAACACACATGAGCATTTAAATTTTAATCACACATCGGTGTGTTGTGTCAGTTGGGTGGAAGTATCAAACAGCAGTTCCATGGTTCTCGAGAGAGCGTCCATTTCAAAAGGGAATGAGATTAGGGGAAGTTCATCCCCTCGACGGGTCCTTCTATTTCCACACAATTGGCAGAAGGCGAGCTGGCTTAATATCCTGCTGGCCACTACCTCTCCACAGTAATTGAATTAACACGGTCTGAAAGTTGTCTGGTCAATACTCCAGTTAAATACTCGCCCCATTGTACGGCTGCCCCCCCGATTACGCGAACATAACTAAATTTACACGTACCGAACTTTGCATCGCCTCAAAATACATTTTATTCTTCAGTCAAGTAGTAGTTCAATTACATCTTGCCCAAGGTTCACTTTAGTCTGATCCAAATACTGAGAATTTTATTTTGGGACTAGCCAAAAATCGTACGTAAAATTTTACGTTGGTACATTACAAAATTACTTTCATGATACAATTTCATCCAAGTAATAAACTTAACGTATACTTCAGCATCAAATGTTGACTTTAACAATACTTTATAAGGCTTATAACATTAATTTTCTTAAAATTTATACCATAAAATCGATATTTTTGTGTTATTGTCGACATTAAATCAAGTAAAAATTACATCGCCAAAAGAGGCTTATTATTTATTGTTGTATATTTTCTTGTTATTTTATATAAGAAAAATACTTGGGGGACATCTTATAGAAAAAAGTACATAAGGGCTTAAAAAAGAACCAATGCTTATATCATTGACTTAAAATTTGTTTGTTTTGACATAAGTTTTGAAGCATAAATGTTGAATTTTCTTCGTATATACCCGTAACATTTGTAATGATTATGATGAACATGAAAAAAATATGATGTCTTAAATGTCTTCTAAAGGAAACTTAACAATCAATGATCATCTTAATACCTAAATTTGAATTGATTTCTAAATTATAAATTGCATTAAATAATTTAATATGATACTAAGATTAAAGAGACCAGATTCAACGTTATTTCGGAGCATAACAACGCTATAATAATCGAAGAAAAAAGATCCACCCACTCTGGAAATCGATGGCAGTATTATGATATACAAAATTGTATCGTTCTTATTATAAGAAATAGGATCAAAATTTTGTCGTGAATATTATTCTTAAAATAGCTTTCCTGTGGGAATTTTCTATTTCTGTTTCAAAATTTCAGAATAGCATGTTTTCCACCAGAGTAATTATTTTTTCGTCTACTAAAAATAATATCAAAGATTTATATTAATAAACATGGATCAAATAAATACAAAGTTTAAATATATATGTATTTAAGGCAAATTTATAGCATTACAAGCGTTGTGAGAATCAATGCAATTGAGCCTTAAATTTAATTCAAAGGAGGGTTGAAAAAATTTCATTAGATGAAATCCAGAGAATGAGCCCTAATTTTTGTATCAGCGAAGAAGGACGCGCGCGCCTGAGATAAAAAAAAATATGAATCAAGATCAGAAGATTACTGTTTGTCAGGATCGGAAAACTTTTTCCGCCTCTCGAGGTTTTTATTCCTTCTTTTTTTATAACTCGCACACATGCTCTCCCATACATTCGACAAGAAAATAGCATCCAGAAACATTTCCCACGTGTCCAGCGACAACTATTTTGAAGGAATGTCCAATTTTCTCGCCCATTTTATGTCTTTCCGCATTTCCTCGATCGTCGAACCCATCAATCCATAAAAAAATCCATGTAATTAATGACGCATTTGAAGCAAACGATTTGAATTCGAGGCTCTATCCCTGACGAGGGTTCAAGGGCTGCGTCAGCAGTACACAAAGTACTCGGCCCGGGTCGTGATATGTTGTAGCAATATATTACAAACCCTAATTCTGCCCATGTTACCCTGAGCCCTTCAAAACTCAATTCCGAGTTAAACCTTCGTTTCTGAATTGGGCCAACGATAGTGAGCGAGATCCGATAACGATGCCATTTAGGCCCTTACGAATCATAGTTGACTTTTGCCATACGATGGACACGGACAAAGAGGACAAACATACTTAAAATAAAAACCTTTACATTTACATAAGATGATTGGATTTCTTCGTCTAACACTTGAACTGTCAACAATGATTGCATAAAAAAATCATTAACGTTATTTAGCGCATAATTTAAAAACTTTATTCAAAATTAATATAGAATCGGAAAATATGGCGCCGTCATAAAATTTGCACCATTAGTAGGATAATTAATGTAATTCAGCATCATTAAATGATATTCATTATCCAACTACAGTCCACATCGACAAAAGATTTCCTCTACCAAATATATTTATCTTAAATGTATGCTTTTAAAGTCTCATCATCAATTCAAGGATGTTATTAAGTGCTTTGTCGCATATCGTTATATTAGAACATAATTCGTTTTTAAATATTTAGAGATGTTTTTAAAGCTCAACTTACAAAAATGTATGAAAATGCATTCTAAAAGCACTTTTAAAAGACTCATTATTAATGTCCCAAGCTCGTCCAAAGCTTTGCTATTATTAATCATTTTCATCTTTATTTCTATGTCTTTCATCAAATATAATGATATGAAAAGCTTTCATTAACTTAGGTTAACATATCAATTAGTTCTTATATGAACATATTTAAAACCCCATCGATAATAAGTAATTAATTATACAATTTACAACAAAGACGACCCCGGACTAACCACACAAAGAGTGTCTTCCACTGATCCTTAAGCCCTACGAGAAACGCTACGCGTGGAGTGTCCAGGCGCCCACCCATTTTGCTCCACGCCCACACATAGACCAGCTTCAGATCATGTGCACCCAAAGGTGCGACGGAGGAGGAAGGACAAAGGTTATTCTAAGTTCAAGGGATTTACTTCCACGGGTTCACTACCACCACGAGTCCAACCTCAATTTAAAGGGGGCTGCAGCAGATGACGGACTACAGGGGCTACCCCTTTCCCATGGTACTTGCATCGGTTCGATCATTTTTAGTACTTGACCACAGAGACGAGTCACCGTTCAGCCTAAAACCGTTTCTCCCTGTTTACCTAGGCTGTTGAGGATGGTGGTGAGCTTTTGACGTAGTCTCCATCAACTACTGTAATTGGCTGCTCCTCACAATCCTTTATGGGTGCGCAGCACTGGGTGACCTGCGCACCCAACTCAGCAGCGTTTGATGAGCAAACCGATGAGGCTACTTTCGCACACCTCTACTCCACATCATTACTCCAGGGGTTCAACCATTACCCTTGGGCGTAGGATTTGCTTCCCCCCTGGGGTGTTATGGGTGGGCATCGTGAAGTCTAACACTCACCCAGAACCATAAACAACATTATCAAATCATCATTTAATATTATTTCTATCGGAATACCGAATTATTTGTCATACTTTAGTGACACGGGATTAAATTAAAGGAATCCATGAGGCATGACTAGCGAAACATTAAGTAAGAGAAAATGACGTTTTTTTAATACTTCCGATTGGAATTGTATTGCGAAAATGAATTTGATGATGCAAGTATTTTTTTATTTATAGAAAAACGTGGTTTTAAACAATTATTATTCCATTTTTGGTCGTAAAATGGTATCTACAGAATATTTTACTAACAATTATTTAATTTAATATAAAGCCCTGGCCAACTTCTTAAATCTCCATTTCGATGCCTTTGCCACTGCGACAGTCTCCGACTGTCACCTTATTCAGCCGCGGATTCCACGCCGGAGGGTTATTAGCAGCACCCCTCTATCCCAGTCTTACTTTATTAATCATCTTAATATTTATTTTTAGGAAATCAAAACAAATCTACTTTGAAGCAATCGATTGAAAATTTTAATACTTTCAATCTCCCACATTTGTAAATACGGTTAAATATGTTTTCTTATCGACTTATAGATTGCTTTTTATTTTAAAATACTTTCTGGATCAATCGTTCTGCTACTCAAGTAAATAGAGTAACTGTCACGTTTCGACTGCAATTATGTGCCATTTCAATGAACCGCAAATAGTTTGCAGGACAATCGTTAAATCATTATTCAAAGTATTGTCTCCCCGGAACAAAGACCGCTAAACAATCCAATAATATAACTGCATTCCTACAGGCACATAAAATTGAACCCGTGCCGGATGATCGGATAATTAATTAAGACCTTTGACCGAATATACTCGTCAGAATTCTTAAATTGCGACCGGAATTCCAGGGATAGATTAGGGCGTCTCGGGTCACAGGTGGTGTTATGTTTGTATACTTTCGCTCTTAGACTCCGGGAACCTTTTACCATGATAAATATATCATCATATTATATAAATCCATCTTGCGCTTGAAAAATTACAAATCGACGCGAAAGTGAAGAAACGTATTCATAGCGCAGGATATTTTATCCTTTCGGAGCATAAATAATAAAAAAATATATCTATCGAATGAATGTAGAAGAGATACGAATCTATCACGATATAAGGCTCTGTTGACAGTTTTTCTTTCTCCTAAGCCTAATATTTACCGAAGACCATATACCATATAATAAAATGATTGATTGAAAAGCAGAGACAATAAAATTAAGGCCAGAAAAATATCATAGCATTATAACTTAATACAGTGCTTGTTTGAACTAATTGCGTAGTGATTTAGGAATGCAAAAATATTTTTTTGATAATCGAAAATGACATTCATAACTGTGTAGAGATATTAGGAACACAATGTATAAACTAATACTAAGTGCAGTGATATATATAAAGGATAAACATTAAATATTTTCTTTAAGAAGAATTAATGATGTGTCTATCTCAAGCCCTGGCAGCCCTCATGTTTGCTTCCCATCTACAACTATGTGCTCTTATTGGTAAGTCCATCATCTTCCTTTTATTATTTTGTCGATTTGATATTAAATATAATATATAAGATAGATGTATGAACGAAATCAAATTTAATATACAGAGTGCTCCAGATCAAGTGTTATTAACGATAATTCATTATAGCTATCATATCACTGATGGCAGCATATTTACCTATCATGATCTCATCTCAGATCATACGCAATATTGAGCATCCTGATTGGCATATTATGAGTCGAAAGTCTCATCTGAATTTTGTTCAAAATATCAAATATATAAACTTTAACAAAATGATTGAGTATCATTCGAATTGATTGAAATCCAAAAAAATATGCAATAAAATTGATCCATTTTAGGGAAAATGTTGATATGAAAGTGCCCTTTGCTGCATACCAAAAATGATCAACAGCTCTCTGTGATCTCGTATAGCAAAAGCTCCAATTTTCACAAATAATTTACAACATATAAAAATTAAAAGAGTTAACCCTTTTGTCAATCAAATAGCCAGACGATTATCCTTTTGCAATGAGCTTTTTTTTATAGTGTGTATATATGTACCTAGATATAATAAAATAGGTTTGGGCAGGCCTAGATATTTTTTTCATAGGATTTATATAAGATACCACGTTTTTCTTCATGTTTCGTAAAGAAACTTTAACCATTTCGCTCCATAAAATAATTTATCATATTTCTTACGCTGACCTGCATTTTTACCTGTGTCTTAAGAAATCCTTTTTGCATCATGTGTTTGAACGGTGATTTTTTGAGAGGTTATTAAACATTTCATTGACAGAATATTTAAAGAAGCTTTCGAACAGCGAGTCGCCATAAAAATATGATCAGGTTGCTCAGGTCTTAATTTTGGCCGAAATATTCATCAAAAACCAAACTCTGTTCATGCTTTATTCACAATATAGTATGAAAATCATTTATTAAATTTATAAATAAAATTTGAATCAATTTGGAATTAAATCTGATCTGGCAAGCTTTGTATATTTTAGTCGCTTTTAATATCACAGTGAAATTTCAACAATAAAGACTCAAAAATCGTCATAAAGACGATGGAAGTTCATAGAATCTCTTGCAAAAATTTAAATTGGCCACATTTTAAAGGTGTATTTCATCGTCGACTGCACAAAAACTATCTTGAAAATGTACTTCATAATAAATAGTTTTCACTCGGAAGTGGCATCGACATTGCTGAAATTTCACTCAAAGAGATTATCCCAGGTCTCTAAAGAGGATTCATGGAATTCGGGATGGAAGCATGATGTGATATGGACCGTCGTTGACAAGGGTCGCCCCGATTTGAGGATCGAGCTCGTCGTAATAATGCATATTTTTGCTAATAATATATAAATTTATATGCCATTTTTCGCAGCTTATGTTATTTTCTTGTGGTTTCTAAGAATCATTGCTTTGGAAGGGTGATTGACTTTTTCGCTATAAATTTTCAATTCGATTAGAATCACTCTGAAAGATCATTTGAGAAAAGAGATGCGCTCTATGAATGGCTCTTATTTACTTGGAATATAAATTAAATGGACGACATGAGAATGTGTTTCAGGAATTTTTAATAGTGAATTACGAAGAAAAAATGTCATTCAGGACATTTTCCATTTGTGTACGTGTTAGTTTAATGGCGGAGGAGTCATTAGACTCTTTACACTGTCGTATAATTTAAGAACGAATGGCAGTAATTTTGTTCCATTATTTATATTTTTTTAGACTCTGCTATTATTTAAAATGTACATTTTTATCGTGCAAAAAATTGATTTAATTAATTTCGTAATACCACACAATATCAACTACGAATACTTATTGTCGTCATTATCATTTTAACACACATTTAAACCGATAATATCATCCTTCTTATATTTTAAGGAACATGTTGTAGATATTTATAGTCTTGAACTTAGAACACACTGTATAAAAGAAGAGTAAGAATGTATGGCACACGTTAAAGAAATATATGACGCAGTTAACTACTGCTCCTCTATGCAATACGAATATACTTTCAAAGCAAATTTTCTCGTAGAAATTTGACAAAAAAAATCTTGCTCTGCTTTCATTTCTTCATTTCCTAATTACTTTGACTTCACGAGGGAGAAACATCCCCTAGTATACACCGTATGCTAAACGAGCCATGAGAAATTAAATTTAAAGCTCGACAGAAACCTAATAACAATATATATTTTTTTGACGCCGCCACTAATATTATCAAAGAATGCAACCGTATTTAATTTTTTTTTCAGTTGTGAAACCATCTACCCCTAGCGACATTATATCACCGCGGAGCTCTCAAAGGATCCCATTTGAGCCTCCTCTGAAGTCTCCCTGGAGCTTTACAACAGATAGGAATTTTTTGTGGTCGACGACGGAACAGCCAGATGAACCGTTTCCGTTTTTCGACGATGATGAGGTTTACACAAACGTCACAGCACAATTGGGACACGATGTATATCTCCATTGTAAAGTGAACGATTTGGCCGACAAAACGGTAGGATAGCACATTGATTATGTCTTATAATAAACACTTGAATGAAGCCTAATTAATAATATTTTTAGGTATCATGGTTGAAAAAGCACGGACAAAGTTTTGAATTATTAACGTTTGGACATCTCACATACAGTAGCGAAGAAAGGTATACAAATTAACTCATTTTAGCAAACATCGAATGCTGAATGCGAACTGATCACGATATTTACTGATTGAGGGCAGGGCTATCAATTATGCATTGCGATACCTAAACAACACTCATCAATATCGACACGATAAATTGGCATATAAATAAATCAAGAATCTAAAATAAGTTTTTGTTTTTAAGCTATTGATTTATCAAGTCTTTTGATGAATTTATGATCAACATTAATATTAATTTGATCGATGACGAGCTTTTAAAGTCATATATGACCAGATTATGTACGAAGAATCTTCTTTTTAAAGTAATATATTTTTCATATGATGTCAAATCAAATATCTTTCATGAAAAGTCTTTGGGAAGGATTTTTTCATATCGTAGTGAAGTTATGAAATGATTTATGAAATTATATTTGAGTAATAATTTTAAATAGAAAATGATCAAAGAATGAGTAGAGAATTATCATTATCAATCGTTTTAACACATTCGCGCCCGGTTACGCATTTCATTTGCATTTGTGCGCGTACCAGTGTGATAAAAATATGTTATAATTTATAGAAAATAATGATTAAACCTATGGTTTTATAAATACAAGTAAACGTACGTTAAATTACGGTTTTTGGTTTTCCAAACCAATTCCTACTTACACAAATTACCAGAACAATCAATAATCATAACAGAATATGTAGTTATTATTGCAAAAAAATTTAGTCGTCGCTTGGAGAAGTTATTGAAGCAAAAAAATGTTTTCCTCCGGGTATTTTGTGATTAGAACACACCGTGCAGTCTTTATGTTTATTGTTGTATATAAAATGTCCGGTCGCACCTAAGCGTTGTTCCTTGTCTCCTGTCGATGATCTTCCCGATTTGGACCGATGAGTTCCATCAATAGCTTTTTGACGGATTTTTTGTGTTTGTGTGAACGAAAAACCAAATGTCGATATAGCCTCGACATAGGAGTTCAAATGGCTAAACGCTGTCAACGGTTCAATATTTTTCATCCAAAATTCTTAGATAGTGAAAATTTAATTTTTATATTCAAAATCGGATTTTTAGGATTAAGAAAACCGGTTTTAAAATGTCACAATTTTTTCCTAAAAACCGGATTTTCAAAAGGATCGAATCGGGATGCTCGTTTAAATGTCATAGGTTGGGTTGCATCCAGAATGAAGTTCTAATTTAAATTTTGATGTTGTCTTAATAAAACACAAAATGCCTAATGTCGAGTGACACTCGACATTGGACCTGGTGGAAACATCATATGTCGAGTGACATTCGACATTGGAGTGGAAAGGGTTAACATTTCCGATTCACTTATTATGATATACCCTCAACCTTTTTTGTGCGAATTTTTTGTGCAATTTCGAAGTTATGCAGTTTTTTTTTAAAGCAATTTTTTTTATTTACCGAAATTTGGATTTATTAATTTAATTCAAACTGGGTATCAATCTTTTATATATAATCCTCTATTATTCCTACCAGATTTATGCCAAAATTTATTTTTTAACTATTTAAGAAAAAAAATAAAACAGACAGAATAAGACCAAAAAATGACTATTTTTTTTAAACAGTCGCCATTTTGTGATTTTTTATTTTTTTTTAGTTAGGGACTATAGTAACATCATTGCTGATTATAAATTATATGTTTGGAAAGAGAAAATCTATACAGAACAATAATGACATTGACACTGGGTATACTATTTCTTCCGAAGAAGAAAACGATTTTGAGTCATATCGAAAATCGCAACGAAAATTATAATACAGCGATGACAGTTTGTAATTAAAATAATTAGTATTTCTCTAGTGGATGTCTGGCTTTTGAGATGCCAGATGTCAGACATCCTTTAAATTTTACCAATGATGCATGACGTCCTTTGAATGTTACCAAAAATGTTATTTTTAATTGTCTTAATGTTTTCCTAATTTTTATTAACTTTTTTTGCGATTTTGGATATATTCTATATAGCTGTTTCAAAGTTATGCGGTTTTTAAAATCTATGGAATGCATCTTCACTTTTTCTATGTAAGTCGTAGCTTTTTTGTGTGATTTTTCGCGGATCATTGTTTGCAGTCGTCGTTAATTTCAAAATCGACAATATATCGTATCTTAGCACTCTAAGGGTTAATACATCGCATGATGGTATATCAAATGCTCAATATTAAAATCATTTATTTTTTGCAATACCATATAATTTCAGTATATTTCATCCAATTACGATATATTTAGCTTTATATAAGAAAAAACATTTTCTTCGTGGAACGATTCAAAGTCTTAAATTTCATGCTCAGACTTCATAACGATCCAAAATTACAATAATTTTCGTCTTCAACAAAACAAATACATGCAATTACAGATGTAATGCGTGTTTCGGGCTTATAAAATGGCATCGGGGGTGATTATTAAAATAAATATACCAAAATCTCTAATCGCACAAATTCACCACTGCGACGTTATTGAAATATTAACAGAAATAAATGCTTTTTCATTGCGAAAAATCGATGAGCTTAAAACAAAGTCGCAACTCCTGTACGAGCTTTCGATGTTGATTTATTGACTACCCCTGTCGCAGAACTTAGAGCCACTTTTTAAACCTTTTTGTACGTACGTCCCAAGAAAAGCGGATGAAGACTGTTCTTAAATAATTGATTTACTGAAAGTCGGGTGTTCGCAAGTTGGCTACAGTCTAATGAAATAATTTGAAATATGGCGCGTTCGAATGTGAACACTTCATGCGGTCATATCCATTCCGGCTTGAAATAAATTATTTTAAAAAATGATAAATCGGTTGCGGTTTTCTCACGTGCTTTCCGTTCTTGAATAAATAAAATGCTTCTGAATTATGACGACGCAAACTTGTACGAAAATTAAAACTTAGTATACCGCGGCGCTTTTACCGCTTTTTTCGTAGTTTTTTACGGGCGGGGAGCAAAAAAATCCACGTATATCACTTTGTTTTATATTTGGATTTTATGTATAATATATCCGTGGGCGTATTTCGACCTTGTTTATTCAGGGTTTTTCTATCTAGACGCCTTTTTGCTCCTAGTGGATCGTGCAATCGGAGTTTTTGTATGGTAAACAAAAAATCCTTTTACACCTGTGCGAGTCCCGAATATATGGCAAAAAGAAGTCTGATCCTTGATAAAAATAAAACAAATTTGCTCTGCAACGCAAGTCGAATTTATATTCGCGTGTTGGGCTGAGGCGAAACTTTCGTCCTTTTTTTGACAATAAATCCCCGCTGCTATTTATGGGATAACTGCATTTAACTCGGTTTAGGAAAGCACCCCTTATTTATGTTTCAATCCTGTCGGCCTTGCTGTGCTAAAACTTATATTGTAGATCTGATGTCCCTCGTGAGAAAAAAGTGTTCAAATATCAAATATTTCATTTTACTTAAACCTAGATCACTAATCATATATTTGGATTACAATGTTAATACATATTACACGCATGATGTGAGTGGGGTAGAAGGGAAAAGCTTCGGAAACGTACATACATATCGAAAGCATTCCGAATCTGTAGTCTGTGAGACTAATGATTAGTAATCTGGACTTAAAATAACCTTGATTAGCCCAGCTTATTAGTTTCCCAAGAAGACATTTCAGCCAATTCTGAGCTGTATTTCATGTTCTTCATAAACGCATTGCCAACTTATATTAATATATAATTGTTAGCATTAAAGCCTTCTATGCCCTCTATAATAAAATTTTTAATCTAATTTTGAATTTACTCGAAGAATCATATTAAATTTACGACTCTTTATCTCCAAGTCAATAGTTACACAAGATAAAAATGTAAACATTTCATATATAAAATTAGGGCGCTGCATAAGTTCTTGGCTCTTAATTTTCGCTGCTGTATTTTGATAGCAGTTCCATAATTCACTATTTTCTATTGACTTTCCTTAAAAATTGGTTGAAAATTGATCGTGCAACGATGTAAAATCTTTGTCAATATCCAGAAAGATATTACTCAACGACTGAACTCTTGCATTTCACATTTTGCTCGTTAAAAAAAGATCATGGATTGATCTTGCTCAATTCAGAATCAATATTCATGGTGAAAATTTGTTGTTGCATTTTACTGTTAGTTTATTTACAGCAAACCCGCGGTAATCCGGGCCCGGTCTAATCCGGCGCTCCTTGTAATCCGACATCCCAGTACAAGTATAGTAAATATATATGGTAAAGCTTCTTTAATGTAAAAAATGAAAATGTGCCGCCTAAATCGTAATAAATCTTTGATTGTGGCCAATTGTAAATAAGTACTGTTGATAGCATACAAGCCACTTAAATTCTTTACATCAACAATACACAAAAAATCGATTCATTTGCTTCTGCTTAAGAATGAAATAATAATTGGACAAAGTCTCATTCAACAAGCGAACAAATACACATTGTCGATAGCACAAAGTATTCGGTAATTTTTTTGCGTAAACAAATAACACACTTGAAATCGAAATCATTATTAGTCGGTAAATTTGGGCTAACGATCTATACAATCGTGCGATGTATGCGGGGAAGCTCTCCGTCTCTCTCTACCGAACTGCGCTACGTTCTCTCTCTGTCTGTCTCCGAGCTCAAAGTACAAGAGTGTTCATTTTAAATAAGTAGAGGGGGATCGCAGATCCTGCGATGATACTCATTTAGGGGTTAAAACGCTTCGAAAATCGTTATAAAATACGTTTGATGACGGTAACAGATGTTTATATTTTATAATATGTCATTGATTCTATAATATGAATTTTTATATTATTTATGTATATCTCATCATTTTTATAATTTTTCGGATTACGTGTCGCAACGTCGTATCGTGGGCAATACTCTATAGTCCGACAAATTGGATAATCCGACACTGCCTTGCATCAGGATCACCAAAATCGATTTTTTTTTCGTTGATAAATTTAAAATTACACTACTTAGATTGATTGAATTGGCACGAAAAGGATCAAGAATTTATGCATCACCCTATTGAATTTCTTGGCAATTTAAGATTGAGTAATTTTTAAATTCTTCTGTATATCTCAAAGCATCTTCAGTTATTATCAACTCTAATTTATCAATAATTAGTTAGTCTACTATTTTTGAGCTTTGAGCAAAATAAATAGAAGAAATTAGTATTTTGGGAAAGTATTTAGTTTTTAGGACACTTTCTCTTTGGTTAGCACATAAACGTGATATTGGTTTGCATAATTCACACAAATGGTTTCTATATTGAATTTATTGTAAGTTAAAAGATTTTTGATAGCATCTACTTTAGAATAAAATTCGTCAAGTGATATTATTTAAACGTTTGTATTTATCTTCTTTTTTGCTGTAATAATATTGGAAAAAATGAACTTTTGCGTCAGCCCAATGTTCAATATTACAGAACTATAAAAATCCATATCATAATATACAAAGCGGTGTTCCATATTACGCTCGTTACATTAGAGAGCTCCCCGAGCCATCTTTTGTAATATCATCGGGGATGAAATACAAAAAAAGACTTTGCCTTCAGAATCCGACATTTTCAGATATTCTCTATCCTATTCGGAGCCGAATGACTGGAGGCTATTCGTAAGGTCTGCCCAGGCCAAAGACTCAGGAGTATACGAATGTCAAGTCTCTTCTTATCCACCATTAGCGCGCTGTACCAACCTCATTATATTAGGTAACAAACGTTTATATTTCGGCGATTTTTTTTTTTCTTAAATTTAGGGGCGTATTTTACGAGCGAGGTTTTATTAAGTCGTACCTAAATATTCTATTCTCCAGACGCAAATGCTCAAATTAAAATATAAAAGAGATGTGGCAATTCTTTGTTGTGTACGTAATATCTCGGGTCGTTGAATATATATTGGGTCGTAAATGACGTATCGCCAAGTCGAATGCTGCTTACACGTCAATTTTCACCGTTTATTCGCGACAAAATACATACTTGTTAGTAATTCCGTTGAATCGTCAACTTTTATTCTTGTTTGAACTTCCGAAACAATATATTTTATTATATAATTCCGAAAGTGCTTATGAAAGTAATCGATCTCTTTATGTTGCTCGAGTATGGACGTCCTACAAAAACAACGAATTTATTCAACAAAAACCACGATACTTCTCTTCAAATCAAAACCCAAATGTATACACAACATCATAATCGATCTATAACTATACCATACAAATTGAGCTATGTATAATATACATCTAAGCAAATATATGCTTAACAAACCTTTTCTTGCATTAACGATAAATTCAACATTTTCCAAATGTCCACATACTTTAAAATTACATTAGTGAAGAGCAAATTTAACTTGGATCTACGATTGTTTAAATTTGCAGTAGAGTAACATCAAATTTAAAACTAGTTCACAAGTAGATTAATTAGAACCAGATCGTAATTGGATAGAGTTAAAAGCAATCAAATTGATCAAAATCAAAGTTAAAAAGTCAAAATCAAAAAGTTGCTTGTGTTTAATCGAAATTCACAGAATACTTCACAAATATATTGAACTATTTTTCACATCACTATCATAAACTTCCACGAGCTTCCGATGGATATTCGCGGCGGTATTGTTCTACAAAGTCAAAAAACGGTGGCGGGAGCGCGCGACGATCTCTCGGAAGAATTTACTGTGACTGAACAAAATGGCCGACAAATATGCGGGACCAAACAAACTAACCGTTAGGATCCAAAATAAATATGTCTCAAATAAACGGTGCTTTAGCTCAAATATACACAACAATTTATACCATATATTTATGACATATAACAAATTAAACATTATGTTTTTTTGCGTATTATCAGTGTAAATAATTTACGTACGACTTGATAAGATCTTAGTATTGGACGAAAGAAAACATTTCGTTTGATCAATTCAAACAAATTTTCCAATTAAATACCATAACGCCCGATTGCTCTCGTTGAACAATCGCCATTGCAATAAATTAAATCGAGCATTCGTCGATCCAATCGCCTTCGACAGGGCCCTCAATGTCAAATATTTATTTGTTTTTGTGTAAGTCATACTTAATTAAATCAGAAAATGCCATGGCCATTAACTTTTCATGTAATTTGAGACGCATTCCAACTAAACAAGTTTCTCTCTGTATGCCCTCATCAATTAGCGATGCTTGATTTAATTTCGCGCAAAGTTTCGGCAGCCAAAGCGGCTCCGTCTAATTAGAGTGCAATTATTTCCTAAAATATGGACCCCGACGAGTGCCAATATTTTCTTTGATCATCGACGATAAGTACGCTTTTTATAGTCCCCGTAGTGGAAATAGTGGATAACGAAGGTCGAGCCGTAGCAGAGAGGTTCTATCAAAGAGGCTCTACAATAGAGCTGTCATGTGCTGCAAGTGAGGCTCCAAGACCATTGTCGGCCCGTCTCACCTGGCTGCACGGGACGAGACCTCTTAATCACGACACCACCAGGGGGGGCATCAGGTATTTTGACAGCTGGATATGATGAATTTTAAATATTTTTTAAAACACTAAAAAAATTGTACAGCGTCAAGACAGAGCCGGTGACGGGAGGGATGATGAGTCGGCTCTTCGTAGCTGGTGCGAAAAAGGCTGACGCTGGAGCTTATTCGTGCGTTTATGGCGATGCTCGAGCATCTGTTCTAGTCCATGTATTAACAGGTAAATGTGTAATTTATATATAAAAACATTCATGCCAATCATTCTAAATACTAGTAGAACATTAGTAGATAGCATAGAGTAAAATATTAGTAGAACTTAAAATGGTTTTCGTTTTAATGCTTGGGGATTAGTTGCACTTAGGCTGTTGAACTTTCAATCCGTGTTTTGTACCCTTTCAGTGACTATTTACTCATCAAGAATAAATTATGATTTTTATAATTCAAATTTAACAACCTAATTTACAATACATCGATTTTCGCCGAGTGAAGAATTTATTCGAAATTTAATGCTTTATCATTTTCTCAAAAAAAAGAGACTGCAAGGCGCACCAATAAAAATATTTGCGATGTACTGGGCGATATTTTAAATGTTCGCAAATGTCAAAATTAGTTCCATAAAATTCGATCTGATTTTATTTGGAAGGTGTGGAAACAAGGAAGATGGGTGCCGCACGATCTAAGCGACGAGACCCTGGACGACCGCATTTACGTATGCGAACAACTTAATAACTGGAGATGAGAAATGGGTTTTTTACTCTAATTACGCACGCAAAAATCAATGGCTTCTTTTTTTTCTTGGGAGGGGTAATCTTCAAAAAGACACCATGATTAAAAACCATAGTAGTGTGGGATTCTTACCCACTAAAACCCCCACCCTTTTTTCTCCACCGATCCCCTTGGAATCCGCTTTCGCATTACTTCAAGGGGGGTGGGTTTATTTTTCTACGAACCGGTAGAAAAATGACGTGACTGAACACTCAATAACTTCACTCTTCTAATTCTTTCTCTGTTTTCTTTCTTCCGCATGACCTCATTAGCGAAATTTGTCCACGTTTCCCACTTTTCTTTTGTTTTGGTCATTGTGGTGACCATGTTGGATATATTTGGGGTTTCTCCAATTTTTTTCCGATAATTCTTGCCCATCATCTGCCCACGCCTCTTATTTGAAGGTCTGCCTCATAGCGATCCTAACCGCAGTGGTGACACTTTGTCGAGTCCTCCTTGCCAATTTTAAATAGGCAAGTACCGAAGCACCCATGTCTCGTCGGCATCTGGGTTAGGTGATAGGTGAGCTCTCCATGTTCCATTTTTGTATCGCTGGAATCAATCGGTATGTTCACCTTTCTTTGGTTCCGGTGTCCCAGCGTTTCTGCCATTGTTTGATTGTCCTCTTCCCGGGCTTCTTCTTTTCTTATAGTTTTCTTATATCTGCGCTTCCTTTCCATGCCGAGGATGTCTATGGGAAGTGTGCCTACTAGAACTTATACTGAGTCCAGTGAGATTATTCTATAGGCTGATATTATTCTATACGCTGATATATTTTTGCGTTACCACATCGATGTATTTTCTGAATGTCAGTTTGTCATCGATGTGTACGCCGAGGTACCTAACATTTCTGGAGTAGTTATCACAATACCCCTGAATTGTGATAACTACTCCAGGTACTACCAATAGGTGGTTCGTCAACGCATTTCCTTGTTGGGAATAGGGCCTCCGTTATTTCAAAAAGAGCTTAAGAGAGAATTAATGGCTATCGAAGGGTCAGATATTCAAACTGACCCCTAAGTACGGCCTGACAACAACAAAAAATATTTTATTTGTTTGATGGAACTACAAGGAAACACTTAAATTTAGACAGACAGTAAATGCAATATTTTATTGTGAATAATTTAGCGAGCGTTTAGCGGTGGAAATACAAATAAAACGACCCTCTCTCAGAAGACAAGTATTTTTACAGCATAATAATACTCATCCCTATACGGCTAAAATAACGCGGGAAAAAATAAAACAGCCTTGGATGGAAGACAATTCGACATCCTCCTTATTCTTCAGACATCGCTTCCTTCGGATTTCCATCTTTTTAGACCTATGCAGCATTATTTGGAATCTTTTCGCTCAAAGCCCGTGATATTTCAAGATAGAGACAATAAAACGTTACCAGATAGATGGAGAGAGCTTATATCTAACGATGGAAATTACATTTTATAATAATATATTGAAAATAAAAAAATATGAGCATTCAAATCTATCATTTAAAAAACTAAAATCTTTTTGGGTACTTCTTATATCATACCTTGGAGCCTCAAAATGTATCATATTCCCTATTGATATTTGAAGCATTAGTAGATTACGGTATGTATACTACTACTAAAATAATTTTAATCAATGAAATGGAAGCATATCGTCAGTGCCAAAAATTTTCATAGTGTCATTTTCATTCTCATCATTTTTTATTAAAAGAGGCAAATCTGCCTCTAATGTCTGTAAAAACATTTGTGATGCATAAGGAGATGACTGTATTACCAAAGAATTCATCAATAGGTACCACATCATCTTGCACAAAAAGCAACAGTTTACCTAATTGTGGTATAGGTAATATTTCCCCCAGACCCATGAGATTCCACCCGTGAATTTCCTCCAGAATTGAATAAGCTGAAAACTTTTAATTGCATTTTAAATCAGATTTGTGGACAATATTTATCAGCATGGTCTTTAATAGCACGTAACATCAGTATTCCGCGGAACACATTTTAGGAAACTCTAGAAACATATTTCTAAAGAGTCACGTACGTTTGCATGCGACAAATTCATCGCCAAATTTACAAATTGGTAGAAGTCTTAGTCAAGCGAAATCGTTATTTGAATATCAAATTGAAATTAATCATGTGGAAATATTTATGCATTGTTACAGGAGAGCATGCAGATGCCATGCAGTATGGATCCAGCAAAAGGCCATCACCAACTTCAATGATACCATCCATCGTCGTATCATGGATGTGTCATTACTTTCTATAAGTCTGCATTTTTTCCCCGACTCCCCCAAAAGATGACATTGATCCCGTTAATCGCATCGCATCAAAATGGACGCAATATTGAGCATCTCAAGGCGTCCGTTTTTTGTCGTTATTGTAAATAATCAGAATTTTTTATACATAATAGAGCCAATATTGAGCTTACTTTAATTTGATAACCGATCTGAGTATTTATAATATAATCACCACTATCAACGTCGCATTGTCCCTATACTGTATTTATTATTATGTATTAAGTTCATGTTACATTAAAGTTATAATAGTGTAAAACGTTAATGTGTATAGTTTCTACGTTAAAAATGTATTTACGCTCTGTAATAAATATGTATATAAAAATGTGGTTTTACTTGATTTTTTTTGTTTGATGTTCCTCTATCATAAGCAACACAATGACCTCCTCCTCACCATAGAAAATTTGAGATGTAATTTAAGCAAAAATTATACATAAATAGCCTCCAGAAGTGTTTCGGTTTCTCTTTTTTATTGTATCATTAGCTCAACGTACTAACAACAAAAAGCATCCGCTTTGAATTACACGAAAATATAATGTGACTATCCATTCGAGAGCCGTCTGCTTTGTATCTAAACTTCTAGAGAAGAGTTTTATTTCAGTTCCTTGAGGCAAATTGAATTTCCTATTTTATCGCACCGACAGCACCTATTTTATATCAGAAATGCTCCAAATATTATGTTAAGCTTGATCTTAAATATTATGAAAATTTCTAAAAGATCATATTGTTATAAGCCAAAAGAGGGTTACATCATATTCACAGCTATTTTTTTAACTAACTCATATCATAGTGCAAGTACATGCAATTAATTGCAGTGTTAGAGCCTCTTCAATATGCATTTATGAGAAAGAATTACATATAAATAATCTGTATCATACTTTCCCATGAGTTTAACATTAAATCGAATTTGTGATCAACCAGTGGGTTATTGGGATGGATAAAGTTCAAATGAGTATAAAAACCGAAAATCGTTCCTTGGAAGTTAGTAAAAAAACTGTTCATGTCGATCATGTTGATTCAACTGGATAGGACTTTCTGGAGTAAATAGAGTCCATTCCTTCTTTTCTTTTTAATGGTGAAAATCTACATGACTCACAATACTACATTCTTGACGTAGCACTTGTAGTTAAATAATGGGAAGGCTTTATTTTTTGCAGATTTCTATAATTTTCAAACGATATAAAATACAATGGAAGATTATGCTGTTATCATTGCACAAATATAATAAATATTCGGTTGCATTTTTCCAGTTTAAATATCGCTGTAGTTTCTTATATTTAGGGTGATGGATTACTATTATATTTCAACAATGAGCTCTTCTGCATATTTTAATACTATATATATATATAATGTATCTATGATACATAATTCGTTGAGAAATAAAGGTAAGGGTTTATTGTGGAACAATGTCCAGGAATAAAAAAAAACAATTAATGAATCCCTTTGCCTGTCGTAATAAAAGAAAAAAATAACGTAATACTCTACCAGTGGAGACGATAATATTTTTGATTTCCGAGAAGATGACAGAGAAGAGCCGTAGATGAAAGAATCTCTTCGTCCTAATAATGTTAATTTGTACGAGGATCGCATTTCCTATTAGTCGATTGAAACTGAAGCACAATTTTCTGGGAGTAGAGGAAAAAAACATCCCCATTTTGAGCATTGGCTCGAATAAGTAATGCAGGATGAAATTATTTATTTTTTGTCATCGCTTTCCTGTCTGGATATTTGTCCTGCTTTATATTCGACACAATTTGATTATGTCGGAATTGAATAGTCGTATCTGAATATATAACGAGAGATGGAGAAATGATACATGGAAAAATAAAATAGATCAAGTTGAATTCGACTTCATCAGGCTTGTGCGTGTAATTTTTTCTTGCAATAATTTTTAAACACGCGTATTTTGTGTATTATTTCAGCCTACATTCGTAATATGTACCATTTCATGGACACGGAAGAACAAATGGAAGATTTGTGTCCTTGTGCTGAAGTAATCGGGTTGAAAATCGAGTCTTTAACTCTGACAGGGAACATATTATTTTTCCCATGTTCGTACTATTTCTCAATATATAAAAATGTTGCCCATATTTAATAATGAAATTTACATAGCATATATAAAATTATCATTAACAGGAAGTTACCATTTTTAAGATTATTTTTTTCAGAACCGTAATGAAGGTAGTTTTAAAAAAAAGTTAGCCTCTGTAGGAGCTTTCGTGATGACGGAGTGGCCAAAAGGTTAGAGCGTCCAACCGGTCCGTTTATTGGACCGCTGCCGCAGATGGAATTAGATAACTTAGTATATATTATAAAAGCGGACAGAGTCAATCAGTAAATGTAAAGTAAAATAGTCAAGTAAAATAAAAACCATGTACAACTTGATCCGGTCGGTATTCTGCGTTTTGCGCCCCAAACTCAATTACGCCCGTGGTAGGTGCTTGTTTACTACCTCCTTATTACGGCCCTTATTTTTTTCAGAATATTGTAATTGGATGTAGAAAATAAGAGAAGATCAATAAGTATATTGATCATTCCAGTGTTTATTTTTTCAAGAGCAATAAATCAGATAAACCTGCTTGGAGTTCTTCCAAGATTCAAGATGTTCTATCTTTAATAACAAAGTCATTAGACATGATTATTGAAATCTTCCCATTTCTAATTATTTTGTAATAAAAATTAATATATAATTAACTAAACAAGATGATAGATCGTCAGTGTATTTTCAAAACATATTTTTCAAATCCGAATAAAACTATTATATATCATAAGATTTATACAAATAACTATACAAACTACATACACATTTTGCAATCTATAAAAACACCCTCCTTTGTTAATATTTTTAAAGGGGCTAAATGCTATTTTTAAGTTAATTTGACATAAATGAAAGCTTTTATAGTAAATAAATAATATTTGTGATTCTAAGTTTAATGTGTCGACTGTTACATCAGATGACCAACATCATTGACTCACAAATGGACTAAATGTCCTTTAACGTGGTGCCAATAGCTTAAACGACGGAGGTTGTATAATATGTGTATTGTAATGCTCTTTTGTTGTCTTTTTTGTTTTGTTATACCATCATTTTTAATGAAATTTCATTGGAAATCTCAATATTAAGCATACCATAAATAACAATTTCGCATATTACTAAACAATTCTCCCAAGCAACTTTCCCAACTAATATCAGCTTTGAAGTTTAATCATATCTATTTACGTTTAAGAAACTCTGAAACTAATATCAAAATGGTACATAGAGAGGTTCAGTTTGTTCTGGGTTTGTTTCTCACATATCTCAATGAAAGAAAAACTGTCAGACTCTCACAAAGACAAATCCAACTCGAAAGTTTACTCAAAAACGAAAAGAACTATTCATTTCTGATACCATACATCGTTCATATCAAATCCTTTAAATTCGAATTCCACCACTTCCCACGACATTTTATTTTATTTCATCCGAGTTGGAAGGACGACGATAAACTCCATCATATTAAAGGCTAACACGAGTGTAAGGATTTTCGCCGAAAAAAGCGAGAAGCGCAGATAAAATCGAGTCCCACGGAGTCAATGGAGCCCTAAAGTCGGCTCGTATCGGATATACAAAACTTGGGCAATTTTTCACAGCACTAAATCATTTGTGGAGTTTGACACTTTGGGCCGCCTAGTGCCAAGTGAAAAATGAGTGAAAAATAAGTGAAGGTACATGTCATCTCGGCGTGTCGAACGTTTTCCACCTCACTTCATCCAGCCCCATGGGGTGTTTACAATTATATAATAACATCACAACATTTTTACCTAAATAATTTCAAGGTAAAAATTGCTCCTCGGAGATGTCGTGTTGTGTGAAATGAAAATAAAACAGAAACCGCCCTCTATTAAGTGTTTTTTTGCTGGGCTATATAACAATTTACACCTTACACCCACACGTTACAATTTATAGTCAAGACAATGTCCATAAAAATGAACATCACCCATGACAACAACAAAATATTTTTAAATTTATGTTGATAGAGTTTTACAGCACAACCAATTCATTAAAAGAAACCTTAATCCTATATATGCACATATCCAACAAAATGTTCTACCATATGACTACCATCTGGAAAATACTGTATTAATCCTTAAAGGAGTACTATACCAGGGCCTGGGACCCCCCTCCACTACTTAGAAAGAGCACTCTTGTACGTTGAGCTCGGAGACAGACAGAGACAGAGAGAGAACTTAGCGCAGTTCGGGAGACAAAGACGGAGAGCTTCGTTCGACCGCGTGTTCAGCGCTCTTTTGTATGGGTCGAAGTCATAAACTCTGACTCTGACTCTGAAATGCGGGCGTACAAAAGGATGCTTAAAATTCCATGGACTGCTGAGGTTCAATGCCGATGTACTAGCATAGATGGATAATCAGGTCGAAGTACTCAACGCCATAAAAAGGCGCAAATTGGAATACTATGATCTTGTCATAAGGGACCAAAAATATGACCTTCTGCGGCCGATGTTGCAAAGAAAGATCATAGGTCATAGAAGTCAGATCAGCGTCTGGTTATTGTTTCGAGTAGCAATTAACAATGTCAAGGTGTGGCTTTCAGTTGCCAACATTCATGGAAGACAGAGCACATAAAGAAGAAGATAATGAGAAATTAATCCAATACGATAACCATACACACATACATGGCTATTGCAATATACTGCGGATATATAGTGCAAAATTAATTTTAAATTAAATAATCAATGTAAAGTGTTTTGAAACCGTGTTAATTGAGAGTTGGGTGCATTATTTTTTCGTGTAGAGAGTACCTTTCTAAACCCAAAAAAGCAATTTTCAATGACGTAGCTTAGATGATATCAGAGTTATATTAATTTGACTGAAGTTATAATACATAATGTACGTAACACAGGGGACTGAAATCGGAAAAAAATGATTCAAATCATAAAAGCACTATGTTTTCGATGTACTAAATACCTCTACTAAAAATCATTTTAAATTATTATTAAAATAAATTCTAAATTTATAGTAATGTAAAATACGGTATCACG
Organism: Stenopsyche tienmushanensis; assembly: GCA_008973525.1. Lineage (NCBI taxonomy): Eukaryota > Metazoa > Arthropoda > Insecta > Trichoptera > Stenopsychidae > Stenopsyche > Stenopsyche tienmushanensis. The sequence continues at coordinate 318,901 of WACJ01000071.1, read as the reverse complement.
GATAAAACGAGCGAATACTACAAAGTATAACTAAGAAACACGAAAATAAATGCTCGTTATACTATCAAAACATACCACTAACGATTTTGGAACGTTTAAATGAATAATACTGAGTATTGTTTAAAAAACACCTATTATTTCATCCCTTATCAGTGATATTCAATCCCTAGATGTTCGTTATAACCGAGTTTGTTACACTCGTTTATCGATCCAAGGCCATTTTTCTTGAGTGATCCCAAAAAGTCTTACACAAGTGTTGCATTCTAAGGTAAATGTAATAGAATCCTGCGAAATTAATGAATGAATACTTCCTTGATTATTGTCATTATCAGATTTGCTTATGCAATTAAACTTACTCATGTACTTAATTTTTGTTTGAATTTTTTTATATTGTTTTTGAAACTACATAAATAAAACAGGTTGTATGAATTCAGAGCTTTCTGAAATGGTTGATATTTTAGATTTAATTAAACAATGTACTCACGTAAAGTTTCAACGCCGACAAATTACTCGGGATGAAAAATGGTCATCCATCTAAATTTTTATAACGTGAAATGCATCTCAAAGCTTTTCGTTATTCGGGATGAAAAAAAGAGGAGGAATAATTTGGCTTGAGTAGAGAGGATGTATCCTGGAAACGCCATTTTAAAGACTTCCACTGAGACATCCACTACAGGAACGTGTAGCTTACTTAATTGGATTCAAGCCTTCAGACTGAAAACCGGACAATGATGAATTGCTCTGACCCAATTAACCGTTCCAGAATTCATCAATGGCTATAAAAGAGAAAATTCAAATTAAATCTCAATACTATCAAACAGTTAGTTTGCTGATTTTTTTCTATCCGGATTTGATGAGCATAACACCTAAATGGACTATAAAATCAATTATTTATATTTTAACATCGGAATTTATATAGCTTTATACATGAAGATAACATTATCGTTTGTTGTAGAAATACAAATTGTTACGAATCTCATGGGAACGCGCGAAAAATTAAAAATATCAAAATTCACGTAGCGTGACTCAAACACGTATTTAAAACTAAATGAGTGATCTACGGATCACTCATTTAGTTTTAAATAAATATTACGTTGTTAAATTAAGAAAAGCTCGAATATGACCCATAATATTTTAGCATGCTTTTTATTAATCCTCGAGCAATATTTAAATAATCCGTCGATTGACTCAACAATTCACTTTTAATTTAACAGTATACAAATTCCCACAACAATAACCCCGTGTATAACGACCGAATATACTTTTTAGGCCTCCCCCTAGATTTGATCCTGCAAATTAAGTAATAATAATATAAATACACGTGTTAAACGTTAATGTCGGGACCATGGTCATAAAAAAGTATTAAAAGTGGTTAGCCCAATTTTATAGCCCGGTCCTGTTTTCGTATGTACAGGGGCGATTTTGGATTTAATTCATTGCCTTTTTATTTAAATTTTCAGATGGCTTTCGCATTAAAATTCCATCTATGTTACATTTTCTTCGTATTTATTAGCTTTTCACATGTTGCGCGCCTAATTGTATGTATTAAAAATAAATCAAAGAAATAAATGTCCCCTGGATGTGTATGGGAGAAAACAAATTTCCATTTTTATTATGTATAAAACGGTTGTTTATTATGCTTGTGCTAAAAGCACGCAATATTTTTGTTTGAGTTTTCCCTGTATTATTTCCGGGAAATAGTATTTCTTATTTTTGATAGAAACATGCAAATATTGTTCGTTATGGCATCAAGAAGTGATACAGCTTCAGCAATATCATTTGTGGGATTTTAACACAGAATATAAAATTTGGCCGAGGGAGATATTTTACAGCATCTACAACGTATCTGAAAATAAAAATTAAATTAACCTGAGGGAAAACATGGAAGTAGTTATAAAAGAGGAAAGAATAACATGCCCGTTTTCAAAGCAAACCGAAAGTTTGTTAGATGTTTAAAAGAAAGTTTAACATACTTGATAATGTTATATTGTATATTAAAATATGTTCATTAAATAAATTATAATATTTGGTTAAAAAAATCTTTAAGATTAAAAAATCATTACTTTCATTTTTTTTCAGAACTATTTATTTATGAATGCAAATTCTATAAAATCTCAATGACATCCAAAATTGTGATCAAATTCATTCAAATATTCCAATCGATAGTTACCTCTATTTATTGATTAGACAAAGAAGAAAGAAGGATGATTCCATCCACAAATATGATTCCATCTAATGATTTTGAAAGAACTGTGTATTTTTAATGTGGACACTATAACAGTATAGAACGTATTTATCGTGTAAACCAAGAATCAGACCATTTCTAATATATAAAAATCAATGTTTGTTTGTTCGTATTTTATGCGCTGCCATGCTGTTCATCCGATTACGATAAAATTTTGTCAACTTATTGTTTGCACTTTCGCAAAGAACACAGTATCGTTTGTGTACGCAATTTGTTATGCGAGACGTTTAACGGATGCACCATTTTGGCGCATATTGATATGGTGAAATGAAGCTTGGGTCGTGGAAATGGGGAAAAGAAGGATGCGTGCGCAATACGATAGTTGAATTTTATTTAGGAGAGAATTTATGATTTTTATTCAAAAATAATGAAAAATTATCATTATTTTTTAATAAAAACCACTTGCAAATTTTGTTGCTAGCTTTATTTATCATCTGAATATTTTATTCTTCAATATCAAGAACAAGGCAATTAACTGAAAACATTTATTAGTACACTTTTTTTGTGCGATAGATGCGTTCCACGGAAAATCGCACAAAAATAAATCGCACAAAAAAAGCTATGACTTACATAGAAAAAGTGAAAATGCGTTCCATGGATTTTAAAAACTTGGCTATATAAAATATATCCAAAATCGCATAAAAAAGTTAATGAAAACAATAAGGCAATTAAAAAATAACATTTATGGTTACATTTAAAAAACGTCTTGCATCATTAGTAAAATTTTAAGAATGTCTGATATCTGACATCTCAAATGCCAGACATCCACTAGAGATATACTAATTATTTTAATTAGAAACTGTTATCGCTGTATGATAATTTTCGTTGCGATTTTTTATATGACTATAATATAATAAATAGTATACCCAGTGTCAATGTCATCATTGTTCTGTGTAGATTTTCTCTTTCCAACAATATAATTCATAATTAGTAAAGATGTCACTATAGTCTCTAAATCAAAAAAAATCACAAAATGGCGACTGTTTAAAAAAGTTCAATCAAGTCATTTGGCCTTATTTTGTCAGTTTTAATTTTTTTTAAATAATTAAAAAATACGTTTTGACATATTTTTTTCCAAATTTCGATTAGTGTTGATGATTTATTTGCTATTTTATCTAAAATATCTCGATATGCACTCTTTATGAAATTAAAAAAAATGCTTTAAAAAAAACGCATAACTTCGAAATCCCGCAAAAAAAAGGCGCACAAAAAAAGGTTAGAGTGTACAGTGAAAAAAACCGAACCATTATTACAACATGAATCCAAGGCCTTATCCACTATATTATTGTACTATTTGATGATTCGTTGAACATCTTCAAAATAGCATACAAGCAACTAAAAAACCTCAATCTAAAACATTATTGACACCATTGTGCGTCAAAAGCCCACATCTTTGACCTCCATCGTCATCAAATTGTCCCGTGTTATTACGGTGTCAGTAGAGTTTTAGCCATTTTTATGTAGGCTTTAAGTGACCCTTTTACAACCTGAGTTCATCTAAGTCTTGTGGTCCTCATTTAGGTAAACTAATCATGGAAAGACGTGTCAGGAATTGAGAGACTTTTTTAAGGAAAGCATTTTTTTGAGTGAGCCTTCTAAATTAGAAAATGGCAGGAATGCTCAAATTCGATCCGACGCGTTTGATTAATATTTTTAAAGGCAAAAAATATTTTGAGCCATCCCATTGAAACTACTTAATTACTTAATTTATACTCATTTTAAATTTACAAAAATTCACACCCGATCGTTTTCATATCAATGAGAAAAATATTCGGATATCAATTTTTTATTGGAACCCATTGAATCGAAATGAATAATCCTATTGTTCGGCGTTAAACGCTTTGGAAATTTCTCGCGGGATATGCGAAAACAATAGTTAAAATCTGTTTATTTTGGCTTTTCAATGTAATTAACTAAGCTTGATTAAAAACCTTTGTGTTCTTAATTGAAAAAAACCACCTTTTCCGCAGTAAACGTGTGACGAAAATAATAATTTATGGTATCCGGATATTTAAAAAGCTCAATGTAAAATCTCTTCATTCAGTAAATTAATTACAAATATGTTACATAAGAACATAAGTCAATACATCAATACGTCATTGGTGGAATTTAAATATCGTCAAAGAATCGGGAAATTATCAAAAAAGCTTATCCTAAAGTCCATAATCAATAATTCAGGAGTAGCTTCATCGCATAAATTTAATAAACAAGGGATTTGGATTCTATATGAATTGTCGCTAATCGCACTAAAACAACAACAACAACAAAATCTGATCATCTTTTTGTTCAAGTGTAACCGTCGTTTTTGTGACTCGTGATGAAAAGTGATTGATGGCTTTCTTCGGGTCATGTATTTGGGTCTACCCTTAAGCCATCCTTTAATAACAATACATGTCCTTCTTTATATATAAGGGGATATTACTAGAGTAATTAATTTGGATCTGCTTGAACTTGGGCAAACAATTATGGAAGTGGTATATTGTCAACAATTAGAGAAAATGCAACAAGGCCTCATACAAAAAAGGAATGCTTCAACAAGATACTGGAAAACTTCATTCTGCAAAATTGGTGCGGAAAAAAATAATGTAATTTAGCTTAAAGCTTCTGTTTCATCCAACTTATTAATCCAATATCAACCCTTAGATTTCCACTAGTTTAATATAAAATAAAATTGAAATATATATTACGATTTTTTTTTAATGTATTATTAACTTTAGTATAAAGTTTAACTCATAACGTTAGTATCCAATTGTTGTAAAAATTTATATGATAATATTAATGTTTAAAGTATGTTTTTTATTGCAAAAAATAAGTAAAAAAATCGTATTATATTTTTAAACACTTCTCAAACATGTTTTATTTTCTTTTTTCAATCAAAACCTAATTCGCCTATTTAGAAATTATGTTGCCAATAAAATTGAAATGTTGTATTGATTTCAATTAAAAATTGTGAATTGCCAATTGCACCAAAGCAGTAAACTCTAATGGCGACCTTCCATGCGAAAGCATCTTATAACTCAATTATTTTCGGAGGAAACGACTCAAAAAAAAATCAGGTGTATTTCAAAATGTTAGTATAATATTATGTAAGTTTAAACAAATTCTAATTATTCCTTCCCTGTTAAAAAAAAATGCGGAAAAAGCTATAAAAAACAGCCTCCTAATGTGGTTTCCCCCCTTAAGTGATTTTAAATTAGAAACAATAATTTGATTACAATATGAATGTTCTAAGAAATTCTAAAGTTGATCATCAGATGGTGAAATATCATAAAAATATGATGGATATTGTATAATTTCCCAAAGTGATCCTCACGGCGATTTTTTTTTAGCCACCAAAACTGTTTTTTAGCATACAGACCTCATAGTGCAAACCACCTATATATACTAGCTGATGTGTAGACTTCAGCGATCATAGATAACTTACGCAAAAAGCCCTAAATGTCTTAAAAAAAGAGTGGCCACGAAGTTTGTGTGTCCATACGGTCCGTCTTTCAGACCGCTGATACTTCGAAAGAGCGCCTCGCGATCGAACGCTATGCCCAGACATTTCTACAGAACCTCATCATAATGCAGCTACATATAGTGCACTGCAGAACTAGGGACACTTCAATATCCATTCACAGGAAGGGGCTACATCCAATTCGTCTGTGTCATATATTCACCTCTTCATTCACTCGATATTTAAGGTAGCATGACCTCCGAGTTTCATTTAGAATGCTCACTCATCGAGCCACCTGGATGAACGTATCGAAGGGTGCTTTCGTGACCGTCTCGATAGGCAGTGTGGGAATTTGTAAGGAATAAGTAGTTTTCCTCAGAAGATAGTGAAAACTACTTTAAGCGACCTTGTTGATATTACTGGAAAGGGCATTCTGGAGTACAAAGAGTCCAGTTCCTACTTTTTTAGCGAAGGTGCTGCCAGGCTAGGGTGAAGTCAACCGTGACGCAAAAATGCATCTCAATTTAAGTGATTTAAAGTTATCATCTTTATTTTTCGCTTTACCTAATACATTATTAATGGCAATAAAAATATGTCAACCTTAAAAGCCTCTTTGTCATATTTAATAAAAACGCAAGTAAGAATGTGTATGTTGTTTGGAATTTAATACCAAAGTTTCGTATGTGGAAAATTTTTGAATGCATTTTATTAGACTATGATACGATATGATATTTCAATCGGCTGAAGAATAAAACAATAAAGCATTTTTTCAGATGCAACCCGAATAAAAATCTATTGAAATTGAATGTTTTGAGCGTATTTTGTCTGCAAATATCATGAAAAATAATGATTGTTGATGATAAACGGAAGAGATTAAGGTACAATATTTTGATAAGTGAGCATAAAAAATAAGAGCATAATACCGTTTTATGAATATGTTCGATAATACCTGCCCGCAATACAAACCGTGCAATTTAAGGGCGAACACTAAGATAATCCCATCTGCGATGTACGGGAAGTGATTACACTTAAATGCGGGGCGCTTCGACCCAGAGCTTTTGGTTGTGCTTTCGGGTGAGCTTTCGGGCGAGAGCTTTTGGGCGGAAGTCTTCAACGCCCCGTCCCCTATCACAAATGAAAAACACAAATATTTTCCCGTGTTTTTCGTGTTGGAATTTTATTGCCTTCGGTGAGACGGGAAGAGACAGGTTAAGCGGATCGCGTAACATTTTCGGCGCGTTTTCCACGGCTTTATTTGATTTCCGGTCTTCCAGGAAGAGCAGCTGCATTTTCACGTGGGCTCCTAATGGAAGACTTTTAAAGCCCGTTTATTACATTCTCTTTACGGATGTATATTGCCTTCGTATCATCTCGAGGGCCTTGTAAAAATACACAAATTTCCTTGAAAGCTTAGTGCCGAACGAATGCTCTGATTTTCAATATAGCGAAATACAAATATTGGAGATAAACATATTGTATATTGATTTTGACAAAATTGAGGACTTGAATACCAACGAATGTATTCAAATAATTTAATCTATTACGATTATTTGGATATTTTTATTTGTATCAAAGATGTAAAATCAATAATTTTCAAAGCTTGGTTGAATAAAAATATGACCAAAACAACCTCAAGATAAAACATTATATTATACAGCCAATAGTAAAATATCAATATCATCAAAGGCATTTTGTACATATACAAATATATTTGCTTGATTGCACAAACGATCTTCATCATACTGACGATTGTATATACCTATTCTGACTTGATGAATTAGATCATGCATCAATTTAATCGCAAACATCTGTTTCGATGCTAATTCACCTAATTGTTCTAGGATACGTATACATATTGAAGTATTCAATGTTTGCACAAAAGTCCACAATCTTCCCTATGTACAAGATATATTCTTTAATTATATCGATCTAATAGGTCTTCCGATTCCAACTGAGAAGAATTGCATCTTTAGAACAACAAATGATACTGAGTTAATTACACTATTTGATATATAAGAGATATACCTACATCGTATTGATTGCACATTTATATTAATCAATTTATTTAATAAGTCAGAACTTTTGATGATCTATATAGATCAATGTTGGCTTTAGTAAAAGACTTTTAATCTTATATCTAAGGATGTATTCATAGGCTTAAACTTTTGACGTCATATTTTTGAATGTTCAGCTTGAATTTTAGTTAGTAAATAAACGCTTCTCATAAATTGCAAAACCGACGCTCCCTGAAGTATGTCCCGAAAATTGCCACAAATCATTATCACGATACAGCTGGCTTTACAGCAATAATGAATGATCATTGCAACCACAGGCTGTGATTGTGAGCTGGTTGTGTAATATTGCTAATTGATTCCCCCCAGTGCTTCTCAAGGTATACATTACGAGCCGAAATGATCGATCATTATATTTCACCACTAAAAATGGACCTCAACAGCGGCAAAATTATATTTCTGTAAGCATGAAGCTTTGGCGATTGTTGATTTTAAGCGCTTTAATACGAAATATAGGCGTTGAATAAAAACTTTCAATATTGTGCTAGACTTTGATCTGGGCTTAACCATGACAATATATTTCGGATTAGTCTACAATACCTCATAAGCTTTTTGCTATACAAAAATGAATATTAAGAAAAGTTTTAAATAGCAAAAAATCCTCTCATAGCAATATTTACAGCAGTCTTTTTCAACCTTTTAGTATATTGGACTCTTGGCATTTTTGCATGGGGATTGAATTAAACCTGCTCGAGTTTAACTCAAAATTTCAACAAAATATATTTTGGGTAAAACATGCAAATATTGTTTAAATATGTGAACTATATACAAAATAAATAATATTATAATTATCATTTTGCACTTTTGATTCGCTTGACATGGTTCACTTATCATATGACCTTTCAATGTCCGGAGAATGGATTTATTGTGGCTAAATAAGGCTCTTATTCCTAGACGAATAAGGATGATTTTCTAGCTTTCATTATTACAAAATTTATATATGAATAAACATTAATGTCTTCAACACTATATTCATGATTTATTTTGTGTGCAACCACTTAATTTGAATTCTGATGCATTGAAATATCACTAAGCAACTGAATTGCAAAGCACTAAGATAGTCTTGTGGTTCGAATTAGGTGAGGGTGAACTAATACGATATGGAGTGATATATCAAATATTTGATGTACAATTATGATTGCAAATCAGTTTATATGACTAAAACGGGATTGCCATTGCCTCCCAATCGGAATATTCGAATATATTTGCCCTTTTTTAATAGGAAAATTGCTCGATGTTCTTCTGCCAATCGAAATTGCAAAGAAGAAAAAAAAGTGCTAACAATGCTACCCTGATAACTGTAGAAGACGTTTATCAATTTTTATTTTTAAAAAAAACTTGAAAAAATTATAATTAATTTAAATAAAACTATGTTACTGTATGTGAATAGAAAAGAAATACAATACTAATCACGTTAATATTATATTTAGAAACGGGGAAAGTTCCTCCCTCTGCAGAATATATATGAAATATTTGTTTAAAATGGAGCTGGTTGCATTGGCATCCAAGACACTTTTTAACAATATTTTAATAGAAACCGATAAGTCGTCCAAAAACTACGATTTAGAATTGCAAACTCATCAATCAATCAGCGCACCAGTTGTTTATAAGGAAAAGTTTATTTTAAAAGTATTCAAAAATTTCAATCACGTCAAAAAAGGGTGTGAAATTTTAAGTATTCTTTATAATTCTCTACTCGTTGCTACTACTTCTCTAAATGAGAGAGTTATTTCATTTTTCTTTTACTTTGCTTGTTTGGCAAAGTCCTCAAAATTTCATTAGATTTCACACCTTCGTTTTCGAAGAAACTAATAATTACGGGTTGCGCAAAGGAAGATGCTTCTCTTTCACCACCTTTTTTCGCTTTTTTCTTCAGTGACGTGTTCAAAAAATGTTCTATTCGATGAAATAAATGTATTCCTAATAAAGGAAGCTATGTATAAAAATAAGATATAAGATTTGTATTTTTAAATATCACTAATAAATTTGTACAGAAAAATTCCGGGTAAACTATTATAAATAAACTAGTATAAAAAAAAATTTGGTAAAGCGGAAAGAAATGTCATTTTTTTGTTATTTGGAGAAAAAAAATATTTTAATAAAAGCTACATAATATTACTCAATTTAATAATTTCCACTGTTATTCACAATTGCCCTTCATAGATTAGGTAGCTTTTTAATGCCTCTTTCGTAAAATTCGATCGGTTTTCCACTAAAGTAAGAATCCAAATGATTTTTCACTTGTTCCACAGAAGCGAATTTTTTATCGCTTTATCGCTTTTATTTATTTATATTTATATATATATATATATATATATATATCGATGAGTATTTAATTTTTATTCAATTGCGAAATTCCCGTAAGACAAATCATTCATCATAATTAAGAAGGATATTTAATCAGTTTGAAGTCATGCGGAATAATTTATGATTTCTTCGTCCTGTCAAAGCAACTATTCGTTATTTATTTTTTTCTCTTTTTCCAAAAATCTTGCAATGAAATATCGAGGGTGATCCATAACAATTAAGTTACGTCAAACGTATTAACGGGGGCGTAAATTAAGTAATAGTTGGCCTAGAAAGAGTAATGTCTTTTTATATAGTCAGCATGATAAACCATACACAAATAAATATATATATAAATTTGAAGATATAATAGTATAAAATGATTGTCATTAGCGTTTAAAAATAATTTTAGCAAAATCACGGATGTCAACAAATCAAATTCTATTATTAAGTTAAATCCCATTACTCTCACGGAACAAACGTTTGCCCCCTGGAATATATTTATTAAATAAATCCCAAGTTCCTCGCTTGATTCAATGACAAAGGGCCAGATCCTGCACCGGTAGTGCAACTTCCGGATCCCACTCTGGGAAAACAAAAAGGACCTCTCTGGTTCGTTACGACAAATTGCTTACCTCGCTAATGAGCTGTACTCTTGTGTGACCCATTGAGCAAACACGGGACAAACGACAGCCTGAAAATTAGACTAATGCCCTATTTGGATATTCAAATCCGAGTGGCAGAAGAGCACTTTAATTATACTCAACCCCTTAAATTAGGAGGGCGCTTTAATTATTTTTACATCGCAAAAATTCTGACGAGCACGCCATGAATGCTCGTAAGCTCTTTAATAAGACGGACTACCCTCATCATTCTCACCTTCATCAATCCTGCTGGACATTCTTCATTGAATAAACTTTCGTATTGATATATTGTATTAATACTAGTTGACATAGCGAAATTACTCGAGACATGGTCATGACACTTATTTTTGCGACTTTTGATTACTTTTCATCGATCATATAACCTAATCCTATGAAAAAATGTTTAAAAACTATAAATTCTTACCAATGTTCAACTATATGACTAAAAACGTATTTTTAATTTTATCTGGATGAATAAGAGCACCTGAACAATGAGTGGTCATTTCTTCAAGTCTAATTACTTTTGATTTATGCTTTTTTCATTATTATACATTTAATTAGAAATTATCCTAAATAATCTTCTAACGTTTCTTATCAATAAATATATTTAATTTGTCTTTCATGTTAAATTAAATTCAATAGAGAAAGATTGATGAAACATACGAATGTTTTCAACATAATGAAAATTTAGTTGTTCATCCTGGTTCATACACAATTAATTTTGTTCCTTCCATTCAATGAGCTCATTTTGAGTCCAACTCTACAGTAAGCTATATCATTGTTCGAATAATAACCGGTAAATTCCATGAAAATCCTCTTATGTGGCTATTTGTGAATCTCAAGAGTCATTTGGCTGAGTAAATCTGATTATTGTTGGCTATTGAAGCTGATTTATCTTTCCAACATAGAACAAGAGTTTAAATTTAATAGTAGAAAGCTCGCATATCATAGATATCAGGAAACTTAAAAAATATTTCTATGAAAATGAAATCGAATTTTATTGACCAATCATTCTAGAAAATCATTTGAAGAAATAGGTTCATGGTATAATAGTATAATAAATTTGGCTATTTATTATATTTATTCAAGTGTGCTTGTCGCACAAAAGTGGATCAGAAAGTGCATCCAAAGTTTGCCTTCTTCACGGCAAATTTACATGCAACTATATAAAGACTATAGTGTATTTTTCACCCTTACTATACTGCAATTTTCAGCGAGCATTTTTGACCTAGAAGCTTTCACGTGTACCTATTCCACGTACAATGCACTAAATGTGTAATATATACATTAATTCGTCCGTGGTGGAAATTCACATTAGAATTGTAATCTTAAAAAGTCTGTTTTACAAATGGGTTCCGCGAAATTACTTACCTCTGAATGACCAATATGCATGTAAATCGAGGACAAGCTTGTTATGATGTTCGTTGAAAAGTCAGTAATCTGTTGACTAATTTGCAAAGCAAATGAAGTTGTCATGTCCCCATATTGTGACCGACAAACTGTACTAATAACTGCATCCATTCAAAATAACGATGTGGGAATAGAGGAGTTTACCGAAAGCTATGCGGGCTATCATGTATTAGCATTCATATAACGTTTCGATATAATATTTTGAATGACACCAATTACTAATGAAATTGACAACAGATCAATCGATAAATGTGGAAATTCATCTACAATAAAACCATGCAATACAAAAGTCTTCAGATCAATTATTAACATTTGGCTAACAATATGTGTCTTGATCTCCAAAATAATCTTGATGTGAAGTAAGTCACAAGATTGAATGGTGTTGAATCTTTAACTATTCAAAATCTGCAAAATAAACCGTTGGCTAATATTAGTACATCTTTAAAACTCCTGGGGTGTAGTTCGAGAAAGCGGAAAAAAATTGTTTAAAGATGCTATAAAGCTGCTCGTTTTGATCAAGATTTTGCTATTGCTCCTCAGACAAAGAAAAACTTTGGAAAACCATGTTAGAGATGGGAATCTCGAGTAAGCTGGTAAGACTATCGAGGATGTGCGTGACCTGATCGGTCAGTTTTGTACGCTCCAACGGCGCCCTGTCGGAGCCTTTCGAGGTGACGACGGGAGCTAGACAGGAGGACGCCCTCACCCTGATTTTTTTTAATATTACGTTGGAAGCAATTATGAGGGAGGCTGGTAGATCAGGACACGCACATTCATGGAACGAAGATATATATAATGTATCATGCCTTTACAGACGACATCGACGTTATGGCGAAATCGAAGTCGGAAGCTTTGGTGGCGCTTACGTCTATCGACGGGGCTGCTGCTACCTTCATTGTGTCAATCAATTATGAAAAAAACTAAATTAATTACGGTTTTGAGGGTGAATACTGGAGGTTGTACCTCCATGAGTGTCAATAACAAAAATAGTGAAAGAGTCTAGGATTTTAAATGTCTAGAATCCATACACACCTTTGAAGAACTTGATGTATAATAAAATAATCTCCAGGATTCAATACGGTAATCGGTGCTACCATGGCCTGAAAATATATAAGAAAACAAACCACTATCGGTAGTGGTTTACGGGGGTAAAACACGGACCATGGCCGCCCGGAACGCAATGGACCGCGAGAGGTTCGAGAGGAAAGTTTTGAGAAAAAAATTCAAACCTCTACAAGACGAAACCTCAGGTTCTGAAACCATGGGGTCCAATCACTAGGTCATGGACATGTACGGCGAAGCGACTATTACTAGCTTTGTTCTTCGCCGCAGTCTCCATTGGGTAAGTCATAGGACACGGATACCGACACACCGAGTCCCCCAAGCCGTCTTAGATTTCCAATCAACTGGTAGTAGACCCGTCGAAAGACCTCGGCTACGCTGGGTTAATCAATTTGAAAAAGAAGCCGCACGTCTGAGCTTGGGCAATTAGAAGAAGGAGGCCCAGGACAGACAAATATGACGACAAGCATTGTCGATTATCGGGATTTTCATATAGGACTATAAGCGCCACCATAAGTAATAAACTGAGAGCTGACAGCATAAATTGAGGGTCGTCTTTTTTCCCTGTGGGAGGATAATCTTGCATAAGAGTAGTGTCAGATTTTTACTAACTAAACCCCTCCCTTGTCCTTCTCTGTTCCCCTGGTATTATTTTTCACATTGCTTCAGAAGGACAGGTAGTCTGACCTCAAGTAATTAGCCCTATTCTAGTGTTGAAGAGCCGCACTGCGCCTTTCTACCTCACTTGAGTCAAGCGATATATCGTTTCACGGTGTTTTCGGACCTTCCATCAGCTTACGACCGGAATAAGTCGGTGGGCCCATCTTCCCTTACTGGACTGATCCCATCTCTGCTGCATCCCATCATTATGACTGAGTGCCGTTGTGCTTGGGAGGGGAGGGGTTTGAAATCTAGTAAAAATTCAACATAATTAAGTCATACTGTGAAAGTAGTTTTTTTTTAATTTTCGCTGCGGGGCATCCATGCGGGACACGCGCGTTCTGTGTTTTCCAAATGTGTTATCAATATATCTGTGTCGGAATATGATCCACATATGTTAGATGACTCTCAATTTGTACAGCTAGTTCTCGATATATAAGTAAGTAGGTCCTCAAACAAAACCCCACCTGCGAGACTGCAATCGATGCCGACAGGAAGAATACATCTTCCGTTTATCAGGCTATCGACAATTGACAGAAATTTCATATTACAGTTTTTCTGCAAACAATAACTAATAACAATAGCAATCAAGTACATTTTGAAAAATAAAATGTCATCGTCAAAAACACCTCCTGTTCATTTGAACTCAAGATGATTGAGTCAATAGTCCGACAGCTCAATCATGAGACTAAATATAGATTTATAAAATCCAGATTAATTATTTACACTATATCAATCATTTCAATATCCAAAGGGTATATGAAAATTATCGAAAACTATATTACTTCTAAGTTCCTCTATTATATTATATACAAAAAATAATATATAAAAACATGTAGAATTTTTTAGCCAATAAATATATAGATTTCATTCATTTTAAACGATGACAATTTCAAATGAAGCTCATCATTCATTTATGCTGTGATTAGAGATTGATCGAAAAAATGTTTCCGCCTGAAGCCTCAATTTTCGACTCATTCAAATGGTGTTTGCGGATGTTTGCAATATGCCACAAGCGTTTTTGAAATTACGCTATTTTCGAGAGCATAAATTTTCAGGGATTAATTCCCACAACCAAAGCAAATTGGTAAAACGTATTTTAATTCGGCGTTTGCACGGCGCAAAAAAATCGGATAGCTTTTAGCGTTGAACTATCGATGCGTCAATGACTCTGAATGAATTTGCCGAGCGTTTCGTTCGCACATTTAAAAGAGACGAATGTCATTCTGAATATGCCAATTCATAGTGTATTAATTATAGGATATGCGAAAATATTTACGCCTCTTTCATGGCGGGATTATTTGTCGTCGCACTGGATCATCTTGTTCCAATATTACTCTTCTGTTGCTCGCTTTCCCGGGTCACCGTCTTCTCATTTCATTTCTATTTTCATTCTTCTCTCGCCTCACTACTTCTTTTCGTCATATTTCTTTTGCCAGAGCCGTAACTAGGGGCTCATTTGTCGCCAGGGCCAAATCATTAAACTGAACGGTACACTCAGTGGTGTGCGCCATTCTCTTTTTCTAAGGAAATACCTTTTCCAACGAAAAACTCAAAAAATATCATAATTACTATTTTGCTTCAAGGCATCGATTTTATCTCGAGGCTTCCTGGATAAATAAAATACTCCTAAAATAATCCTATTTATGTTTATAATTTTTCAATATTGAATCAAATAGCGTTATTTCTTGTGCTAAATTTGATTTTATTGAGTCAAATCTAAATCAAAATCTTTTATATATTTATATGGTTTATGTGTAATATTATTCATCAAAAAATGGATATATCTAAGATCACTGCAAGATCAATTAAGAGAACTTGAAGCTGCTCGGTGAAGATTTTATCAAGGTTTGATGACAAAGGATTAACCTCGAGTATAACATACAGTCTTTGAGTCTTGATTGGAGTTAAAGCAGTAGAAATATTATATGGAGAAGTCTTGCCCTCTGTTTTTGAGATACTAAAAGACTTTTGCAATTAAAATTCATGCCTCAACAGAATGAATCCACATCATTTTATGCTAAAATGAAAGAAGTAATGACACGCGTGTTCACACGATCACGCTCGTTTTATATGAGAGCAAGAGGATGAAATGTAGTCAAAATAAATATCACATGTTAACAAATATTTGGCGTAATCCTATAATTATATTTATATCTAAATTGTTATCATATTAAAAATAAAATGTTTAAGAGTTTTTCAATTGGAAGGAATAAAAGAATGTGCTCATTATTAATTTAATAAATTGGTGTTTTTATAGGAATATCCAAGAATACATTATAGGAGGAATTTTAATCAATTATGGAAATGAGCAGATGCAAAAACATAAACGTTTGCATTTTAATATTGGTGATCTTGTATTTCGTTTTCCTAGTATACTCCCTATAAATATTAGCATCCCCAGAGTCTTAAATATTAATATAAGCAAATGAGATTCAATCTTCGATAATTATAATATACATTTGCGCTAAAGTTACAATGAGTGTTTATAGCAATGAACAAGGTAGCATCTTGAATCTTGTAAAATATATGCTTACATTTAGAATTCAAAATGTACTTGCATTTATCGTGGCATTATAGCACAGGAATACACAATGCTTTCCCCTCCAGGTGAGAAGAAGTTTGCAACTCGTAACCGAATTGCGAAATTCACCCCCCACACCATTGTATAAGAAAAGGTAATGAGATCGGAAGAAAGTGGATGAAACTCATTTATAAGATAACATCCATAAATATTATTCGCCCAAGCTGGAAAAGTGTGAAAACTCAGGTTTTGGTAGCTTCGCGATTTATATAAGCCCTCTTTTTGATCAATAGATTGCCAACAGCTACAATGCATTACAATCCGGTGGCCACGGGAAATTCTCAATCATATATTTTTTCGCACATGAATTTTCTTTGATTCGCCTTAATTATGATGATGAATTTTGGCGTTCAAGATGTATTCAAAAAACATATTATTAAGCCTCATTACTTTGATCATCGATAAATCAAAGTAATAATGAGTCGTCAAAGACTTGAATTCAATTGAGATAATATTTTCTTTTTGCATAAAATATGAACCTTATGATATTAAAACCTGCAAAGAAAATATTAATAAAATTTGACCCACCACTGTTCAAGTTCACGCCGTCTTGTTACTCTATTCTTTCATTAATTCTCAGTATAACCTATCTCAATGCTACGAAAAATTCATAGATATGGAGCGGAAATATTTCACACTAGAATTTAAAATCTCTCCTCCACTACGTCTTCAAATTGAGTGCTTTCATAGAAATCGACAACGCAGATAATTATTCAAGAGAAAAAAATAGATTGGATTCCACTATGGTACTTTCACAAGAGCAAAAATTTCAACGTGAAAATATACTTCTTAAGCTTTAAAATAAAAACGCTGTCCTCATTGCTATTTACTTCTCACGCTGTGCAGAAGAAAATCTATATTATCGGTTTTCAAAGAAAGCGTAGTCCTTATAGATATTCAAAGAAAAGGTGGCAATTTAAAGACAATATTTTTCAATTCGATAAATAATCCAAGCTATTTCAGCGAACTGGATTCGCCTTAGATTAAATTTTGCTGAAACGCTCAGTGCAAATCAGCTTACGAGAGAGATGTCGACAATCAGGCCAAAACTATTGAATTCTTGAAAGCAGTGGAAAATTCCCATCATATTTTATTTTTACCATTCAAAGCTCAATTATCTCACAACTATGATAATAAGGGATGAAAACAAAAAACTAAATTCAATATTTTTTTATAAAGAATATCTCCTCAAACTGTATCGATCCGATGATTTTATAAACACAAAAATATAATCGGAGGGCATGAATATGTGTCAAAACGCCAACAAAAATAACACCTAGAGAGGTACTATATCAGTGCTCCCAGAGCGGCTTTAAAAAGATGCTAACAAAAATGACAGGAGTCGGCAAACTTTAAATTCACTCAGTCGTAACTCGAAAGTGGAATTTTAGTATTTTTGATCCCTAGAGATTGAACAACATATATACTTGAGTTTGTCTTTTAATCCGAGGCCCTATGCGGAACACAAAAAAGGTTTAATCTCAAACTGAAGACGAGAGATTATAGCGGGATTATTTTTTACGCAAAAGCTTGGATTTTTTCAGCATTCGATGCATTGCTCTTCACTTTTTATGAAAATATATATATAAAAGCAAATCATCATTTATTTACAAGTGTTCTCATCTTGGATTGAATGATATTCCTTAGCCAACAGTTTATTTTAAAAAAGCGCGTGGACATGAATAAGCGTGGATCTGCTTTGATCATAATTTGGATGACAGTAGCAATAGATGGTTGTTTCGGCAAAAAAATAAAAAAAATATATATAGACTTGTTTCCTTCACTATTTTGAAAATTTTAATTTTCAAAAAATGCCATAATACATCACTCAACTTCGTTCGTAGGACTTTTTTAAGGAACTGCAAGAAATAACCCTAAATGAAGAAGATAAAGTACCAAGTGAAAAATTCCTACGAACTTATTGAGTGATGTGTTAGATATATTTTAAAACAATAATATTTTAAGGAAAATTTAAAAAATATTTAGAGTAGTGAGTGAACATGAAATGTAGGTCAGAAAAACTGTTAAATGTCACTTTCAGCTATAATATATTTGAGAGCCTTTATATTTTCTGAGAACAGTAAAAGACTTACCATTTAAGTTTGATATAAAATATATAATTTCTCATAACGAATGAAGAAATTTAAGAATAAATTCTTCAATTAACAATAAATATTTTATATGGGACGTTGCTCTCTTGCATATAAATCTGTCGCAGTATTTTCTCATCGATTTTTTGCAATACATTTGTAAAACATGGAATCAATGGACGTACTCTAAAGAAGTGCCAAAACTTCCAACCTAAATAGTATCATTACGAGAAAAAATGTGAAAAATTTGCCCGCTTGACAAATTTGAGTTTGTCAAAGTTTGGTAGCAAAGGGAAAGTCCGGAGCCTCAAGTCGCCAGCAATAAATTATATAAGCCGTAACTGGAGCCGGACCACGTCCTCAGGATATTTGTCTTCGAACTATGTTTGTCCTTTAATTTACTCAGGACTAGGTGACATCGTCTGACCCAAAATTAACGTTTTATTCACACGCCCGCTACACTTTGCGACTGGGATCCCTAAACCGACGATGAACTTTATACAAATGCAGAGGATTTGTTTACGATACAAAAGGTTTTCCCATTATCCTGTGATTACGGCTTCAAACCCTCCTGCGACTCCCAATTAAGGTCTCCTCTAACAAAAAACTAAATATTTATTATCATACAATTGTATTTTTATCATTTATCATCTAATCCATTATTTTTTCCAGCAGCTTGCCAAGTAGTGGAAGGAGAACGATAATCCGATAGGCCTTTGGATCGCTAGGTGGTTTTTCAGTTTTCGCCTTAGGCATTATCACTGCATGTTCCACTTTTCAGCAAATGAGGAAAACTCCGCAGCGGAAACACGCTCTGTAGATGTGACAGAGATCAACATCGATTTGGGGATAGGCACGCTTGACTATCTTACCATCAATTCTGTCTATTCCCGGAGACTTCATGGAATTCAGGTTTTTGATCAGTTCTTCTAATTCTTCGAAGTCGGCCAGAGTCGCATCTGGCACCTTGTGGAAAGTTTCCGATGCTTTTGCTCTGATGACTTTGTGTATTGGTAAATCCGTTTGTGGCGTATCATGAGGTAGCAGAGTTTTTAGCAAAAAGTTCGTGGATTGAATCATGTTGGTGGCAATAATATTCGTAGTAGGGTCCCGGATTCCAGCACTGATTTTGCTATGTCCCATGGAGATGGCAAAACATACCGGATATGAAAATTCGCAAAGCTTTTAAATTGTACAAATTATAGCAAATAATATTAAATTACAATATGTTACAAAATACAAAAATCTTTTCTGATATAAATTTAAAAAAATGTAATTACGGTATTCCACTTTTCCATAAGCTTATTTATTCCATCATGTTAATAGTCACGAGAATTTGATGCGGCAACTGAATCAAGGGATTTGCCTACCTGTATTATTGAATAATTAATTTACTATTTAGGTTTTTTTCAGTGCTCTGAATAAGTGATAATCAGAAGGAGCAGAAACCGGAGGAATTTTTGGGTGCTTAATAACAACCCAATTTAATTATTCACAACATATGGGAGACCATCATCAACGCCACATGTGGTTCTTTGTCGTTTTGAAGACAACCATTTAGATTTGTCCTTCCCGATGATAATATTTAACATATGTTAATTGTATTTCAGAGACTCGCAATGAAAATTTTCCTATATATTCGACATTTTTTCAGAATTTTTATACAACGGATTTTTAATTACTTTGCCTACAAGGCTACTTCCATGTGAATTTTTAGGCAGGTTCAACAAGCTGTAAAAACTTTCCAATTAATGGTAGATCAACTAAAAAAATTATTCACTAACTTCATGAATGACGTAATTAAAGAATTTATGTTACGGTTATCGATGGATTTTGCATTTATTATTCAAGGGATAAATATTATTTAAAATAATAAATATAAAAATTATAAATTTGCCTATATAAACCCATTTAAATTCTATGATATGAGAAATGAACATTAGAATAGAATTCATCTTGAACAGTAAGTAGCTATGAAAAATTAAAGACCTTGATAACTTTTGATTTGAACAGAATTTTACACCCTAAATCTTATTCTAATAAGAACGAGAAAAAGTATATATTAACCCTTTGAATAGTGAGCTAATTTAAATAATCAAAATCAAAGATGCTATATTTATATGTTCGCCACTTATCATCCGTACAAATCCATTTATCTGTCGCAGTGTGTATAAAACTTGTATATAAATAAATAAACACTGTCAATACCACACAACGACAAACATAAAACACTGTCGAATCACTGGAATTCGCTCGCAAATACGCGATCATCCTACCATATAGATTAAAAACATTTCAGTGTATATTTGATTTTACTATCAATATCAAATGAAGAAATTCTCAAAACTTTGATTAAAAAAATGATCAACAAACACATCAATGTCATTTCTATGATTCCAAAATTTTTCCTTGATATAAATTTTTGAATATGAATGAAGTTCACAATTAAGTGGTTTAATATTATTTTTCTCTCTTCTGTGTCATATTATTTTCTCGAATTGGCAAAAGTATTTTTCAAGAAATTGCATAAAAATGTATTAAAAGATTTGAATTATACAACAATCTTGATTGAATTTTCAACTGTATTCGGTTGCTCAAATCGCCTCGGAACTTGGTATCGTGTCTGAAGCCCAATCATGCATATTTGAAATCTTTCATCCCGCTTATTCTTTAATACCATTCAATTTAACAATTCATATATTCGATATGAAAATAATTTTGTTGGGTTCGCTATTCGCGTTCGTTCATAAAATAAAATTGTGATGAAACGTTTACATTGGTTTTAATCGAAAATTTTCCCGGAACGGAGGGTCCGTTAATTAATATCAAAGGGCGGCTCCATCAGCATGAGCCAATTTGCAATTAATTCAATTGGTTAATTGATGAATGATCGTATTTTTCGAGAATCCAAAAAAATGTATGGGAGTCGAGATAACGATCTATTTTCGCGAGAGTAATCTTCCATTATCGCCCGCCTCCTTAAGTGTTCTTCGCATCGAGGTCGTAAAGGATCGTACGACATAAAATTCCGTTATGTTTAACAAGGAAAAAAATTGAACCCGTAAAAATATGCTAATATTAAATATCACTGCCCCGGGACCTTCGCTCAATGTGTGCTTCTCTGTAGAGGGTCAATAAATAGCACCGATTCAAATCTGTGACCCTCAATTTTTTGCGGAAGCAATTTGATGATAATGAAATGAAATGTTAATATGCCAATTGTTAATAATAAAAGAACCCAAAAGTAATATCGTTTTATTTTAAAATAACAATGATCTAAATCTGAATAATTATACATACCAGCATTAAATTAAAATCTACAAAGCTGCTTTTTTGTCTACAAGTAGATTGCATTAATTATTGTTAAATATACGTCGTCTACTTTCGATACAGGATGGCTAAGGATTTGAAAGATATGACTAAAGTTGTAACGCTGAAACTTGATTGAATATTTATTGTAAGCAGTTACAGCACGGTTTTAATCTTGTAGGCATAAGACATTTATATAATATTTATTTACAGGTCTCAAAAATAGTAATTAGGGCAACAACATCATTGCGGTAGACTGCCGCTTTGTTTACCTACAATTTCAAAACAACAAAATGAGAAAAAAAAACAGTTTTGTAGAAATAATTACACAAATAATGTCGCTGCCTCCCGTACTATAAATCCGGGGATTAGACCTGGAAATTCACACCGATTCGTGGTTCAGGCTCATTTGTAACATGGTACGTTATCCTCTTGAAATTCAATCCAGATTTATGTCGTGTAAAATCGTAAAGAGTATAATTACATAGTAGGCTCTTCAAAAGCATTTGAGCAACGCTAGCAACCGCCATGCAGCCCCAAATCATAATGCTACCATCTCCACCCTCGACAATAAGCACTATACATTTGATGCTCATCAACCACCCCTTGTTGAGCCTACCGTATAACTTCCAAAACATCAGGACAAAATTAAAAAATGTTACCTCAATACTCTCTAGAATTATTTGATACCATTTTTTTACAGAATTTCAAATAGAAGAAAATACGAAGAAATTATAATTCATTCGTAGCAAGAGTTTTTGTTATTTTCTTAAAACCGTGGTTTCTATTTAACTTTGAAGTCGTTAAAACCAGTTTTACTGATTTTTCGAATCTTGCAAAATTTTCAAATATTTAACGCCTTAAAACTGTGAACTCAGACGAATTATTTTCATTGATTATTCTTTCTGAGATTCACTAATCTATTACTTATCCATAAGCTCCATAATAGCTCTATTTTGCAGAACTTCAAACTGGAATAAAAACCGACAACCGGTATAATCGTTATTTATGCCGGAAAGAAAACCGTAACTTTTTTCTTCTTCATTTTAATTCATTTTTTCGCAATGCCTACCAAAAAATCCTACGAACATATTGAGTGATGTGTTATAACCTTTTTTTTCGCAAAGAGTAAAAATATTTTATACATACTTTTTTTCTCTTGGGAGAGGAAAATCCTCTTTTACGTTGCTTCAAGGGAGTGGGTTTGTTTCTCTACGAACCTGTGTTCACTCTTCTAGTTCTTTCTTTCTTTCGCATAAACTCATTAGCGAAATTCCTCCACGCTTTCCACTTTTCTTTCGTTTTGATCATTGTAGTGACTATGTTGGATATAGTAGGAGTTTTTCCAATTTTTTCGCTAATTCTAGCCTATCATATGCCATTGTTGGATTGACTCTTCTCAGACTTCTTCTTTTCCTGTGTTTTTCTTATATCTGTGCTTCATTTCCATGGCGAGGATGTCTATGGGAAGTGTGCCTGCTAGAACTTCTGTATTGCATCCAGTGAGATCGTTCTATAGGCTGATATTATCCGAATTGCACTTATTCTTTGCGTTTCCGCCTTTCGAATTGGTTACTATACACACTGCCGGGCCCGTACCTGACAGTTGTGTGGGATTCGTACCTGACACTAAAAACCCTCCTTGTTTCGCTACTTGTACCTGGCCCAGCTGTTAGGCATTTGCCAGGCACGACCTTCAGGCTTGTAAACTCTCCCTCTCTCCTATCTCCTATCTAGGCGAAGGGGGACTCCTCAAGCGAAGGAATCTATTAGTCCCTCCACTTCTTGAGAACGTCTGCGAAGACCCCGCACCTGGCAATAGCGCACCGATACTGGTACTCCATCCCTACATCCTTACACGGTGCACATCGTGCCTCAGGTGCCTTTCATTCAACCGATGTGTGGCCTCCCTCCCAGCATTTAGTGCACTTGTCATGCCTGTCAACACCCTTGCAATTCGCCACTACATGCTCGTAGCCAAGGCAGCGGAAGTATCAACGCACCTCCATCCGATCCCGGATGCGGCCTATAACGATACGGACCCGCCCCTTCTTCAGCATCCGATCAGATTTGCTGCTCCACAGCAACTCCGCAATACACGTGAATGTGCCGTCGTAGGTCCAGTACCTCCCGGGCCATCCTTCTGATCGATTGGGCCACGGCGATGCCACCGCCCGCATTGAACCGGGCATGCAGCT
This sequence comes from Stenopsyche tienmushanensis, assembly GCA_008973525.1. Classification (NCBI taxonomy): domain Eukaryota; kingdom Metazoa; phylum Arthropoda; class Insecta; order Trichoptera; family Stenopsychidae; genus Stenopsyche; species Stenopsyche tienmushanensis. Next base: position 294,902 of record WACJ01000071.1, on the reverse strand, counting down.
GACTCAACACTCCAGCGTACGACAGTTTCTCAGAAGTCTTCTCAGTGGACCCTAGGATGATTCTCTCAAACTCCGGCTTTTCAGGTCTCCTCTCCTGTTGCCGCTGCTGCGGAGGCAGCTGAGACGGCTGCAGTGGCTTCTGGCTTTCGCACTTCTTGCGTCTCTTCTTACTGCTTTTGTTTGTGGCCGTTTTCCACCCTTCCGGGCGTTCAGGCCGCTGCTGCAAAAGTGCGAAGGGGGAATCGGATTTCCATCGTTCTCTCCGGAGCAGGCATTTGAATAAAATATCCATTTCTCATCTGCAACCATCAAATACTGAAGAAAGGATGTTTTGATTAAAATCCTTTTATTCAATCTTTTAAACAAAATATTATTCGATTACTCACCAAGGTTCATTCTTGAATAAAATTCGACTTCGACCAGCACAAAGTCGTTATCAACCAGGATAGGTCATCAACTTCGAAGATCAATGTTTTAAACCACCTTTAGATATGTCAAATAATATATTATTTTTTTGGAACAATATTCACAATGCTTTTTGAAATAAAATTCGTTCCACACGCAACACTATAAAAGCTCTTTCGGCAGAAACGTGTTTCCCATTATTCCAGATTGGATAAGCGATACAAATTTTTGCTGATGCTTGCATAAACGTTTTGCATAAAAACAACATTACTTCCAAATACCTCTAATAATTGTGTTTGAAACTCAACATCCATAAGCTGCATTAAGACCATGCGCAATGACAAAGAACTCTACCCATTTAATTTACGATTCGCCTTTTAAATCGATAAATTTGATTTATTTCGAAAATTTAAATGCTACATTTATTAAGCGCTATTATCAAAGTTTTACAATAAATTTATTAAAATCGGCGTGGATAAAAGGAATCGTATGTATTATTCATCCTGCTTCGCTTTATCGTAAAAGTTTAAACATTCCAACATCCCACTTCGCACATCATTATAAAATTTGCGGCAATTAAACGAAACTCGCGCATTTCTCCAAACACACTCTTATGGTCGGATTCTTAGCTGTTTCGACGCGTTTTTGTTATTATTTATTTTTACAAATCCTTCCGTGTTTGCCCGAAATGGTTATTTCACCCCAGAACGGCCAATAAAACTGCTTAATATTCCACTCCAGCACACTATTTAGACTATTGGAATTACTCCCTTTAAGACCTCCGCCAAGGAAATTTCCACTCTTCTAAATTTATTTGTTGATTTAACGATTATCGCCTTGCGCAATTTTTTTTTGTTGTTGTGCTTTTTAATTTAAAAACGGCACTATATTTTGGAATCGACGATTCATTGCTTAAGAAGACCCTATTTCCTCTTTCGTTCGTAGTACAAAGCCTGCGACTTTATTGAAGGCTTTATTTTCCGCCGTGATGACATCTTTATTTACCTCGACTCCCTATTTTTTCAAATAATTCAGTGAAGAATAACCCGGGCACATAATTTTAAAAAATATGAATGATCTTATATCAACAATGAAACCAATAAATGCAAATACAATATGCTAATGTATATATCTTCAGGATGAATACAAGAATTATTTTTTTTAATTTCATTAAAAATAATATAAGTATTCGATACTTTCATAAACGCAATAATATATAATAGACTGAGACCTGGCAGCTTAAATTGAGGGTCACCTAACATATGTGGATCATCCCCATTTTCGTATAATACCATCAATGTGACTGATAAACTTTCTTTCTGCTGAGACACAGACTAAAACTCGCAAAATTCTCGATTTCCCGATAAATTATTTATTTCCGTCGTTGCAGATGAATACTTATATATTATAATACTTTGATGTGATTCGTAATTATATTACGGAGGAATACAAAAACTCTGAACCCCGTGTCTATTATATTTCATATCGATATTCCCATTATTAGAGTCGAGGTGTAGTAAATACATCACCGGTAGGGAAAGGTCAATATAACAATTTGAAAAAAATATATGTACTGTATATATGTATACATAGATTAGACAGTTATTGCCCCTAGGCGTCGCCTAAGCTTGCCAATTAGTAGTTACACCGGTGTTTCCAAGCGTCCAGACTTCGGCAGGAATGTCTCGATTTTTTCGGGATTACATTTACTAATCCCAGGATTCATGAGCACCTAAAACTATCCGGGATCTCGGGATTGGATTCCCTACTTCTGAGCTTATAGTGACATAAAATGTGCAAAAGAATGAGAAATGTCAACTTCTAAATTATTTAAAAAAAAAAACTACCAACTGTTTTGAGCTTAGTTTAATTTATCTTAAATATAATACTACAATATATGAAATAAATATATAATCATATTTATATAACTAGATCTCCCCTCGTTTATCATATTTTTTATTAATAATGCTTATAGTTAAATTCATATGAAAATCTCATTTTTTTAGATTTGATTTGAAGCATATATTTTGTCATGGATCCCAATTTACTCGCACTCGTTTCACGGTGAATACGTGATGAAAATTCATCGCTATTATCTCTTTTTTATTGCGAAAAAACTAATTAAAGTGTAACCCTCCCTTCCATTTTCCATTGTCAAAGGCATCTCTTCCCACCCACGAGGGTGACATTCCTTCGAAGCTCTCATCACAAAAGCATCGGAAATTTCTCCATCCAAACACACGGCTGACCGCAAAGCTTTCAAATAAATCTTTACATAAGCAGCAGTGAAATACCGTAATAAATCATTTAATTTAAGCATCGGAGATGAGGATAGTCAATATTGAGCGCATGTCGAGCTAAATATATAAATTGGACGTATTCATCTTATAATACTGTAATCTTTAGTTATCCAGTTAAATCAATACATCAGCTAATATTATCAAACCAAATCTCAACTTTTTCGCGCTCCCGGGGCAGAGTCCCCGGACGGCTCCCCGGTCCCACGCGCTGTTTCGGGTCGTATGTATAGCCGAACGGATGGATGAGGGTGAACGGGCTTCGGATTAAAAGACTCTATACTCCAGGTAACTTTTTATTCAGCACAAGAGAGATCTGGCTGCGAGAAGGACGTCCTCCCACAGCCAAGGCCAACCGATGACTTCTCTCGACTCCCGCCTCCTACGCGTCACCACCCAACCGGCAACGGTGCACGCGCAAGAAGCGATCTGTCAATAATTTTAGATGCAATATCCCCGCAGTGCTACAGAAGATAGCGTTATTAAAATAGCACATTGCACCTAAAGAGAATCGATTTTTTCTGGTAAATTCGTGACTATTTTATCTAACGATAAATCAATAATTAAAGACAGTAAATTCGACAATACTCTAAGCTGAACTGAAAATCGTGAAAACCGTTTTTTTCCCGAAACAAAAAAGATTTTTAAAAAAATGAATCTAAAATAATGGAGGTATAAAAAAAACAAAGCAGTGATGTCGCAATAAAATTGGTCGAAATCACAAAAAGACCGATTGAAACCGTGTCATTTGTCAGCTTTTTGAACACCCATCAAAACTTTGCTCGGAAAGTTGCCTCCAAAAAGTCGACCTTTCCGTTGATCGACCATTTAACACTGATTGCTTTATTCTATTGCCTTTTAATGGCACAGAAATCGAAATAGACCGAATAGAACCCCTTTTATACGAATGGACCGATTTTATATCATCCTGTGTATCATAGGGACAAACCGTTTAAAAAAAAACACAAGCTTTCTATATTAGGAGTACCACATTAATTATTTTCCTCGGATTGAAGACCATTTTAAAGTTATTTTTAATCGCTAATTAAAGGAACGTAGGCATCAGGAAAATAGCCCGAGGAGCTATGTCGGAACGCAGGGATAACAAAAGAGCAGTTCCCAGTGAAATTATCTAGGCATACTATACTTAAGACAAAGGCGTAACTACCGCCGGGGGGTGCTGGGAAGGTCTCAAGGCATCGAGGTGCTCCCAATAAGCGCTGGTCCATAAAGAATGAGCACCATCAAAAGAACATCTCATAAAATATATATAGTAGTAAAGCTGTGGAATTCTAGGAGCAATTAAAAATATAACCAGACATTGTTCATTGAAAATTTGGCAAAAGCAAAAATGTTTTTACATTTAAACGGCCAGCGATTTTAAATATATAAAAAAGTGTATATACATGTATACCACATGTTATCCTGCGGGATAATTTACGGCTTCTAAACATTTCTTATTCAGGATTGTCACAATACATGAGTATTTTTAGTTTTTGTTATGTTTGGCACATGAACCGACAAAAATGTTATGGGAGTTAAAAGGGTATTTTGCTACGTTTCACACAAAATCCTCATGACCTAAGTGTCAAAGTTGTCGAAATAGATTTATTTTTTTCAACATTTTAAAAAAATACCCAAAACTTTTTCTTAACATAGAAGAAAACCTAGACAAAGAAATCCACCGGTGTCAGGTCTGGAGACCGTGCGAGTCAAGGAATAGGGCACGTTCCCAGGCAAAGAAATTCAGTGGTGTCAGGTCTGGGGACAGTGCGAGCCACGGAATAGGACGGCCAAAATAATTAATTTACACGACAGAGGTGCCCACAAAATAAATCCTACATAATTGAAAGAATAAGCGCTGCCTTTGCAAAAATGAAAGAGAAAATGCTACTTCAGACAACTACAGTCGAAATAAGAATAATGTTTTAAAAAAATCTATTTCGACAACCCTGACACTTAGGACATAGAGACTATATGTGAAACGTAGCAAAAGATAATTCAATTTTGGGTTGTCTCAATTTATTAATAATACTAATAAGAACAGTTTTATTACAAGGCAATCTGATCAATGCATCTAAAAATATAATCAATTACGTAGCAAAGATAATTAATAGGCAGCCCTTGATGACCTCTGTTGAATTTATTTAAGTATAAAATAGAAACACCAAGATCCATTAAAATGTGAAGACATTTTTGGATTCACCAATGTGTCCCTAGAATATTTTTTAGATATTAAAAATATTTTCTTTATCTACGAAAAAACATAGTGACTTACCAATGAGTCACTGAAGCTTAAGTGGTTAAAATAGTGTCTTTATCTTAAGGAAGTTGGATAGATTGCATTCAGAAGATTAAGCATATAATGGCATTTGATTTTTCATCATAGAGGACAACATTTATAAGACATGGAATGGTTCATAGCATATGTTAAGTATTCGCAAAAGCAACGTATAATTAAAAAAAAAAAACAATAAAAAATTATTATATTAATAAAATAACATATGAAATAACAGAAGTTAGATATTGTAGCAAGCGAACGACGAATAGTAAATGAAATTCATTGACATTCTATGACATATTCAAGACAAATTTAGTATGATGATAAATTAATAATATGTATAGATAAATTAATACATGATTAATAGCAAAAGCCTCCAAATAAACAACATAACAATAGTGCATTTTCTTAATTCATTAATTGATATAAAATAAGCCAAATAGAAGAATGCATGCTAATACAAAAAGCGTTGAATAAGCACGTAATAAGCCACAAAACTTATCGAGTGAGCAACCAAACACTGAATAAAAGTATTTAAAATTTTAGAATTCAACTATGATAATTGATATATAAAAATTAAATATGTGCCTTTGATTGTAATGATTTTTAGTTACTAATAAAAATCCAATTTAATATTCGACGAATCAGTTATCTGTATAAGAATTTGTTACTTTCCGTTGTATTATGCTCCAAATACACTGCATTAACAAGTTCATATTCACAACAATGGATAAAATAAAAAATCAACAGAAGCTTCCAAAACTCAAGACAATTTAGTGCTCTCTAAGTAAGCAAATAGAAAATATCTTAATGCTTGATGGGACATCTTGCCATAGTTATTAAAGCTCTGCCATGAAAAGTATAAATAGTGCTAAGCAAGACAAAATTGTCAATCAAGCATTAAGACGCATACACAATTGATACGGACAGCGTTAAATGAACCAGGAATTCTTATTACAATAAGAACACTTATTTTCCATCGTATAGATTTTAATTGTATTATATCAGCTCTACTTTGTTCGCTTAATTTACTGGGTAGAACCAGCTCAGATTTTTAGAGCACTTAATAGTTATTTCCTGAAAAACGAATTTCAATTTATAAATATTTAACACAAAAGTCCTGTTGGTAGTCCGCTGGATTAAAGTCATGAATCCATGTAGTTGTCCGTGGACCCAAAAAGGTTGCCGACTGCTGGACTACAGAACAAAATTTTAGAATGTCCTAAAGCTAGTTGTGTATTTTTACTAAATTATTATTAATTTGTGAAGTCAAAGGTTCAAAAGCATTTGGATTAATGGAAATATGAGGCATTATATTATATATTATATAATTATTGAGTGCTTAATAAAAAATATAAATTTCATTTTAAAACAATAATTTCAATTCAAATGAAGCGACAAATATACAAATATCTAAAATTAAAAAGGTTCCTTCAGAAATATCACATAAATCAGGAAGGTTCCAAAAGCAATGAAAGGCTGAAGAATCCTGGTTTAGTTTATAGGAAATGTAATAATGGACTTTGATAAATAATAGTCATAATTGTTTTGGTGAGAATAAATAGGATTAATATCATTTTTAATATCAACTATAAAATGTAAATTTGTAAAATAACAATATTGTTGCCATCCTCCAAATATGGATTCATCTTCATAGTGTAGTCCACAGCAAAACTATGGGCCTCATCAATATCCATTCATCGGAAGGACTTACATCCATTTCATCTATATCATACATTCACCGATATTGAAAGTAGCATAACCTCTGAGTTTCATTTAGAATGCTCACCCAGCGGCGCTCACCCTGTCTCGATAGGCACAAGCTTGTAAAGACTGAGCAGCTTTCCTCGGTAGACGTGCACATGCAACTTAACTAAGCAAATTCAAGACTGAGTGGTTTCCTATTTCAGATTGACCCTCTCAGTTCGGCAATTTTAAAACGAAATAGAAGAAAATTCATTTATCATTGCAAAGTGAAATTCTTTGTTAGCCTCTCCTCAAGGCCGTCTCCTTGATGTTCTTCTTGTCCTTGTTCTGTTTCTAAAGCTACATATTATTGGGCAGTATCAACTATGTAAGAGATAGCGAATGAAAGCAAGCAAGATTTGTAAAAATAGCAACGAATAGTAGATAAACTGAGTACTATCTTGCTGCTAAAAGAACATTTAAGTATTCAATCTGTAAATAAGTAACAGTCAAGTAACCAATTGTTAAAATTGTAAAAGCGTAGTAATTAGGAGTATTCCGCAAAAAAGTGTTAGTTAAATAATGGTAAATCATTAGAATTAGTAACATTTTTAAATGCAATGACTGAAAATGTAAAAAGAGTTATATTTGTAAGTATTCGAACTTTGGACCTTTAATTTTATTGTATAACAGTTATCAGTACATTTGAGTGCAACAGTTTGTAATATTATGGTAACGGTAAAAATGTTTTGAAAAAATACAGCCTGTGGAAGCAAAATCAATTGAAGGGAATTTTACAAAGTCACAAAACATCAGTATAAATAATCTTTAGGATAAAATTGTTAATCAGGAATAAATATGTCTACATCATAACTGTATGAATGCAGCATTTACTTCCACATTACAAAGCTTACATTTTGTTATAATTATTTCACATATTAATTATAACTTCCTTTAATAGGCATATCCCTAAACTACAGGGGCATATCCCTTTTGAATTTTGGTTACAAATTATTTGCAAGAGCTTTGATCGAACCACTGTCTCCTATTGTGGATGAACTTTTCGGGGAGTACCAATTTCAGCATGAAAATCGACTATGCTAAATCGAAATATATGATGGTATTAAGGGTAAATGCTGGGGGTTACACCTCCGTGAGTATTAATAGTGAAAATATTGAAAAGGTCCAAGAATTCAAATACCTTGAATCCATCCTCATGGAGAAGAATTTAATGAGTAACAAAATAACCTCCAGGATTCAACACGGTAATCGGTGCTATCATGACCTGAAAAACATATTGGGGAATAAATCACCATCGGCGAGAACAAAGATTAAAATGTATAAAATATTAATAAGGCCGGTAGTGGTTTACGGCGGTGAAATATGGACCATGGCCATCCGCGACGCGATGCGCCTAGAGTTTCCTCTGACTCCGAAGTCATGAGGACAAATTGTGAAGTCATGTATGACATGGCGTCAATAACAGTCTATAGTAGGAAGGCTATGTGGCACGGATGCCGTCTAATAGAGTCCCTCGAACCATTCTGAATTCGGGGCCGAATGGCAGTAAACTCGTCAGAAGACCTCGGCTACGCTGGGCTGATTAAGCCAAAAAAGACGCCGCATGTCTGGGCCTGGGAAATTGAAGTGACGCCCAGGATAGACGAAAATGGCGGCAAGCGTTGTCGGTGACGGGACTTTCTTATAGGGTTGTAGGAGCCACCCTAAGATCTAATAGGCAGACAGTGAGAAAATATATAACAAATATTTTATACAAAAGTAGTGATACCAACGTACATTATACGTAAATTTGAATTCAACGACCCGCAAGCAAACAGTTTAAAATGCTTGCACATCAGCATAGTAGATTTTTCACATGTTTATAAAGAAATGGACACTGGTTTTTTAAAATTTTATTATAAAAACACAGAAAAACACTTTGAAAGGAGTACACATACATATAATAAAATACAGACAGTCATAAATCTACACAAAAGTGAATTATCCTTATGAAATACATACCTCAAGAAGTACACAGAACTACATCATCCAAGAATTTCTGCAATATCAGCAAATGTCATCATTGCCTTTTAATTTTGTAAAAACACAGTTACGTTATGAATTTGAAGATTACATAAATATTTTCCTAATAATATTTTTAAAGAATTCTAGTCGGGGGCTATTTAAGCATACGGCGCTAATATTTATGCACTCTCAACAAATGCATATTTTTCGACGATAAATGAAAAAAATTCAATATAGTCGTCATCAAAGATCATCGTGAAGCTAGCCGATAAATTGATTTGCATGTGCAGTTTAATTTTTTTTTTTTTTTTTTTAAATAGCCCCCGATTTTTATAGTTGTAGTCTGGTGACTGCCTATATTTAAACATATTCATATACTTCTATAGTATACCATAAAATACAAACACAAAATTATGCAACACTTCACACATATATAATGTAAACTATGGCACATTTATGAGTACACATTATATGAAGTAATCAAGAGAGTACAGGATACAATTAGAACAACCCATTTAGAAGAGAAATTACATTTAAAGGTTATCAATAGGACACATTTATATTACTGTAATATTGAATATATAGCGGACTTGTCACATATTTTAAATGGTATTTTTGTCATAATCAAGGTCGTCTAAACATTCAAATATACTATGTAAATTTCACAGTTTATAAAACTTCTCTGATCACCTCATATGTTAACACAATTAATACACACACACGTTAGTATTGTGTAAATTGAATGGTAGAAATGCAAATAGATCAATAAATGAGAAAATGCATTAAAGAAAATAAATATAAAAACTAATATAAAATCAAGATAAAAAAATATATATACTAAAAGAAGTATTTAAGTAAAAAAATATCGGAATATTTTTGGTCTAACTCTGAAATACAGAGAATGTTAAAAATAAAGCTAGTTTTGTAATTGTTCGGGACAATTACGTATAATACTGAATAGTTTTGTCATGCCCAATTCGTACGCATTCACATCAGGGCCTTGCATTGCAATGCTGTCTTTTTTATTCCATGAATAAGATTACAGATCAATCATTTTGGAGCAAAAACCACTCTAATTAAATTTTTTTTCAGTCTTTCACTTGCCAAAACTAAATTTAAAAAATAATTTTGATTCCTTTATGAAGTACTCAGTCTTTCATTTGCTATGCAAGAAAATAGCTATGAATGTTAATTTTTTATGATCTATTACCAATTTGTTAATAATTAATGACTTTTGTAGCCCTCGATGGGCCATACCCTTCCACTCTAAAGTGGTTTCCAAGGCTTTTATTTGTTTTACAATGTGGTCGCCAACCACATTGACCATAGATTTATTTAAACTCGAGACTAGCAGCTTATCAATCCAACTCTTAGGCCAATTGACTAGACCTATGGATACTTAAAATAGTAGTATAAAATTAGAATTTTTAATATAATTATATGAAATTCCAAAAAGGATAAATTTTAAAAACTATTTAAAACAACGATCAGATAATATATTCGTAAATTATTAAACTATAATAAAAATATAATACTGCAAGTTTATAGATCGTATTGAGATATTTTTTTTAATAACGTGCATCGATTAAATTTCTGTATGTAGACTTATCCAAACGAGATAAATCCTCTTCGTAATTGACAAAAAACGTCGTTGAGAATGAGTTTGTTTTCAGCCTTCCACTTTCTGAAATCAAACTCGGTAACATTAAATTTGTGATTATGACAATATCGAACATTGCTAGTAGTACACTTTAAGCACATTCATTAAATTTAACAATCAATATTTAGAGCTGAACATCTTCAAATCAAATAGATACATGAGTAAACGTAACGCAACAAAACTTAAATATAACAACAATAGAAAATAAATACAAAAATATAAAGCTATATATGGCATTTCAAGGAACAAAAACCATCGCTATAAACGCTTACAAACTGTAATGCTGAAAGGTTATTTAGTAACATATTGATCACATTCATTTGCAGCTTGGCTGCTTAAGATTTGGCTTAGATTTATAAAGTTTAGTATCAAGCAGTGTTATTAAAAATACGAAATAAAATTTTGATAACAACATGGCAAACCGATAAAACCCTCCAAAAAAAAGTTTCCATATGGAGATAAACATGTTTTCATTTTATTCATATAACAATGATACATTATTCCCAAAATCATTTTATTCATCCCATTAATATTCTTAATCATTCCATTTCCAGATCCCATATGTTCCACAAAATCATTTAAATGAAGTATTATAGGAATTTATTGAAAAAACATTTAGTTTTCTTCTACGCACATAATTTAAGAATGACTATTGTTATTATATGATGATCATCGACTAACTAAATAGTTCAATAATAATCAATAACATTAATTGAACTTCGAAAATATTGATTAAGCACTACCAATTTTAACACTTCAAATACTTAAATATTAAAAGACAATATGTATAGAGTATTCTTTAAAGACAATATATATTCAATAGCAATAAAACAGATTAAGTGTATGCATCGTAACGTTTCACAGGATTAAAATATTCAACATCGAGCAAAAAGAACCAGCATCGTTTCATCAATTCTCGATACGCGTAAAAATCCGGACATTTATTATCTTTCTCAAAGAGTACAATATTTTTGCGCACATTTTTCAAAAATTTGAAAAGCATTTTCTCTCTCTTTCTCATGCTCATCGAGAACAGAAAGCGGCTTTGTTTTTCAAATTTTCTCACAAAGGCGTTGGTCGCCGGCGTGAAAGTCGGCAATTTGGATTCCACCGGCCATTGATAAACGCAGGCATCGCATCCGCAAACAACGTCGAAAAATCCTAACAACTCTTTTCTACTTTCGTACGTGGCGTCCGGGTAACTTGTCCTAGAAGAAAGCGATAAATGCACAGTAAGCCATTGAATCGTACATCGAATTAAATCGCAGAGCGTATGCATAAATCGGTCCAACACAATAAAATAATACAATAACGACTAATCTTACCCATAGTTTATGAAAATCTGTTCGCCCTTTTTAATGCTCTTGCTGGATATGATCACCATGTTTTCTTTGCTATTGCACCAAATGGTATTGGCGATGCAGGAATGATTGAAGAGGTTCGTAAACGGATAGATGCCCTTGAAAGGCACGTTGTAATTGATGGATTTTGCACGCCAAGAAAAACCAAACGTGCTCGTCTCGGCTATCGCGATGTGATACAATAGCATTTCTCCCATGAAGTAAATGCATCGTTCTTTATCGAGCATTTCGCCGTCCGGCATAATTTTGTTCGGACAGTCTGAAAATAGCGGCGTCGTCATCTTGAGTATGATCAAAAACGTGGACGCGACTACGCATCTTTCGAGCAGTCCGTTGACGTCGTTTCGATCGATGGTGGATTGGATCGAATAGAATGCCGAATAAGATTGCGGATCGAAATTCTGCAGATGTTCGTCCGAACGAAGATTTTGCTCGGATTTGGCTTGCATGATGACGTTGTAGAAGTCTTCCCACGATTCGTGCTCGCATTTCAAGCGAAGGAGTGCATCCAGAGCCAGGTAAGTGTACGTGGGAAGATTCATCGCGGAGAACAAGCACGTTAGAGGGCATAGATATTTGTGATTGAATTTCCAGGATTTTTCTCGGCACGCGTTATCGCAATACAGGGAATAGTTGCATTGTAGACACGGTATCAACGCATTGGATGCTTTAAAACAGTAATTGCATCTGTGCAGATGTTCTCTACTTTCGAGACGGGCAACATAAGGTTTCTCGACGACGAGGATTTCACCCGGTGAAATATCATCATCGGCATATATAAAACGTCCAAATTTTGTATCGTGTGATATCTTCAATTTTCGACTAGCGCATGGAATTTTACCCGAATCTATAGTTAGATCAACTTTTGTCCGTTCTTCTTTTTCAATCGGTATCAGATTACCCTTTGAAATACGTGTGTGACAAAAAGCACGCTGCTTAATAAGCTTGATTTTTAAAGAAGGATCAATGTTGAAGGCTAAAGCCCTCGCGTTATCCAAAAGTGATTCTTTGTAATGCTTCAAAGCATAGAGTGCATTGGCCCGACCCCCGTAAGCGAGGGCCAGTTGATTGGAATCCAAAGATGCATACAAGAGGGCATCATTGAAATACATCAAAGCATCTTTAAACAAACGTTTTTCATAGAGAATGTATCCGAAGAGTCTGCATCGATCTGACTCTTTTATAGATTTCAGGTTTGGCATATTTCGCGGTTTGCACGCATTTCTGCGTATTTTATCGAAAATATAACGAAAGCGCTCCGCATCACTCTCATATGTAATGAATTCGTCCACCATGTAATCGCAACCGAAGAAATCGAGGATCTCTATCGAGCTGACGAATCGCCTCTGCTCATCCGGAAACTGCTCGTTTATTTGCATATCGAGGAAGTGATGAGAGGGCCCCCGATACGTCAATATAGTCGAAACGTCGAAAGATCGCCCGAATTGGACAGTCAAAAGCGAAACGTCAGGTTTTCAGATCAACCACCCCATAAAACGATCGAACACGCCACTACATACAAGGGAGCGACTCACTACACAGATATAAGACTGCACTTGAGTGCAACACAACTTTATGGGTGCACATTAACGGCCAACACGACGAACGAAAATATTTCGCTCCTTGACGTATAAAAACGACTGACGCCCTCAAATGTTCGAAGATGTCTGAGACAATGACGCAGCGCTTTTTATAATTGATGAATGCCCATTTTTTCCGGGAGATAACTGCATAAATGCTTAATCAACGACAAAAATTCTTATCTCGTCTGATAAGTTTGTTGTTTATACATAAACCATAAAAAATGTAAACATGCCAACGACCAATGCAAATGGACTAGATGATTTATTAACGATCATAAGAAGCAGTGCCAAAAGCTTTTAGTGCGAGATGGAATGCTTAAAATAGGGCCATAATTCAGGTCAGATGCTGGATGAGATTTGCATATTTGCGAAATGATTTACGATTGCCCTTAAAAAAACATTCCCCCCTTCAAAATATGCTTCATTTAAAACTTAATTTTTAATGCTGGACGTATTTACAGAACGACTTTTATCGCGACCATATGGTCAGTCCTTTAGTGATATTATAATTGTATTTGAAGTACTTGTGCATGGCTTTGTTTTGTAACATATGGTACGCATCAAATGTTTGAGAAACGCTGCTTTATGGATATATTTATTTCATAAATTGTTAATAAACCATTCCCATTTCCTCAGCATTCAGAGATGAAAAAATTTATAATGAAAATGCCTGTACATTGTGTTATTTGTAAAATCGAAGCTTTCAAGGTCAATTCTTCTACATAAATAATCTCAAATGCAAATTAAACAGGACTTGATCTTTCAGGATAGAAAAAATTTACACCATTTTATAGCTTCCGTTGGTTTTGCATATGTGTACAATTCTTTGTATTTGAAAATGAAAGCCTAGATGTTTAAAAAAATAAGCTTTGAAACCAAAGTGCCGGCAAACCCTGTTTATGGCGACTCCTCCGAATGAAGATTCGTATAAATCATCAGAAATCAAACATAAGCATGGAATGAAGTTATCCAGTCGTGTATGTACTTCTTGATATAATCATATAAATTATGAAAATGATCAAATCAGACCGTCGTTGAAGATATTATGTTTTTTTTAGCCATTTCCAGATGCATTGAAGATGTTGATTCAAGCTTAAATAGCACGGTGAACCCTCACTCAAGTATCATACCACCCCTCTGGAAAATAGCGTCTTTGAAGCTGTTCCCGTGCCAAAGTTAACAGACAAAATCATCGAAAAAGCCCTTTGTTTTCATGATCAATTCATAAAACGTCGAAGATTACGAGCAAATAAGTGCAGTAAAGCGCGCTTGTAATGGATTACGTATCCCCCTTGTTGAGTTCAATCTGGATACAAGGATATACACCCATCCCTCGCTTAACACGGTGCATTAATCGCTATAACTGAGCAGCTGATAAAATTATCATAATAATTTGATACGTCTACAAATTTCATATTTCTGAGATTTTATTATTGGAAAAATTGAGTTTTGTCAAATCCAAAATTGATTAAAAAGTGCAAAACATACAAATTGCACACGCGATGCAAACATAGGAAAGATGGAAAAGGCTCTTGTGATTTAGATAGAGAATAATTTAATCAAAAAGTATTACTTATAGACAGTTCTACTACACGAGAAAAGATTAAAGAATGACTAAAAGAGTTCCTCCTGGAATCAATGACGATACCAAAATTTCTGGTCTCTCTGAATCTCAAAAAAGATGACACGGTCAACAGAACACGGCGGAAATGTAAGATTTTCTAGTGATAGTGACATTAAATGCATACATTTGTTAGTCTCGCTTTACACGGTTTCCAATCTTCCGTGTTACGCAAGGGATGGGTGTGTTCCAAAAAGAAATTAAATGCTGTTTATAATAATCTACAAAAATAACTATAACTATGTGCTTTTATACGATAAAAATTATACTCTGTAAGCTTCAGTCTACGTGAATTGTCTTTACACAAAGGCTAGATATGTGCACATTAAAATTAATAACATAGTAATATTAACACATTTATAAAAGACAATAACAAAAAATAAATTAAATAAATAAACATGTAACATATTGATAATAATTAACGTCACAAAAAATATATAAGATAGTCATAAAATAATTGAAATATATAAGCTTCAGTCAGTAAAATCAAAGTTGCATTTAAGCCCAAGTGATTTTTTATTACCTGACGCATTTCGCACTTCGTGCACACCTCGTTTACGACTGTGCTCAACATTTTGCGCATCATACGTAGAATTGTCTTACATCTATATAATTTTAATGTCCGTACCCGACGCTGCTAAATATCACATTTTTATACAAATTTGATACTGGTTAAGGAACTATTTGATATAATTTATACCGGTACAATTATGACCGATAGAAAATAACAACCAGAATGAATTTTTATAAAAACTATTCAAAGGAAAAATGATTGCCTTTTGCAAAAAAAATACACTTGGCATAACAGAGCGGTAATAATTCTCAGCACTTGTGTCAATTCAGATTCGTAAACTCTCCAATGAAGATCTATATAATAAGAGGAAGTATATTACATACGTAAGTATATACGGGAAGAAGTGGGAGAAAACCCAAGATTATAATAAATTATAATCAAATATATGGGCGGAGTTGTTGTAGCCGATCAATATGCATTATTGCTTTATTAGAAAGACCCTAAAGTGATGAAGAAAGTTGTTTTTCTGGGGATTAGATGTTTGCCATTATTAATTCATATACACTCGGGTCTCGTATAAAACAGCGCGATATTGAACAATGCGCCAAGATATCCGCTCGATTTAAAACATCTTAATATTGAAATATTATTTTTACTGCTGTGGCCAGAAAGTCTCTGGAGAAAATGTTTTACCATCAATAGAAGATGAATAACAAAGGACAATAAACATTTATCATGATATTGGTGGAGAAGGTTTTGATGGCATGGATATTCACGACATCCAAGACATATTGGAGGAAATAGCTACCGATCCTATAATGGAAAGAAGTTTAAAATTCAATTACAACAGATTTTAGAACCATATAATGAAATACGTAGATTTATACGCATGTGAATGCATATGAAATATATAACAATCCTCGCATATTCATTGGATAATTTTGACCAAGAAATATCGCAGAACTAGAGGCGGGGAATGTGGTTTAGACTGTAGAACATAAAAATTGCACAAAGAGAACGGTCTGAATGAAAACAAAAATAAAACGAAACGAGATTCTTCTGGCTCCATAAAAGAAATCGGTTTAGAAGGATGATTTAATGTGCACAAACCTAACATCTCGGATCGGCTTTCATTGTTATAAGTACTTACCTTTGAAGCAAAACACGCCTTAATGTAAATACGCCAAGCGAGTTATTAAAATCAATAGGAATAAAAAAAACAACACTACAAATTGATAGTGTTTTGAATCTATAAAAATATGATCTTAAAGAGTTCTCGCACTATCTTTTCGTGTAATCAGTTCAAGTCAAAATATATGTTTTTCAATTCGCCTCGCATTTATGTTTTCTCTGCACATTTTGGACGGTCCCAAAACAAAATACCCTTTTCATACGATTAACTAGGCTTTCTTCGTCTATTCGTCGATATCGTACATACCCCGGATTACCATTTTTAAGTCAAACAGTAAAATAAAAATAAAATGAGTAATAATAATGCCATTCAATGCAACATCGAATTATATATTACCCCTACAACATACGCTGACATATTTGATCACTATTCTATGTATCATTTTGAATAACATGAAAACACATTTAAATACATCTACAGTATATAGTTTTGAAATAGAAGACATCCAACTAACTGCATAAAATTTATCAACTATAACAACATCTATATGACGCATCGAAGATCCTCAACACATATTAATGCCACTGAAACCGCTCGTTATCTAGAGCTGTTCAGTCTCGACACGTTTAAAACCTATACAAAAATATGACGGCGCAGAACAGAGCGCGCCTCTGCAATTCGACCATGATGGATCCCCCGGCTCCGGCATAATATGCATCGAGTGCAAATCGTAGATTGCGCAATTGTATTTAATGACACAGAACAAAGTTACGAAACATCGGAGATACATCAATCGATTAAATAATATCAAGGAGATACACACGGGCGTGTATCTCGATACAACCATCGCTTTACTCGATATCGTCGTCGGCCATCATCAACCAATACTTGATAATCATTCGGCGGTACTCAATCAGCATGATGAGTCGACCCTCTTGCTCCATCTTGATGACCTCGTTGTATAATATTTCCAACGCTTCCAAACCCTTCTTTTTGTCGCCGCTCTCCAATATGTTCTCGAATATCGCCGGGAACGTGGCAACCGAATACGCCTCAATCACCGGATTCTGCAGCGGCCAGCTTCCGTTGCAGGCTTCACACTGGCAGACGAAATTGAATATCTCCAATTTCTTCTTGCGGAGATAGAGCGGATGGTTGAAGAAAGTCGGCCTGAAACGAACGGTGATTAAATCGTGTGATAAAATTGCAATCGGTACGCGGATGGATCGGAATGCATCTTACCCGTAGCTGATGAAGATCTGTTCGTCCCTCTTGATCACCCTCTGCGCGAGAACCACAACGTTCAAGCCGTCTTTGATCCAATGCGCGTTCGGAAAGCAGGAATGGTTGTACAGGTTCGAGAACGGAAATATACCGAGGAATTTGTCGTTGTAGTTATGGTGGAAATCGTATTCGGAGTTCTTCGGGAAGGCAAACGGATTAGATTCGATGATGGACATGAGTCGGTATAGAATGCCTCCGACGGCGTGCATGCATTTCTGCACGTTTAAAGTGTTCACTTTAGAACCTTCCTTGTCTGGAGCACAATCCGAGAAATATTTGACGTTTTTATTCAGCATTTTCAACAGCATTATTGTGCAGAATATTTTTTGATAAATTACGTCAGGATCGTTGTCTGATTTGTCTACATACATAGTGAAGACCGTTGCAAACGATTGCGAATCAAAATCCACGTCCGTGGCTTTGCAGAGAGGATTGTCTTGCGCGTTTAAATTCTCGACGGCCTGCTGAAACTCTTCCCAAGACTTGTGTTCATTACGACCTCGAATAAGCGCACGTAAGACCAACAAAATCGTGCACGATTTCCTGTCATATCCAAACGTATGCATGATGGGACACTCGTATCGGTGAAACGAATCCCAGGATTTTTCTTGGCAGCTTTCATCGCAGTACATGATAAAAGGACATCCCTTGCATGGAATCATGGCAAAATTCAACTTGGAGCACTCATGGCACATGTAAAGGAAATGAGCACCGCTCGGGCAGGATACAAACGGACGTTCGACGGATATCACTTCACCGGGAAGAATATCATTGGTTGCTTTTATGAAGCGACCGTTTATCGGCAGATGGGATATCTCGGCCTTCGCACTAGCACACGGAATGAGCGAACTAGTTTGAGCCGGTGGTGCAAAGATACGTCTACGATATTCTTCTTGATCACTAATACTCAATTGGTCGAGGAGAGCTCCTTCACAGGCAGCCCGACGGTCCAGAAGCTTTTTATTGACAGCTTTCCCACATCCACCGATCTTGAAAGCGCGCTTGATATCAAGGATGGAGTCATTGTACCGCTTGTTCATATAATTAGACGCTGAACGATTGCCATAAGCGAGGGCGAGCTCCCGCGAACCTTCTGGGGCGTCCAAGATTGCCAGATTGTAGTAGTACAAGGACATATCGATTTTTCCTTGGCGATAGCTAATATTCCCCATCTCCCTGTTCTCAGTGGATTGGGAGCCGGACTTGAACCTGCACGTACGAGCGCGACCAATCTCCTTGACGAACGGACGCCCGGCCTTGACGCGAGCGGCATCGTCCGGCGCGTTCAGCAGCACATCGGTGATCTTGCGAACGCTCTCCTCGGAGAAGCCCGCGTCCTCAAGGCTCTGCGGCACGTGAGTCCACATCTTCGAAGCGCAACAGGTATCGACCGAGTGTAGCAGAGGCGAGTCGCAATATCCGAGAATAACCCCGCGATATTCAAACTCCACCCTCGATGACCATAGACAACACGACGACCAAGTTGGATAAATTTGCTCCACGTTCAAATATTTTTCATATCATAAAATATAATTATTATAATAGAAATAGAGAAAATATAAATATTTCAATCCATAAAAATATTATTCGTAGTCTGGATCTCATGATATTTGACAAAAACGAAAATTAAAGCATTCCAGCTCTGAAAAAATGAAGCTTCCCGATTAAATACGATCGTTATTGAACATAAACAAATGAATATCGAACATAAAAAGCCAAAATACACATTTTTGCAATTGAGATATTAATATCCCAAGGTGAAATCTAGAGCGTCCTTGATGCTGTATCGATCCATTAGCTAGCCTTCCCTTGGACTAGCTCCGCCCACCTCCGCTTCCAGAATTTTCTTTCAATCGCTCATTTTCATCAAAATTTATTTTCACAAACATATATTCATCATTATAAATACAGTAGACTCTCGATTATTCGAGCAAATACCGGGCAGGAAGAACACGGATTACTAGAAAACACGGATAATCCAAATCATCAAATTTCTACTTGGTTTCGAATATAATATATTTACAATACAAAATTTTGTTTCATAATTTAAATACTCATTATTTATTAAGAAAAACGCTCATAGTTAAGCAGATAAGAAGCCGTTAGTAATTAATACTAAGCGTTACCAAAATACATACGAGTATATTTTAAAAAAACTGTAATATTTATTTGTTTTTGAACTTTTTAAAATTAATTCCCATAAAAACTAGATATGTTACATCAGGGTGCTAAAACATTGCGATCATAAGTCCATCGCTTGTTTTCAATATCCTTTAGCTCGAATGAGGATTATCTAATAATAATATTGCTTTCTATGGCAATTTATTTTTTTAACAAAGCTTGCACCTCTGAAACTCATTTCTTTTTTAACCAATTTTCAAAAATCTCCCCGTCTCTCCATGTTCCTTTATGGCTATAAAAATCGACAGAAAGATTTTTTATTTTAGTTCCCTTAAAATATTTCTTTGTTTTTCCAATTACTAAAAGTTTCGTTTTATTTAATTACTAGCGAATACCCGGCGTGCGTTGCAATGCCAGGTTTGGGCTTTTGACAACTTCGGAGTCTCCATGCGGAGATCCGTTCATGAACACAGACCATGTTCTGTGGACATTTTTAGACATGGCGTCCGATCGCGAGGCGTTCCTTCGTTGTGTCAGTGGTCCGAAATTCAGTCCGGTTGGACACGCAAACCTTGTGACCACTCCCTCTAATTTTAGGGCATTTAGGGTTTTTTGTAAAAGTTTTTGGAGGAAAACGCATCCCCGGGACTTTCTACGATCTCCATCGGGTCGTAGAGGCCTTCCTTGCGACCTTTAGCGATTAGTGGGATCGTACCCCTTTTTTTCGGGGCCGCAAGTGAGACTCAAAACTCTTCCCTACTCTATACAACATATATCTATATAATTATTTTAATCTATTTAATTTTTAAGCAGTTTTCATCTATATATTTATCCTAGCCTAATAATCTCAAAGTAAAATTAGAATATTTAGCTAGCTTCCCCCCGCGCTCAGAGCGCAAGTGACGGCAAGAAGTGGAGGAGGAGCGTGTCTTGCACTATGCTGTGCACTATGCGAGCTGGCTGTCATGCTCCCAAATAGGGGAATCAATCACACAGCTCGGGATCAGAGGAGGCTCCCCATGTTGTTGTTATATTCATCCCAAAGATCATGCTTATGCCGTGCTAATGAAGTGCTTTTTGATTCACAGTACTTTTCCATATGAAATGAAATGATTTGGGCGTGAGCACCCCACATACAGTTGTCCATGTAAGAAGCATGCACGCATACCCTGTGTGTTTCTGTTCTTTGTTGATGCTCGTACCGGAAACTGCACACGTTTCAATTCGAATAGCATATCAGTCGGAATCATTGAGACACAACCTCTTCTTAATTTTTTTTTTATTTCAAACTGTAGCTCCGATGATATTATTCACCTTTTTTTCACTAAAAACCTGGTACAGTTACTATATGTCGCGGCGGATTTATGTTTCGGAGAAGAATTATAGGCACGCCAATTTTCAGTGTTAAAATATCCAATTCAAATATATTTTTATATAGAATGGTAAACTAACTGAATATTGTCCTTATGTTTTGTTCGTGTGTTTACGTATCATTTAATCAATGCCTTTAGATACAACTTAAATTTAAAAAATCACTTTTTGAATTTTATCATGCGGATAAATGTACCACATATTGAAAATCACTGTTTTGTTTAAATATATCGGCACAGTAAGCTCTTTTGGAGGCACCACTAAAATTTCGTTTCAATCTTTTAGCTGGCTTAAGAATTATATCAATTTTACGAAGGAAGTAGAGTTTCATGAATTTCCTACGAAATCTCCCGCACTTTATGCGAAGCTTACCGCGAAATATCCGAGCTGTACATTGTTAATTTTTTTTTTAAATACTGATGTTCGTTTTCGTCCTTAACACTTACAGCTCGTATAGCCAGGCTGTCTGGCCTAAAGGATTCTTGCGGGTAGCTCCGTCGGCCAGAACTTTACATACAAAAAAAATAAATATTCCAATAATATTATGCTTTGGATTGTGATTTTATATGGAGATATATATTCACAAAATATCGGTCCCGAATAAAATATATACGTTTCTTCTTTTTTAATCAAAAGTCAGTAGTTTTTATATATACGATATTTTTTAATCGAATACTAAATTATTATCAACATTTTGTCCGAAAAGTCAATTTAACATAGGGTTAAATCATGCGTTAAATATTATACCCCACTGGCATAAATTGTAAATATCGGACCGCATTTATTAAAACTGATTTTAAGAATTTTATCTTTCTAAAAAAACTATTTTGTAAAAAAGGTTGGTAATCACTGTTCAGAAAAATTCCATATTTCGAGGTTTACAACCGTACATAGTCCAAAGGCTATGGGAATATTTTGAAAATTTAATCATTCTCTAAAAGTTAGATTTTCTTAACTTTTCCCTTTTCAAACGTAAAAAAGGTGGTAACCCCTGTCCAAAAACAGCGATTTAATTATTTAAGGTTCTAAAAAACTATAGGAAACTAAATTCTAATTTTTATTCAAGTCGGTTAAAAGATTCAAATGTTATGCTAAATCTATTGTTTTCAGTCAAATTTTTCAAGATATGCGGTTTCAGGCATAAGTTTCAAGCGAAATCGTGCGGTCGGTAAAATGTTAATATATTTGTCAAGCAATGCTAGCACCTCATCTCGTGTCGATTCCTGGAATTTATTTCGCTATTGATTGATTTGTTATGTGTGAAGGTGTATCCAAGGTCGGGCATTGCTTTGTTTGGCGGGTACTCGCTTTTAGAATACATGAATGATTGATTTGTTTATTTATTGATTTGGAGAGGTATATGCTGGATGTGGTTGCTTAGCAATACGCGCTTAGAACACCCACACGCGGCCGCGCCCCACTTCACCAGAATAAACTTGACTAAGGCCCGATCCACACTATGGTGCCGGTAGGGGTTCGATCTCGCTCCGGTCAAATATTCTTACACAAGAAACAATCAGAGTATTCACACTATCGGATCATTCCAATCCCGTTTTTTGTATGAGAATTTTTTCACACATTCACACATTTTTTCAGCGTATTATATATATACAGAGTTTTCTCCGGACAGCCGTAGGTAAAACGGCTCGGTGCTTGATACGCTTCGTGAAAAAAATTCGATTCAATGGTTTTGCAATGTTAACAGCATTGTCTTCCGTTAACTTCCATATCAACCTGAAATGGGGAAACCACTCAGTCTCGAATTCGCTCGGGTAAGTTGTACGGTTTCGGGGAGATACCCTCAGTGGGTGTAGGAGCGAATCCGAGATGCACTTAAGCGTCACGTATGTCTTCACCCTACCCCGGCAAAGCCCTAGCGAGGAAAGGGGGGACTGGACTTCTTGTACTCCAGAAAGTCCTTTCTAGTTGAATCAAAAAGGTCGTCTAGAGTAGTTTTCCACCATCTCCTAAGAATACTACTCAGTCTTTACAAACCTTCCACACTCCTTATCGAGACGATCGCAAAAGCGTTCGTCAATACGTTCATTTAGGAAACCCGTTGGGTGAGCGTTCGAAACAAAACTCGGTGGTAATGCTACCTTCAATATCGAGCGAATAAGAATGTATGATACAGACGAGATGGATGTAGCCCCTTCCTGTGAATGGATATTGAAGAGGCCCATAGTTCTGCAGTGGACTGTTAGTGGCTGCGCTATGATGATGATATATATCATCATCATCATATTGATGATATATATACATAGATAAAATACATATATTTTTAACGCTATTGCACATGCAAATATTATTTTATTTTAATATTTATTTTTATGTAAATATACAAAAGTGATTTTTGTAACTATGTATTGGAAAAACGTTTTGGGGGAAACTTGGTGTGAAAATTGGATCACTGGGGTAAGGGGAGGGGGTATTAAAATATTATAATTAATCAGCGCTCCCAGACTTTTTTATTTAGCACTGCACCACTGTATACCATACATAAAAATATATTAAATTTGCACAATAATTATGATATGTAAGTCATTAGCACCAAAATATCACATTACTGAATCAAAACTCTTAAGCATTCATTATTTTAGCTATATCTTAGCTTTGTCAATGCTCTTTCACTATTATCACTAAATATTATATTTAAAAATATAAAGTTAACAATATCTTTACATTTACTCATTCATGAATTCTTAAAAACCATTGAAACGCACCAAATATTTGAGATGTGAAGAAGTTATATAGATTTTTCCTTAGGTTGTTTCTTTTTTTTTTAGCTCGTGTTGTTTTAATTTTGACTGTAAATTTCATTTATAGACTTGAGCTCTTGTAGAACTTCTACCATGTGAGGTCTGTCAGATGCTCGTTTTTCAACACATTTGATTCCGACTGATACTAATTTTTTACAAAGCTCAGGATTTGATTTGTCAGCCTTTAATAATCTCTCATCTTCCAGTGCCGCTTAAACAATACAAAATATTTGTTAACAAATGCTAATTTGTGTGGGAAACATAAATAAAAAACTATCTTACCTGCATTCAATGGATTTTCTTTATACTGATTCACTACGTGATCTCTAAGGAAAGGATATTTTCGAGCTGAATGATATACTGCCAATCCTGTGATTAATTCAAGTACAACTACTCCAAAACTATAAACGTCAACTTTTACAGAGAGTATATGACCTCTTAAAAAATCATCTGGTAAATATGGGCGCGTTCCTTGGACTCTATAAATAATGTATACTAATTTAATTACGAAAAGTAATATTGAAGTATTAAATTTTAGTTTGAAATATTACCTCGAAACTTTCATGAATTCATCACTATCTGGTCCATATCTTGCCAAGCCAAAGTCACCAATTTTAGGTTCACCGCGAGCATCTAATAAAATATTTGCTGATTTTATATCTCCGTGAATGAGTGGAGTTTTTGAAACAGTATGTAAAAATTGTAATCCTCTAAAAGCAATAAAGTATTTTTGTATTTCGCTCAGAGCTTACATTCGATTAATAAATTTAGCTTTATTATTGAAAGATAAAAAATGATTAAAAGACTAGTTTATTAAAAGTTAAAATTTGGATTTCTTAAAAATTATAATTGGTAGGAAATAAATGTTAGTTTACTTGGCCACACCCTGTCCTATATTAAGTCTCTGGTTCCAAGTTAAAGGTAAGCTGTCTTTGCTACATTTCAGTCTTTCTTCAAGCGATCCTCCCGTCATTAACTGATATACAAGACAAGATTCACCTCCTATAAATTATTTGCAATTGAATATTATTTTTTAATGAAAAATATTTTATAACATTAAGGGACGGTTCTACCTTGTTGGTTAAAAAAAAATTTTTTTTTCTTTCGTGTATCAAAGACCTAATGTTTAATAATATGTTCAGTAAATTTCAAGTCGATATAAATAAAATTCGCAAAGTTATAGGCTGACAAAGAGAAGCTGGAGCAGGTATGAAATTAAGAGCCGTTGCTTGGATTGGCTATAAGCCGCAACATATACGGGCTAGGATCGCATATTTTTTTCGCAAAATTTTAGGAATTCATATTGTCTATATTCATCAGAAATACTTCTTGATTTACTATGTCTCAAGAAGCGTCTTAATTAAGATTGTAAGCTCGAAGAGTAACAGACGATTTTCAAAATTAAAACCTAGGTGCAAAATGTTTAAAACATGAAAAATTCATCGGGATATGAAAACCTTCAAATCACATGGTTTCAAACATGAACAACCACTTGCAACTGAGCTTCAGAAACTCTTTCGTCCTATATATTTAGATCTGTCGTCAAACGATCTGTTGCAACACTGTTTGGGCGGATATACGCAAAATAATAACGAAAGTTTCATCGCTGCCCTCTGGCGTTTGGCTCCAAAACATATTTTTGCTCAAAAAAGACTACTGAACTAGTAACATTTATTGCCATATGTTTTTTCAACGAAGGTATCACCTTCCTACTGCGCATGATGGAAATTATGGGCATCACAATTGGATCGCAAGCAAAAATAATTGTCAACAAAAGGTATATGGTAGTGTGTGACCGCACCGACAAATGTAGCACCGACATACGTAGCTCCTCCACTCCCACTACCATACTTTATCGAATTAAAAAAAAATTACATTCAATAAAGATTGCCTAGTCAATACATTAAATTTCAACATTCTATATTTAATATTTTTCGCATTAAAAATTGTTAAAAAACCGATCACTTTTAGACCCAACAAGGTAGACCCAACGTCTCTTAATCAGTACTAAAACAACAATGTTTTTCTTAGAAGATATAACCTAAACATTATAAAATTAAAAAAACATAACATTCCATTTCACATTTTAATACAATCAGTCTTTTTTAAGAATAAAAGCTTTTATATTACCTTTGATACTGTATCCATATAATGGCAATACATTATCATGACGACAGGCATTAAGATAACGTAATTCTCTTAAACTTTCATCAGAGACACCCTTCACGCCATTAGTGTTTTTTAATTTCTTAATTGCTACTTCAGTATGCTTCCAATAACCTATAATGATAGATTAAATTGATTACTAAATGATTTAATCAATAATAAAATAAATGTAATTAACCATTATTTCTTGCCTTTATATACTTCGCCAAATCCTCCTTTTCCTAAGACATTACTAGAATTCCAATTGTTTGTTGCGCTGCATAATTCTTCATAAGATATCTGAAGTAAAGCTCCTACACTTTCTGCTATCGCCTCTTGTGTGGAATCTGATGATTTACTTTCCTTTAAACAAATAAAACCTTATTTTATCACGAAGACAAAACATAATACACAAAATCATTTTTAAGTTTGCCGCCAATAAAGTCAAACATAAACGGGACGGTGTAAAAAAATATACAATATCCAGGTTAACCCTTTCAAACCGGAGAACATACACACTACGCTCTAATGTAAATCCACTTTTCAATCCCGCACAACTCTTGTACTTACATTTGAAACATATGTATGTGGAGATACATTCTGTATCTTAACCGAGTTCTGCACCTTGTGTCCCTGAAATGCACAAGATAAAAATGATCTATTAAAGAAGTATAAACATTGAATTATCTTAATCTCTAAATACAATCCATCACATTGAGCAGTTGTAATCAACTTGATTTTTACCCCCCACAAGTGAGTGTTTAAGCTTTTATGGTAGATAATAGAGATACTGACGTTCTGATGCTTTGTGGTTTTATTTTTTTTTTTTCAACAGTATTGGCAAAACTGCATTCTAGGCGAAGATGTTTGAAGGAGAATGTAGGGTTATTTATCTCAATCGACTATAAATTGTTGTTGTAGTGCCGTGTTGAAATGAGTGTCTATATTAATACTACCACCCACTGTGAGGTAAGGAGAGCGGTTTAAGTAAATGTGCCGTTTCAGACATTTAGACAATTTCTTGACTTAGTTGTGACTGGTGACGAAACATGAGTGGCATTCGAAAAATTATGACCTTTGTCTTTTGGGACCTTAAAGGGATTCTCTTAATTAAATTTTTGACACAGAAGGAAAAAAAACTGAAACACTAAAAATAACTATAGAGGATGATACAGAATAAAAGAAAGGGAATGTTATTGAATGGAGCACTTGTTGCTTGATAATGCACGTCTCCATACAGCCGACGCCACAAAACAACCCTTGAATTCATTTGGTTGGGACATTTGAATATTAAATTGAGCAGAAAATTGTAGAGAAAAATTAGACTCAAGATAAACATACCTGTGCTTGAGGATTTCCTACAGTGTGATTACTATCGGTAGTTTCCATGCCATTAGAGCTTCCTAAAATATACAAATACCTAATAAACAAATGTTAATTTTGGTGAAAACCCATAACTAAAAGCAAAATTTAAATAGTAACCTATAGATGTATGCAGTTCATTAATCAGTACATGATATTTGGCATCGACATGAGATTTGATAGATTCCATAGCGGGAAGATGTTTCATTTGATACAACAGGACAAATAGTTCTACGATTTTGTGATTTTGCTGTCCCCAACGAGAAAGCAATGCATCAGTTGGAGATGATCCTCGACGGCGACATTCATTCTCTATTTCCTAAAGTGAAAATACAAATATAAATCAGGGGTTTAAATTGTAACTGAACTGAAAATTCGTTATTTTTATCGAATTGAAAGCCGGAACTGAACCTTTTTGATAATATGGCTTTATTTCAGTTTGGTACATATCTTAAATAAAAAATAGTTTAGTATCGAAGCCTAACAAAATGACAAAGCACTTATGAGGAACGTTGGCAGATTGGAATTTGTAGTTCTATAGAAAAACGATGCAATGTATCTAATCTTAGCAAATTGCATCAATATCATGGCTAACGCGAAGGTCAAAAACTTTGGCAGCGTTAAAATGAAATTGATGACAGTTTTGAGAGTTAATGTTGGAGATGCAACCTTTGTGTCAATAATAAAAATATTAGTAGGATTCAGGAGTTAAAATATATAGGATTCAGCCTTACGGAGAAGAACATAATAAATAACGAAATAACCTCGGTGACTGGGCCTCTCTTATAGGAGCCACCTAAAGTAAGTAATTCATGGTCAAGAATCGAAAGCATATTTTACGGCAGGGGTGTCCAACCGGTCGACTCAACTTGACTCGTGTTTATCTGGTAATTTGAGTTTTAAGTTTGAAAAAAGGAAAAAGAAATAACTTAAATAAAATTCCTATAAGAATCATACTAGAAGTCGATCCCGAAACAATTTTAAATTGAAAAGTAGCTCCCAAGACAAAAAAGGTTGGACGCCCCTGTTTTAAGGAAATTAAAACCATATTAATAATGAATTATTTTATTTCGTACAAACTTCCTTATAATTAAATCACTTTTTTTCCTCAAGTAATTAATGATATAAAGATGCACATATGATAAAATATATAAAAAATAAAGCGAAAGAAAAAAATACTGTCAAATAAGTGACTGTGTTGAATCATGAACGATTAATTATATGAAAACACGACAAACCAAAATATCAAATGTGCGATACTGCATATGGACACCGCCCAAGATGCGCCAATCATTATTGATATCCAGTATTCGACACAGATCTTTTCTCGCCATATACGGAATTTCATAAACGTATACGTTATTATTTACGTTTGACATTTCTTATTTCGATAAAACACAACTTTACTCAAGAGCGATACACTATCAATTAAACTGTCAAACTTTTAGGGATACCAGTGTAAAAAATATTTAACCTGTTGTGGGAGAGATGGGGGGAAAAAAAATCCATTTTCAAACACTCTAAACTATTTTCCTATTTAGTAAGATAAATAGCTTTAAAATATTTTTCTTTCGTCTTTAAATAAAACATTTTATTGCTTTTATTATTTTTAATATAAAAGTGATACATAATTACATGTTTTATATTATATCGTTGTGGACATCAATTGTAATAGATTTTACAAATAATATTACAATGTTCAATTTTAATTAAATGGTGAATTTAAATGAATATTGCTTTCAATTTAGTTTTTTAGTCGCACACCAAGTATGTTGTTTCATTTTTTAAATTGGATTGGAACAATTATCCTCTCTGAATTTCCGTTATTATCAATCATTATGCAATTGTACTATTTAAATTTACACATTAAGAAAATTATCAAGGAGGAACTAAAAAATAAATTGACGCAAAATTACTAACAGTCTTAGTAAATAACTTAACAAAATAATTTCTCAGAAGTTTATTCAGTAATTCTACTTTCATTTGTAAATATCAATGAGAATTAGTCAACTTGCAAATACAGAGAAGCATTTTGCTACCTGTGTAATATATATATGTAGTAGATCAAAGTGTATCAAAATTGAAAATATCCAGTAATGTATTTTTATAATATAACTTTCACTACAAAAATGTCAATTACCTGAAAAAACATTTTTTTATTCGAATTTAGCAAAAATTACAAAACTCAAGAAAATATCAACTGGTTTGAGGTCATATTATTTAGAAATTAAAACTATCATTAACACATTTCATGCGGTTCTATACTTAGTTTAAAAAAAACGTACACCATCATATATTCCGATGTGTATTTGATTTAGGCACCATGCAGTTATATGTAATGTTAAATCTCAGTGGCAAAGTAGCAAAGATTTAAAACAAAAGTGCACCGCAGTCATCCCTATAGCTGCATGATGTAAGACTCAATTGATTGCAAAAAATAAACATTAGAATTCATCTTATATTATATTCAAAATATTAAAATAACAATGTTAAAGTATTAGCCGTAATTGGATAAAAATTAAACAAATTGCTTTGATCTAGTTTAAAAGATAATTGAGGTACTCCTGAAAATACCCGAAACATACTTTTATATACATTTGGTGAAATAAAAATACATATTCTGATGTTATCGATACTGAAGCAATAGATTTCATTTTCTGAGACATTATTTAAAAAAAAAAAAATGCTTATATGACTCTAAAGTATCTCTACATTCACACTTTGTACAAAAATCCAACATGAATTAAAATTCTTTTATGTACTACAACAATCCATCCTCTATTTTCACTTCGTGTATTGGTTCACACTTCAGATTTCCATTATTATACTGTTGTATTATTTGTATATTTTCTTTTATCGTCTTATCATCGGACATATCTTGACTGTCGATTAAGCCTAAACTTCTATCTTGCAAATTATGTTTTTCAACTGTGTGTTCCATTAATTCTCGATCGATCACGCTCGTTTGTCTAATAGAACCATCTTGAATCTGTAGCGTTGTACCGTCTTGATTTAAACCCAGTAATTGTTCAGTACAAACTGTTGTTAATTCGGATATGTGCACCTGCTGCATCTGTAAAAAAATGGAACACTATAAAATACTGGGAAGATTTATAAATATATTGTAAAAATTCATGAACATGAATGAATACTGACCTTTTTGGCTTCTTGAATTAATTGTTGTTGCTGATACAGTTCTTTATGGTGAATTCTATTGTGGTATTTTAAATGATGAGCCTTTGTGAATTTTTTATTGCATAGAGTACATCTAAAAATGAATTCACACGATATAAGTTTTAATAGAAATCTCAGGATTCATGTAGTTGAAATTAGTATTATTTAACTGGGTGTTAAAACTTACTCATATTTCTTTTCTCCTGTGTGAGTTAACATATGATTGGATAAAACATATGAATATGTGAAACTCTTTCCACAAATGTTGCAATGATATGGACGATCTCCTACATGTAGCCTATATAAATTAAGAATTAATTGTTAAAAATTCAACTATAATTTCATAATTAGATGCTATACATTTAATCTTATTAAGGTTAATCAACAAGATCTGGAATCGGACTTGTAAATCAAAATTTCCTCCAAAACTTTTACAAAAAGCCCTAAAATTACAGGAAGTGGCCATAAGGTTTCCGTGTCCAACCGGACCGAATTTCGAACACAACGAAGGAACGCCTCAAAATCGGACGCCATGCCTGAAAACGTCCACAGAACATGGTCTGTGTTCAGGAATGGATCTCCGCATGGACACTCCGAAGTTGATGAAAGCCTAAACCTAACCAACAAGGCCCTAAATCGCTCGTGTCCTGTGAGAAACTGAGACGGCCAGTGATCCAGGACGACCCGGTGACATCTCAAGCGGTGCCTAAGCAAGAGGAAGAAAGTGAGAGGTGGCGGCTGATAACCGAAGCAGACCACTTCTCCTGCCAACTAAATAAAGCCGCTTCCTTGACACGACGACAGAGATCACTGAGTTTGTCACTGCGTCCACCAGATATGCGCGTCTCCGAAAAAGCGAATCCAGCATCTCATTGTTACATATTTCTATAATGATTTGCAAATGTTAGCTTTACGAAGGTCTTTCTGTCTTTCAGGTGACAACTGTCCAAATATCTTTCAAGATCGACCTCGAAACATGCATTCCTACCCTTGTCTGTTCGCGCTTGCTTATCTTCACTTTTTTTTGTTAATTTGACCAATGATTGTCAAAAATATCGATTTAAGATTAAAAAAAAAAACACTTGAGAGAAGATGCATCACATGTCACCTGTGTTTATCCTGTGTTATAATATTGCATCACTATTCCTTCTATTTACGCTCCCACTATCAAATTTGGGCCCCATGAGAAACAACACCGATTCACATTGGCGACAAGTGTTAAATATAAGCTTCATATGCCCTGCTGCAGTCCTGACAAATAAGTGGATTTGTACGGATGATAAGTGGCGGACAAGGAAATATAGCATCTAAGACTATGAAGATTTTAAGGGGTTAATTAGTTATCCTACGAACTTATAGAGTGATATGTTATATAGAATTAACCGTAGTATCATTCAATCAATATACCTTTCATGTTTTTGCCTGCTACCGAAATCGCCAAAATGTCTCTCACAGATTCGACACTTGTACGGTTTCACACCGGTGTGTCTCATCATATGTCGTCGTAGTTCCATATTCAATACACAAGCATATCCACAAATACTGGAAAAATAATTTAAAAAACGTTATCACTTGTAAAATTTGGGCTAGATATGCTTTCTTTTTTAAACGGCCAATAAAAAAAAACACCTGCATGTGTACGGCTTGATACCTAAATGACGTCTGATATGAGCTTGTAATGATGCGTTAGATCTGAACGATGATCCACATTGTTCGCAAGTGTGTCTGTGGATAAGAAATAACAATTCACAAAAAAATGTTCAAGTATATCGACAAAAATTAACAATAGTAAAAATCTTACACTCTGTCATATTTGTAAATTTTTTTAGTACACTTTTTTTCTTTCGGTTGTGGATTGAGTAAGTTATCTGGAATGGGTTCAGAATTAGCCAAAATAGTCTCTTTGAGTAACACATCTTCGTCGTCTTTTTCTTCACTTTCATTTTCAATTTTCATTATTTCAATAGGCGTTTTTTTAATTTTATTTTTACGCTTTCCTCCCTGGTAGTAAAATGACATTTTAAAATTATAAATTTAAAAAATTAGCTTTAATGTAATATTCATTATTATTAAGGATAAATTTGAAATTACCTTTTCGTCCGCTTTTTTGAATAACTGTAAAAAAGTACCATCGCTCGGATCAATTGTAAGTCGTAAGACTTCATCCGAATCATGTTCATCTATATCCTTTTCATTTTCCGGTACATAATCAGGATCAGTTATATCATTTACAACTAAAATAAAATGTATTTAGAATTCAAATGCCAATAGTATAAATAACGTTTATTTTCTTTCAACTTTTCAATAATACTTACTCTCTTCTTCATCTTTGGGATTGTTTAAACGGTTTATAACATTTTCACCCGATTTTTCATCTAGTGTGTATGTTTCAAACTCGTCCACATCTTTGGAAGTATATTCTTCTTTTGGTGATAACAATTCTGTTTGATCCTTTTTACGATTGTATGGCGAAGGTACTGAAATATTAATACATCTACTAATAAAATAATGCAATAAATATCTATTTCTTAAAATTATTAGTGCATATTCTAACCGATAAATCCCAGTGCGTTAGGATACTTTCTAGGACGACCCCTATTTCTTTTTTTAACCTTTTCATCCTTTTTGTCTTCACCAGTACCAAGCCACTTAAAATTTGGCCACTGAGTAGGGTTGTCATGTTCCACAGGTATTTCATACTGTATGTACATTCCATCCTCTTGCTTGATAGTGATGATTTCAGTTCCAACTACAAAGAATATTTTTAAAAAAATGTAGTTTTAGATATATACAGTACTAAATGTAGATCTACAGATTTTTAATCAGATTACGTCGAATAAACAAGTCAATTGAGTTAACGACGTCTCTGTTTCGACAATTGCAAAATTCAAAATGCCAAATGATTACCTGGATTTGAAGAGTTTGTTTCACTGTTTGATTTTTTGAACTCAGAGAGACACTCTTTGAGTGTATCGTATGAAGACAAGCATTGCTGTTTAAACTGGTAAGCAGAAAGCAGGCGATCGACACATGTCAGACAAATATTGGAAGGCAGAGGTTCAGTTTCAGATACCTGAAATTTGGGAAAATAAAAGACAATTTAAAACTCAGTTGAAAAAGAGAAACTGAATAAAAATAGATTTATCTGACGGTTCTTTAGCAAAACAGTAAAGTTTAGCAAAAAGTGATGTAATCAAAGTGTGGGCATATTGTGTAACAGAATATAGAAACATTAATCAATACGACTGAAAATTGGGTTCATGGATTTAATAACTATACTTCACTGCTTAAATTTTTGGGAAACTGCTCATATTTAATTGGCTTAAATTCTATTTTTTTCGTGTAAATTGCTTTTTATATTTTTAAGAACTAGCACTCTACATGTTAACACAAAGAAACCCGCTCCCGTGGTGCAGTTAAGCCCGCGTTATTTAAATTCCACATTGAAAAATGGCACATCTTTTGAAACTATCCAAAAATCAGCCCATTTATTGGTATCTTCATAAGATGTGAAGTTTTGCTCAGCCAGGCCATGAGTTATCGATTGGAATAAGTGGTAATCAGAATGAGCAATGTCGGGAGATTGCGGCGGATGGGATAAAAATTTCCTATTAATCGTATCCAGGTAGATTTTGACCACTGATGTGACGTGTGGCCTAGTGTTGTCATGCTGCAAAATCTCCTTGTCGTGTCTTTGGGCATATTGTGGTAGCTTTTCCTTCAATGCTCAGCCCAAATGCATAAATTGCTTTCAGCATCCTATCTACAGGGGCATATCCCTTTTAAATAACGCATATAAATTGTTCACAAGAACTCTCATCGAATGGCTGTCACTCATCAGCAGGTCTACTATGGAATTACTATTTATGATCAAACTATTCTCACAAAAAATGTGGGAGTATTTGTAGACTTTTGCAAGGCATACGACAGCATCAATCGGGAAAAACTTTGGAGGACTATGTTTGAAATGAGAAGTGTTGTACATTCCAACGGCGCCCTGTCGGAGCCATTAGAGATGATGACGAGAGTTAAACAAGAGGACACCCTCTCTCCTTTGTACCTTTGTAAAAACATTGATGTACAATGACCATACAAAAAATGCCGATTAAAACTGCCTATTCCATTGTAAAGTCTGTGAAACAGGTTAAACTATCCATCCTGCTGAATACCATTAGCCGAGCACGCAAGTAGAACTCCCCATCATGCTTGGGATGTTTGAGTTACATCACATCATAATTATATGGTTTTAAAAGCAACATATTCTGATTCCATACAGTTTTTTGATTTAATCAACTCGGCTAGTTGTAAATGATTGTTTCACACGTGTACAGTAGATTATAGGGTAGTCCGAATGTCAGTTTTATAACAAAGTAGAATTGAACCAATTAAACTCATTTCTGTCGTTTGCTAGAAATGTACGAGACAATTTGTTCTGATATGAAATAACGCGCATTTTGTCAGCGAATCACGATTGTTACATAAACGTTAGAAACTGTTAATAATTGCAAAAAACTATGCTACATTTTCAATTTGGAGTAGCTCGTTAATTAGTATAATTTGTGCGTTCGATATCTGTCATAATACATTGATATATGTTTTTTTCGCATGGCAATTTTTAAAAATGAACGAGGGCGCATTTTCGCGCAAAATGCGCTTTTGACATTTGAGGAGAATTTCCGATAACATATAGGAAGAAAGTAGGGCAGAGCTGCGACTGATTCGAGAGACAGTCGGTACCGCCAGATGAGGATAGAAGCGCCGGAGAGGCTGCGGAGGGTTACCAATTTGAACGAGCGCTAAAACATGGCGTCGCCGGCGCAACCGGTGTGGCCGCATGAGACGTGTAGCAACATCGTTCATAGCTCACCTCTATGTCACTGCAGTAGTGGTACTTGTCGCGAAGCAGCTCGTTGTTCTCATCGCAATCGAAGAGCGAGACGAGCTCGGTACCGGACTGCAGACACACCCGACACACTTGCTCCCATTCAGAGCCCAGCTCCATTTCGCCCCCGGCGCCGATCTCGCAGGCGCCGCTGTCAGATATGACCACCGCTGACATCTCCGACTCGCTCCGGGAGGGCGCACGCCACCTATCGACCAAAAACCAGCGTCCCCCCGACGCGATTTTTTCCTTTTTCACTCATAACACTGCATATAATGACCAACTCGCAAGCGGCAACTTTTAAGAGTTCTTTTGTTTCTTACGTGTACTTTTTCTTGATTTTGTCCTTCCAATGTAAATAATTCACTATTTTTCACGTCGTTGGAAGAACTCTTTCTATTAAAATCGCTCTCTTTTCTTTTAAGGGATTCTAAGTTTTTTTTAGTTTTATCAAGATCTCTTTCCTTTTTGGAAAAAAATTGATGCAAGCAATTCTATAAATTTTTAATAAAAATAAAAATTTAATTCTAAGCACTTTTTAATGAGGGAAGAAAATTTACCAATTTCATTCTTCAAATCTTCATCAGATCCGTTGTATAATTTATTATACTCTAATATTAGAACATATATTATATATGCGTTTAGATGCACTTTTTGTAAAGAAGATAATATACTATATAATTTGAACGCCAATTATTTTTTTCTTGGTTCGATCCTTTTTAACGAAAAATATCATAATTTTTGGGATTTCATTAAAAATAATATCTATATAAAAATATTTTATTTTTTATTTGCCAGCATTTTTGAAAAAAAAAATTAATTAAAAATATTAAACCGAAATTCAACGTTATTGAAAGATAAATAACTTCATTTTTTTTTTAAATACTCAATCAATTTTATTGTTGATATTTTTAAAAAAATGTTTCTTTTCAAATAAAATAGTAATATAAACGATTAATATCATCATATATTTTAAAGTAGGTATTTATTTCAATCAATTTTTTAAAAATCAATAATGTTTCCGTATTTAACGGGGAACTAAGACTTGTCAGGTATCAACATGCGCCCTGGCAACACTAGTAGAGTTGGTCGACGTTTGTCAGTGTAATGTCGGAATAAATATTGAGTCGGTCTATCGGGCCGGTTGAATCATGGAAGTCTTCAAATCTGAGGAGTTTTACGTGTTCGTAAAGGATGAATCTAGTCTTTGGTGGAATAGAAACACGGGAGAATTCTTATGCAAGTCAGGTATGCTGAAATGATGTGTTTATGAATCAGAGCTGCTGAATCAGAATTGTTTTCATCAGAAATATTTTCTTTTAATACGTAATATATTGCCATAACTCTGTATCATCTATCATCCTGCCCGATTTTATAGGCTTAATATTGATATTTTACAAGTAGTAAAGAATTGAAACCCTTGATTTAATTGCAGATTTCTTAAAATTGCCCATCTATAACCCGAATAATTCTTTTTATAGTAATTTTTCCAATTTGAATCTCTGAGGAAGCTGTTTTCATTCATTAATTCACAATGTGTATAGTATTCTGTTATTATTATCCTTATGGAGCTAATATATCCTTACGTATCTCCAATTTGCTACCATTAAAAAAGAAATCCATGGGCACTTTGGTACATGAGAAAAATAAGTATATCAGTGCCATTTTCAATATTTGAAATGATAATGGCTTCAATTTTATGTAAACATCACTACAGTGCATGATAACATTCAGGCGCTAACGCTGTATTTGGGTGAATAATACCATGTAATCTAACATTTCAACGATGGTTTTCTAATCTGCATGGTTTTTACATAAATGCTCATATCTTTTTTCTTAGCGATGCTAATTAGGCATAGCATATATATAAATAATAGTATTTTATACATTTTCTTGAAAGAGGTCATTTTTATAGTCTTGAACATCTGTATTTCGATAATTATCAATTTAATCGAGATGATTTAATGACGAATTGTTAAATTTGAATTGTTTGATGATTTAAGTGCAATATATGATAATAATAAAGGGATGCCTTCAGGAGCTGATTTGGTTGTTTTGATTTTAATTTGATTTCAAATCTGTATATTTATCATGAACTGTATATTTGTAACTGTATCTTCATTGTAAATCTGTATATTTATCATGAACAGTTAATCGATATAATAAAATTCTGTATAAATTGTAGATGTTGGTGATTAAACACACTCTTATCTCAGTTAGATTTGTGATATGTTTACGACTCATTTTCATCAGTTTTTTTAAAATATTTATTCAGTTTATTTAACCATTATACTCGAATGTATTATGTTGATTATATTTTTTAGCATGGGATTTGTCAAGTCTGCAAGATATAGAATGTTTAGGCATTACACCAGCTATTATCGGAAAAATAGAACATGAAGCCGTCTATGAATCCAGATTGATGATAGTGAAGGACTGCGTACTGGTCGGAAATCTATTCGATGATCACATCATATATAAAATCAAATCCATTCTTCTTCTCTCTCTCGGAAGTGAAGATATTGATCTCAATCTCACGCCATGCAAGAAACATTATTCCAGTTCGACTGTCAAAATTCAAGGATATTCTGATAACTTAAAATTCAATAAAAAGGATGGCAACAAAGGCTTATTTGAAACCCCGTTATTTATGAATAAAACATGGGGGGCCGTAAAGAGTGCCGGAAATACAATAAAAAATACTACACAACATGCAGCCGCAATAGCTACATCACAGGTTTTAGTCAAATTTTATAAACACGCCATATTCTTCTCTGTCAGACTAATGTGAATGCCTATATGAACATCTAATTTTTTAGGTAAGACAAACTGTTAATAAACGCCGCGATT
Source organism: Stenopsyche tienmushanensis (assembly GCA_008973525.1). Lineage (NCBI taxonomy): Eukaryota > Metazoa > Arthropoda > Insecta > Trichoptera > Stenopsychidae > Stenopsyche > Stenopsyche tienmushanensis. The sequence continues at coordinate 256,389 of WACJ01000071.1, read as the reverse complement.
CAAAAGAACGAGACCGTCTGGAGAAGAGAATAACGGACGAGCTACACAAAATATTCGACGATACTGACAGCTTTTATTTTTGTACAACCGCAGACATCACAAATTCATTACAACGACACGAAAGTATTGATCCGACCGTGTCTGGGAGCCATTACAAATTTGCAGATGATAGATTTTTCTGGAATAAGCACATGTTGAAAGACATCTTCAGTCTTGGCGTTAGTATATTTTTGATTAGTATTTATTCCTTTCTTTGAATATATTCAGTTTAGTCGCTGAATGTTGTTTTATTTTATTACTGCAGAGTCCAGAATGCGAACCCTGGATAGTTCCAGTCATACAGGGACATGTCCAAGTAAGACAGTGTGAAGTTGATGCTGGTGAATGCTCACAACATCTTAACACAGAATCATTGCAAGGGTCTTCGTCACAGCATCGAGAACTCTTCACTTTGAGTGTAATATCCAGGCGGTCCAGATTTCGCGCTGGTACTAGGTGAGTTAAAGAAAATGAATAATGTTACTCAGATTTTTTATTAAAACCAAATGTAGTTACGCAGTTTATGTTTAAATTATATGTACTACTAGCGAGTACTTGGCATGCGTTGCAATGCCACATAATAGACTGAGGGCTGGCAGCATAAATTGAGGATCATCTAACATATGTGGATCATTTAGGCCCGATCCATACTATGGTGCCATGAACGGTTCGTGTGGATCGGGCCTTAATAGATGTGTTCTAGCGTGTTTCTGGACTAACATTATGACAGTTTGGTGACTGTCATTGGGTTTGGAAGAGGAGATGGTTGAAATCTAGTGAAAATTCAATATAATTAAGTCATACTGTCAAAGTAGTTTTTTTAAATTTTTATGCTGCCAGCTCTCGGTATATAAAGAAAAAAAGTGTTTTTGCTTTAATTCTGTTTATTGAAGTCCTCTTATATATTTTTAATTATGTTAAAAAACGGGTATATAATCTCATTTAGTAATTATTTGTAAAGTATGATAAAAATTCAAATCTATTTCTTTTTGATATTTTGAGTTCCTTGTCGGACTCATGAATGCGGAATAACTATCATCGCCTTGGTGTTGTTTCTTGGTGCACTTTCGGATTTTGTTACTTAATCACTGATGCTCTAATTTTCGATAAAATTGGAAGCCAAGCTCTGAATATGTTAGTGGCGTTGTCTTTTCTATTGATTGCAGAGTTTTTTCATTTTTCAATTTCTATTGCATCATTCACAATCCCAATGCTAAAGTTTTCGACGGTTACTATGATTTTTGTATCAGCAAAATTGATGTGATAGTTCTTCATAACATGTTCGGTTAGCGCCGATTTGTAATCTAATTGCAATACTGCATTCTGATGTTCCGTCACCCTGTCTATTACACTATGTACTTACCCGAAATTCCCATCCTCAACATGATCCTCTAGAAGTTTTCCCAGTCAATGTTGTTGTAAGCCTTGGCAAAATCTATAAATATGTGTAGCTATGACTTTAAAGCTTTTTCTGCGGTGGTTCAGTATACTACTGCCTTTACCTTGTAATTAAAAAAATATTTTTATATACATAGATTAATTAGGTATGTCGAAATTACAATCTTTAAGCGTAAAAATGAATTATTAATAAGTTATGTAAGCTAAATGAATTAAACACATTAAAAATATTTAATGCTGTGAGCAAATATGGAATTAGAATTGATAATATTTAGTGAAAGGAATTATGTATATTAATCTTTTGGCTGTTACGGTACTTTTTACTGAACGGAAGTTTGTTTGTTATGTTGTGAGTAAGATGTACTACAAGGTTAAACATTGATACCCTGATGCACAGAAACTATTTATATTCAAGCATTTTGAAGTAATTAATGGATTAATAGTGATCGCTGTATGCAGTCCTTGTTAGTTTCCCAATCGACGATATATCGTTGCTTAGCATTCAGAGGGTTAATAACAATGATTTATTCGTTTCTTCATTATTCTATGTACAATTTGTACGTTGTAAACCGAAATTTATTATTTTGATAGTGCTTAATTCTTTATATATAATTTTTTTTATAGAAACTCATAAATGTTCATACCTATACATATAATTAATTGAAACCGCTTTCGTCGAATAAGCTATTAAGCTCTTTCAACAAAGATAAGACGACTTTCGTCCGTGTTGTCTTGAGAGCAGGCGTTTGTTTTGATAATTATGATACTCGCATCATTCTTATCGTTGACCAATTTTGTTATTCACTCTTAACTGTTCTAGAGTGGCGTCATTAGTTGAGTATAACCACTCCTTTGCAAAATCTACTCCTTCAGAAGTAAACTGGCAGGCTTGCATGGTAACCCTGTCCTTTTATTTTTGCAACACAAAATGAAAAAATATTGTGTGCTATCAACAGTGTTAAGGTTAATTTATTGGTTCATTACCTAACTTGTTACACGCTGTGGCAGAGCTGACAGAAAAGTGGATTTACATTAGAGCGTAGTGTGTCTGCTCTTCAGTTCAAAAAGGCATTTGTTTTTGCCGACACTTACATTTACACCGCTTATAATGTTCTAGTTTTGATTTTTCAAAATTAGCAACACATTTCGTTTAGTAAAAAAAAGTGCACATTTAAAAAATCTAGTCTAATATTCTGTCTTTCAATTTTTTTAAAGGTATAAACGACGTGGCGTTGATGAAAATGGTCATGTAGCAAATTATGTAGAAACCGAGCAGTCATTAGTGCATCGTTCTCATCGTGTGTCTTTTGTGCAAGTTCGAGGATCAGCTCCATTTTATTGGAGTCAACCAGGAATGAAATATCGACCACCGCCACGGCTAGACAAAGGTTCGCGATTGCGACAACATATTAAGGCAACTTAAAATTATTTAAAAATAATTATTGTTATATTATTGTAGGCGAGCAAGAATCGCAAGAGGCATTTGAAAAACATTTTAACAGTGAGCGCATTTTATACGGACCTGTGTGTATTGTAAATTTAGTAGAACAGGCCGGAAGGGAACGTATTATTTGGGATACATACAGTAATCATGTTTATAGTTATAATTCACCAGACATCATTTACACAACATTTGATTTTCACGAATATTGGTAAGATAAACATTATCTTTTCATACTTGTATTTCCTGTCTCTAAATAAGAATAATAAAATAACATTAATTACAAGTTTTAATTGATAATTTTATTTCAGTCGAGGTATGCATTTCGAAAATGTGTCTGTTTTAACGAATGCTCTGACCGATATTATTACTGATATGGGATACTGTTGGAGAGATCCGCAAGGTTACATTTGTCGACAAACTGGAGTTTTCAGGGTCAATTGCATAGATTGCCTAGATCGAACAAATGTAGTACAGGTATGCAGATAACATTTAAATTAGTGATTATATTACATTGATATGAATACTAATTTACGTTTTTTGATAGACGGCGATTGCAAAAGCCGTTCTAGAAATGCAAGTAACGAGGCTAGGTCTTTCTGGTCCCGATTGGCCTTTGCCAGCAAGTTTGCGATCGACTTTACATGAGCTATGGGCCGACAATGGAGATGTTATAAGTCGTCAATATGCTGGTACCAATGCACTCAAGGTGGCTAATATTTTTTTTATAAATTAAAATCAGATTATTTCATTTTATGAGAGGATTTTGAAATAATTTATTTTTATATAGGGTGATTATACTAGAACTGGAGAAAGAAAATTCACAGGAATAATGAAAGATGGGATGAATTCTGCTAGTCGGTACGTTAAATAAATTTCACTTTATATAAAAATATGATTTTTAGACGTTAGAATAGTCAGAATTATTTATTTTTTACCATGTTTCATTTTAATTTTTTACATTTTATATGCTCAGTTTCTTATGAAAGCAATATAATTGGTAGCTGGCTTTTGAAGCTGTTAGTTATTATGGAAGGGTCTTTTTTATTTTCTTCGGAATCATATTGATTAGGACAATTAGCACAGACATTGTTTTTTTTTACTTCTGACACAGATATTATATACAGCATTTTATGGATACATTTCGTCAGTGTTGCCTCGATATATTACTAGGAAATGATGTTAATGACAAAGATTTAGATCAAGAATTAGAAATGTTTTCAAAATTCAAAACAATCGGTGATATAGCTTGCACTGCTATTGTTCCTGCTGTTATTGAAATGCCCGTATCAAGTGTGGTTCCAGTTTATTTTAATCAGGCTGTGAGAGATGAATTATTGATGTTAGACGTCGCTTATGGCCTTTCCAGGTCAGTCTTAAAAAATTAAGCATCCGTTTGCCATTTGATTCACACCTATAATTGAAATGTTTTAATGCTTCCATTTACTAATTCTTAAGTAAATTTTGAAAAAATTCTGTATCATTTGTTCATGCAATGTAACCATTCAATATTCATTTGTGTGCGTGTCATCATCATTCATATTTGACGATTATGCTTGTAGTTTAAACAAGTTGATGCTTAACAAAGTGAAGGTTTGGGTGCGCGTTATATAAAAATACTAAGTATCTTTTTGTAGTTTAGTTATGCTATAAATGTGTTTGTACATATTAAATTTTGTTACAGTTATTATTTATCGCGTTTTAAAGATGCTTTTCGTCAAGCAACAATTGATTTAATGCTGGGAGAAGCTGAAGTTAGTGAACTAACGCTGCAACAAGATCCGGGTGAAAGCGATGAAGAAAAACAGGCTACTGCTGATCATGTGAAACAACTTATTGAAGATTGTAAGAAACTACTTGTTAGTGAACCTCATAATGTTGTCGGTGCATGGGGATTAATCGATGCAGATCCAGGGTACACAACAGATCATTTAATTTTAGGAAAAATTCAAGTTTTTAGTTATGAAATATAACCAATTGTCGATTTAAACATTCTATTAATTTGATAATACAAGCATCATCTAGAAAGTAAGGTTGTAAGGGTTCCTGAGGTCGGGAGAATTTTTTTGTTTCGAAGTTGGCACACTTGGCGTGTAGGGATCTTAACGGTCAGTTTGTTTGATCACAGAAACTTCTTTCGATGGAGAGATCGTCGTGTGCTCCCGCCACCTGCTGTCCATGCGAGAATAATACCGCTGCGAATATCCATAGGATGTTCGTGGAGGTTTATGATTTGTGATGGTATCCGCCGCAGTCCCCTTCAAACTGAGACTCGTAGTGGCAGTGAACCCGCATAGTAGTTCCTTTGAATTTAGCTTAACCTTTGTTCCTCCTCCTCCAACGCAGCTTCGGGTGCACGTAGTCTGAAGCTGGTCTTCCTGCAGAAACCTTGCTCTTGTTGGAGGGGGCCGAAATAAAGGGGTGGGCATCTGGACGCTCTGCGCTTTTTCAGTCTTACATAAATGTTGTAACCTTACTTTCTGGATGACTCTCGTAATAACTGGTTTTGAAACTTTCCATTCTCAGACCAATCTTTAGTGATTATTAAATTAATAAAATCTCAAAATAAGCAGTTCTATTATTTACATTTTTGATCTGATCATCATAAATATATGTATTAAGTAGTATTTTAAATTATTTCTTTGATCAGAACTGGCGACCCTCACGAAACTGAAATGGATAGCATATTAATTTTAACTCGAGACAGTTATTTAGTTGCGGATTACGATGATCAATCCGATAGAGTCACGAAATTTCAACAGATGTCTTTAAACGACATTACTTCAGTAGAATTTGGCATTCTTGAATCATCGTCACAGGTAAAATACGTGCATGAAGGATGTATTGATATTTTAATCTAAAAGGGCTTTTTTGTAGCTTTGTAAACTGTTTCAGATGTCTTTGACTAATCTGAAATCCAATCTATCGTTGAGTGGCATCCGTAAACCTGCTGAAAATGCCCCCTGTATAAGATTGCACTATCGGGTAGACGGAACCGATGGATATTTTCATATGTTTCGCTCGACAAATCTCCGATTTTTTAACAATATGGCCATTTATATCAAGACAACTGAGGAAATTCATGGTAAATATTTTGTGAAAAAATGTATCTGGTTTAAAATGTTGTGTATTTTAATGATAATTCATGATTTTTGTCATAGAATCTCTTCGTTCTATATGTGAGTGCTTTCTGGTTACTATTGACGTAGCAGGTTTACCCAAAATACCATTTAAACAAGGAGGGAAATTAGATCGAAGAAAATCAAAGGTCTTTATTATTTTTTTGTTATTATATAATTAACGTTTTTTCCCTATTTCTATTGTAATTTTTAAATTATTTTATCTATTAATTAGGTAAGATCTAACTCCAGTAGTAGTGGTGGTCGAAAAACACTTTATTTAGAACTATCAGGGCTACCTGGAATCACACGAAATTTAAGTGAAACTCAACTCGCAATTAAATCTGTTGGTAAGTATATGAAGTTTTATTATAGGATAAAATCAATGTTAACGTCATTTTTTATTATTATATGATTAATGTTTATAGGTTCAAAAGCACTCACCAATATGTCGGAGCAATTTTCTAAACTAAATAAACTTGGACAGTTTAATAATCGTACTAAACCTGAATTGCCAAAGCCTTTTAAGATGGAATCTATTGGAAGTGGTGCAAAAACTACTTTTACATTGGGTAAATCTTCTATTAAAAAAGCATTCAAAAAACATACAAAAGGTGGTCATTCAGATTGTACCAGCTCTGACAATTCTTCTGATGAAGATGATGGTAAAACCAATATTTTTGAACCGACTCTAGACAATTTTGAAAATTGTGTGCGATACGTGGGAGATAATCCTTTGCTCAAATCTAAAACAGATGGAAAAAATAACACAACATCACAAACTGAAAACCAATCGGATATAAACAATGAAGCTTATTTAATGGAAAACCCTCTTTATTCGTCTAAAATTGACAGTCAAACATCAGGAAATGATACCTATTCATCAGAATATATTTCGAACATCGGTGATCAGATAAAGGACCATAATAAAAATTTATATTCCAGTGAAGTAATTTCCGATAGTCAGTTTATTGCTAGCAATTCTAAAAATACAGGGAACACATTCACTAATCAGGGATCTTCGACGGTTAAATTAAATCCGTTTAATACCGACAGTGATGCCAATCTTCACTTTGATACTTTGCATTTCGATGAGATTGCCAGAAGTAACACTCCCGAAATAACTATCGATTATGACGGAAGTTCTACTAAATGGGAACAATCGTCGGATTCAAAACTAAACGTGTCAAAAATACAACCACCATCGTCTTTGAAATTGAACCAAAAATTATCTCACAGCACGGGAGATGTCGATTTAAACACAGATCAAATAACAAATAACGACGGGCTTAAATCTGATTCGGAAAAGAATAGAGACGCAAATTTACCGGTGCGGTGTAGCTCGCAGCACGATATTAATTTGACCATCAGTCAGTCACAGAGCGAGAGCGCGTTGAAACAGTTGAAGAATATCACAAGTCCTGTAACGAGTGCTACCAAAGATTTAGTGCTATCGCCGTTCTCTAAATTCGCCAAAGGAATGCAGAGTCTGGGTGCCAATTTGGATCCTAGGAAAATCAAGGTTGATTTTATTCTGGAATAGTATTAAAAGTCGTATTTATTCCTAATGTAAATAATTATTAATCATTTTTTTTAAAGGGAGGTCCAATGGTGAAACAAATAACGGAGGCTCAGTATGAAGAGCATCGAAAATTACAAGAAAAATGGAGAAAGTGTAATACTAGGCTTATAGCTTTGTAAAAAAATTCCTTAATAAATCTCACCGTATATTTTATTTTTATATTAATTTTATGAAATCAATATGTAATTCGTATGTAATATCACACATTCCCTTTTTTGTAGTTTGTTTTTCGGTATAAATTTAATCTGACATTAAAAAAAATCACTTTATATGCTTTATTCATAAAATTTGTAGTTGAAAATTATACGATTTAACACAGCTATATTTTTCAAAAATTTAGACTTAATGTGACATACAAAAAATGATCTGAAAAGGGGATAAATGTATTATTTAAAACTTATTTTACAATTATATCGCCTTTTTCAGTTATCGAGCTGTATACGTATTTTAATGCTATTGACTATTAATTTCAGTCGTTGATTGGTTCATAACACTAAAAATTCCGTATATTATATTAGGATGTAAAACAAGTTGACTGGTTGACAGTAAACTCTAATAGGAATAAGGCTTAGGTGAAATAAAATTAAAATGTTGGACTTCGTTGAGGCTTAATGTCAAGTGATTTTCATCCCAAAAAATTATTTTCATTGAAAATGGATCCTCATATTACATTTAATGTTAAAATATTAAAACCGTGTGTACCTTTATTACTAATTATCTATTCGTCACTGCCAAATCAGATCGAATGGTAAACCCAGGCTAATTTTAGCCGACTATAATTTGAACTTTTTCTACAATCTATAGAATTATGAGGTTCCATATACGTTTGAATATTTAGGCTGTTCTTAAAAATATAAATGCGTTTTATCGAATGTTTATTATGAAAGATTTATTTTTAATATTTATTATTAATGTGTATATCATTTTATGTAAACCAGTATTATTTTATGTATACGTAGATGATTTTGTGTTTAACTCTTATTTATTCTAATTCTATATCACAATTATAATTATTACAATGAGCTGTTTTAGCCTTTTGACAAATATTCATATCCTTAAATGTATTATGATGCTTTTATCAAAGTTATGAAAATATCGCAGGATGCATTACGATGTCAATTAATAGTTGTCTTACTTTTATACTAATGTATAAGCGATAAGACTTGATTATTTATGAATGTAAGCATAGCGATTCTAGTGGTGTAATGGATTAGCATATGTATTAGTGCACCATATAACGTAACAAGACGCTATGAATGTTAGATTAAAAGAGTAATGTTAATGTAGATATGTTCGGTACAAGATGTATTTTGATGCTTTAAATTCGATCGAAGTACTTTGATAGTACAGGCTCAGCTCATAATATAGCTCAACCCTAATATTAGTTGAAAGCTTAGATTTATTTTGTGTTTTAACTAGTTACCTTAGTGTATATTATCAGTATTGTTTTAATTTTAATATTTAAAGTTATCCATTTGATTATGAGATTTGAAGAGATATATTTATTTAAATAAATGCACCTTGTTTTGTGATCACAAAAATAAAAGTATTACATATTAAGTCTATATATAATGCTTATGTAAGTACTGCGCTTGTATGATTGTAAATGTAAATAGTCGATCAAGCATGCCGTATGATAATATAAAATGATTTTTCATTATCCTTGCCGGTCGAGGTTATTGTTTGAAAATTACGTAGTTTTGTATTTCCAGTCTGACTCCTTTTGTATAATAATTTATGTCTTGACTTCCATCATCAAAATATTCTTCAAAAACAATGTTAATCTTAATCCATTCACAGTTTATAAAGCTATTAAAATTGGTCCAAATTTTATATTTTTATATTTCGTGCTTTTTTTTACCTACTTATGTATATAATATTACTATCTATTTTATTGATATTAGATAAACCCAATATTAATGTCGGATGAAACTATTGTATACAAAAATATTGTTATACAAAGTAATTTTCAAGAAGGTGTCACCATTGTTCCATGTATTAACTAAATAAAAAATCCATTTTTTATAAAAATCGCATGATTTTGAATTGAAAAATTTGGAAAAGGCCGATTCTATCTCGTTCGATGATTTAGTTTTTTTCTTCTCTTAACCATTTGAGCTCTAAGATGTTGCGTATTAATCTGCCATGTTCACCTCGCTCATATTTTTAATGTAATCTAAAATGACTACTGTCTTTTTTAACTAGCTCATTTTGATTAGATTGCTGTAGTTATTCTTCTCATTGATTGGAAAGATGACGTATGCTTTGTACTGAGCATTGTGACTATTTGTCTCACCAAGCTAATACTAAAGTATCTTGTTTTCTGTATGCTATCTTTCATCCCACAGCTGATCTTGTTTTTTGTTATATGATTAGGTAAACCCTTTCTGTAGGTCATTATCGTGCCAGTGAGAAAACATTTCCTTTTTAAGAGCTCTCCAGCAAGGGTTGGATTGGTGTAAAATCTATCCGGAGATATATGATAGCCTTTTATGTCTTAGTTCGTCTGTTGTAGGTTATTAAAAAGGTGTAGAACGAAAATCGAATGAAATGTAAAAAATATACGTACTATCAAAATAATATTGAATTACTGGACACAAATAATTTTCAAAATGTTCACTGCGCCACAACTCGACGCAGACTATTGGTTTATGCTTTTTACCTGCACCGATTCAATTCCTCTGAACCAATTATTTTCCATATTCCAGATGATAACTTAATGGTCAGACAATAAGACGGTATTTTTAGAGTATTCACTTGATTCTTACATTTAAAAAAATACCAAAATGTTATTTGAAGTTCATAAAAACCGCCCGAGAAAAAACCCACCACACTTAGTGGCCATATGAGTTGGTGGGAAAAAATCTTCAGCCGCAATGTGTGACCATAGGAATTGTAAGGGTTAATAATGTTTCATTGACTGGAACAGATGGTAATCCAAAGATGGTGAATATGCAGGATGCAATATAGGGTCTCAACTAGGGATTCTGAAGTCTCGGCTTTTTCAAAGTCCCCGGACTCGAGACATGATGATTTCAAAGCCCTGGGACTTCCTGGGACTCGAGACTTATTTTAATTTATAGTAAATATTTATATGTGTTACATATGTATGTATGTGTAAGTTAAAAGAACCATCTTGTTCTATCTTTCTGAATTATCATTTTCGGACTCACTTCCTTCAGTTTTTTGTTCATCTTCATTGGAATAATCTAAATCTTCTTCTGTTTCAGTTTGAAAAGTTTTCTGGTATAATGTTTCAATTATGCAAAATTTATTGACGACGGGACTTTCACGCCCAAACTTTTTCATCAGTTGTACAGTGTAAAACCCAAACGCCTTGTCAGTGGACATTCAGGCGTCTTTGAATGCTGGACCAGGATACACCAGTTTTCTTTGATAATTCGCCGATGGTCATTTGAGTTTTTAGGACCACTTTATCCATTTAATTACGCTGACCTCTTCCGGGTTTGTCTTCCAAGTCGATGTTTCCAGAATTAATATTTTTCCATCAACGTTGATACCGAATATGTCGCCATAAATGGCAAAAATATTTCTCGTGGCTTCGCTGACCTTTTTTATATGTAACTGCATCAGCATGCAAGTCTGCAAATTTTGTTTCGACGAATACACCTCTGCCATTATCGCCAAACTTGGTATTTTTTAGACGACGGGCTGAAGATGACTGTTTAAAAATTGCATTCGTTAAAACGCGACATTAACACTGGGTTTATCTAATATATTGTAATATTAATAATCTACTCTTTTCCTGACAAACGTGAATCTTTTTTATATTTTCCTATTGTAATGTGCGTTTTTTGATTGTTTAATAATTTTCTTCCTCTAAATATTGAAACATCCATAAATGTAATTATAAAAATGCATTGAATTGTTGAAAGCTTAATACTTTATATTTGTTCATATTTCAGTTGAATCAATCGGTCAATGTGCTTAATTTTAATAATTTCTCCTCGAAAAAATTCAATCTTTCTTCAATGCATTCCCCAAAAAATTTATAAAATATATCGTCGATTTAAAGTAATTTTACTCTAATATCCCCTAAAACTGAATACTCATTTGAATTAAATTTTATTCGATTATTTAACATTTTACAATATATATATATTTGATAAATTTTACAAAAATCACTTTATATATAATGAATTTTATATCCTATATTCTTATCCTATTTATTATCAAATTGGCACAATTACGTATTCATAGAAGACCAAATTAACTCGATGTGTGTTTATGAAATAACTGCATTAATTTAAAGACATGTCCGTTTAAGCTGACGAGGGATTTTTCAAATAAGTATAGACGTCATTTAAAATAATTTCGTTATACATAAACACGCATCAAGCGTTATTGTCCATCGATAAAACATATTCATAGAATATAAATTTGTATGTGTAACTTACCGTATTAAATACAACTATCTAAATTGTACATTTTCTAGTCACGACAGTATCGAATATTAATTTTATAAAAGTTTTTCTACCGTTTAACATATGGGATAAATTTAATTCTTACGCATAATACGCAAACTTCATATTTATTATATCTTTATTTTCTGGATTTAGATTGTTAACTCTTTGATTGAAAAGGACAATGCTCGATGTTTTATAAAAGTATGTGGTATTAACAATATATTTGTGTTTAGCGTCACATTAGAACTAAAATAAAATAGATTGTGAACCCATATTCTATATAATATAAATACATAATGTAATATTTATTTTGTGTTAATTGCGCTTTAAAAATCAAAAATGTTACTTATCGATGTACTAAATTTTCAATCCAGCGATCCACACAATAAATGGGACCTAGTCATACTTATATGATTAACGTTTAATATTGTAGTTATCAACTTCGTGCGCCGTCTTAAAATGTAAGCTCAAATATTCGATGGTGTGTAATCGGCTTCCTTTATATTTTAATGGAATTGTTCTTCGTCAATTGTCGGTAGAATAATTTCGCACAATTAATTCATAGTCGTATGCAAAATTGTACCATGCTTAGACGTGTAAGTATTTAGTGATGTATGATGGCAATAGTAGATTTTTTAGTCTTGTGTCGTCTGTCGTAGTGATAATAGTTTTATTTTCTATGCGCCAGTACCAGCGCATTGGCATTATATTTATATTGGAAAAATTGTAGGCTTCGCTTGTAATGTGGCAAAGTCAATAAAGCAATGAATAAAAGTGATTGTTTTATTAATATAGAATTAATTAATACATCTACAACTTTAAAAATAATTTTAAACAATCCATAGCATATGTAAATTGGATAGTCCTGTTATTATATGGAATCACATTTTGGTTTAAAATCAACCCTCTTATAGTGTCCACTTCGTTTGCGGTGTCTTTTACATAAGCAACGGGTAAAATAATGAAGGCTAATGCTCCCTTGTGCATGTTAGTCACTTGCACTGGTTAACAAAATAAACAAGTAAATAAAAATAAAATGTGGGTCCCTATCTTTCTATAGCGTGGGGTGTTATAGAAGGATTGACTGTATTTTATAAATTGAACAAGGATTTCATGTTGTTTTAAACAGTTTATTCAATTAAAATTCGAATAAAAATATTCGCTACTATCGACAGTGATTTAAATTTAGCAATCGTGTTTCATCTTATTTTCCTGATTTTTTGAGATAAAAGTGAATAAATTATTTTATCATTATTATTAGCGTTCCGAAATATCCTTATATCCATATTTTAGATGCGGTGTACATTTTTTCGCTGTATAAAGTTATCTTGATAATATATATTTAATACCATTTAGGATTATATGATTCGTATGCTGCTGGCTCTTTGTCTCTCAAACACTCCCACGTCCCTCCTTGCTTCAATCCTTCCCCCCAAGAGGGTAATTTCTTCAACTCCATGGGAATTTAAAAATGTGTCCAACCTCCATCCACCTCTGAGCTCTCAAAAAATAAAGCACAAATAGGGAGGCGGCACTTAGACTGTGAACTTAAGCCCGGCAGAAAAAAAGCTCGCCGAGGATCGTTTCCACCGAGGGTCACATTATAATATTCTACCCCTGAAATCTGATTGTATGCGAGCTTTCACGCTGGAAAAGGAGAGGTGGGCTAATACACATTTGATATTTTTGGCAGCCAGATTTAGGGTGGGAAGCCTATCAAAAAATACAAAATCGACATATTAATCTCATGTCAAAAATAATACATAATTCACCTGGGTAATACCTATACGTCTTGGAAACCCATTTAGAATAACAATCTTAGAATCATCATATAGATTTATACAAAGTTATTTTTTTTTTCAGTATTATTGAATAAAAAATGATGCATAGAAAACATTATAACAGGTTCGGTTACGGTTTTCGATCCGGCAAAAATAGCGGTTTTACTGGTTATCGGTTTCGTTCAAGTTCATTCCGTCAACCCAAATTTATCGACTAATAATATTTGAATGCTATAATGAATCGATTTCAAGTGTATTGTTTATGTTTACTCGAAGAAATGATCGAATATTGTATGCTATCGATAGTGTTTATTTATTTGTGTACAAGCTTCATACACGCTGCGACGGTCTTGACAGATAAGTAGATTTGTACGGATGATAAGTAGCAGACATACAAATATAGCATCTAAGTTTATGATGATTTTAAATTAGCTCATTACTCAAAGGGTTAGTAAAGTTTTATTTTAAAATGATCCAGATCAAACAATTTATCGATCTTTCGCTTTTGATTTTAACACAACAACTGTCAGTAGTTATTCGCTATTGAACTTGACCGGTTGCTCGTTAAATGTACACTGTATTTCTTTGAGTGTATATCGATATTTTATTGTCACAAAGTGCATGTACGAAGTGCATCTTCTGATGGATGAACAATGCAGTGTGGCTGATGAGCCGTACTCTGAAGCATGATCAGATCTTGAGATCGTCGTGCAGTTAGAACTCTGGTAGGTGCTATTTTTTAATTGGTGTTCTCTTAACTTTTTAATTAATATGTTTCGATATCCAATTGAATGCCATGTCGAAGCAGTTCAGATTCAGGCTGGTCAGGTTTAGCATCTTTAGCTCCTCGACTATTGTACAGCAGCAGAGAGATTGTAGATCGTATTGGGATTCAAGAATTCAAGGAATTCAAGGAAACGTATAAATGCATTGAGATAACGATCAATCTTCTTAAGATAAATACAAACTCTGCAGCCTTCTCCAGTAAGACCCTCCAGAGTTTCTTTAGCAAAATGAAATTTAACATATAATCAACTGACATATAAAACAGTGGTAGTCAATTTGATCCCTAATGTTCACTAGTAGACGTTCAATCTTTCCGCAGAAAGTACGAATCATAGTATAAAACAATCGCATCGAGTGTCAATTTCGTCAATAATTTGAAACAGCGAGAGGCCATAGAGAGGCAAAAGTCTGCTCGGATCATAATTTAAAGATATCCATCAATCTAATTATTACATAGCTCTACATGAGACTTTTCTATGAACTATGGATTTTAATGCGGTGGTTGATATTTTAATTATTGTTGCAAATCAAGTCTTTCATAAGCGTCCCTTCATGGTGTTATTAATCGTTTCGGGATTTACTTTAATACAATTAGAAAATCTGGATCAAGATGATCAACTGGAAATATTAGGTAAAACATTTGATCCCTAATTTCTATCACATCCAAAATCTACCTCCATGAATATTACGTATTTATCGATAAAATATCGATGTGCTATTTTAGATTTATTCAATAATTTGATCGATGGCCATTAAAATAAATATGAAATTTTGCTAAGGACAAATATTTTTGAAGAATTTGAAGTTTAATAGGGAAAAAAATATATATATCGAAAAGCCGTGCGCCGCATGGTGCCATTTTTTCGTTGTGCGAACACTCCCCTACTTAAGAATTTAACAGGCTTTTTTCTGGAAACAAAAATGTTGCTCCAGGCTCTGTTCTGGGCCGTGGAAAATTAGGAAAAGAAGGAAAAACCATCCGTAATTTTTTCTACTTTATTGAACACGCTTTTATAAAGCAGTAACATACGTCGACGTAGATATGAAGGAAACGCGCGTACAAATTCGCGTACAAGACAAAGCGGATTCGAGTGCAAAGAGATATTAATGCGAATTTATATTTAATATTAGCATATTCGCAATGCTTACATAAGATTTGAAAACGTTTTTCTTATCGATTCATGTTTTATCGTCATGAGTTCGGCGTGAATTCATGCGAAATACAATGCGTTCACTTGGTTTATGCCAAGTTTTCATTTTTAAGTGATTGTGCAAGGTATAATACGGGGGTCGATTTAACGGAAGGTTAAAACTATATTATATATGTGCCACACAAAAAAAAACAAGCAAAATGGTGGAAAATAAGCCTTCAGAGCCTGCAGGAGAGGTCGGAGACGTGGGAGTGGAAGGTGGAAATGGAAGTGGAGGGTTTAATCGCAAAAATTCAACACGCTCTCTCAAGTACAACGCCTGGGACGACTTTTTTTTGTCACACTTAGGAGTTTCTCTATCCTGAGTCTCATTTTTCTGCTTTCATCTTTGGGAGTTTAATATTTCAGCGGCGAACAACATTCGAAGCCTGTGCGATTAATTAACGGCAAACAAATACAATATGGACCAAATGCGTATAAGATAAAATTGTTCATGTATTATTATCGGATTTTTTGAAAATATAAATACTTGATAATTCGATTTGTATGTTGAATTTATGAACAATTATAGTACATTTGTTGTAATTTGCAGTTTTATCTTAAATTATTGAAATGCGAAACTATTTCCAGGGCAAAATCAGTCAGATCAAATGCTATTAAAATACAAAATTCATAGCTCGAGCAGATCAACAACCCCCGACCTTAAATCAAAAGTATATATTTGTGGGACATACATTATGTAGTAGAAGACTGCAAAAAAGGAAGCAGATCTTTGATATCTATATATTAGGGTGTCCCATAAGTTTCTCATAATTAAAGCTTCATATATCCTCATATACCGTCCATCCGATTGCGATGAAACTTTGGTGAGTTATTGGGCATGTATCCAAGAAGGTTTTTACATTAGCACAATCATTATTCGTGTGCAGAATTTGTTTTGCGAGACGTTTAACGCATGTGCTATGTTGGCAGCAGCACATCGAAAATGTATTCGAATTGCTTTTAAATTCTATGTTTGGCTTCCATAATATCGTTTATAATTGTGTTTATGTTAAAAATAAACAAATAAATAATTCATGTATTTTTAAGACTACAAAAAATGATGCAGATCATTGACTATAAAAATGTGCTTTTCACATGGAAAAACATGCATTTTTGATGACGAATTTGTATATGTCGAAATCATAAATATTATAGTTATTTTAAAATAATTAAAAACATATTAAATAACATATATGATAACTATTTATAAATGTTAGACGGAATTAAAAATCAGTACTAACTTTTTTAATACTTCGATTTTTTCCATATCTACATCGGTGGCGTATTTTCTTGAAAATACTAGTTTAGTATCTTGATGAGTTATTCAAATTTTTTTTAAAATGGCATTTTATGTAAATATACACTTTTAAAGTGCGAATTTGAAAGATTGCTCGCGTTAGGGGCCAAACGCGCTTGAAGTGCCCCCGCCTGTAATGTGTTAAAATTCCGCCATTTTTGAATTTAGCAATATTCCTAATTATATAAATTCACAGTGTGATATATTATAATGATGAATCTGATGCGAAAACAAT
The DNA here is from genome assembly GCA_008973525.1 of Stenopsyche tienmushanensis. Lineage (NCBI taxonomy): Eukaryota > Metazoa > Arthropoda > Insecta > Trichoptera > Stenopsychidae > Stenopsyche > Stenopsyche tienmushanensis. The sequence goes on along the minus strand of WACJ01000071.1, from coordinate 239,091 downwards.
CTCCATGCGGCCGATACATGCGTTTATATACGCGGAAATTGATTAGTTCGCGTAAAATTATTTTTAAAAATTCCGCGAAATACAACGCATCCATAAGAGCAAATTGTATGGTATGTTATATATTATACAATTTTGCAATTTTTAATTATTTTCCGCAATACCAATAGTTCAGCAGCGATTTTTTTTTTGCTCCCTTAAATTTGCACAGGAGATTTCATCCCGCTGATTTTTCAATTCCCCGACGTTTGTGGATCGCTGATCTGCGCTCTCCTTTATTTATCACTTTAATGTCTCCCTTGTCTTTGTTACATTTAAAGAAATCCCTCTCATTTTTAATAAGTTGCTGGAACTTTGCAAATCCACCGAATTTATACGTACAATTGACACATAAGTAATTGAGAGCTTCAGACAAACTTGTGAATTATTTATGTAACACATGCGTGGGATTGTATTGTATGTGCCAGGGTCGGATTTGCGATGTAATTTTTTCGGCGGGATCGAAAATAATTCGCGGGCTGTGTCGCCGTAATTGACGGGAATATAAAATATCTTCTGGGAGATAATTATTCCGACGCCATTCCTCGTTCCCCTCGAACGAATAAACCAATTTAAAACATTAACAGGACACCTTTTAGACTTTTAAGTAATTACATTTAATGGATTTATGTAAAATTTAATTGTCAGTTAATAAAAGCGGAGCGCTTTTGAATATTCAATACGATTTTGTATGTCTTGCTAATTGAAGCTTGTATACACAGCGCGACCTCGATTTTTCCTATATGTCTGTGTATATTCGATTTCATTACGAGGACATTCTCTTCGGGAAAAGCAGAGATGGGATTTTCTCCTTGTTTTTTTTTTATGTACACGTTTTTTTCCTCGGGGAGAGCGATAAACAATAGTAACGCTTAGAGGCAATTTGCTTTCGGATAAAGAGATTCAGAAGAAAGAATAGATAAAAGATCGGATGCGGACGCTGAGATCTATTAAAGAAAGAGGTTAGAGTAATCGTGGCTATTATACGGAAGATAAAAGTTGTAATAAAAAAAAAGAAAACGGTCCCAAAATGGGGAAATGTCGGAATTAAGCGTTCGTATATAAGACCCCAAGTATAAATGGTTCGTATTCTTGATACGAATAATGCCGTTTTACATAGATTTGCTTGACGTTTAAAAATTGGATTTAAAAAATAGTTTTTTTGTATTTATTTTATCGATGAACTCCTATCTGTATCGTTTGTGTGTCCGCGAGAACGTTCGAATAATACAAATTAATCAGAACCAATGGGCCTCATCGCCAAATATGATTATTTTAACGAAACGTTTCTCGAACCAAGTACTGATTTTGAAAATAAATTTTAATAATTTGCACACATTTTTTTCCACTATAACCTTCCATAATAATTTGCCATATACATTTTAATAAATAATTCATAATAAATTTAATAGATGTTGCTTTAATAGCATAACTGATATAATCTAACAAATTTTGAGCGGTTTATTGAAAGACTTTTTATTTTATTTGAATCTACTCAAAATATGTAGAATTATATAAAAAACACACAGACAGACATACATTCAACGTTTTATTAATACCTTTTTTTATCAAAAAAAAGAGTAATCATATGTTACGTGAACTATTTTTAAACTAATTGCTTTCGATAATTATTATGGAAAATTTCAAAGACTTAATGTAAAAGGACAGTTTAAATAAATCCAAGTGCCAATTATGGATCTCTAAAAGTCGTAATGTTTGCTATGTTCTAGATATCAAGGTATTATTAATAACAGAGAGACTAACAAAGGATTTATGTTTGATCCTTGAAGTATTCTTGAATCAATCCTACATTAATTGTCAAACTACATACCTACATTCAATTATCGATTGTCATCATCGAAATGTTGTAGATAAACATTTACACTCTAGTTTAAAGAACGATTTGCGTAATCACTAACAGACAAAATCAACGATGTAGGATTTGAAAAGACATTACTTAATTATTCCTATCTATTGTATTTGGATTGTCCGTACAAAATAAATGTCACATAAACATATCAATTGTAATAGAGCACGTAAAAGAGCGAAGGCAGAATATTAAAAGAGTGCAAAACATCTCATAAATGCTGTGTCGATAAATTTGCAATTTTTTATTCAGCATATTCGCTTTGGTTCCCTGCCAACATTCTTAAGGTTTGTCTTCGATTCATGTTTCTATCCTGGAGGAAAACATAATACAGAGCCGGCCATTTGCTACGAGCGCTGATGCTCACCCCTCCTCTCTTAAAATATTCATGATATATGGAGAAGAAAGCCACTCCCTTCCAACTACAGGGTTGAAACAAAAAATCCCTTGGATAATAATTTACCAAATAAATCCCGCTGCGAATTATTGCACGATTAATTCCGATTAATTAAAAAGACATCGCGAAAATCGTTCAATTCAACGATCAACCTGAGTAAACGATATTTGGATTAATAATCTGAAAACTCGATTATTGTTGTAAATCTATTCAGGTGGCTTTATTGATGGTTTCAGCATATATTTATTCAGATGCAGGGAATTCATAATAAATCTGGATCGAGAAGATCGATCTAAAATCATTAAAAATTAAACGAGATGTCATGCGTGCTCGGTGAAAATAATTTAAATTGTAAAAGCTTCATGGAATGAAGCTACTCAGTTGTATATGAAGCGGGTTTGAAAAATAAGTTTTTCAGCGAAATTGTTGACAATCATATCAATCATGAAAAAGATATTTAAAGCATCATCGATCAGATATTAGCCTTAGAGTCATTTTCGTAGACTTTGAGGCGTTGACGTAAATGATGTTCAAATTTTGCTTAAATGACCCAACAAATCCTTAACATTTGAATAATTGCGGGAACGAAATCTTCATGATCAATTACTCTTATAACGTGAGAAATAATAGAGGTTGATATATTTGAAAGAGTTTGAATATTTGGTCATAACAATGCGCGTTTCCCACAGAAGCACAGAACCAAAGACGTCGGAGACATTCAGGGTTTTCGCGTGTTTTATTCTTTGAATTGTATAAAGTTCATTGGTAATTTTATTATGTATATGTTGTACGGCAAGGATCGGTCGCGTCCCTTGACCCTGTGCGCATGGAGGCGGAAGTCGACCGGAAAATGAAACTTTTGCGGTGACAAAAGAAAGCTCCATCATTTCCGGACTGATAAACACCATTAGTGGAGCTTTATTGGCCCGCTCGCCCGGGAGACACTTTATCTCGACACGGTTGCTTTAGGATGCCTTGTACCGACTTGTATCCCGACTCCACCTAGGGATGCGGGTACATCCGGCACCATCCCAAACAGACACTAAATTATGATCCCTGTGATATTTAGCACATTATCATTATTTTCGACATAGAAAAACATTGCGAAAATAGCATTTCTTAGAGCGGCGAACGATTATTGGACGTCCTTATGGCCAAATATACATTATTACATTTATTTGAGTGAATCTCCGACATTATTAAGCCACCGGTACCAAGTAATTTCATGTTCTTGTTGTTTATTAAGATTTTATGTCCTTGTTTTGTTATGATGTGCGACGCGGAAAAATATGTATATCATACGTAATGATAGTATTTAATTTGGCAGATATTAAGGATGTCATGTTTACCGCTCCTAATTACTGTGGTTGGAAGGATTCTACCAGTGTATAGATATGAAAGTGGAGGTGTGGTGTTCACCGCGGGACTTTGCACTAATGGCGGCATAAACGAAGGATGTAATTAAGAAAGGCAGTTAATTAAGTCGCGGGGTTCTCCTGTTTCCTTGTCCCCACAATGCCTCCTCCCCTTAAGACAACACCCCTGACCCACACATCCGCCATCTTCTAACGAGACTGATCAGGGGTTGACAATCTCTCCTTTAAAAGCAACGAATAATATATTTATGCATATATTCCTAATTATGTATCCAATCATCTAGAATCTGATGATTTTCTCGAACTTAAATCACATTCATCGGACAAAGGATCATAGAATATTTTATCAATGTTACAACCAAAATGTAATGTATAGTTAGACTTTAAAGTTAGTTACATATATTGATAATTTTTTAAAAGCTTAATAGTCATTTTTTGGAACGTTGAAAGCTTAGTAGACTGTAACTTTCCCAATTTATATTGTATAAACACTGACTGAAACAAAAATTAGCTTTGCTGAAATGAATGCAATATTTTGGTCACTGCCTTCCGTATCATAATCAATGCATTTTTCAACTTGCTTATTGTTATTGATGCTATAACTGCAGAATGATATTTCATCCAACATGACCTGATTTCTTGAAGCTTTCAAATCAAAAAATGTCATCTTACTTTTACATTTTTTTCTGATTATAATAGCTCATGATAAATGATTCGTATGAAATCAAACTTTTGCTGTATTATGCTGATTGATAAATATTTAACCATTTCTTAAGATAAGGAAGTTTCCTTGCCGCACCCTGTATTTTATTAGCTTAAAATTAAAAGTTTATCAATAAACATTATTTCTTTGCATAGATTTGCTGATCCATCATTATATTTCTGTTTGGTGGTTCTGATTGGTGTTTCAATAATTTAAATATTAGGGGGACCCATAAATAATCAATTATTTTGAGAGCGTGTCGTTACGTAGCGTCTTCGCGTCGTAAAAATACACTATACTTTTTTATATAATAATATACTTTGAGTTTCTAAATTTAGGAGAAACTATCAATGTATTGTTCATAATTAGACAGAGTAAATCCAAAGTTATTAGAAAAACATTTTTCATCAATTTTCATCAACCGAAAAGGGGTGATATTGCATCATGATAATGCCAGACCCCATGCAGCTAAAGTAACCCAGGAAAAAATTAGGGAACTCAATTGGAAACTGCTACCTCATCCGCCATATTTGCCAGATACTGCGCCGCCTGATTATTATGTATTCAAAGTTCTAGGCACTCTATTGAAAATAAGACGTTTTGAAATGTAATTGAAGTTGCAATTCACCTAAATAACTATTTTTCGTTGAAGTCAGCCTCTTTTTACAAAAGAGATATTGAAACTTTGGCTGAAAGATGGCAAAGAGTTGTAAATAATAATAGAAATTATGTAATTGATTGAATAATTAAAATAAAATCGTAACGATTTTTTTCGTTTTAATTCGAAATAATTGATTACTTATGGGTCTTCCTAATATGAATATCATGAAATGGCAAAAATGCAAATTCACCAGGTTTCATTCTTCGCTATAATAGCATCAAAACACAGTGAAATAATAAAATTGCTACCAAAATACAGTAGTAATAATAAATAGCTAAGAACTTATGCATCAATCTTATAGAAATATATATTTTTGTTTCCCACAATATCGGTAGCATAGTTTAGGAAAAAAATCTTGAGTATACATTTTTAATGCTCAAAGATAAATTTTTGCTCCCCAAAGTCTCATAGATATGAGCGAGGCCTCGTTTTCACCCCGTTCACTTACGTAATTAAGGCTCTCGTTAAAATATCTAAATAGTTCCGTCGGGGTAATCGGCGTACCTCTCCCTGCATTACACTCGAATGATAAAATCATAATTGATTCGGTTTCTGTAATTTCGTAGGCTTTCGAGACCCCTATTAGGTACCTGCCGGGGGGCGGACCCGGCGCCCGCTCGAGTTTCCCACCCCAGACGCCGCCGGGGTGGTTCTAGGCTTATTCAGATAAACTTGTAAACAAAAGCCTGAGCAATAATTATTCCGGCAGAGATATTAAGTTAATGAGACTGAAAGTCATAAAGTGTTATTAATTTGCCGGGGTGGCGGTGTTTAATATTTCGTCACAATGGAGGCGCCTCCGCCGCCCCCGCCCTGACAACACGCGTTTAACTTCCACCCGCAATATTACACGTCCTTTTAGCTACCGTTTCTGCTTACAGGGCCTACTTTGTGAAGATGAAACGGCCTAACGATCTTGTCTTTTGATGAATATGCTCATTAAAAAATATGCCTGCTCCTAAAATGCATCCTAATTCAAAAATAAACAAATATTAAAGAACTCAATTTAGATTATTATTTGGCATAAATATACAATGATTTGTCGATATACCCATGTAAATAGTCATATTTTTTTTTGTTTGAGGGGCGTTATTAAGGCGATATATCAATATTAATATTTTATAATATTTAATAATGCCCACAAAAAATGTTTTTGACAGCTCTTTCTCATTATATCATTATTTTGCCATTTGTTAGAAAGGGGCGGTCATCTAACATGCATTATGATTCAACCGTAACGAAAATTTCCCGCGAATGGTTCCAGCCCATATTAATTTTATAGATTGATCACTACTACCTTTTTATGTTATAAAAACGGATATTGAAGACAAAAAGATCAGCATTGAAGTTCTGTCGTTATTTTTAATACACAGCGTCAATGTTCCATTCTTTAATCTTCGTCGATACACGATAAAGATACAAAAACAGGATGCGTCAAGTCAAAAAGCAATGTTAAACGCTTCCCCCCCCAAAAATCAGTAATGTATACAAAATCAAATTAAAAAATAATAAGGCCACGTTTGTCGTTCGGAAATTAGAATAATAATGGTTAGGGGATCGTTACCAACTCGGCAGCTCGTTAACCGGGATAGTTTAAACATAGTTAGTTATTTAGTTAGTCAGCGGGGATATGCAGGATTTGTCAGTATTGCTGCGATACAGGGGTGGGTAAACAGATACACGTGTCCTGATTATACACGGTTTGCAGCCCCAAACGATCATATAATTATGATCCATTATGTACGCTCTGATATGTACCACCACTTCATATGCGAAAATAGCCCCAAATCTCGAATCACCTAATCGATTAAAGTTCAGCGAAAAGGCATAAATATTTTGCAAAATCAATTAAACTTGTGTGACTTACAAACAAACATTTTTTATTGTCATCATCAAACTGAAAGATTCTTCTGAAGTACGACTCTTTTAATTTCTATATTAACATATTCCCGTCGGGTTACGCATATGTGCGTCTTCAGAATACTATCGGTAGATCGGTAGAGGCTTTAAAGAAAAGGTTCTAACGCGCATGTGATAATTTGATTAGATCATTTAGATTTGGTTTCATATTCAAAGACGCATTAAGACTCAACGGAAATACGGGTTACGCATATGTATGTCCGCCACTTATCATCCGTACGAATCCACTTATCTCTCAGGACCACGCAGCGTGTATGAAGCTTGTATATAAATAAATAAACATTGTTGATAGCACACAATATTCGTTCATTTCTTCGCGTATCTATACAATCGTATGATATACGGCAAGTCACCGTCTCTGTCTCTTTCCGAATTTAACGTGTAAGAATGCACTTTCTGAATCACTGGAACTTGAACGCAAATACGCGATTGTACTCCTCAAAAGGTTAAAACGACAAATTTGATCATTGTACTCCATAAATTATAAAAAAAAAAAATTATCACGCCAGTACGTATACCACAATTTAAAAACTACTGCTATGTTTAAATATTTCTATGCAGTGGGACTTTAAAAAATTTTTTTTTTCGCATTCGGAGCATTTTTTCTAATATTTTCTAATAGCCCGACGCGAATGTGTTAAATTAATCTTATTCTTTGCAATAAAAACCCAACTATTAAGGTGATGCATAATTTTTCTGCTTCTTAGAAAGATCTTGCAAATTGACCATATATTGATTAATCGACTATGCAAATATAGTTTAAGGGTTTTATATAATTTAAAATTAAAGAAGTTCGAGATCCTTGTTTTCAGAAAAAAAGGTTATTTCTATTTATGTATAGTCAATAAAATAGGTTTGGCTGGACCTCGATATTTTTTTCGTATGATTTGTACAAGATATCGTGTTTTTCTTCATATTCTGTAAAGATATTTTTATTATTTCACTCTATAAAATAATTTATGATATTTCTTACGTCGAACTGTATTTTTATCCGTATTGCAAGAAATATTTTTTGCATTATATATTGGGAAAAAACCTATATTTTTCATTTACCTATGCTGCAGAAAATTTTTTCGAATCATATGTCTGTAAAAACCAAAAATAAATTGATTGACTTTGGGCAATTGGAAACAATCTGGAAAATACGTTTTGTATGTTTGAGGAGATTAAAATGAAGCTATTTGCTACAAAACGTTTGCTGAATGATCAATTATGGAAATTTAACGAAAGACTTCAAGACTTTATGCTATATTCGTGTATGACATTTTGACGATGAAAAATGTGATTTTGGAACATGGATGGGAAGTTTTATCTAATTTGGCTCACTCAACATACTTAGTTTTGTCTTCAGCACATTCTCGCTAGTTAATAGTTCCAGTAGGAAGATGAAGCTCAAAAACGCATTGAGCTAACTTCAGTTAGCATTAATATTATATTATTTTAAATTATGAATAAATATCAATAGTATATTGAGAAATGCTATATACATAATACATATTTATGTTCGACCAGTTGATTGCAGAAAATTGAAATTACGACACTATCTTGACTAATATCCCATAATGCATATTTGAAAAAAAAAAGAAATAATGAAACAGTACTAATTCATATCATCAAACACAGTTCGTCGACATAAATCAAAATTCTAAAACAGCCTAACGCTCTTATAAATATTAATTTTGCCAAATTTGTATGCAAGCATAACGAAATAACATCCATGCGGTCCAGATTCATACGACATGATAAATTAGAAATTAGTTTCAATTTAATGATGCTGTGCATAAATCACGAACGATGCGAATTTACTGTTCGCAAGTGTCGCTTTAAAAAGTATGTACTTCGGTGTAGCGTCGGCAATTATAATGTTGGCGTATCAATAATCTTTCATTAAAATTAAGCCGAGGCAAATTGACAAATCCTTCAATTAACTGCCTTTCCCTATACAATGGGTAAACAGTTACTAAACTCTGGGTAACTCTGCCAAACGTTCAGTTAATTCCCTTTCAAGTTAACAATAGGGAAATGATACCTTATCCTGTAGACTCCCAACATGTGAGACATGCGATGGATATAAATGTTCTTTTTTAAATATCTTGGCAATTATTTAGATGGATCTACTAAATACCAAGTTATGATGGCAGTATGCAAGCAAGTCAGTTATTGTGAATCTGTCATCAATTGTCTTAATTTAATGAATTAACTTTTAGCAATCCTTTTTATGGGACTATTGCCAATCATTTTGATGTGGTTTTTCATAGAAAATTCAGTATACTCTCGATTATCCAGGCTTATGCTGTAGAGGAAGAGCGCGAATAATTTTAAAATATGGATTATCCGGATCATCAAGTTTTTACTTGGTTTCGAATATATAGCCAACAAGCGGTAATACAAAAAACATTTTACAAGGCGGTGTTGGATTGTCCAATTTGTTGGACTATACATTACTGCCTACAACCCCTTGTTGTTAACTACAAAGCCTTTTTGTTATCTTTTTGTAAAACAACTTTGCTTTTATAGCCAATGTAGGACCAGAAATAGGTGTATGCATGTTTATTTTCTGAAGAAACCACATGTTCAAATCTTCCTCCACCTCTGGATATTTAGCTCTCTTGAGAGTTTGTATCTTGCTTGGCCCACAATCAATGGAAGAAACGATTAATTAAGATTGTGTTATTCCATATATAGTATTCAATATCGCCATTTTTTCACAGAAATGATTCAAGTTATCATCTTCCTCAGCAAGAGTTTCCAGAAGTCACTTTGATGATAAAGACACAAGGGGAAAAAATGTTGCAATCATTGTTTGTTTTCAATATGCTTTCGTTCGGATGAGAAATGAAACAATCTAATCACAATACTGTTTTTTTTTTAAATCTTGCACCCCTGGAACGTATTTATTTTTGAAACAATCTTTAAAAATCTCTAACCATCCATAATATCCTTGACTATTTTTGGCTATAATAATCGACATGAAGATTTTTCATTTCAGTTCCCTTAAAAGATCGAAGTTTCTTTGCCTTCTTAATCACCAAAAGTTTCATTTTATGATTAAACTAAGAGTCTGACCCTTAAATTGCGGGACCACCTACATGTTATGAACTTCTTAAGTAAAATTACAAAAATTCTTGCAATTTTTGCAATAAAAGCTTTTTATTCAAATATATGTATATTTCTACTAATAAATGTCAATTTGACAGCTTATTAATTCTATACTTAAACGTAACAAACTGACTTTATTCATGTAAATATTTTTTCAGCAACCAATGTTTAACTAGCCAGGAAAAAATAATCAAAAGCATTATCCCACTGTGACATTTTTTCCAATTTTTCGAACCAAATATCTATAAGTTGCCTCGAGATCGTTCTTGGAATTACTTGCAGATTATTGCTAGGGTTTTGAGGATGATGACACACATAGAAGGCTTCATTAAGATATATTATAGTTTATGCATATGACGTTCCACTTAACAGAATCCAATTTTTATCTTACTATAATGACATTAAATTCAGTTAAAATCGAATTTTTAAAATATGCTTCATCATATTTCGTGTAGTTATTGATTTAATCGACGTATCCAAACTGATTTAAAATGATAAAAAGTGGATTTTTCCCGCTTTATTTGGCAAATCTACTATTAAATATCAAGCGAAATGCTCTTTCAGAATCCAAAAATCAGGTATGTATGAATCGTATTTATTTTCCTCGAGCTTATTTGAACTCAAAGCTTTTACAATAAGAGTTCAAAACTTAAATTTGAACACTCACTCGATATGTAAAATTTTGAAGTCATATAAAAAAATTAGGTTTCGATAATTTGAATGATTTAAATCTATATTTTATTATGTTTGACTGTTTAAATCTACATCACACGAGTATAGATCATATTAGGATTGTTGTGCATAAAATTAGTATGTTTTTTTACTTGTTTGGGGTAAATAATTTATATAAATGCACGTTTGAGGAGCATTGATTAATTATGCCGACCAGTGAATATCACAGCAGTGGAAGACTGTCTACGGAACCGTGGAAGTTACTGTTTGTTCTAGAAAGGGAGAATAGGAGGAGGCTGAGCTCGGAGGATACGATATAAGGAGGGTCTGAGGATAGTCAACGGGAGGATGGAGGATGTGGGGCGGGGCCACCACAACAAATTGCCTTATTTATTATTTGGCAACTCTGTATGTATGTATGTCGTCGAATATTTTCGCGAAAAGCATTTCGGAATATGCAGTCCTTTAGCTTTTATTTTTGTTTGAGGTGGATTCAAAGAGGTGCGTATCGGGCCGACTTACAATAAAAATGAAATGTTTTAATATTTTCTGAAGTGGATTTTAATTGAGGCCTGACGAACAGGTTGGTATGGCAAACGAAGCGTACTCGAAGGCTGTGGTGATTCCCATTTCCATTAGCGGGCTGTTTAAACAGCCTCAGCTGGTCTTTAATTTCAGGTAAATGCCTTGTTTGACGTTTTCCCTCCCTATCCACTTCAAATAAAAGCAGCCGACCAACGAAGTCAGGGAAGCTCAAACAAACTTGACAAGGAGGCAATAATTTTGAAAAATATTACGATTTATAAATTAATATTTATGAAAGAATTATACGATTTAAAATTGCATATATTTGATGAGGGTCCAAATAAACGGCATGTATAATTACCGCTTGTACAGAATCCTTATCTGGATGAACCAACTTCAATTTTGCATAGTTCTAAAAGCCAAATCGTCAATACAGCCAAACCAACCAACGTATGCATGCGGCGTTGATCCAACTTCCAACCAACTTTAAAGCTATTAATACATCCAACTTTGTGCAATATGTGCACAAAATGAGTTAGTGCTCACAGATTAAAAAGTGCATTCGACCATTAGCGAATGGGTCACGCGAGCGTGAATTTACTAATATATAACTTAGCCGTTGGATCAAAACGACGTAATTTATTTAATGTTTCACGCTATTAGTGACACCCTTCTTTCAGGGTTGAAATGTGCAACTGTGTCGAATCGATTGCCGACTGCGCCGATATCACTCTGTAACTAATTACCATAATTTTACACGCGTCTCTACAAATAATCGTGGGTATCATTCAAGCTCGCCAAAATGTCAACATATAAATTAATAATATTCGATTTATACGGCTATTCGTGAGCTATGCATTGTATAGAACAGTGGTTGATAACTGGTTGCTGCCATTAAATTCAGTCACTATTATGCAAGTATGCAAATTATTGACGCAGTTAAGGGGAGGAGTTGCTTTAAGTCCTTACCTAAATATTATCCTTTTTGAAAATTGTATATTCTCTGAATCTCAATGAGACGAATGCACAACTTTAATTTAAATGCATGTATATATATATATATACAGGGTGTTTTGCACATTGACCGACAATTTTTTTTTGTGGGTTAAGGGGGTCTTTTCCTACGCTTCACACCTTGACTTTTATGTTCTAAGTGTCTGGGTTGTAGAAATAGATTTTTTTTCAACATTTTGAAAAAATACACAAAATTTCACCTTTCACCTCAAAGTATATGAATTGCATGTATGCATTTGATTACATTATTATTTATTTATTTGCCTAAGGCAGGGGCTCTCAATTAAATACCTGCGGGTGCTAAAAATGCAGGTGGAGTTATTAAAATAAAATCCTCTTAACATGCGAATATTGTTGTTAAAATAATTAACAAAATTCGAGCAAATCTTTTATCACATTAATGAAAACTTTTGAAATTTAGTTAATCGCAAAAATTATAATCCTGTGAAAAAGGATTCTTTTTCTATTATTATTTCAGGAAATTAAATTCTGTTTTAGTTCCACGTATTTGTGCGAATCTTCATTCTAAATCATGAATACTAAAAAATAAAAAATCGAATCTCAACTTACTAATGCCAACCTTGATGATTGTGTATGATTTATCATCTTACAATCTGAAAAATTAGCAAATTAAATGAAATGTTAAAGATTGCAGTTATTCGGCGCATCACAAAAAGGTTGAGATCCCCTGGCCTATAGTATGTAATACAGAAAAATACTTTAAAAAATATAGATCAACATCCCTCAATATCAAAAAAGTCCTGTGTCTGCGTCTCTCTTGAGTCCCTGAAGTCTCATTTGAATTAATAGATGCAACTTCTTATTAAAAAACGATAGCACATTATCATCAAGAAATCAACATTTTTGATGCATATTTTGGCTGGTGAATTACTGCTTTAATCAAAATTTGTATCTAAGAGAGTCTTTAATATTTTTGTTTGCCCAGAAACATGAATAATTAAGGAAATAATTTTGTACAAGAGGATAGGTTTTTTCTTGTCAAAGTTTAGAGGATAATCTAAAAAACTAGTCATGGTAAGTGATCCGAAAACAAGCCGATCTGGCCAAATCTGCAATGATCTGCAATAGTCACAATATTTCCGAATTTATCAGAATCTCTAGCATTGAAGGGTGTATTTAATACCGATTGTAGCTTCTAACGACCCCATGGAATAAAGTGGAACATTTAGTGTGTTACAAATGCCGTTGCTTTGGATGATAAGATTTACACCACAAACGAAATCCAAAATCAATGTCTTCCCATCAATCACCACCTTGCAGACTTTTCCCATGCTTGCGAGCCGATTGATATTTCTCCAGTTAAATATCCACCCATCCCCAAATCTCCGTCCCTTCGCAGACGGAAGCCTAATTCATTATATCGGGTAATCATATATGAATAGGCTTTTAATGGATATAAAATTGGAAGCCGCAAATCTCGTCTCGTCTCGGGAATGATCCATCCAAAGTGACTCCCAGCTCCATTCGAGATAGGGACGATTGTTCTGCGATATTTAGGGGTCGTTTGTGACCTTTCGACGAAACTGATTTGCTCCCCTATCTAAATTAAAATCTAAAGCCTTGTAAACAAGGCAAGTGCTCACTTTTTCGGGGATATGACCCCCAGTATGTACATACGAAAAAAACATGGACGTGTGTGCGATTTGAGAATGCATGTATTGTGCATATATGCGGCTCTCTTGATGCACAGATTCTCAATTTATATGGAAAAATATCAATACAATTATTAATGTTTAAACTAATATATTTCAATTCGTGCGGCACCCATTTGTCTATTCGATCAATCGTATTGAGATAATGTGAATCAGTCATGTATCATACATCAAAATAGTGTTGTGTCTTAATTAGGCCTTATTGTGATTCAATTAATACGAAGTACAAAGAGGAAACAATTGCCAATTTCAAATCATTAATTTGGCAATATAACATAAGATCAATAAATCCAGACATAGGATCGTTTTAGTTATATCAAGATAATGTATTGTACTCTATGTTGTTGGCATTTGATAAATGACATGTAAAAACTCTCTTTTGAAGCGAGATAAAAGGGAATCCATCCTTTCTGTGATCTGATTCACTGTTCTGTGGCTTTGACTCCACAAGATTTTTAAGAACATTGTTATTAAAACTAACAGGATGTCCTGAACGGAGTTCATCATAATGCACAGCGAAAAAAATATCGTAAGTATAATCGGATATGTTCACGAGAGCGTGCGTCAAGAGTCGACAAAGGACCCACCGGAATAAAATCGATGTCGAATCAGATTCGATATAGGACCGCAAAGGACTAAATTTTTAAAATCATTTCTGGGCAGTCTTTACATTGATAGTATGTTAACTATGCACACTATTATTTTTTATCGCTGCAGATTTGGCAGATTCGCTACATGAAAATAAAAAATATAGCATAGCACGTTAGTATTGATTATCGATATTAATTTTCTATGAGTATTAATATGCGTCCAATATTTACGAAAATTGGTGATAGACTGACTAACACATTAGTCAAGCGACGACACATTTCGATAGGTTCAAAATTTAATGTTAAATTGTATTTTATATACACAGTTTAAAAAATCCTGAAAAATGCGCACGAACTTTTGGACTGACTTGATAGACAAATAATTTAAATAAATCCATTAATATTTTTTTTATGAAAGATTGAGAATTGTCCATCGCGCTTGCCATAGTGAAGGTATCCTATGCTATAATAATCGCATTTTTGACACATGTGCGACAGATAGAATTAAGTGTTCTCGTTTCGGCCCTAACTATCGAAAGACCCTCGCATCCTAATATAGCGAGGGACGCTCGAATAGTTATGGAACGCAATCGACCGAGTCTGCGTATAATTGATTTTAACGACGCGTTTTCCGTCAATTAAAATAATACCAGCTTACGCTAGGACACGCGTGATAAAAACCTTTTTTAATTAAATAATCCCGAATTTAGGACAAATTTTCTTAAGGACCTGAAAATGAAAGTCATTATCGATTACGTATTGTTTTCATATGGATGTTTCGTGTATGAATTTATCTTTAAGACTGAGATCATTTGCATAGTATGCATCTACCAAGTCTCATCTGTTAGATTTGATTGCAACTCGGCATCGTAAAGTGTACTTGTTTTCACTAGGATATTTATGAACTGAACACGCTAGTTCCCTTCGTAATTTTGTGCTCCTCTTCCTTGGATGATCCCTACGCGGAGAACCTCGAAGGACCTCGTTGGCTGGGGCGCCAGCGTCAATGATGCGACAAATTGTTTTCGCTTTCCTTCCAGTATTCATCCTTCCCCTCATCCGTCCACCGGCCCTTCATACCCTCCACCGCCCACCAGGGGATAAAGCGACACAAAGGAATTACCATATTAATAGACGCCTACCACCTATACATTTGCGCTTTGTATGGGAGCTACATATAACGTTCGACGGGAGATATAAAACGAACTTAAATTGAGACACATCTAAATACTTTAGAATTGCTCCAGAAACGCATCGGAGCTTCCTTTTATGGTACCCTAAAGAATAAGACATTTAAAAATAGGGGCACTCACAAAAAAGGATTTGATTGTCATTAAGCGATATAAATAAAACTCATATCAACGTGAGTTTGGATTCAGACTCGAATGACTATTCGACTGATGCAAGCCAACATGATTTAACCACTCAAAGAGGTAAGACACAATGTTGTTTCTGAATTCCAGTAACTCACAAAGAGCATCAGAAACAGAGACAGAGAGAAACATCTTGCGTACATCGTACGATTGCATAAATTGTTAACCCAAATTTATCAATTAATAATGATGTGTGAATGACATAATGAATCGATTTCAAGTGTATTATTTATATTTACGTAATGAAATAATCGAATATTATGTGCTATCGACAGTGTTTATTTATTTATATACAAGCTTCATACATGCTGCGGCGATCCCGAGAGATAAGTGGATTTGTACCACGATAAGTGGCGGATAAGCAAATATAGCATCTAAGATTATAGCCATTTTAAATTAGCTCACTACTCAAAGGGTTAAAGTCTAAACGATTTACTAACAGATCATATTCCGTCATTTTATTCTAATAATACATGATTTTGATAGCTCAACGTCGATCAATTTAGACTTATTCATCATAGTGCAGCCACTAACAGTCCACTACAGAACTATGGGCCTCTTCAATATCCATTCATAGGAAAGGGGTTACATCCATTTCGTCTGTATCATACATTCACCTCCTCATTCGCTCGATATTGAAGGTAGCATTACCACCGAGTTTTATTTTGAACGCTCACCCAACGGGTATTATATTATATAGTATAATTTAGACTTATTAATTGTTCAAATATATTTTAAATAAAGATTTGTTGATCAAAACTGTTATTTAGAGCAATTAGATCACAAAGTAGTGGTTAAAAGTGGTTTTGAGAACTCATTTCATATTCAGTATTTTTATATATCAATAGATAGATACGATGTTTCCAAAAAAAAATTTATTTGCTGGCATTAATGAATAAAAATCGTTATATAAATATTGCCATTCATGATTGTTAGCCCTGCCCTTGAACAGATAAAGATGTTTAAATAAATGTTGGCAGGGATTGGGTTAATATAAGAATTCATTGATATTAATATGATAACGAAGTGGATGTTATAGAAGGGTTGATTGTACTTTAATCATGTTCTTGCGTTACAACTTTAGCCACGTCTACTAAAGCCCTAGCCACTTTGTATTGTAGAGTAGACAACTTTAATTTAACAATAATTGACATAAACGAACAATAATAATAGTCAGGATAAGCTTATGATTCGTTCACTATCAGAAAGAAGAGAAGTATTATAAGACGAAGGAAGAAAGTTAAAACAGCTGTGTTATTCTAGATGTTTTTTTATTGGCGTGGTACGCCAAATTGGCTTGAACGTCACGAAAAGTGAAACTTCAAGCAAAAATTAGTTGGAAAGAATCATTTGTAGTGTGTCTGTGTCCGTCGTATACATTTTAGATATGTTACGGGCATGCACTGCTCCACCTCTATTGTATATGTGTCTATATATAACGCAAAGCATCCACTAGACCAGTAGCGCAACTATTTTATTATATATTACACAAAACAGCTTAATATTTTTGGTGAAAATTTTGAATATTTTTTGAAAATGGAAAGAGAAATTGTTAGAAGTTAGAGGTTGAAAATTTATAGTTGTAGCATCTTCAATAAATCACAAAAAATATGTACGTTGTCTTGAACGTTTGGCATCGTTGTTATTGTAACATAAATTAATTGCTTTGAAAATCGTTCTAAAAAAATGATAAATCAATTTGGATCCATTCAAAGCGTATTATTTTCGATGATATTCAATTACGGCCAAATCCTCGGAATATCGTCCTTTGCGACAATAGGTCTTTTTTGTCGTTGCGTATATCTTCCCCCGGGATGAAGTAGGACTTTTTGTGACAGCCACGAAAATAATTGCCAAAAATGGTCCCACATCGCCAGCACAATTACTCTGGATTTGTGGACACGAGTCCCCAGACTGTGTAAACGATTCCAAAGCTCGCAGTCGCCATCTTTTTATTTTCATCTCGATTTTCTCTATTATACGCCGCATTAAGGACAATCACGTCCTCGAATGAAGGCGTCGTCCCAAAATACACATATAAATTGAAAAATAATACGGTTTTTATTTTATTATTGCTGTTATTTTATATTTTTTCGTTCGAGAACAAGTCAAATATGATTGGTTTTTGTGTGACGTAACATGGATTTTTTTAGCAGACAGTGCTGATATGCTGTTTACGTAGCTGTTCGCAACAAAAATATGCTGTTCGCTTTCAACGTCTGTTGTCACGACGCCTTAATTGTTGTTGACGTTATCGATATTACATACTTGTATTGTTGTTGTATTAAATATTTTACAACATTACAACGTGCGGGGATATAGCTCAGTGGTAGAGCATTCGACTGCAGATCGAGAGGTCCCCGGTTCAAACCCGGGTGTCCCCTAGGAATATTTTTTATTTCCTATGCTATGACAATACGTTGACCGAACAAACAAAAATGTATCAATACTAAAATATAAACCAAACATATATGCTATTTATTATATAATAGATAATGGGAATTTATTTTGTTACATCAGACAGATTTACAGTTGTAAAAAAACTTCCAAAAAATCGGCAAATCAAAGAGCCATTCTCAAGATATTTCTTCCGATTAACATGGATTTAGATAAAAATAGATACTTTAAATTTTCTACTTAAAAATCCTATTCAAATAATAGTATCCTGATAGCATATATGGAAGACAATGGGAAACTGCCGCATTAAAATCCTTCATCCCAGAAAACGTCTCTCAAATATTAATATTTACAGAAATGTGAATCAAAATACATATTTATCAGCTTATCTTAAATTCATTAGATACCAATCCCAAAATCAACGTTCAATGTAAAAAGTTGGATTTAGATATAATAGGGTTATATATAATAGTTATTTGAATTAAATGTGCTAAAAAATTTAGGTAAATAATCGAACAAATAGAGTATTTCATTCATAATCGGATTATTTGATGTGGGTGATTTTAAACAGTGTTATCTCAGATATCAGAGATATTATCATAGATATCAAAATTTCTTTGAATTTAATATGCCAACTCATGCCGTTAGTTATATTAACACATTCCCGTCGGGTAACGTATATGTGCATCTTTTGAGTACTATTGTTAGATGCGGGAGGTACACATGTGCGTCTTTAGCTATTATACACAATGTAATACCATAGATTTAATCATTATATTTAAAAATAAATAAATATTTTTTATTGCGCTGATATGCGCACCACAGCTTAAAAACGATTACTATGTTTACCAGGGCCGTAACAAGGGCGTGGCAAAACAGGTGCCCGCCACGGGCGCAACTGGGCTTGGGGCGCAAGGTGCAGAATATCCGACCCGGCCGAAAGATACACATTTTGCACATGCACAGTTGTTTTTATTTTACTTGACCATTCTATTTTACATGAACCAACACTGATTGACTCTGTCCATTTTTATAATATATATACTAATTTGTCTAATCTTTTTTTTCTTCGTTATCGCTTAAACATTGGGCCGACCGATTAACCGATAAAATTTAACAACCCATTCAATCGGGCTTCTTCGGAGAACTTCGTTTTATAATGAGAGTCCGATCGCGAGGCGCTCATGCGTTGTATCAGCGATCCGGAAAACGGACCGATTGGACATTCAGACCTTATGTCCACTTTGTCCTCTTTTGGGGTTTTCGTGGAATTTTATATATTTATCTTTCTTACTAATTTATGCTGCTATATAAGCTATCTTTTTAGTTTTAAGTTACAAAATCTCTCCCGCGCTCAGAGCGCAAGTGACCACTCGAAGTTAAGAAAGAACGTGTCCTTGCGGATATAAATATTAGATTCAGGTTTTGTACCTTGCTGTGCACTTTGTCAGAAGAGGGTCCCCATGTTCCTTTGTCTCAGATGTGAAGTGATGAACCTATATTTCATCCTGAGTTGATGCAAAAAATCCGGTTTTATTGCTGTGAAATATCTCCAAACACTCGATTGAAACATCATCATGACGCTGTTTTTGTTCCATTGTGAGCAAACGCGGCATTCCATCTTGCGCGCGGCTTTCTCATGTCCAAACTTTCACTCAATATGCGATGTACAGCATTTTTTGAAAGGTCCTCCGTGTTTGCTAGCTCGCGTACTTACAGTCGACGGTTATCCAATACCATTTTGTGTACCTCATTTCATCGACCACTGCGCTGTTCGTTTTGGTAGCTCGTACGGCCTCGTTTAACCTTTCCTTCACCATGATGTATTTACCATAATTCGACTTTAATAATGGGAATTTCGATATGAAATATAATACATACAAAGCTTAGAATTTTTCAGAATATCATATTGTGTACCAAATACATATCATGGTATGGCGAGGGAGTTTTTTATTTAGTATTTTTTTTAAGTATACACAATAATAATACTTAATATATTGATTTAATACGCAAATATGTGTAACCCGACGAGAATGTGTTAATTTATGATATATGTAAAAAAAAATGTTTTGTAAAAATACTTTTTTTGTCGAATACGATTTAAGTATCAAAGTTATTGAAAGAGATTTCAAAAAAAAAGATATCGAGGAATTTTAAAAGAATTAACCACGAATCGACAATCCTATAATTGCTACAAAATGTAAAATAATGAAGAGGTTGATCGTATTGATTTGCGAATAAATCACCCTATTGAAATGCAAAACTTTAGCGAAGTTTTGGTGCTCAGTACTGGATATGTTTTCAACTCTTGTTTGAAAAGCACTCCCTGTCCCCATTCTATTATATTTGCATCGATATACCGCTGTGAATCAGGATTCGTTTCTCTTTTGTCAATCAAGGAATCGTCTGTATCCATACCTGCTTATAATACAGCAACGAATGCAAACTAAAAAGATTTAATTTTTAGTATATAATTGCGAATTAAGATATTTGAGCAATAAAATGAAAATAGATCCTAATGAGATAACGTAATTTCTATTTATCAAATGGTATTCATACATTTCAAGCAAAGATGTTTATCTGTAGATAAGCTCTTTTCAAAAATTTAGCACAGAATTTGAATTACGCCGAGTGATCCATTAACGCATTCGTGGACACGTCTGAAATTGTAGTCAGTTTTATGTATGTTGAATGGGACGCATTCACCGTATTCTTCAAATAATTTCACACATATGCCCTATGTCCTATGTGTCAGGGTTGTCGAAATAGATTTTTTTTTTGAAACATTTTGAAAAAATATCCAAAATTTCACCTTTAAATCGGCATTTTCAATCTGTGGTTGTAATAACACGAAATAACTGTTTTTGAATTTTGCAATATATTTTTGATCTAAATAAATCATATTTTATGCAATTTATTTAAATAAAATTTGTTCTGAGCTTCTAAAGTCACATAAAATGTGCAAACGAATGAAAAATGCCAACTTCTAAATTCTTTAACCTGTTAAGTGGGCGGGGCGTATACACACGTCCAACGTAAAATGCATCGAAATTTGTTTGTACGTATATATACGTCCTCGAAATATATGTATGCGGGACTTTTTTTTGGTTTAACGAACGTGTGAGTTGACGATACATGTTCTGACATGAATTTAAGATAGGTAGCAAATTGGTTGCACTTCGCTATTGTGTTGGAGGTGACGTGTACTTAGTAAACGGTGACTAGTATCATAAGGTAAGATTCAAAGGCAAACTTATAGTTTTAAAATGGAAGTACAAAAAAGACGTATTGATGCTCATTTCAAACAACATAGTAAAAAACCAACCTATGACATCAAAAAACAGCATTACTACAGGAACTAAAGCCAGTAAATGTCGAGTTTATTACAAAAAAAAAGAATCTACATACTGGTATTCGGATTGTGAAGTAGCATTACATGTCAACAGCTATTTTAAAATATGTCACACAGAAGTTGACTTTTGAATTTTTGTATGGATTTATTTTATTTTTTTAAACTATATGTTTCCATCTTCTTTACGTGTTTTTGTTTATTGTTTTGTATTTGTTAACTTCTCTATAAATTTTTGTATCTAAATAAATAAAAAAATATGTTTCTTTGATATTTTTACAAATTCTAAGCATTGTTAAAAAATTAATAATATGAACTCACGCCAGGTGGGCGGGACGTATATATACGTCCTAACGAAAACTGTGCGCGCCCACTATATATTGCGTTATTGAAAAGGAACTTAGTTTAAAGGTGTAAACGTGGTTTAAAAGAAAATAATAGTTTTGTGTTTTAGTAGTTGTTTAAATTTAAATTTTATTTTTATGAATTACGTCAATGTCCTAGGTAATTCTGAGGTGTCCGCGAAAGCGTTAATAATGCACCAGCTTCTAAATTTTTCGTTTCTTTCCATTGTGTTAATCTAATGTAACGTTTTGAGGGCCCAAGTCGACTTCTCGAGCCCGCATTTCGCTGCTTTCGCCGTTGCGACAGTCCCCGGCTGTCATCTTATTCGGTTGCGGGCATCGCATCCGTGGGTTACTTGGAGCACCGGAGCGCTCCATACTCTATGGTCCTGTAATGGATTCTACAAACCCCTGACAAATATTGAGGCTTATCAACAAAATATATGGCCAGCTTAAGATACCTTTAAATTAACTTATTCATGTTTTTTTTAATTAAGCTAATTTTTTTGAGATCAACCATACTACTAAATATCATTTTATCTTTTTTTAAATTTTGAAATTAGTGTATTTATAGTAATTCTATAAAGTGACAACTTTCAGATATATAAAACAGAATTATTTAGGATAATCAAAGTAGCTCTAGGCCCGATATAAATCTAACTATTGATGAGAAACTATTTTCTACAAAAGTGAGATATAAATTTATACATAAAAGTAGCCGATATCAATGCTTGAATCCTTTATTAAGAAACAATTAGATAAAATATAACTAAAAATTAATAGAAGAACTTGTCGAGGACTTAATATTATATAAGTAGAGCCAGTCTTAAAATATTTACACTAGTTTTTTTTATGAAATCTTTTCTTCCCCTGATGATGTTGTATTGTTTTAAAAAAATATTTATTCTGTTTAGTAATCAAATTTTACTGGATAAGAAGCGTTTTCGCATAATTCAACGATTGCACTTTCCTCCCCTTTATCCCGGCCTTTCGATTGCATTGCGGGCTTTTGTTGTTCTAGTAATAATAGCTCTTGATTAACGTTAGTAATAGGGCAAACTTACTTTTCAATACCCGGTGCATTTATGACGAGCAAACAGCCAGCTCAAACAAATCATACAATCCAAATAAAGTTTCACTTTGTGTTGTAAATAGCTCCCCTCGAAGCCAGAAGCACTTGTATCTCTTCGGAGCTTAGAACGGCATTGTTGGGTGGGATTCGCAGTCTTTACAACAAGGCCGTAAATCCTCGGGAGATTTGTCTGCAAACCCACCGAGTATCTCCCGCGAGGGTTGCCCCGGAAGTTTGACACGAGGACAACCAAATTACATCGATTGCTAAACTCTTTACCCTGCAGTAATGTTAATGACGGGAAGCCCTCGACAAATTGTGAAGCGATTTGAAATTAATTTAATTGCATTTCAACCACAATGAAAGCCCAGTTGTAAGTGATATTGGCATTTTATAAACGGAGATAATCGCTTTAATCAAATGCTGCACTAGAGCCAAATGTATTTAAATTATGCTAAATATTGCAGTATCCCCATCCACAAAGATTAGGTGTGATTCTTAAAATTCTCGAGCAAGATATACGATATTATCCGAAAAAATGCATGGTTGGCTGATACATATATGTCACAGTTCTATGTCGGCAAACAATCTCTGTTAGGATTTTTTCCCAAAGGATTTACACGCCGGCTGACAATCCACCAAACGTGTGAACAATAATCCAGTCACTAATGAGCTTCCGGTAGGCAGTTAACGAACGTTAACGGGCCGTTAAACGAGCGGGCCGTTGTAACGGCCGCGCCGTTAACGGTGATCCGTAATTAAGCCGCGGCAAAATTCACAGTTCACATTCAAATTGCCTCATTTCAGCGACGCCTCTATAAAACCGGCGATTAGAATGCGCTGTCGGTAATAACACCCACTGCACGCTAATTAATGCTCCTTCACATCGACGAGGAGCGAAAATTATATTTAAATACATGTCTATGAAGTACCCTTGGATGCCCTTTGACAAGGAAAATTTATATGGAAATATGAAAAAAAATCATTAAAAAATTGTAATATAATCAATGAAAATTCTTGATAATATTACAAACATTTTACACCATTGTATTGAAAAAATAATGCATTCTAAGTAGACTTACTCAACGATCTCTCATTGTTATAGATCACTTATTTTTTTAGATCTAGATGAATTTTTAAAGGATCGATTATCGAACACTTCTTTGTTAATTTTACATTTTTGTCAATAAGTGAATTTACACTTACCAAACATTTCAATTTTCAAAAAAACCATATTTGTTGCTGAAAAATAAAAATTCAATATTTCAACTGTAAATCGATTTAGGATTATATTCGATGCTTTAATATATCTACAAAACCTACCCTTATTGGTGAAAAATAAAAGCCATACCTTAATAAATATTTAGGTTAAAACAATGGCTCAAAATATAATATGAGAGAATTTAGTACTTTTTTACTAGTAATACATTCTCAGAATCAGTTTTATCACCATCATAATTAAGACCCGCGCTAATCCGACCCCAGTCTAATCCGGCGCCCCCTGTAATCCGACATCCCAATACAAGTATCGTACGTACGTACGATAAAGTTTCGTCGGTATTGAATACGTTTGATTAATAGGTTTTTATTTTTTATAATGCTATGGCCGTTATGTTTATGACATTAAATCTGTTGTATGAAACCTTGTGTTGTAAATATATATTTCACGATTTTCATATTTTTTCGGGTTACAAATACTCCTTTTTAAAAAGTTCCGGACTACAAGGGATCGGGGATAGTACTCTATAATCCGATAAAATCCGACAAGGACAATCCGACATCGCTTTGCAAAACGTTTGTCGGATTACCGTGGGTCTGCTGTATTAAATAAACTTTATAAACTCTGCTGTAAACTGCTGCAATGCAAGATTCAAATATGCAATATCTTACTTTTACACACGCAAAATGAAGAGCAGAAATATTTACGAACTATCATGAAGTCAGAATGGCCAGGTATGTCTTATATACATTTAAGTATTTATGAACTATAAAGCTGACTGACAGTCTGTTTTTCGTAGGAAATGCCTCGGCTTCATTGACTCAAATGATATTGAACAGAAAAATTTGAGATCGAAGATTCGTTAATCGAAGGGTTGAAATGCACGAGAGAAATTGGTATAACATATGTTGAGAACAACATATCTAAAAGAAATATAGATTTACCACAATAAGGACCTTTATCTTCGTAACACTTGGTCTCGTATAGCACTGACATTATACAGCACGATTTTGATTTAACACGGTTGATACATTGTGGCATATTTGTATACAGTTATATATATATGTTGCTTTCATTTTCGTTATATATTACACTTACATTATACTATATGCTTTATTAAACCTCTTATTTTATATAATTAACATCAATTATAGGAGATTCTTCATTCGTCTCGAATAGTAATTTTAAGCAAAGAGATCTATGAGTGATTAGCGAAATTATGATTATTTTAAATTATTATTGCAAGTGACTTTTTCGGATCCAGGAAACCTGGTTATTAATATTTTCAATCTCCCAAATTTTTTGGTATGATGAAAATATTTTCCACAATCTAAATTTGAACCCTAATCTTTATAACAGGAGTCTAGGATCTAAGCCACTATGCGAATACATGTGCATATTTATCATACTGTATGAAAAATAAAATTCTAACATATTTAATTCGTAATACGTAATTTTTAAAATAGTATCGAATTGCCAATTGTATTGATTTGATTTGGAATTTTGTACTATAAATATATTTTGGGAACTATTTATAGTAAATCTAATTTTAATGATGTCTGACATGTAGGCTTGAATTGATTTGAGAGTCATACATTTTTCGCTTTGATTATTAATTCCAGTTGATCGAATTTCTAATAAATCAAGATTAATGAACACTCAATTCTATCACATGTCATATTCTTTGATTTATTCTATATTTAGCATAGATTCCATAGTATTTTTAGCAGTAATTTCTGAATAACATTGCTTGTGTCTTCCAGATGTTTATTTATACTTTTCATCTTAAATACTCCTGGTCTTTTATCACATCTGTCATGTTGATTCTTGGGGTAATTTCTAATTTTATTGCGGTACACTGCTATGTATTATTTTCACAAATCTTGCTTTGTAACATCGGTTGGGACGTAATAAAGCTTATCAACCACGCTCCTCAGACGACGTGCGGAAGCAGTTAATTTTTTTTCTTCGGCTGACACATGTGATATGTGAAAATATGTGACTTTTAAGTATGCCACACACATCACCTATTCAATTCAAAAATATCTACTTTGCGGTATTTATAAGGAACACATTTTTGTCGGTGATGCGTATATAATTGCCGAGTTATTAATGAAGTGACGTAAGATTTTCACCCTACGTCGTAAGAAGGCGGCATGATCATTATTTGCTCGGATGTTTTGAATGCATACTGATTCATCATTATGATGTTTGATATCGGTGTGGCAATGAGGGCTTATGATTTTCGCCAGAGCCGTTATTTGTTGCTACAAATTAAGAGAAAATCTCTTTTTAATCTCGCAGCTTAAATCCTCGTTTCCATTAATTAAATGAAATACCATAAACTGGATTTCGTCGGCGTTCTTTGCAGTATTGAGAGGCGACACGCCCTTTTCGGGTCTCTGTGCCTTGTGAAAAAACAAACATGGTGTCAACATGGAAGAGCGACATCCCTCTGCAGACACGTGTTTGTGGTTATTCGGGCGTCGCACAGTCTGGAAAGAGGATTTTTTCAGAGGCTTTTTTTTATCAAAAGGATATTATGGATGCGACTCATTCCTTTATGCTCTACATCTGTATGACGAGACAGTGATAGTAAATGTGATATGAGATTTAGAAATTTTAAAACCTAGTGAAGAAAATATATGTATGCATAATGTATAAAACAAGATGATTTTATTAATAATCATTGGATATTTTTATTTAAAACCATTGTTTTTTCATGATAAAATATATTTCTCCCAAGAAATACACAATGAATAACTAAAATATTGAACTATTGGGAAGAATGGTTTGGTTTTCTATTGCTGTTTATGGAAATATTTTTCATTGAGCAATAAATTTAAGGAAAATGATATATTAGGAGGACCCGAAAGTATTCGAAAATTTGGCAAAATTACGTTCAATTAACAAAAATTTTCTATCCAATATTATAAAATATAGTTTCCTTCATTATTCTACACATCTTCCCATCGTTTTGGTAGTCCGATGATTCCTTTTTTATAAAAACCTTATGGCTGTATTTTATCCACAGTCATTCTGCTTTATGAGGCCATTCTACATAAATTAGCTTATAAAGATATTTTCATTTGGATCCATATAGGGTATCTAGACTGTATCTGAACATAAACTGAGTTCAAACACAAGGTCTCAACATTTTTATCATATTTAATAGTCGCATTCAAGGAAAATTTTCCATTGAAGAACTCTCCAATGAAGATTGATAAATAAAGTTCCGATTCCAATAATATATTACAAAGCTCATCGCTTGCTCAACTTGTTAAGTGGAAATGACGTATATATACGTCCAACGTAAAATGCATCGAAATTGGTTAGGACGTATATATACGTCCTCGAAATATATGTTGAGTCCTAAATCAAGGCGGGACTTTTGAATGAATGTGTGAGTTGTCGTTAAGATAGGTAGCAAATTGCTTGCACTTCGTTATTGTGTTGGGGTGGACGTGTACTTAGTAAGCGGTGACTAATAGCATAAAGTAAGATTCAAAGGCAAATGTATAGTTTTAAAATGGAAGGACCAAAACGGCGTATTGATGCTCAGTTCAGGCAACATAGTAAAAAGCCAACCTATGAAGAGCATTTTCAAAGAACAAATGAAAGGGAACTAAAGCCAGGAAATGTCGAGTTTATTACAAAAAAGGGAAAAAAATCTACATACTGGTATCCGGATTGTGAGGTAGCACTACGCGTCAACAACTGTTTTAAAATATATCACTCAGAAGTTGAGTTTTGAATTTTTGTATGGATGTATTTAATTTTTTTAAACTCTGTTTCCATTTTTTATTGTTAACTTCTCTATATGTTTTCATATCTAAATATATAAAAAAATACGTTTCATTAATTTTTTTTATAAGTTCTAAGCATTGTTAAAAAAAAAGTTAATAATATGGACTCACGCCAGGTGGGCGGGACGTATATATACGTCCTAACGAAAATGTGTGCGCCCACTGTATATTTCCCTGCTTAACAGGTTAAGAGATAAAAAAGAACATCATCTGAAGAACTATACAATTCAAATAGCGTTAAAATGATTAATACAAGTTTAAATAAAAAATTACTGATGTGAGTTAAAATAGAATATATAAATATTTATAAGCTTACCAGCATACATATTGATCCATTGCAAAATATTGCGCTAATTTGGAATCGATATAAATCTATAGTAATCTAAGAAAATATATCGATTCTTTGAATTCGTGGATTTCTTTCATACACAATATTCAGAATATTTGATTAAAACGATTCTTTGTGAATGCATCCGAATAAAATGCAATTCCACTGATACTGTTTATGAATCAGTACAATCTTATTTTCTAATGGCATTGTGTCTATATAGTAACCCTCCTATAGTGCCCATTTCATAACGGGTAAAATACGTAAGATCAATGCCTCCTCACGCGTGTTAGTCACTTGCATATTAACCAACTAAATACGTAATGATTTTGTATGGGTGCCTATCTTTCAATATTTTGGTCCTTATCTCGACGCTATAGAAGGGTTGACTGTATTAAAGATTATCAAAAATAATGCCTTAAATTGTTGCAAAAATGAAGGCATTAATATATGATCATTTTATCACGTATAATATCATCATCCATGCCAAAGTTGATTCATAAATTAAAATGCAAATATTTTCTTTCGTCGTTTAGTAATGAATCATTAAAAAAATGAATTTTAACAGAGTTCGAGTGGTTTAAATTGGTAAAATTTGGCTCGGTGAATTGTATAATCTAAAGAAATTGTTTGAATAAAAACGCAAAAATATTAAACACACCCGAGTTTCTCGATCGAAAAATAATGATGATATCGATATCGGCCTATTTTATTCCATGAAAAATTGCAATAAGTACGAAAAAAGGCGTGCTGCTATTTAAACTCATCCCTATTTATTAAGCAATTTAAATATAATATATTCGGATCGCTACTTCTATGAAATTTGATACTAAAATAAACGCTTCTTTCGCGTTGACATTTTTCGGTACCGTTTTAACACTCCAGAAATTCAGTTAGCATCTGGTCAACATTGGTTATTCACCATTGGATATGCATTGAATAAAA
Source organism: Stenopsyche tienmushanensis (assembly GCA_008973525.1). Classification (NCBI taxonomy): domain Eukaryota; kingdom Metazoa; phylum Arthropoda; class Insecta; order Trichoptera; family Stenopsychidae; genus Stenopsyche; species Stenopsyche tienmushanensis. The sequence goes on along the minus strand of WACJ01000071.1, from coordinate 209,725 downwards.
TATGCATATTCAAAATAAATTCAGAATGTATTGATCTAATCTCATTCTTCAGCTAATAAAATGTACTGATTATCGACTATTTTCAAACTTATTAATCAAATTACATCATGGTCTTCTTCTGTCGTCATAATCTAATAGCGTCACTATTGAGTGTATCTTTAGATCTTATTGTATTTGGGATTATTTTATTATGTTTTAAAAGGGTGCTTAGGCATTCGTATGGAATCATTATGTTAATTAAGGATATAATGGAATGTATGATATTTAAAATGGTGTTGTTTGCTCAGTTGGCGATCTCTGATCAGGGTCATGGTGCAAATGCGGAACTGACACGCTCATAATGAGCGCTTTGATATGGGGTTTCTCATAGCGCGTTATGCTCCTCTGCAATTTAAAATTATCCTCGCTTAACTAATTTGCAAGAAAAACAACAAGAATACGGGATAATTTATAATCATTTACAGGAAGCACGACAGTCCCTGCGTCTTCAGTCCCCGAGACAATTTTATTTTTATTCCATATCGAGCATTATTAGTGACATCGTGCAATATTTTATGTCGTTGTTTTGGAATTTAACAAAAACGAATGCAGACATTTAGCATTTGAATTGGTCGTATGACATTCGCGTGTATTAAAACGAGCAACACTCCGCCTGAGCATCCGTCAGGGGGTGCAAATTGTGAACAATAATTCCTCGAAGGCAATTCCAACTTGACGCCATAAAGTTGATTTGGAAATATGGCCCCCCAAGGTGGCTACCTGCCACCTGCCACCGCCCTTACCTACAGCCTCCATTGGGCCGGCTGTAAGTGGAGCATTAAATATGAATCACCTTTTATACTTAAATAAACCCACAACACCGTAAAAAGGGAGAAAATTTCCATACAACCCGCAGAAATTTTGCTCGCGAATTTCCACGACTTCCACAACATTTGCGAAGAAATAATTTATTTTCCGATCATTCACGAGGGAAAAATTTGATTCGTTTCATTTGACAATCTTAAAATTGAAACACATCAACAAGTACATTTTTTATATATCATACATTCGTTGTATTGCAGAATATTACAGACACGTCAAAATAATGCAATTGTCATCGTCAATCATCATAATGTGGATACTATTTTTAATAATTCATCTCGCAGTGCTTGGATAAGATGATGCTTATAAAATATCGTGATGTAAAATTTCAAGTTTTCCAATTTATCTAAATGTGTTGAGAATCTCTGTGGTTATCGGTACTTGTGTTATAAATGTTGTTTCGCGTTGTTTCTCCATTATACGAAAAATACCTGTCGCGTTTCGAGCAATGTACGTAATTCATACTCTATGCCTTAAAAATATACTCAAAAGTTGCAGCTTTGAATTTCTTTTTTGAATATTTTCCACTGCACAATATTTTATAAAGTATTAAAGAATATATATTTTATTTTTGGCTTTCTTCTTCAACTTCCATTGATGATGAAATTTATTTCTGTTTCAAAATTATATTTTCCTTGAATTTGCCCATGATATATATTATTCAATATACTATTCAATAAAATTGCAGAATTGCAAGCATCAGGCTACTTTTGACCAAAAGAAAAATGTATATTTGGACAATAATCATCATTATTGGTAATATCTTCGCATGGTGGACTACTATCGGTAATTCAAGTAGATGTCTTAGATTAACCCTTTGAGTAGTGAGCTAATTTAAAATCATCTAAATCATAGATGCTATATTTGCTTGTCCACCACTTATAGTCATACAAATTCACTTATCTGTCAGGATCATCGCAGCGTGTATGAAGCTTGTACATAAATAAATATACTATTCGTTAATTTCTCCAAATAAACATACTTGAAATCGTTTCATTATATCATTCACATATCATTATTAGTCGATAAATTTGAGTTAACGATTTATACAATCGTACGATGTACGCAAGATATTCTCTCCGTCTCTGTTTCTCTCCAAATTCAACACGCAAAACACTGCATATCTGTTTATTTCCGAGCTCAATGCGGAAGAATGCCCTCTCTGAATCACTGGAATTCGCTCGCAAATAGGCGATCGTACTACCATACAGGTTAAAAATCGAATTCATTACTTCCCCTCAAGCTCATCAAACTCAATGGCGATACATAGACGTTGAACTACAGTCAGCAATTATCATTTGATATGGTGGCATGTTTTAATCTCGAAAAACCACGTCTTTTGGTGAGCACTCAAATGATTAAATTCTGTGTTATATATTATAGGATATGTTGAAATAAAATAACAATCTAAACATGCAAGACAGGACTGCTAAATATCTTGAAGTATATCGACAAAATTAGCATTCATCATTATAAAAAAGGATTTATGTTTATGATTTATTGGATCTTAGATCCAACACTTGAGGTGGCTTTTAGTAATGTATTTTATGGAACTATTGCCAGCTGTTTTGATATAGTTTCTCATAGCGAATGAATGTTTTAAAAATGTGGTCGCCAACCAAACCTATCTGTAGATTTGAACCAAGACGATTGAATAGCTACTTTAACATCTTAATTGAGAAACTATCTAGAGGTATACGGGGTTATCTCCTAAAAATAATACAACATAATTTGATTGATGACAAGCTAATAGGTTCAGGTGTTTTTAAATTTTCAAGCAGTGCTTTCTTCTATTTTCCCATGGGAGTTTATATATTTTAAAATTGCAGATGAAGCAGGAGTTTCATTATGTCAAATTTAGAAGATCTATTTTCATATGAAATAGCGCATAATCTATCGGCCATGCTAAATGTTTATTATGGATCATAGCAATATTATTGATTTATCTTTTTAATTATCACCGAATAAAATAAATGCTAGCATTTTAAAGTGATTTATAGCGAGTGTTTATAAAATGAAACATCAATGATAGAATGTAGAGATAACTGGATGCATTTGTAAATTTTCCGTTTTCTCATTTTGACCGCAACGATTTTCCGCGACCAATGGCGGCTCGCCGCTGAAGCTTTTACGCCATGTTTTTTACATGAACTACCCTTCAGCAACTTTCCTGTTATTCTCTCGCCCCCACACCCACTTCCCTTCAGAAAACATTACCCATGAACCGTACACCCACCGCCTGACGAAACCCTCGCCACCCGCCGAACGGCTACCCTCTTCTCCACTGTTTACCTTTGTAAATGCGAAATTTTAGTCACTTCTCCCGGCCACGTACAAATTTACACCACGCGAAATAAGAGCGGCCTAATAAAGAAACTTTCGCAAACATTATTTGCTTGCTTGCCATTAAATTATTTGATATTGTTATTACGAAATTGCGCTTTAATATCGCGCAAATCGTGCTCGAGGCGATAATATTATGTAATATTTTATATGGAATCGATGCCTATTTATTCGTCGCACGACATTGATTTGCAAAATCGGCGAATTAAATGTGTTTGCTTTTAATTAAAAATGTAAATGCCAGGTTTCCATTAGTTATAATCTCCTTACATCGACATGGTCCTAATGAAAGGAGTATTTATCACGGGAGAAGCATAATGGCCGCTCACCTGTATTGTATTGCGTATCAGGGAGCACAGGTGAGGGGAGGATGTTAATTATCAGATAGCGGACAAGCACCATCATCAGGTAGACCGCAGGAGGGAATAAGTCCCCTTGGAACTATTAACTAACCTCGGCTCTCCCCGACGACCTTATTTCTCTAAAGTGATATAAAATTTGCATCCTAATGACTATTTTTCGGCATGGAAAAATAGTATTCTTTGTCCTTTAATCATTCGTTTATCAAAACCTGAATAAACAATGTATTGCTTGTATATTATAGAGATATTATATAGTATATTTCAAACAATGATACATTTTGACAATGCAAAAATTACAGCCTCCATTGATGCAGTAAATTTGAAAATCGACATATTTTATCGGCAATAAAATAATCTATTTTTCTCGTAAATTGTTAAACGTGTGAGTGAAAACAGAACAAAAAACCCTGGATTTTTCAATACAGTCGACCCCTGGATAAAACAGCAATTTTCATATATGGTTTTGTTCTAAAATTAGGGAAAACTCTACCATAACACGGCATTATTACACCGTGATTGAATGATTGCACTTATGGTTGCATTTCTACATACAGGGTGCAGCAGGAAAACTACCTTATTTTAAAAATAAATAGCAAAAACAGTATAGGAAATATCGGTTTAATTATTTTTTTCATGTTATAGCTAGACATTTAATGTTTTTATTTATTAATATATTAAATCATTAAATAGTTTCCGTTAAGGTCAATGTATTGAGACAGTCGAGTTTTGAAGATACTCTTAATTATTTCCAGCATATCGACGTCCTGACAGTTCTTATTATATAATTAAACGACTGACATGATTAAACGGCCGCTTGAAAAGTACGCCTTAAAGACTCAAAGCGTTTCTCCTTCATCCATTAAATGATCGTTATTAAACTTAAATGACAAAAACGTTAGGTTTTTTTCTTTCGAATAAATGCCATTTAATCTTTCTTGAAGTATTTATTGCTCGAAGGTGTGCGTTTTAAATAAGGAAGTTTCCCTGCTGCATCCTGAATAAGGACAGAATTAGAATAACATATAAGTATTAAGTTGTCCCATAAGTTTCATTCGCAAATGAGCACAGATCTAATCATAGTCATGGTTAAAGAAAACCCGCGATATATTGTTCGCGAAATAGCTAACAAGTTAGAAATTCCACGAGCATCCGTCCATAATCATCTGACAAAATTGGTCTACATCAATTGTTTAGATGTGTGGCTTCCTCATGAACTGACTGACTCAAATAAACTTCAGCGTATTTCAACATGCGATCTTCTTCTCCAACGACATAATAGCCAACCTTTTTTAAAGAGACTCGTCACTGGAGATAAAAGTTGGATACTCTACGATCTTGGATCAAGGGTACAGAAGCTTTAACTGTAGCTAAACCTGGCCTACATCCAAAATAAATTACTATCATTTGCTTGGGATGTTTTACTTCATCCTCCATACTCTCCGGACATTGTCGCTTCAGATTATTGTTTATTTCTTTCATTGAAAAATTCTTTACGTGGTAAAAATTTAAATTCAAAAAATAATATAAAAATGTACCTTGATCAATATTTTGCCAACAAACCTGTGAAATTTTGGCAAGAAGGCATTATGAGGCTTCCAGAGAGATGGAGAAAGGTAATAGAATAGAATGGATCATATATTATTCAATAAATTTTGATGTAATACAAATGATTGTTTATTTTTTTCCTAATATGAAAACGAAAGAAACTTATAGGACACCCTAATATAATTGAACCTGCTGAAAAGAAGTAAATGCAATATTAGAGAAAGTAAGTCTGACCTGTAAGTCTCGCGTCTAAGTAGTCGGACTAGTAACTTAATTATCATTAAAAAATATATTCCTTATGAAAAACCATGTCAAAATGGTTAGCAATAGTCCCATAAAGCGATTGCTAAATACCACATCAAAAAAGGTCTATTAGAACCACAAGCTTTAACGATTTGAAGTGATAGTAGAAGAGATTAATGAGGTAATTTTAATATATATAGTATATGGGATAATCTTAAATTCAGAGGATCGAAGTGTAAATGGAATTGGAATTATATTCAGCATAGTTCAAAAAAATACATAGCTCCATACATTGAAAAATATAAAGAATCAAGAATAAAAGATTTTACAAAAAGCTTAAAATGTTGCTGAATAAGGTGTCAAAAATGTAGACGATGAAAACTCTTGGGTTTAATGATGATTAATGTGATAAATATGAAAATTCCATGGGGTACTTTTGATCATCATTGATTTGATATACGCATTTTTCTTATTTATAAAATGTGAATATTTTAATTATTTTTTTTGTATCTTAGACCATTATTGGATATTTAATAACCCTGTTATAATTAGGCTATCTTTATTTTTTAATGATATGAATGTGACTTGGTGGGAGGATGAAGTACAAAAATAACATGGTCATAAATGGTTTGAATTCATCACGCGTTTTGAATAAATCTAAAGTTTATTACACGAGAAATACAAGCCTTCGTAATATTAATAATTCCACAGCAATATTATTTCGTCAAATATAGCATCGTGGTAATTATAGAGATTACGGCATGGAAATGGCGGATAAGTGAGGCTGGAACCTCTCGGTGGTAGTTTGGGATTTAATGCGAGTCCCATTATAAGGGCAAGTTATGGCCAAACCGGACTATGGTAAATGGGAGCCGGAACCTCTATTGTTCACGCCACTATTGTGGTGCTGGGGTGTTGGCCACACCATTGTTTATTACCGACACCTATCTCTGAGGCGACGGACGATTATGGTGCTAACTTAAACAACCTGCTAGGGCTATACGAGTACCTCACCCTCCCGACGATATGGAAACCCCAATTTATTTCATAATTGTCTTATTAAATATATCAAATGAAATCCGTAACGAAATCTGATGACAACGAGATTATTGATTATAAACTAAAATAAAACTCTACAAAAATGAAATCTGCGCCGAAGTAATTTGTAATATGAACGAATATTTTAACACGGATTTGCAAATTTGATACATTTCGGCAAAGTGCGTTCAAAGAATCGATGTATAAAAATAAATTAATAACGCGCTTTAAAAATAAACGATTTACCAAAGTAACGAAGAATCGGATTAAATTTCAATACAGCGTGTCCCGGGGGATCTCCAAATAAGAAAATGACAACTGATCCCGCAATAAGTAATTTTACCTAGGGAGTTCACTTACGAGGAATAACAATATACTAATTTAACAAATTGATATCCTGCGGGGGTTTATGAAAAATAATTAGTTTGGGGGAGCGATGGGCGTATACATTTATAATATTTATAAATACACACGTTCATCGCCAATATATACTTTGAATTTTATGCCGCTATGAATAACCGCAAGCTTTATGAAGATAAAAAAATTGATAGATGATTGATGCATTTTGTAAAGATCATCCAAATGTAACGCTTATATATTAGTACTATATAATGTTTACATGTAACATCTTTTTAAATAATATAAGCTATTTTATTTTAGTAAAAAATAGTACAATTTTAATCATGTACACATTTATATTATAACAGCGCGTTTACGTTATTATTGAACAACGAACGAGTGATCCATTTTCAAGCAAAATTTTTTTTAGCAATGAAGCTCATTTTACAATGGATGAATTCGCCAATGAGAAAATTGTCATATTTGGGGTGATCTGTAAGCAAATCTATAATATTCTAGATTAATTTTGATATTTTAGTTTTTTATGATATTTCAGATATAATAATTCCGGAATACTCAAAATAAATGCTAAAAAAATGCCCTAGATCTTCTGAAATAATGAATATTTCATTAGTAACTACCAATGCTCCATCCACCTATTTTAAATTAAAGCTAAATTTAAATTAGCAAAGTATAACATTCAGTACTGCCGATTGAATTTGTAAACATTGTTTCTATAAGAATCCAGAAAATCACTGATTTTTATCCCATTAATATGAACGGTGCCCTAAAGGAAGTCCCGATCAGATCAGTTATTTATCTGCTGTACAAATTATAAACTAAGTTTAAAATACTAAATAATAATGGACATAGCCTTTCCATTGTGCCAAATTTTCTTCTTAAAGATATTTTCAAACTCTCACAAATGCACTTAACATTTATATTTTGGCATCAGTATTGTATGCAAATACAAATGTACTTATATGAAACAAAGAACAATAATATCCGAAATCTTTAAAAGCAACTCAGATGAGTTTGTATTTTAATAAGATAGAATAGACGAGAGCTTTAAAGACCTTTTTGTATTACTTTTTTTGCATTTCAATTCGATGTATAAATTTTATCAAATCACATTTTGTGGATATATATCTCACAAAGCCATTCTATAGAGTATTTCGACAGATCGAATGGCTGAAAGAGAACATTTCATTCCACCTGATGCGAGTTTATATTCGAGCGAGTATTTTCGTCACAATATTAAATGTCAACTTTTCACCCTCGGCATACCGCACAATAATAATATTGTCGTGTAGCAGAGATTTCACACAAAATGATATTTGACACCGGTGACGGTGGGTTGTTCACGCCGACACCCACAATACAACCTCCCCTGGTGATTCAAGCCTGGGGTGGCTAATCAAAGAGGGTTAGAGGATATTACCCAATATGGCGATAACACCTTGTTAGGGGATTCATAATTTGATATGACATATCAGATATTCTTTTAGCGAAACATGTATCAAAATTCATTGCTTATTTACGATCGTGATTACATTCGGCATTGCGGGTGGGTTGAAAATAATTTAAGAATCGATGCGATGTATTAAAATAGCATTGTCATTTGCAAGGGCGGACAATGTACGTATCTAGATCCACCACTTTAGCGTCCTCTTAAATAATACATAAGAAGAAACAATGAAAAACGCTCGACGATTTACATATACACTAGTTCAGCCTCTTTCCTAGAGCATCCCGAGGGAGAAGAAAATCTACCGAATGTTATTTTTCTCGGAAAAAATGTTTTTGTAAAAGGCATCTTCACTCACACTTTGGGAAAGATCACCTCTCCCTTCGTCTTACCCACACTTGGCGAAGTGGAGAATTTGCATTGTAAAGCGACCCTTCCATATGCGGAAGTTGAATTATTGATGGAACATGCTGCTCCCTTTACTAAAGCGCCAATGAAGAGGGTTCATATGAAGACTAACACTCCACGCTCTTTTATATACACATATCTATATGTGTACTGTGAAATTTCGCCAAATCGACCATCCTTGCTTGATGTGAGAGAAATTGGTCGTCTTGTGGATTAAAAAATTGAAAAACGAATGTGTGTGTGTGTGTAAAAAATGGTTTCGTTCCATGAAAGGGGTGAGGATGTGTTAAGCAATTTTTGGGAATTAGTGCACTCACCCTCTCATAGGCAGTACTTTTGGTATTAACTAATCTGTATTTATACAGCTGTCGTGTGAGCCGAAAGTTCCTTCCGGATTAGTGTCACTGCTTAAAGTGTTTGCATTGATTTTGATGTAGTGAATAAACCAAACAAGATCTATCCATTAACGACAGTTTATCAATGTTATTAGTAATTTGATTTATAATTGGGGCATAATTATAAACAAACATTGCTTAAGTCGCAAACCATGCAGATATAGCCGGCATTTATAATTGAGTCGTTCATTTGAACTGTGATATTCAATAAGCTTAAATTAGTCTCAAAGTGGAATCATTGCAAAATGATAATCATAAAATATGCATTGAACATGGAAAGAATTAATCCCTATTGGTTTTTAATCAAAATCCTTTCTTTTTTCAGGGAGATAATCAAACTATAGAACTATTGAATGCTCTACTGGGTCAATTTAGCAGTATTTACAATATCATGTAATAATATCTTTCATCCACTTATTTCTTTATAAAAGATCCATGCATTGATATATGATGACTAAATCAAATACTGAAAAAAAAGTACATACCATCTGTAAAATTTGGATTTAACGCTATTTCTCGTCCTTTATTCGGTGACATCGATGTCGAATTTTCCATGAAAACATAATTTTTTATGACCCACCTAATCATAAGTTTTTAAAATTTATTTTGGTCCATGTTAACCTGTGAGTTTGAACTTTCTATCCTAAATAATTCTGTTGCATACATCTGAAGTTTTTCATTGAATCGGGGAAATTTGTGTGAAAGTGATCCTGCTCATAGAAAGCAGATCCTTATTTGAATTTTCATAGATATAAAATATCTAAATCATATATAAAAAAAACTAAATCATACATGCATATATTAATAGAATTGCAAGAAAGACTTATTTAAGATCTAGGGCTAATATCCCGAGCAGAGGAATTTAGAAAAATATATTATATAATACTAGTAATTATCTGGCGTACGTTGCAATGCCATGTCTCGCATAACAAACTGCGTACACAACAAAATATTTTTACTATGCCTATGTTATTTCACAAGTATAAACAATAAGTTGACACAGTTTTATTGTAATCGAATACACAGTATGGTAGTGCATTAAATACGGACAAACAAACATTGATTTTTATTTATCAAACTATGCTTATATTGCTCGCGCAAGTCATAGCAATAAATGGACGAAGTTTTATTTTAATTTGATAAACGATATGGCAGCGCATTACATACGAACAAACAGAAATTAATTTTATATTAGATGTATTATAGAAAAGAGAGTTCCAGCAGTCAAATGATCGCTCATGGTACGTAAGCCAGGTGAAAATATAAAGATAAATTTCTTTATTCTTACAACAAACAAAAAAAAAATAGAACAAATGTAGCAGTATGATTGCATTATATTAGGAGGACCCGAAAGTATTCGAAATATTGAGATTTTATATTTGAATTCAGTTTATGTTCAGGCACAGTATTGGAAATATTTTGTAAGTTTTTTTTTCCCCATTTTCATCAAAAAAACGGGAAAATGTGTTGAATAATGAATTGTAATGTTGTTTTTTTTTTTATTAAATATACGAATATTTTTGGGGTTTCTTATTATATGGATGGCACGTTATAACTGATAATTATCTGCCAAATTAAATGGCTGAACATGAACAAAATGTCTTTTAGGACAATCTTATAATGGTACGGGGCTCACAGAAAAAAAATGTTTAAGAGATGAATGCTATTGCATTAAAACAACCATTTTTATAATTAAAATTTATAAGCTACGTACGATTAAATATCGTTATAGTATCTCATCCATTATTTTTAATTGACTGTCATCTTACCATTTTCTATCTACATATATCGCTGAAGAATTTCGATCTATGTAAGTGATACGACGTGCTTCTATTTTTAAGCATAAATACAACCCGTGTGTGGCTTGTTTACAAGTAAACCTTTCCAAGAAATCTTAGCTCTATAAATTTCAAAGTTCAGGTTTGAGAGCGGAACGACCATCGGAGTTTCCTATAGTGCAATGTTTCCCAATCTTTGTTTTTGGTTTATTTGGAATATCGATCAGGTCTTAGCGATTCTCCCGGTATATATTAGCCATTGACCTGCAAAACGTTTTTATCTCTATTTTGAGATATGGTGGCTTTCATAATGCTTCTAGACAAAATTTTAGGTTATTTAACTTGATGTTATTGTGAAATTATCAATATACTTGCCTGCTACTGGTTGAAGCATTTTAGATAGCTGACTAGGGCGTTGGTGATATTATTTAGGAATCGGCCCAATTATTTGCGTTTAGAAACGGACAAAGGTGTTCGTAAATGTACAGATTCGACCATATAGACGGAGGATTGCCAAGATTTTCCATTTAGATGAATGTAGGTAAACCTGGATGGAGGGTAGCCAGTGTTGAATAAATGAAGCAATCCCTTGAAAGGGATCGGCTGACCGCTATTCCTAAGGGGTCGTAACTGATAGCAGCCGTTAACAATTGTAACAAAACTAAACACCTCACTACTTACATAAATTCAGTTCAGTCTTATTGCACAACACGTTGCGATGTATAGTCGATATTCTGTTTAATTGTACAGGCTTGGATTTAGACGAGATTGATCTTGTGGGGCTGTAGGGTGTAGATTTTTACTTCTACTGTGCGTGAATCTTAAATGTGAATGATGGATTAGACGTTGTCTTTTTGCCAGCACCGCCATAGTTATTTTACAAATAAGTTCACAGAATTACAATTTGAAAATCTGTAGAATCTTGCACAATACGTTGACTTTTTATTATTTAATGAAAATGCTCTAACAAATCTCTTATTACGACAAATGACACAATTTTGCGATTAATACGTAGTTAAACTACAGTCTATGATTAAGTCGTTCGTTACGGCCAGAGGATTTGAGCAGTGCTATAAATCCGCTTTTTCGGCAAAGTGTAATTTTGTAAATTAGATCTACCCTATAGAGATAAATGAGCAAATGATCCTGCAAACAGTGCTGCGTGTAGCTTGTTAGCCAGTAATGGTATATCTGGGTAGAAGGAGCATAGCAGAATGTTAAATGAACATCTAACACCGTGCTCCCCGTAAATGCTTCTCGCTCGGTTAACTTAAACTTTTACGACCCCTAATTAGATCGTTTAATCACGCCCCACTGCGGCATCCGTCTTCCAGTCCAGTCCTCTTTTACTTCCAATTCCACCTTAGCTCCGGACCTGACCTGCAACTACTAAATCGCCACAATTTGCGGACCTTAACGTACCCGCTATTCTGGGAGCAGACATGAATTCTGAGTAACTAATTGCCCAAGTACAATCTAGTCCCATTTATAATTAAGTATAATGCAGCTTCTATTATTCTGTTCGAATTGTATTACAAAAGCATCCCTCACATCTTTATTTGCATTTTATTTTATTCAATAATAAAAGGTTAGATTAAATCTCACCAATAAAAACCTTTGCCATTATCTAACAGTGTCAATTTCCAATATTTTTATTTTTATAGTATTTTTATTTTATTAATTCGATCTTATTAAATAACAAAGACGCCATTGGCTTGGATAATATAATTGATTAGCTTTAATTTTCGATGAAGACTCACTTTTTAAATATCTATTATCTGCTATTTTCAATAGAATACAAACAAAATTTATCTCCGGAAAAATCGTTATTTAGTTGAATTTTATTAGGGCTGTCAACTGTCAGCTTAACACATTTTAGTCAGAGCATATTTTTACAATTATTACTGTAACGCGACATAAGCAATACTATTTATCATATTCATATAATATATCATAGTAATACCTTAAGTGCATCATTATTAACACATTAACTGCTGGTAGTATAGCAATCTGTTTTATGTCGGATAATGGTTACAACATTGGTTCCATTTGATAATGAACGAACATTTTTATGAATTATGCTGACTTTTGATTGAAATCAGCTAAATATGTATTATCAGATTTCACATGAATTGTCACATGAGAATTTTTCGAAAATATGTTTAATAATTTGAGCACATTTCCAATATTTCCGCGCGTCTGCACCCGACTAAAAAGTGTTACACAGATTTCAATGACCATCGCTTTCTACTCGTATTTTAGAACTAAAGTATTACAATTAATACAACGGCATCTTAAAATGTAAATAAAAATATAATGTTATTGATTCAAGTTTTAAGTATTTGAATATGATTAAATGAACATATTTCTAAACGGATCGATGTATAAAATTGGAGATTCTATGTTCGAGTATTAAATTGTTATGCTCCGCAAAAGGGGGACCTATCCTATTGGGAAATTGAAAAGATGTTTATTTCTCGGGGTCTTATGGTGTCAATTATATTATAGCCCGTTTGCATAAGTTTGTAAGGATTGTCCGTTAGCAAACAGTCCTTTCAAACTTCGGATGGAAATCGTTTTTCCTGAATTTCCATATTGCTTTTCGCAATCTTCTTTAATGTAAATATTTACCCTCGGCAAAGTCTCCAAATGCTATTTGATATACTGACCTACCCCGTCTAACTTTAAAGAGGTTTATACATACACAAGAATATGCCACGTTGGGTTATATTCCGTCGCTTAAAAAAATTCATACATTAAAATAGATTATGCAATTGAGTGGTTAATCAAATACAAGAGCACTATGACGTAGACGTGCTAAATTGTATTCATGCAATTGCATTTCGTATAAATCTGATGCATTATCATTTTGGGTTGTGGGTGTTTACAGAATACACAGAATGGCATATGAAGGGGAAGCCCGTAGTAAATGGAACATAATATACAGTATTAACACTTGGCTTGGTTTTATAAAATATTTGGAGCGGAGGTAAGTTTTGAAATATACGAGGAATGTTTAATAATTTACCTAAGTAGGAAGTAAATTAAATACATTTTCATTTTTTAAAATAACCCTAAATACGTCATTGTATCGACTTGATCAACGAGGAAAACATTTTTTTGATTGTTCAACTGACTTCTGGTTCATTTTTAAATGTCAATTTTTTTTTACATACATGTGCATTACATGCTTACGTTGTCATGCAGAAGTAGTACGCTTTTTGAGAGATTTTTCTCTTAGATTGTATTTTACAAAGAAGTAATTATATATATAATAATATAATATAAGATAGTCTTGTTTTGTATACAATCAAACAATAAAAAATCACTCTCTATCTATAGGAAGCCCTGTGATTTAACAATTGGACTCGTAACTCAATCATCTTGGATTCAAATTTATATGTTGGATTACCCATTATAAATTGGTTGGCAATAGTTGAAATCTATTGAAAAAACTACTCTGAATTTGAGATTTTTATATTTAACCAAAGCTTCATCTTCTGTTATCAAATAGTGAGAAAAAAATCCAGATTCTTGTGAACTTTATGTTCTCTATAGCATCCTTTTATAAAAAATCTTTGTTTTCTAGATACATTTTGCACTATAGATAAACTTTTTTTTAATCATTACACTAAAGTCAGTTACTCACAGGCGTGGGATTTCACGATATAAAAATTAATATCACAGATCAGTCATTAATACCTGGCAAACTTAATTAACTCAATTAGTTATCTCAGTATTTGTTTTTCAAAATCAGAAAAAAACTTAATTTTAATTGTTCTCTAAAAAAGGATAGTTCACATTGCTGATTTATATTAATTAATTGATTGATAAGATTGCTAATATTAAATAGTTTGCAGAAACTTGATTATCTTTCTTAAAATAATTTATATAATTACATATAATTTTTAATTATTAGTCTCGATCTATGTGATAAACGTATGTTTATTTTGTTAATAGATTGTTGATATATTAAGCGTATTTTTACGCAAAAATTGTAGTTTTAATACGATATGCTATAAATTATTTTAGCATTTCGTGTTAATTTTTTGGGGTACCAACGTTATGATATTCAAATACTGCGAAATACTGAAAATAATCATTCTTATTAGTTAATTTGACGTTTGAAGATTTAGATTAGCAACCCTAATAATAAATCTTTCTTATGTATTTGATAATAAAACTTAAACTCTATATGTTATATCTATATGATGGGACTATGTTGATGGCTTTTATTATTTCCATTTATGGGACTGTTGTCAAACATTTTTACATGGTTTTTCATAGCGAGTAGTATTTTAAAAATGTTATCGCTAGCCATACTTTCTGTAGATTTGAACCCAAGATGATTGAATTACGATTCCAACCACTTAACCGCGGGACTACCTTCAGTGCAAAGGCTTATTTAGTATAAATTTATAATGCCGATTTTTAACTTATACCGATTATCATCACATTTGAAAGTAATATTATTTAGCTATAGTATTATTTAAAAGGAATTTAGTTGCAATTCCAAGTCAAAAAGATAATGACAGATGTGCATATTACTTCCGCTAACACAACATTAAACAAACTCAATCTAAATCCTTTATAATTTTGGGGGGAAAATAGTACATTAATGCGGTTTAAATTTTGTATTTTTATTGTAAACGTCTTTCAATGCTCCCATTTAGAGATCCATTTACCCGAGTCAAAATTAGAGTTCCGTTTTAAATTACGATTAAAGACCCTTTGATTAAATTTGAAGCTTAAGCGGCGCTAGTACTTCAAAAACGAATAACAAAATTTATTTCGAATTGTCAGGTTGTATGCAGGGTCGTTCGAATGGAGTCGCTTCCTCCCCGGCTGCGGTTTGGAAACCCTTCCTTCCTCAGCTTGTTATAGTCTCCCAGATGGAGTAGCTTTATCTCTTTATCTCTTTTTAAGCCTACTTAATCTTTCGCGGTTACAGGGAGCGAGTTTCGGTTCCCGCACATCCTCCCCGGGGCAAGTGCCATTTACACTGAACACATACCCCTGCAAGTGTGAAATGGTTAAGATTATTTGAATAGGTAAATTGCACCCGCCACTCGAGCGCTCCCTCACAATTTTCCAATTTTTATCGAACACTTCGGCAAACACGTCCGATTGAAGCGGCGCAAACACGCCCCACCTCGGCATAATATAATATTTGGATGTCAATCTTGTGGCTGTACATCGAGTGGATGAAATCCTGGACAAACAGTTTTTTTGTGCAATTTGATAGAGGAGCCTCGGTGAATCATTTTATGACAGAGTTTGTTGATATGATTCAATCATCAGGCAGAAAGTCAATTTCAATCCGTTTAGCATTGGTCGCATCGCCCTAAATCTAAATCAATTTAAATTTTGAATAAAATTGTACATTATTATATTATTTAGAGCTGTGACTTTATCATAATTAATTTAAAAAATGGCCATTTGATAAAATAATGTATTTAAAGACGTTGACTCAATGTCACATAATTCATGCAAAGATTAAATTATTCATTCATCTACAGGCCAAGATGAACCCCTACCCCCACATGCAAAATTCCTGGATGAATTTATATGTATATGTGTCTCCAAGCATATGCATAATCGCATGCGCCGCTGCAACACAGTAGAGTAATGAATTTTGCACACGTGCACAACTGTGAATAATCCACGTGTTACTTACTCCGGTGTAAATATTACACGTGTAAGTGAGTCTAGCGGTAGTTATTTATTAAAGCGATCCACTGCAAGACGTACGACGGCACTTCGCGGGAGCGGAATCCTATTACGGGGGCGCACTGAGGGGGTTGAGCCCCCCATCGGCCGGATCACCCTCGGCACCCCGTAAACGGTACACACACTTGCGATTGAAATAGACATCTATCGCGTATCATTCAATGATCGAAGGAGGTTGTTTTTCCATTTGGCCACTCAAAACGACAAATATTGCCGGCAAGTTGGGTATGGACCCAATCGAACGGTACTGTAAAATTGGATCCATCCATCAAGATTCGCAGCGACGAATTTGTCGTGTGTAACAGCATATGTCTCGTTTTGAACAATAAAACACACGCTGTTAAGCTCGAATCGAATGATCCTCGTTTAATCCCTTAAAAGCATGTCTTTATTATCAAGGAAAAGTCGCAACAAAAATACAGTTTTTAAAACAACAAAATCAGTCAACGGCTTTTCACTTTGTCTACCCATTCTGTCCGCAGAAAAAGTTCTCCTTTGGGACGGAAGGCTTCCAAAACATTCAACAGTAGCTTTTTTTTTATTAATTCACCATTTATTTTTGCAAAATAGACCCAAATAAGTTTTCAATATAGGGCACATGTGAAAAAAAATCACTGCTACAAATTCACCATCAATCAGGATAGACTTTTCCCAATAAAGTATCCAAAAGCCTTTATCGTATCAATTGAATGGATAAATTCAGCTTTAAAAATATCTCATTTAATACATAGATTTGGATATAGAAATTTAACAATTTCGTGTCCTAAATGTAATCGTTAAATATGTAATATCATCTTTGTTGTTTGTCGTAAAAAATTAAAGAAAGCTATTTGGGATGCAGGATATTTTACTATGTTATCGCTAAGTGAAGATTGTAGTATGAACTGCGAGGAAAATGTTGAGAATCATTGTTTTGATGGTCAGATTGTCTTCAATATATTAAAGAATCACATTATTTGCTAATATAGTAGAAATTTTAAATATTGCGACTATTAAAGTTAAATTTCTGTAAGACCATAAAGCAAAATTTTGATTTTTATACTAATTTAGTAATTATTTTTTAATGTAAGAATTTTGATATCGATATTTTTATATTTCCATAATCATCATTTATCATATATTATTGATTTTGTGATCTAAAATCGAATTAAGATCCAGCAAAGTGAATGACAATATATATAAGTATATCTTGCTAGATCTTGATATTGTCGCTATTTAATTTATCGTTATTAGGGCGGATTTTTTAGCATAAGACTCAAGTTTATAAATGTTATTTTCCAATGATTTCATAATCATTGAGCAATATTGCAATGCTATTATTTTAACAAAAAATGATTCATGATAAGCTTTAATATATTTCCGTGTTCAACGCTTCAAATATATCAATTATGGGAGTGGAAAATCGTCAATGAAAAGCTACATATACCCAAGAAAGACGTAATCATTCTGATATTCGAGGAAAAATATTTTGAAGGAATTCAAATACATTCTTGTTAGAATCGGCATCTCTGATGTGATGGCAATCTATTGGCAACATTTTTACCAGATAGCTTCGATGTTATGATTTCGGGAATTTGTTAAATCATCCCCCGGTAACGACACACGGCGGGATGATATTGCCGGGATTTATTCGTGTTTGGATTTGAATGCCGTCATTGGAGCTGGCAAGTGTCCTGGTGGTATACGTGACGAAGGAACAAAGCGGCCCGGCTGAGGCCTTCGTCTCCCAGAGGGCGAGTTTGCCAAATAAGTGGCCGCCTGATTTATTCCCGAACGCTTTAAAGTTTGATGAGCAACGGTGGCTCGCGATTGGTCGTTCAGCCGCAGACGTGGCTCGCCATTGGCTGAAACGGCTGTTTAGATCCTACTTAACAATTTATGAACCGATCGGCTGAAGATGAATCTTCCAGGCGGAGGAATAGAGGGACGCACTGGGAGAGCCCGATGCACCGATATACAATGTATGAGACTGTCGGATTTTTCCACAGCAATCAAGATTATGGGGAAAAAACTCTTTTATGTATTTCCTGTACTCTTTTTAGCAACCATATTATAATAACCTGTTGAGAGTAGCTATTTTGCATCACTCAATAATTTATAAACAACACAATCAACATGTCAAATATCAATAATTATTATTTTGCCATTTTAAACTGTGAAATTTCAGATTTCTTTCAAGAAATTAAATCTGATGAAATGAGTAAATATTGTTTTTTAGATTCAACTAACCAAAACTTACTATTTAATCTTGATACATTTATCCTATCAGTTATTTACTTAAGCAATGGCGCAATTACAATTAATTACTTTGCCTTGAAATAGGTAAATCATTTTTGATGATCCTTACTGATATCCTGATTAAGCGATATAATCTTATGTTGCCATTTTTATATCGTTTTGAACTCATCAAACTCAAAAGCTATATCTTCAAAAGAGTAATCCTTTATATAGTATGGGAGGCAGCGACCAAATTTTCTATTAAAATCAGTGTTTATACAATATACTCGTACATCAGAAAACGTTAATCTACCAAGTTTCCAAGACATTGTAAAAATGGTTCTTATAAAAATGGTCCGTGGTCCGGTCATCTTATGATTGAATATTGAAAGACAATGGTAATGCAATGGACTGCATTTGGCTGCACTATCATGTTTTTTGTAAATTTTTGACAGATTCTATTGATTATTCCCTAAATTGATCAAATATAAGATGTACCCATAAATATTTTCGTTTTTTAAATGAAAGATTTGAATGCTCATATTTTTAAAATTTTTCAACATATTATTACAAAATGTAATTTCCATCGTTGGATATAATCTCTCTCCACCTATCTGATAAAATTTTAATGCCTTTGTCATAAAAATCATGGACTTTGAATTAAAATTTTCTATAAGTCCATTTTGACCTCATCCTTTGTTTTGTAATTTTTCCATCCAAATAATGCTGCATAGATCTAAAAAGATGGAAATCCGACGGAGCGATGTCAGGAGAATAAAGAGGATGTTGAATTGTCTTCCATCCATGTTTTTCGCATGTGTTTATGCGTTTCACTCAGGTTTTCTTTGCTTAGTTCGTGTGGCATTTGTCTTCTTTGTCCCCCACACCAGTATCAAATATTGACTGGTATTTTTTCAATAGTTACTGAATTAATTTCGATATCACTTTATCCAGTATTTCACTTCCAAGGGTATTTTTTAATTCAAAATTTATGGAACCAACGTTGATATTTGCGAACATTTAAAATATCGTCCAGTACATCGCAAATATTTTTAGCGGCTCGCGTTGGAATCTCTTTTTAGAAAAAACTGATAAAAGACTAAATTCCGAATAAATTATTCACTCGGCGAAAATCGATCCAATGTAAATTGGGTTCTTAAATTTGAATTTTAAAAATCACAATTTATTCTTGATGAGTATAGTCACCGAAGAGCATAAAACAAGACGTGAAAGTTCAGCAGTCTAATTGCAACTAATCCCCAAAAACGGTCAAATAATAAAACGGCAACCATTTTAAGTTTACTTATAATTATTTTCAAATTTTGATGATATTAAAATATTGTTTGCTAAAATTGGTTATACATCTGAACTTGTTTTGAAAGGATTATTAAGTCATTTATATCCATATTTATTTTATCTTCTGCATTGATGCACTTAAAAAGGCTTGATTATTGCCCGAATTTATTCGCAGGCATCAGTTTATGCAATCTTAATTCAAGATTAATTTGAAATTATTATTTGAGAATAAAATATATGCTCTTCCAATTCGGCTCTCGGATCATAACATATGAACCTCATGCAATTCCACAAGAGAATCGCAGAGTAAATCACACTGATTTGGTAACACCGTGCGGTTATTATATTTGATATTCCTGATTCGTTTTAAGCATATCGTTTTTATAGACGCTTTCCATATTTATGCATTTTTAAAGAAGGATTTAACAAAAGTGGAGGGTGGAAAAATCGAAACGCAAATACGTCGAGATTTGAACGCCTTCTTATGCAAGTCGCGTTTTGAACTTTTCGCCGGAGTCGAGATGTTTCAGTGTGTTTAAAATTTAATTACACGTAGTACAAGTTAGTGTTTTCTGCAACTGTGTCGAAGTTAGCATTTCCAAGAAGATGTTATTGTTTGAGATGGTTTCCCGCATTCGAGTCTTCAAAGTTTTAATTGACGTCGACCAAATTTTCGCGTGCGTTTCGCACGGATGGGCTGTCAAATTACGTTACACCATGTCAAATCTCGCATGCTCTCCTAATTAATTCGAATTTGCACATTCATATTGCGAAATTATATTTGCAGCAGTTAATTTTTATTGCAGTCGTGCATTTATTGGATGCGGATTTGGAATGCATGCACCGAGGTGGCAAATGTTCTTTTGTTGTATATCACGCAGAATGGTATAACGCCATCAAATTTATGGGGCTGGGGGTAGCTAGCAATCGGGAGCGTTGATAACCATTACATGAATTAGAGATTATGCTATTAATGGATGCATCATTAGTCTGCATATTAATAGCCCTAATATATCCTGGAATTACACACAAATTCCACTTCGACCACGATCGACCTATCAATAACTGATATGATGCTAATATGGAACCAAAATTCTCAAATGGCAAATGTAGTGACATATTGACGAGTTACAGAATAGATCTTTATAAATCTATGAAACAAGTTATTATATCACTAAATAAAAAAAATACATCAAATAAAGACTTAAATATAAACTATATTGTTTTTTGGAAAGTTGAATTTGTAACTCGTACATCTTCGGTTCAATAGATCAATAGAAGATATAGTAAACGAATATGCATATATATAATGGAAAAAAGATTCAATCAGCAACAGTTTTATACAAGGGACCTGTAACTTTTAAAAGATCTTTTAAATTAAGTATGATTATTTAAATAAGATTTTTGAGTAGAAGAAATATTTAAACTTACGTTACAATTTTTGTTGCAAATCACTCATAGGCATTCATATGCCTGATTATACAAGTTGCTAAAGAAATTTAGTTTTTCAGTTCCAAGAAATCAAGGAAAACGTATGAAAAAATGACCACAGATGAAGAAGAAAAAAGTGCCTTTTCACTAAGACAATTCACCGTGTCACAAGTTGATTGAAACAATGGCTAAATTGAACGAATTGCAATTTGAATCGTCTCCTCATCTATCGTATTTTCTGGATCTGGCTCCCAATCTGTTTGCGGACCTAAAAAGAATGCCCCGAGAAAAGAGATTTGGCTTCATTGAAGAAGCAATTGCTGAAACTGTAGTCTATTGAAATGTTAGAAAAGCATTGAAAGCTGTTGTTTTATTAGTAATCCTACGAACTTATTGAGTGATACGCTATGTAGATACGATTTTTTTCCAAATCTATATGATAGGATTCATTAAATTAACATACTATATCAATAGTTGGTCTTAAACTGTACATTTCATATTGAAAAAATATTTTTAAACAGCAATTCTGCAGATTTTTTTGATATCATCAATCTGATGTATAATCATTATTTTTCTATTTGTGCTAAAATTTTCTCAAGGAATAAAGTTATGATTGAATATGCATTGTTGTACAAAAATACAATGATTTTTTATTTAAAAAAAAACATAAATTAAATGCATTATTAAAAATTAGTATTTTGCAATACGCGTTGCAGCAATGTGCAGTCCCTGATTGGTGTTGCCAGAACGATAGAAAAGAGGGTGGGAGGTGTAATATGTGGGGGTGGAGGGTGGCCCATGGGGGGAGTTCCAGTCACCCAAGCGGGTAATAGCGGTTGGAATATAAATTGGTCTCATTAAAGTATTTGATGTTCATATAAGCGAGGCAATAATGCCGTGTCGCCATTATTATATCATACCGTGAATCCGTAACATTTTTGCACGTTTTAATAAAAATATTGCTTTCAATTAGCCTTTGTTTCAAACGAACAAAGTAGCATATTTACGGGTCAGGAATTAAAATGTAAATAACAACGAAAATTTATGGAAAATCGTATTTTTGTCCGGCTTAAATGAAAATTTTACGCGTTTTAATAATTTGAATTTTAAATGCATCCCCCAAGAATTATTGCACATGTGCATAAATGTAAATTTGGAAATAATATGTTAGGATTTGTAAGTAGAATGTAATAATGTGCCTATTTTAAATGGTTCCAAAGGTTCAAGCGGGTCGCCCATTTCACGCGTTAACAAATTGTGTCGACGGGCAATATTAAAGCCTTCTATAAAAGTAACGACATCTCCACCCTTTTTGAATCCCACTCCCATTTCCACCCAGTCACCTGAGATTGGATGACGGAATACTGATAATGGTAATAATCACACGCGCGTGTATACATCGCTCGTGTAATTATCATGAAATGTTACGTGGATGTTTGAGGAGCGGTCCTCTTATCTCCTTCGGGAGCACTTGTCCTTTTTGGTTTTCAGCCCATTTTCGAGTTAGTAATGACTCCAACTTTGAGAGAATATGACACATGGGTCTTAAAATTAACAGTTTCATAGAGTAACGAGGGCGGAAATTTTGGCAGGCGTGCGAAACAGTGCTTGTCTTTTTCGAGCGAAATTTATTTCGATGTCCCACGCGATTGCGCGAAATATTAGCTAGATTTATTTTAAAAATGTTAGTAAATTACATTAATCAAAATAATATCATCCCGCGCTGGAAGTCTGGATGAGACACAAATAAAAGATGAGACGTTGGTAGTCTACCATCAGACTATTCACGTTCATTCACTCCGCTTACGCTAGACAAGCAATGCCCAAATACAATTATTTATTAAATACTATATATTCAAAAATAACAATATTTTGAGTCCTTAATATACTCATCGCTAATCTTATGGCATGTATCCTAAAGTTATTCGTATACCAATTAAAAACCCTTTTTACATAGTTAACCCACTAAGTCTTATTTAAATAGTTAATCCAACAAGAACAATTAGTCGTTCTTATAATAGAAGGGAAATTTTAGCGAAATGAATATTGAAATATGATAATGGTATGCATTTGTAATCATATAAGGAATAATACATAGCCAGAAGTATTCAAATAAAAAAGCAGTTTTGTTTTTTTCTGGCACGTAGATGATTTCCATAGAAAACTTTTCTAGTGATGAAGGATTTATCATTATATTGAAAAGATGTTTTAATTATATTTTTGTACCAATCAAACATAAACAACCCATTTTTTACCCTAACTTTTTTTTAAAGTTTCGATATCTATTTTTCAAATCCAGGAAATCAGGACTAACCCAAATCGAGCCAATTGATTTATTCGATTTAGATTTATAGTATTAATTTTTCTACTTCTTTAAAGTCCTTATGACGTCCATCAAAGCATGAATCTTGATGTCATATCCGATGTCGGATATAGGGGATCCATAGGAGATCTTACATGGGAAATGATTTAGTGTGTTGTTTTCCCGTTGCCTTCTACACGTGGTAAAATAAGGATAGGATAGGAGGAATTTATTGGTACGGTGAAAATTTTTCCACAATCTGGATTTGAACCCGAACCTTTACAACAAGAGTCCAGGATCTAAGCCACTATACCAAAATCTCCCAAATTTTTTGGTAGATTGATTTTTTCTCTTGCGACATGAATTTAAACCAGATCCTTTAAAATAATAATGAATATAAAGAAAATATAAGGATTTCTTAATGTAATATTGTTAATTAGTGTACGAATATTAGAAAGTTAAACTACATTTAGAATGTTCTTGTTGAAGTCTTTCTATTCGATCATCTCAGTCCAAGTTTAAATTATGTTAAATAGAATAACATAACTTATAGTTAGTTTTAGGAGAGACTTATCCTCCAGCGACTCCAGCGGCACATTGAAACGGGACTCTCCCCACAGCAGTACGGCTTTCGTGTTGGCCGTTCCACAGTCGATACCATTACTCAAGTTGTAGACACGGTGAAACAGGCATGGTGTGGCAGCGTAAAAGCTTGTAGACACACGATAATGATTGCGCTAGAACTCGGCAAGATGGCTCCTGATCACCAGGCCTTTGAAGAAAATTGACACCCCATCATACCTCATCAGAATGGTAGAGAGTTACCTGCACAGGAGAACTCTTATCTACAAAGACGCCGATGAGGAGAGAAGAGAAAAACCAGTGAAGTCAGGCGTTCCACAGGGGTCGGTGCTTGGACTCGTCCTGTGAAACATAATATATGACGGACTGCTGAGGGCGCTACTAATGGACGGAGCCAAAATAATCGCATTTGACGATGACGTTGCTATTCTAATCACCGCCAAATCCACGGAGATCCTGCGAACGACATGCGAGGACGCGCTGAAGAAGGCCAAGAAGTAGCCGACAGGAGCTGGTCTGGAACTCGCTGTCCAAAAAACGGTGGCCCTTTTTTCATAATACGTAGGAAGATTGCGTCCCAACCCCTGAGGATCGTTGGTTGCGAGATTAAATACTCAAGATCCATTCAGTATTTGGGGGTGGAGATTGATGACAAGCTCCGATTCGTCACCCACACGAAGAAGGCGACAGCGAAGGCGACCAGCATCGTGGAGAATCTGGCCAGGTTGATGCCCAGCATTGGTGGTCACAAAAAAAAGCAGGAGGCGACTATACAATGAGGTAGTGCACTCGGTACTGTTGCCGAGGCTTTTTTTTTTTTTTTTTTCCTGTGGGCGCGGAATCTTCCAAAGACTGAGTGTGAGATTCACGCTGGTATTGATACAACTTCCATAAGGGATGTTGGCCAGCCGTGCCTACTCACTAAACCGCTCCCTTTGGTCTCCTCTGTCCCCCTGGTATTGTTTATCACATTGCTTCAAGGGTGACAGGTAGTCTAGCCATTTGGTGGCCCTATTCTATTGTTGGAGAGGCGCCCTGCGCCTCTCTCTTTCACTGTCTTCTTTGGCGCTCATGATGTCTTCTACGTAGTCGCGCCAAAGGTCCCAGTTCTTCTTACTTTCTATCATGCTGTGGACCATGTTGTCGATATTTAGCTCGGCCACCCCGAGTGCTTGTTTCAGCAGTTCTCTCTGGGGTGCCCAAGCCTCACAGCCAATGATGGTGTGCTCTGCGTCGTCGACCTCCGCTTGGCAGTGTTGGCACGTAGCGGATGGTTCTTTGCCAATCCGCTTCAGGTACGCACCAAAGCATCCGTGCCCAGTGAGCGGCTGTTGCCGAGGCACTACAAATTAAAAGGGGCCAAGCTTAACATGGCCAGAATCCAGAGAAGGAGCGCAATCAGAGTGGTTGCTGCATATCGCACAGTATCGGAAGACGCCGTCCTGGTACTGACTGCCATACCACCACTCAACCTGCTCATTTACGAGAGATAGGCAATACACAAAAGGTGAAGACACGAATAGCGCTAAGCAAAAGACCTGGAAAATGGGACAACTCCGCTAAAGATCGGTGGCCACACGAGCTAATTACCGAACCTGAGAGCCTGGCTAGACAGAAAGCACGGCCAATTGTGCTACCACTTAATCGAGGTTCTCACCGGACACGGCGGTTTTGGTAGCTACCCATACAAAATAGGCAAAGAGACGGATCCGGAGTGCCACCACTGCGAAGCGGAGTACGACGATGTTGCACACACATTTGTCTGCCCAGCATGGAGCACTGAAAGGGATATCCTACGGGAAGAGCTGGGAGTCAGCTCGCTTGCCCCTAGCAACATGGTACCTTCGATGTTAAAGGATGCTACGGCATGGAATGCGTGGTGCAAATACACGACGTGCTCTAAAACGGCGGAAGGAGGATGCTGAACGTACAAGACGACGAAGACCTTTGTATTACACATTTTTCTAATTTATTGCCATAATTCTATTTTCGCATGAATTCCATTCGAATAGCTCTTCCAAGTTTTTGTCGCAGAAGTTAGTGTTTACATTCTATCGCGCTACAACTTCTACCGAAGCCACGTCTACCGAAGCCCTAGCCGCCTTGCATCGAAAGCAGATGATGTTTATTTAACAATAATTAACGTAAACTACGTGTAGACAAAAAAGCAGCTTTGTAGATTTTAATTTAATGCCGACTTGTACAATTATTCAGGTATGTCAATTTCTTGATTTACATTGTATAAGCACTGACTGATACAAAAATTAGCTTTGTAGAAATGGGTGCAAAATTTCAGTCATTGTCTCTCGCACTATTAGCGCCCATTGGTCAAATGTTGATAGATTTGAAATAAAACACAATTTTGCTTATTTATAAAAGATATTAGCTATCGTTCGTTGAATTTGGATACAGTTTATGGCTCTCCCGTATACGAGTATAATGAACTGAAAAAAATGACGCCATTACTGTCCACAGCTCAGACCCATTTGTGCGGTTATCATATATTAATATGATATCAAAAACGTTTTCTCTTCATGTTTTTATGTTTGATAATTTTCGCGCGCTAAGCGCGCTTAACATCATTTCAAGATAATATTTACACTAAAATGTATTCCGAGCATATTCACCACAAATATATTTGGATCAAATTGCATTGTGATTTTTTAGCACATAAAAACATCACATCGATCGCACACAAAAGCTTCATAGAAAACGCCCAGGATATGACAAAGATACAGCGGCGCAAAGAATTCGACTTTTATAGAGTCCGCAGCCTCCAAGTGGGGTTTTCCCCGGAGGGCAGTACCACCCCTCCCATTGTTATTTTTATTGGCGGGTGTACACAGAGCACCGCTGGTTTGGGTCGTTATATTAGTGCGGTGCCATTACCCAGTACGTGAATCATGCTAGCATATTAGATAAACGCAAAGTGTAAACACCTAGCGGCCACCAGCTCACCCACAACTCACCTAACTAAATTAACTGATAAATATTTAACCACACTTGATACTCATTTACTGCTGCATCGGGACTCCAAGTTGGCAACCCGGTCCAGCCGGGGGATGCGAACGAGGGTGCGAAGCAAACTCCTTGTCATTATCATGCCATTCTCAATGCATAAGAACTGTGCCTAAACTTTGTGCGGGAGACTAATTAGATGAGCTCGGATAGTGACTTTTTTATGAATTGGGATGGACCGAAAGACTGTCGAGCTGGATGTAGGAAACGCGATTATGCTTAAACACCTGAAACTATATTTTTTAATTGTGCTGTATTAAATTACATACAGATTTTTTCGCATGCAAATTAAATATGGTTGAAGTAATCATACTAAAGCTTAATATATGTGACAAAATGGGCATATTTATCTTTACTTAGAATTTGTTCTGAATATGTTGAAAATTTGATTGATTTAGGCTCATTTTTATTATATTCTATAATTTATTATATTATATAAAATAATATGATTTCTAAATAAACACAAGAAAGTCATCTGTCAGTTGCTATAATTTACATTTGAATTATTTTGTAAAGCACAAAAACAATTTCGTAGGAAGATTGTTTATAAGTCTTGGATAAAACACACCCCATGATTTTGTATATGAATGATTAGGGGCATAAATAAATTTATGGGGCTTTGTGCAAATTTAGTTCCGTCGTTTACTGTGTGTTTGTGACGACGCTTCTGTGGGAACGCTCTATATAAAGCACTCAACCAATTATTACCAAATTTATTTACACCTAACATTAATATAGCATTATTAATAAAGTTACATTCATTCAATTTAATGTTGCTTTGAATGTTTAATCAGCGTTCCCATTTAATTCAGTAAACTCGATTTAAGATAACCCTTCATCTAAAAACATACTACACTTTTTAAGACTTTGGCGTGAATAGATATGATATAAATGTATTTATTATGGGTATCCAGACAAAAGGGTGTTTTTTTAATAAGTAACTTTGATGGTTTGTTGTGTTTCATCTGTCGAACAAAAACGATCTCTTGGACGATTTAACATAGAAATAACTTAAATTTGTTATAAATAAATTAATTTCATGTATAAAAACCGCCCTTTTATCTGGTTATATCTGATATATAATTGTATTTTGCTTGGGAGTGAAATTTCACTTTGGGGATGAAATTTTGAGCAGCGCTGATTCTAGGGAGGGAATTTTAATGACATATTTTGTCGTTTTTGTTAACCATTGTTTAAATGGCGCAATAAATATTTGCTCAGCTCTGTGTTTATCTGAGGCAAGGCTGAATTGAATGGGGTCAATATTACCCAGTTTTCATCGACAGATGGCAACGCTGTCCGATCGTCAACCCTCTTGTGGATTGTTTGTTTGCTTAATGTGCAATAATTGCACCGGCTTGCTTTTATTTATCGAATCGAGATAGCTCCGATAAAATGTTGGCCCTTTTGACTACAACCACCCGAAGAACAAAGAGAAAAGTGCTTGTAAACTTATATGCTCTACAAATGGGGCTTTACAAATGTTCTAATTAACGCGACCCCATCGAAATATTTGAATTTAAATTTCATGATCGATTCATGTTTTACGATTTTATGATCGCGCGGATGCTGCTTTTTGCATGCCAATGTTTGCTTCATACATAATTCCTTTTAAACCAATAAATACCGCTAATGGTTATAAATAATTAGAACAAATAGCTTGAATTTTCTAAAAGATCGTAACTTTTTAACAAGTCAACTCATTGAAACCAAACTTGGAATGTAGTTTTGATTTTTTAGATTACTTCCAAGAATAGACATTTCTTATGCAGTGCTTTTCATTTAAAAATACATTTTAGAGAGACAACTTTAAATATACTTTACAAGAGAATCTACGATCGTGTGGTGAAATTTTTCAGAGCCTGGAGTTTCAATTCAATCGGAACCAAAATGATCGATTTGAAATATTAACACTTTCAATCTCTTTGATTTGCTAGTGCTTAATATAATCTAGTCCACTATACCAACATCATATAACATGGAGTAATTTATTAACTAATGTATGTTCATCTAGTAATTATTTTCATATAATCAGGATGATTAGGAGTGACATTAAAGCTATTTTTCATATGTGAATTTCACATATCTTGTATATTATTAGAGAGCTTCAACGCACACTATTATCTTTGGCTTTGCTTAATGCCTTATAATATTTATGTCGTAATTTAAAGTGTCGCCTTATTATAATTTAGAAGAAAGCAATTACGCCTTAATACATAATAAGGCTTCGGGTTTCTTCTCCGTGAAAAACTGTCTAAAAATAAGGGTGTAAAGTTTTCTCTCTCTTAAAAAAAGTTCTGGGTAGTCAATTTATTTTGTTGATATTATGTCCTGGGCTTATTCCCCATTACATTTTTTTCAGTTTAAACTTGAACCATAAATTATAATAAGAATGACAAAACGTTGCCGCTGGAAGCCCACCGCCCCTCTTCACAGCAGATTTAATGAAGTCCCTCAGGAGATATTTAGTAGAAAACATTAGTGAGAATCGAACTGGGAACCTTTCATATCGCGATAACGAGTAGGGATAAAATATAACAGGTGGCTATAACATTTTGCGTGTTGTAATGCAAGGGAAAATGTCTGGATGGACGCGAGATAATTTATGATTTATAGGGTTATTAAATAGGGATGATTTTTATACTACCGAAAACTATTTTTTAATCTTTCCTTAAGAAAAAATACTTTAATTAATCTGCAATCAATCATCCTGTATATAAATCTTGTTTGGAATAATAGGCTTTCATAAAATATATAAATAAATTATGGAAGCAATCGCAAAAATAGGGATTTATAACCATTTGATTAATTAAACGCGGACATTCATTAAGCTTTGTGCGATTTATTATTTGTATGGAAATTATTTTTTATAGATTTCCCATTATATTTACTGCGCCACGCATTCGGTATTTAATTTTATAAAGCCTTCAACCTAATTAAAAAGTACTCATTTTATATGTATAACTTTATGGGAATCGAAAATAATCCATCATCTTTTTAACTATCCTATTGGATATTGCTATGAATTGATGTAAACTTATATAGCGTCAATCATTTATTAATCATGTTAAGCTAGAAAAAATATGCGCTTTGAGCCTAATCAATGCTATTATATAAGAATATCACTATTTTATTGTTAATTTCATACGAAAATCAATTAATTACTATGTATTTTGCGGAATAAGCTTTGTAAATGCAAGCTTTTATCGAATGCTTTAATATGAATAGTATCTTTAATACTTTATTCCGGATCTCAAATTGTATGAATTGCATCGAAAAAAGTGCAATTTTTACAGTTGCACATTATTCGCCAATTAAACGAGTACATCACACGTGCGGAACAAATGAGCATTCAGGGGATGATTGATTTGTCATGCGTAAACTTTCTGAAAGAACTATTATTGTCATCAATCTAATTTCCCTTCTAGGCGAAATAAGTTGCCCTAATGACCCTTCGACTCGAAGGGGAGGGACGACAAAATCAAAAGAGCATCCAACCAAAAGTTTCCACCAACAAAACAATTATAAATACATTTTTAACAACGATTTTTTTTAAATATCAATTCGCTCGAATTTCATTAATCGATGGATACGCTAATGTTTGCCCAAATTGACCTTTCATCCAGGCTTTATTTTTTGTAGTCAATAAATAACATGGTTTATTAAGCGGGTGTTTGACGAAAGTTAACGACGGTCCCTCAAGGCGTTTCCATGCGTACCCCTAAAGTTTCCCCTAGAGATTTGCCACATGGAAATTATACTAAACTACTCCATTGTTATGGGGATATCCTCAAACGAGCGGCTCAGTTACGTTACAAATAAAATAATTGCATTCGGCTCTGATTCGATACGATTGGTATTTTAATAATTATTAAAGTGAGGGGATTATATTCGCTTTAGTGCCGGGGGGGTCGGATTTATACGTGTGTCATTATTTTCGACGCAGATACTTTTTCATTTTAATGCGGGACATATCACATAAAAAGGGAATTCAATTCTGTATAATGTGCAATGAAAATTTGCTCCATTGTTGGCTTGTTAATTAGGATGTTTTTATATATTCATATGAATTATTACTTCCAATCAAATCTTTCCCTTGTTGTGGTAGTCTCAATTTGATAGATCCCCTAAAAATAATCGTTTTATCAATTTTATTGACTAAATGTCCTTTAGAAGATATTGGGTTACCGCTTTGTCTTTCTAACTCTTTGTCACAAACCATTGAGCGTCAACTTTCATACGAAGTACTTTGGATTTAAATCACTGAAATATGCTTGTGGTGAAGTTCAACAATATACATTAAAAAATAATCATTTTTTGTAAAGGATTTCACAAACAGTAATACAGTCAAAATAGTTCTATAAAATTGTTTTCGTCAACCCTTCATCACTGAAAGATATGACCCACCTACACTCAGTCAAATGATGATAATAATTTCAGAATTTCACACCTAGTCAAATGATAATAATTAATTTCTGACGAGCAAAGACACATGAGGCCTGGCGTTATCGTGATGAAAAACAAATCCTCGTCTGTTCGTTAATTCTGGCCGTTTTCTGGTAATTGCATCCTTTAAATAGGACACGTCTCTAGACAAAGAAATCCAGTGGTGTCAGAAGACCGTGTGGGCTATGGACAACATATGATCCATTCTGTTCTATTACCTTTCTCCATCTCTTCGGAAGCGTCATAATGCCTTTTTGCCAAAATTTCCCAGGTTTGTTGTCAAAATATTGATCAAGATGCATTTTTATATAATTTTTTGAATTAAAAAATTTACCACGTAAAGAATTTTTAAATGAAGAAATAAATAATAATCTGAAGGGGCAATGTCCAGAGAGTATGGAAGATGAGGTAAAACATCCTCGTCTGTTCGCTAATTCTGGCCGTTTTCTGGCAATTGCATCCTTTAGATTGTCTAATTGGAAACAATATTTTGTTGAATTGATTGTTTCACCTTGCTGAAGTAGCTCATAATAAACTATTCCCTTCCAGTTCCACAAAATGCATAGCAAAACTTTTTTTGTGATGTAGGCTAGGTTTGGCTACAGTCAAAGCTTCTGTACCCTTAGTCCAAGACCGTTTACGTTGGATATTCTAATAGAGTATCCAATTTTCATCTCCAATGACAAGCCTCTTCAAAAAAGGTTGGCTATTATATCATTGGATAAGAAGATCGCATGTTGAAATACGCTGAAGTTTATTTGAGTCAGTCAGTTCATAAGGAAGCCACACATCTGAACGATTTATGTAGCCCAATTTTGTCAGATAATTATGGACGGATGTTCGTAGAATTTCTAACTGGTTAGCTATTTCGCGAATAGTATATCGCGGGTTTTCTTCAACCATGGCTATGATTAGATCTGTGATCATTTGCGAAAGAGACTTATGGGACAACTTAACATATTGAACATTGGCTTTTTACAGTCCCTTTTATTCCTATTAAGGGGATCATTGCCGACCACTTTGATATGAGTTTTATAGTGCATATATGTTTTTAAAACATGATCGTTAATCCCACCTCTTGAAGATTGACTTACAAATGACACGACTACCTAAATATTTTCGAAGCCTAATGATGATTTTGATAAGATGACTTAATCAGCAGCTGATTCCTGAAGTTAATTCCTGATGACGATTAAGAAGAAATTTATTTTTAAAGATTTTTGTATTTAAATATTTAATGACTTGCATTGCTAAAAACTAGCTTTTATATAGCCATAAAGATCAAATTTAAAAAAAAACCTATGGTAATCCATTATTAAATGATTATTCAGCATCTCTATGCCTCTTTGTTATTCTGATATTCAAATTTGTATCCGAATTATCATAATATAAGTCCAAGATCTAAACAATTATACACACATGTAGTCAATTTAATATAACGTATAAAGAAAATATGTTGTAAATGCTTGAATAGATGGTATTTTTTGCATGACTTTCATAATGCATGCTAAATGAGCAAGAGAGTCGATTTATCTCATAGAACGTAAATTATACACTTTTAGCATACAGTATAGGGTTATTTACATTTGAAATAAATTAGATCGCAATATTAATAAAAATATTCAAGTCAGTTATTGACTAAGGGTAAACAAAACCGATAAGCGCTCGGGGTTGCAGACAATGGAGAGATGTTTGATTCAAGTACCCCACTTCATCAAACTTTGGAGCGTGTGCATTAGATCTTATCTCCACCGCACTGTCCCAGATTCGAATCACGACTACAATAGAGTCAAATTTATTCCGCAATCATTGAGCTACACACTGTCATAATAATGGCACAAATGATATTATAATCTCGTTTTTTTTCCCCCGTCACAACCCCATACAATGCGATGAATGCAGGATCTTCTTCCATGCCCATTGATTCGATGCCATGACAAATTTATAATTGATAATTTAATATATTGTACGTACGCTGGTAAAGGTATAAGCGGATGATTGCCTGATTTAAAATTTGCGTCGTTAGGGGTGTTTTTCCATGGTGACCGCTGCGGCAGAATATCAATTTAAATATTTGTTGGCATGTAAAAATCAAAAGCTCAACAAATTGCACGGTTCAGTGCGATTGCAGTTGCGGACCCCAGACCCTCCATTTAGTAATCTGGTCCAATTTAAAACTGTCACATGACCGAACGAGCCTTTTGTGTTGCCTGATATCCATTTAAAAAGTCCTGTGATGGGTAGAAGGTCTCCACACAAATAAGAGTAGGGTGGCCCATCTTACGATACAAACGCACCTATAGATAAATCGCGTATCGATTTCCAAAACTATTTTATCTCATACATGAAGCATTCCATCTTTTATGAACCACTTTGAATTAATTGATTGGATTTTAGATAATATAAATCAAAACTTACTAATGAAGATTTAATAAGATATTCAAATTTGCACTGGGTATATTAAAAATGTAAAAAAAATCAATCTTGAGTTGACAATATCTAATCGTTTTCATTTCCGTGACATATGCAAATACACTTTTTTAATCCCGAGCCCAGAAGGGTGCCTAATTTGAATATGAAAGCCTCGAAGCGATGGCCAACAATTAACGTCCAGAAAACAATAAATACCGACGGCAAGAGCTCCTCATACTCCAGAAATAGATCGGGATACATGGGAAAGAAATAGGCTTGGGTTGAATAGGGGTGAGAATCTAAAGAGTGGGGGTTGACCCAACTGTGGGTGTCGATGCGTGAAATAGATTTAGCGTCCGCGACTCCCACCAAACCAACGGTTCTTCCATTGCTAAAAGTTGCTTCCAATTTACAGATCTCGGGAAGAAATAAGCAATCCGATCTTAAATGGAACGACGCTACAGTTTAGTCGAATCAGCGTCTGATGATATTACGGCCAAGGGTTCGGAATCATTGATCCCATTTTGATTATGCATTTCGGAGCTTCGTTATACATCAGGTCAATAGACGTGTTTTTATTAAATGTTCAATCGAAATTTCTATCATTTTGTATGAAAATACGTATAATCTCAAGTACGAATAATAAGATAAATACGACTAGATAGATCGAGTGATCTATTTTTTATTTATCATAAATATGCATATATGATACTGTTGCATAGAAGTTGTGGAGTCATTGGATGGCCTTGGCTGTGGGAAGATATCCTTCCCATAGAATTATAATTGTGACTTCTCTATCTGTATAAAAAATAGTTCCATGATTGAGAGCTTTTAATGGTAGATTTAAATGTACAGCTTTAAGCAGCTGCATGTCTATTTTTAATTGAGTCTGTTTCATAATGATTTTACCTATCCAAATCATCGATCATTATGTTTCTTTAAACATAATCAAGCATATGGATTTATACTTTTATCAAATGTAATCCTTCTATCAATTTTAAGAATATATTCATGTATGTGGACATCAAAAATGTATCAGTATTTTTGCAACTTAGGTCTTATTTAGATTGTATGATTGCAGTTTTTATGGAAAAAGCGGTATATTCCACTTATTATATGGTTGAAATTGCAGTAAATAAGAAATATAAACTTGATGAGCCGTGTTTCTGAATGCTTGGAATGGATCCAGCATTAAAACGGTTCTTCGTATAATTGAAGGCGCATCAATAGATTTCTTCCCAACGGCCCTTGTTCGTATCACGACTATTGCTTAAATCGCAGACGCGTTTTTAAACTCGAATTTTAATTGCTTATTAGCATATCTAAATCTCCATAATGCGAAAAACAAGTTCACAACTCCAACATCATATCTAAATTGGGAAAAACTCGTGCCTATCAATATAATAATTAGATCGCAATTACCGGTTGATTGCCTTTATATTTTGAAGCGAGCGGGTGTCAAGACTCTGTATGTGGCAATTTTGAGTTTATTTATATAATAATTGAGAGGAGTTGATATAGATTGTAGTCATTGAGCGTGATATTCATTTAAACGCTTATAGTAGACATGATCAATACGCCGTATAATTGTATACAGTGAGTGGCTCAGTGGAGTAATCTTAAATTACCTTACCACCCACCCTTCTATGTTCGAATCCGCCCCCATTTAACCCACCCACGGTCTCTCCTCACAGAGGCCGCCATATTAAACGATTCTCATGTAACAGAACATTAACTACGTAAGACGGTCTCGGAGACCCGCCGTGCAGATATCGCGATATCGCACCGTTCGCAACTTTTCAATTATTTCCATCGAATTATCTCAGACGTTAAATTAAACTAACTTATCGTGACTTAGATTAATGGTCTATTGTTTTGCAAAAATGAATTTTAATCCAAAAATCTGCTTGCTTGATGTGAATTTTGAAAGCTGATCTAGTCTAAATGCATTAGTGATTTATTATTTTTTTATTACCACAAACTCAGCTTAATCTAGATTCAGATGTGTTTCTAATTATTCTCTATTTTATTACATTCGCAAAAAAAACCTTGTAAGAATTTTCGTATTAAATCATTACAAGTAATGGCTTAAATTTGGTTTAACCAAGTGTTTCATGTAGTAATTTTTGATTTATTATTATATACAGGGTGTTTTGCACACAGAAAGGGGAATGCATTTGCTTCTTTTCACACATGTTGAAATATATTTTTTTCAACATTTTTTAAAAAATATCCAAAATTTCACTTTTAAAATCGTCAATTTTTTTAAATCTGCGGTTGTAATAGCACAACATAACTGTTTTTGTATTTTGCAATGTATTTTTAATTCAAATAAATCACTATTTTATGCAATCGGTTTGAAGAAAATTATTTATGAGCTTCCAAAGTCACATAAAATGTGCAAACGAATGAGAAAAGTCAACTTCTATATTCTTTAAACAAAAAACCAAGTGCTATTTTGAACATAGTTTAGTTTTAAAAAGTTCTCTAAATTATACTCTTTCAAACGATATGCTACATGTCATCCAAATCTTCCAATAAGTCGTTAAATTTAAGATGGTACCAGTTTGGCAGGGTCGTAGTTTCGTATGCATGCACGACACCCTTTTCTTAATTGAACTGTAGTTGTCTGAAGTAGCATTTTCTCCTTCATTTTTGCTAAGGCGGCAATTATTCTTTCAATAAGATTTTCTTTTGTGGACAACTCTGTTGTGTAAATTACTATTTTAGTCACTTGACACGACTGAATTTCTTTGCCTAGAGACGTCCCCTATTCCGTGGCTCACACGGTCTCCAGATCTGACACCACTGGACTCCTTTGTCTGTGAACAAGCTCTATTCCGTGGCTCGCATGATCTCCAGATCTGACACCACTGGACTCCTTTGTCTGTGAACGCGCCCTATTTCGTGGCTCGCATGGTCTCTTGATCTGACACCACTGGATTGCTTTATCTGAGGACGTGCCCTATTCCATGGCACTGCCTATATATGGAACGTAGCAAATTACCCTGTATATTATAAACAGGGCTTCGAACCTAAACTGAACCGAAAACCGATAACCAGTAAAACTACTTTGGTTACTGTATTCATATAATAATATTAAAATATTTACTCTAATTAATTCTGTTAATTATCCTGTTAAATCAATACTTCAGATAATATTATTATCAACCCAAATTCCAGCTTCCAATCTTAAGTCTTTATTATGTATTTTATTAAGCTTATCTCTTCCTATATGTTTCCTATGTAACCGGACTGAGATGCCCAGATTTCAATTTGTTTCCTAGTGTTATGTATTACAAGCTGGAACTCTTAAATTTCCAGCCAATAAGCATCAAGTTGATATCTTTTCGTGGAATGCTTAAAATATATAAAAGTTCCGATAATAAAGGTTCAGGTACGAATCTAGATTGAGTTTTTTTTTAATCTTATCAAAAAGTTTGGGTATTTAGAAGTGTTAATATTTCCAATTCAGGTTTGCCCAGATGTCTTGAAACTAAAAAAAATAAATACTGAATGATGATAAAGTTGGGCAGGGCCACCTATGCGTGACAAAATTACACAAAATAATGAAATGCCATTCAAAAAATGATCATTTATCCTCAAACGAGGAACACAAACGTTCTCACCGTGCCGACATTTCTAAACCTCTTAAAAATAGAATCCGGGCGCATTCTTTCAATTAAAACTGCGAACTATAATAGTCTGTTAGCAAATTTGCGTCCGAATGAATGTCACAATGTTAATAAGCCCGAATTCCTAGCGCAGGCATATACAAATAGACCCTGATGACAATCTTAATTACGTGGTTCGGTTCCGACAGAACATAAAAAAATGTGTAATTTGTATGTCACAAGCGAAAACAAATTACATCAACCGAAACAGTAAATATGAGATTTAACTTCTCCTCGAGCGCTTCATTTCACATATTTTCGTGCCATAAATCATATCACTTGACGCAAAATGAATTGAGAACGTTTCTTATATTTGTTCCAGATGCTTTTTAAACGTCTGAAGGCATAAAAAGCGCCGATTTAAAAAAAAGTCACGCGAAAAAACCGAGAGCTTTTGATCGGCGCTAAAACTGCAATAAATCGGTTAGATTCATTTCGAATTAAATACGTCTTGAATTGACCCATTTCGAACGAGTCTTACTTATGCCTCCTTTAAAAATAAGCGTTTAAATCTGCGGCTGATTCAGATGCAATAGAAATTGACTCACATTACGTCGGAGCTTCCAAAGATTCCCTCCTCTAAAAAGTCGTTTAAAGGATAATTGATTTCTTGCAAACGAGCCATCGGTGTCGTCTCAATTCCGAGTTTATCCCATTTAAATGGATACGGTTTATGTAGTAGGAATACGGCACTGAGGGTTCCACATTAAACGTTTCGGCGTTTTGGGTCGTAATTGATCGAAACTGTAGCCTATGTGAAATGAACTATTAAACTGTGCTTAAGCTCATATACGCCCATGGTATTTGATTGATTAGAATAATTATTTGACGCGATCGGACCATGGGAACTTAGGCGAAATGTCGGATAATCGAATGGCGGTCGATAAAGATTCAGCTCTGTATATACACATACAATAAAATAAAAAATGCCAATATATTGCGTACTGTTTTAAAATATCATATGTGCTATTTAATTCTTTTAAAAATCATATAAAGCCTGCCAAAAAAATTAGAAAGAAATCTGGACTCTTCTGTTGATATATGATAAGCAATAATAAGGAATAATTTCAGAACATTAATGCAACAAATTAATTAATCCTTGTGTTTGGCTTGAAATCCCTATGTTATTTGTTTTTTGAAAACAATCGATATGTGTAAATTTAAATGCTTATAGCGGTTTGCAATGTGAGACAAACTTATTTTTTGTAGGAAAAAGAGACTTTATAATTGAAAAATGTTGAAACAGTTATTGTATAATTATTTTTAAATAATATTACAATAACTGTTGTAAAGTAATCCCTTTCGGTAGAGTAATTTTAGTACTTAAATTTTTAAAAACCAGGATATCAAAATAAATCTGATTTGAGATTATCGATCTTCTTATCAAATTGATTAACATTGAGCTTTTTTTCCACAGTTTGGTTAGAATGAAATACCATTACTTAGTGTAACATTCAAATGATGAATAGAAGTAGCTATCGGTAGTGCCAAAAACACGTGCCATTTTTACACTTCGATTTAGGAAAATTAATAATAAATTAATATACGTAAATTCTGGAATATTTATTTTCTATCCTCTTGAAATAAGTCATTGTTCTGTTTATTTTGACCGAGTTTTCCGTCTGGATGTGTACAATTTTCGCAAATAAAAACTCAAAATGGAAACAAATCACACTGATATACAACATTTATATTATTATTATTTTTAAAGGCGAATTTGTCTCTAGTGTCCGTAAAATCATTTGTGATGTATACGAAAATGACTGTGTTGCCGAATGAACACGAAAAAAGTGGTTTGCCAGATTTCTGGATGAATTAGATCTTGGAAGATCTAAAACACTGAACAACTATGTTCTTGGAGATTTGGTTGAAATAAATCCAGGTCTTCCATTGATGGATTAGCTGAAGGACTTGGATCGACCACTCAACCCGTCCAGAACTCATCAATAGATATAACGCCATCTTCCACCATAACGCGAAATTCATCATTCAGCATTAGGGACTTGGAAATGAGAGTTACTATTACATTCATCTTATTCCTTTGATCTTGCTCCTTTGGATTTTTATTTATTTTCCGTATTAGAACAGCTTTCAGCATATATTTTTACGCATTTAGAGAGCATAAATAACTGCCTTTTTTTCAATTTTAAATCGAAGAAGTTCTACAACAGGGGAATTTAAAAAATGTTAATTAGATGGCAAATTGTTCATCAAATCGTTAAAATATTAAAGAATCTATAGCTCTCTAGCTTTAGATGAATAGTTAAATTATGTACTAACATGACCAAATCCCATAAAAGTCACCTCTTTAACACATTCGTCGCTGCGTCCACCAGATATGCGCGATGGGCTTTCCCCCCGGGGAAACCCTGTCGCGTAATTTTGGTGGACGTGGAATATAAAATCAAATTAAAACAACTAAAATACACATGAACTATACATAAAATTATGTTTAAAATCAAATATAATATTCTATTATGTAGCATGGTTTGGACAATTAGGACAATATGTTGAGACCCTTTTTACATTTTTTTTTGCCTCCTGGCGATTGAGAATTTGTCTCATCTTTTTGTAATGAAGAGTACAATTCCTTCTAATAAATTTTCCCTACTGAAATTTATAAACCGTGAAACACTTTTTTCGCTTTCTTCTTTTCATTGCCGGGCCTAGCATTTTCCAACGACAAACATTATCTTACTAGAAGTTCCCGGAATTTTCTTATTTTATTATAGAAAAAGTATGCTTTTAAACCAAATGAAGGTTTTGGAATAAGTGCAGTGAAATCTTACAGTTTCCGAAAAGTGAATCCAGCGTCTCACTGTTACGTATTTCTATAACGACTTACAAATGATAAATTTACGAATATCTTTTTATAATGTCTTTCAGACGACAACTGTCTGAATATCTTTCGAGATCGACTTCGAAACTTGCTTTCCTACCCTTGTCTATTCGCACTTGCTTATCTTCACATTGTTTCCGTTAATTTGGCTAATGACAGAGTAATTAGTGAAGCTTATCTATCTAAGATAAATAACACCTGAGAGAAGATGTGCCACGTGTCGGATTCCGGTCGTCCGTATTTATTTCGAGCGTTATAATATCACATCGTTATTCCTTCTGTTTAGGCTTTGACTATCAAATTTGGGCCCCGTGAGAAACAACACTGATTCAGGCTAGGCGACGAGAATGTTAAAAAACATTAGCTGGGAATTTTCGGGACTAACATTTCTGAAATATCTGTGAAACAGGGGATATAAAATATGTGTTAATATGAACTCCAATATTCGAAGGAATATCAAAATAAGTAGGACAGAAATAATACACTCGGAAGAAAAATAAACGGGAATAATGGATTATCTTGGATAGAAATAAATGGCAGCGATATTTTGGTATTCCAATCTCTTCCAAATGGTTAATTACAACTGCCGTTGTCAATCCATGCGAGTTTTTATGTGAAGTATGCGCACGTATAAAACGGCACATTATAAAGTTAGTTGGGCTATAATGGGAAGACATGCTAAATTAGAAGATTCAACTTCAGCATGACGTCCTTTGATGAATATTCAGCAAGCTGAAGATGAGAGGAATCCTCGAAACAATGATGCCTTACATCGTCCAATTTTAGAAGCACGAGAAGAATTCCCGTTCGCTTCGACGGAATATTTTTTATACCGCATCTTCCCCGAAAATGATTGCATGATTTGTAAGTTTTTAAAGCTCGCGATTATCTCAAGAGGACTCCTATCGTATATGTGTCAATGTCCCGGGTCCGAAATAAAATTCTTGCCTTTGAATTTTTGTTGGAAAAAAGTCGGAAATTATTATAATGTCATCACACTTAGTGAGCTTTAGGCCCACTTGTCATCGTAAGACATCTGGCAATTTAACTTTGTGGTGCCGCTTTGGTTTTCTCTGCACTACTGAATGTTGTTCGTTGTGTGGCTTTCGTTTTTTGTGCATGTTCTTAACAGTCCATTTAATTAAAATAGTTCTCGGCAGACGGCTTCAAAACTCAGCGGTTGACACACGTTTCGCATCATGAGGCATATATTTCGAAAATAATAGCATACATTTTGAGAAGATAAAAGGATGGAAGATCCGGTTCCGGTTACGTCAAGTGGAAGGCGATGATTAGTCAGCAGCTCGAGCAGAAAATTAAAGACGGATTGAGAATTCCATTGAAATGTATTCACCGAGGAAGAATTAATATTGAAAGGAGTCAGTCGAGTAGTCGTTAGATGATCGGATAATTTATCGTATCTGAAATATTCACAAATCGGAGTTCATTGTGTATGAAAGATTGTTATGTGTCCGGTTGACAGATCAAAGATTCGGGCGGAAAATTTCCTCATTTAAATTCGGAATATGAAAAGGCATACACGTTCGATAATTTGAATACATTCATATTGTCGTTCAAATATTTTCTATGACGATATATAATAGGAAGATCTTTTATACGAGACCCGCTTAATAAATACACGGCGTTTCGTAATAATCTGAGAATTTATAACAAAGAGCTTTCAGAAACCTATAAAATAACTCAGTATTAATTTTAGAAAACATTCATCTGAAATGTTATTTTCTATGAATGAGCATATTATGGAAATACGTTTATTCAAATTTTGATATTATTAGAACTAATTTATGTCAAATTTTGAGATTGATGTTTTTAGATCAGTATTATCAGGGACCCATAACCTTTTTTTATTATTATAGACCCGTTAATAAAAACTTCTCCAAACTCTTCTTTTGATTGTAATGATGAATGAAAATCCGATTTCATACAAACAGTTAGATGAATTTGTGATTCAAATTAACTTTAAAAATAATATTTTTATATCAGCCCATCACAAAAAGTGTTACTCGTATAGTAAATGCTATTGTTGTATATAATCCAGAAACATCTTTTATAATTTGATTTTTTATTTTTATATCATGATAAACTGCTGAATGTCACAATGCTCAGTACAAAGCATAAGTCAACTTCCTAATCATTAAGAAGAAGAGCAAGGACTACTCCATACCAATGTAATCAAGATGAGCTAATAAACAAGCAAGTAGTCATTTTAGATTACATTAAAAATATGGGCGGGGTGGACACGGCGAAGTTCAATTTTTGGGGTTTTGAAACATCGATTGTTAACTCTTATATTTTATACAAGGAATATGAAATCAAAGAAAATAGAAAGCCAATAAATCATAAAAAATTTCGTTGACAATTGTTGATGAAATTATTGGTAGCTGTATCGCGATTTTACGAAGCCCAAATTAGGACGATTGTTGTCAATTGATCTCGATCAACGGTTAGATGGAAGTCCTCATTTTATTTATAGTAGATCAGGGAGGTATTATAGAGACTGTATGGTGTGTTCAGACCGTAAAACCGAAAAAGGTTGAAAGCAAACGCTATATTTTTGCGACACTTACGAAAAGAAAACAGCGCTTTATTCTGAAGATTGCTTCAAAAAATATCATATATTACATGATTACAAAAATTAATAAAACAAATAAAATGCCTAATATACTTAATAAACGTCCTGCATAACAAAACACTATTATATTTATTCATAAACCTCCATTTTTTTCACGTAAACATTTTTTTAAGAAATACGCAAAAATGGTTTGGAGTTGATGGGAACTCTTATGAAAAAATCTTGGATCCCAAAGGGTTAAATTGTGAAAA
Organism: Stenopsyche tienmushanensis; assembly: GCA_008973525.1. Classification (NCBI taxonomy): domain Eukaryota; kingdom Metazoa; phylum Arthropoda; class Insecta; order Trichoptera; family Stenopsychidae; genus Stenopsyche; species Stenopsyche tienmushanensis. The sequence continues at coordinate 166,154 of WACJ01000071.1, read as the reverse complement.
AACGATCCCAAATGAAGACAATGCATCGTGTGTCACAAATCGATCACAACAATAGCAAAATTGCACGAATTGCACTTTGAATTATTTCCCCATCCACCGCATTCTCCAGATCTGGGTCTCAACCACTGCTACTGATTTAGAGACCTAAAAATAATGATTCAGGGAAAGAGATTTGGCTCTAATGAAGTGATTGACGAAACTGAAGCCTATTTTGAGGCCAAAGATAAATCGTTCTACAAAAAAGGCATCGAAATATGAGAGAAGCATCGGAATAAATATATCACTCTTGAAGGATACTACGTCGATGAATAAAGTTGTTGTTTTATTGGTCATCCTACGAACTTATCGAGTGATGTGTTATAAGATCAAAAATACTGCTTGGATTGATTTTATTTGTGAAAAAAAAACCAAAAGTTATAATGGAAAGATTATGAATATTTGTTGGAAAATTTCTTAGATTCTGTGATCAAAAATGATAAATTTAAATATAATACTGTCGTGTGATAAAAGAAGAGCACGCGGCAGCATCCTCATATAAAACTGTCACCCGCCACATTCAAAGCTCTTTTTAATGTTATTTGTCGCTTTCTAGAATTCTGACTGTTCTTTTGAAGTCTTTAATAAGAGGACACTATTTTTAATTAAGCAAAACGATCGAATCATAAGTCTCTCAAGCACAATAAATTTGATCACAATGACCCTTTGTAATATGACTGGATTAGCTCCAAGGAAATTACTTTTGTGCAATTTGTAAACGAGCCCACGTCACTATAGCATATTTTATGAAGACAATGTATTAATTTGTCACGATGGTGGATTATTAAAATGATGATGTATAATAATAAACGCAAGACATTTCGTTATATCCAGGAGGACGTATTTTAAGATTTGGATATTTGAATTTAAATGCTCATTTTTGTCAATTATCACACAAGGAAAGGGTTTGTTGAAGATTCATTTTAATCGCATCCTGTTAAATTTCGCCCCATTTGCATTGCAGTCGTTGCATGTTTAATGACTCATTTGCACTTTATTTGCATGTTAATTGCACGACAATATCCGGATTGATGTCTCAATCCCTAGAAGTACTCTTTTGGTTCATTAAAAAATACGTTTATTTAACACTCGGCTTCCTTTCCGCTCTTCTTTAATAGCTTTGTCGGATCGGAGCCGTCTTGAGATCTCAATCGCCCTAATTAACCGGAACTGTTCTAAATTTTTCTCACAATTTTTCAACAAGCCGCCATAGAGTAGTAAAAAATAGATTGATTAATCGATTACTATAACAGTCTTGTTAATGCCTATCGAGGCATTGGTCCGTTAAATGGATTGATTAATCTCAATTTATATGACTGCTCAAATTTTTTGTTCAATTTAGCCAATTTTAGACCAATTGTTAAAATCAAATTTTATGTTCGCTTCCTTTGAATCGTTACAGATTACGAATGTCCACATTTAAACCACTTAACACTGGGATTATTTTTTAGACTGTCAAAATGAAAGGAAGCATAAATGAATTTGGTGTCGCTTAATTTGCATTAAATGCCCCAAATTTAAACTAGCTCATGATATTAGGAGGACCCAAAATTATTCGAATATTTTGTAAAAAAAAGTTATTAATAGGATTTTTTTATGTACAACATTATGAAATATAGTCCCTTTCATTATGTAACACATCTTTCCATCGCTTTGGCCGACCTTCAATTTCTTTTTTTGTAGAAACTTTTCGGCTTAGATTTTAAATGCATTTCCACTTATAGACCTAAAAGGGTGGAAATCCAGTCGAAATGGATTTTTTCGTTGGTGTTTTATTGTGTTCGTTGAAGACTTGCGGTACCCATCCTACTCCATAGCACTCATCCTATTCGTTTTTTCGATGCGTTGTAAATATGTTTGCACAGTGGTTCAAGGGGATCCAAGTCTATGGCATCAGTGGACTGTTACTACTTCACCTTAAACATATTTGAATATTTTACTGTTTTTGTGGCATGCCAAACCATAATTAAAAAAAAACAGCATACAATGCCGAGAGTGGAATTCGTTAGATTTAGGTTTGGAAATTTTTCTCTTAACTATAAAAAAAATAGTGCTAAACAGTAGTTCTACAAAAATAATAACTTACAAAGGTGTTCCCGTCGTTGTTTCTGGACACAAACTAAGCCCAAACATAAGGTCTCAAAATATTCAAATCCTTTCGGGTTCCCGTAATACATAATCAATGATTTAAAATATTTATACTTTATACGACCCACAATGATGATGACGATGAATAAAACATATTTCTCATTTACGAATATTTGGTTCGCATATTTATTTAATAATTAACTCTCGCCATATTTTAAAATTTATTATATTACAGGTACATACGTAAACACATGAAGCGTATCGATACAAACATTAAACATCAAGACAAAATTGATTATCAAACTGTTTGATGATGGCAGACTTGTTCGAACAACGATGATTCGAAGAACAACGACGAATCGACGCCAAGATCGTCGTTCGGAAAAATCGCGCATTGTCCACAATGATAATCTACCTTTTCCTCAATAAACACGCCATGAATATTTAAACTATTTACAGATCAATGTACATTTTTTACAACTTTACAAATAGCTTATTTTACACGTAATCCGTCGTTATAAAACTGGCAGAAAAATATTGCACGTGAATTTTCGTTCTTCGATCGATATTTTGGAAGAAAATCGATTCACATATCGACACAAATCTGCAATGTTATTTACCATGTTTTTATATTGGATTAAGGATCAGAAAACAATACTCTTATTAAACCGTCAATGTAACATTTTTTCGATACACATAAGAATTAAATTAGACTTAAATACAGAATTTGCGAGGAAAACTACAGAGCCTATGTACAGTATAAATTAAAAATATTTAGCGTCGATTTTTTTTAGAAACTAATTGATTGCACGAATATGTTTAACGTTGTTTTTTTTACAAAAGCAGTCTCTTTTTCTATCATTTTTATATAAAATCACAATGAATCAATGTTTTTCATTCACTAATTACGTCTTTAAGTGTTAAATTTCATTTTAATTGATTTTGAAGTGTATTTTATTGAATATTTTTAATCACATTCATATTTTTAAATTCATTTGCTATTGATTGCCTTACTATAATGTTCATTTTTTACTATCGGAGATATTTTTAATATGCTCCCCGGCGTTGGGTAGTAATCACGCCGTATGCGAATGGCCCAAGGCGTGGTGGTGATGTCCGGCTAGGTGGTGGAAATATGCCCCGTAGGCGGGTGGTGCGCCTCCGAATCCGTAGTGGGCGGCATGGGGGGCGTACAGAAGGGCGCCCCCATAAGGTGCAGCCCCCGGGAAAGATCCCCCGGCCGACGGAGGCGGAACGGTGGGACTGTTCACATCCATTCCAGGATTCTGCTTCTTCCATTTCGTCCGGCGATTTTGGAACCATATCTTCACCTAAAAAACAAAATTGCATCCTACAAATAAAATTTGCTTCTTTGTTTCTTCTTCAACCGAGATGAAATATATACATTTGCTTTAAATATGAATTTTGGTTTTTGCTTAGTTTCAAATATAAATATATGCCAAATATAATTCCAACTCCAAAATTGAAATTGGCAATTAATGATGGCTTAATAAATAACATACATTAAACGCCATAACAAGTGTTACCAAATTCAATCCATTATCAAAGCTGTAAAAACAGGGTTCGTAAAATTTATCTAGCTCCAGTTTATTTAATTATTTACAAGCTGTGGATATATTTTTTTATAATTTGATAATATCATTCGCAAACTCAAATATGTAAAACTGATTCTATATCATACCATCAATCATTTCAAGGTAACAGCAATAATGACGCCAAAAAACGAACATTGGCTTCTTCGGAAGATGGTAGTTCGAACTGAGAGAAATCCGAAATAGATTATATCAAAGTTGATATATTGCAAGATCCAAAAAATGGCAAGAACCAGCAGAAAAAAGCGCAACTTGATTGAATCAAAAGTTTTAAATTATTGATCTATATTTTCTTAGATGAGAAAATTTTCATTCAATCAAATCAATCATCAGATCAAAAGCACTATAAATTTGAAGCAGCGTGTGATCATGAAAATGCATTGATCTAATCAGATCTTAATTTTTAAACCATGCTTAAAAAAATCAGTTTTATTAAGCATTTATTAAGCGAAGCTCTATCATTTTAATTTAACATCGTTTTGGCAGAATTTTCATATTTGCACAATGGTTGAATACATCGATAGTTACAATGCTTAATGTGTGTTTTTGGATGCTCTACAAAGGATGCTGATCGAATTGATTAAGGTTATAGCTAGATAAATATTAAATACCTGTGTTTCCGTCAAGCTCAGACTCAAAGCCAAATTCAATCTTTCGCACACGGATAAATATCTCGTCGTCTTGAATTTGTTTTCTAGCGAAACCAGCTGTTCGTAAGTAAAAGCAGTTCTTGCTCTTCTGGGTTTAGCACCTCCTCCGCCACTCTTGCTGCCGTCTTTGCTCGACGAAGCCTTCCCTCCTTTTCGACTCGACGATCCGGATGGCGACTTTGGATCTCCGTTATCGTCGAAATCCGACTGGGTTAAATTATCGTCGTCCAGGTTCTCCTGGTCGTCATTCTCCATGTCGTCGTTTTCCATGTCAGAATGCTGCAGATGATCTTTGCCTAAACAAAAAAATCACATCTGAATAACCGAACGACCATTTCGCTACAAGTGGGTCAGCAGTGGAGTTTTGCACATCTGCTGTCAGTTAGGCAACTGTTTTTTTGTAGCGTCCGTGTTAATTTCATCCTTTGGACGTAAATGGGCGATAATTATATCATCACGTTGTATATATTTAACGGCTAAACACATTTGGCTTTGACATGTGTAGAAGTGAATTTGGGTATTGTTTGTTTTGTAAACACTGTTTGCTTGTTTGGAAACGAATGAAACTTTGTTTGATGTTATTTTAGGAATCGATGTTGAGCAATATTAATTATATTTGAGTATGCATTGATTTGGAAAAAATGCGCCCCTAAATTTCACCATACCGAAAAAGGTAACATTGATATAAACTAACCCTAACACCAAAACGAATCAATTGATTAATATTTTAAAGCAAGAGTATGAAATATATTTGTACAATGAAGATTTTCAGAATACATTGAATGATAATAGATTTGAATTGCGAATGTTTTACATATGCTTGATCCGCTAAAAATGTGCGCTAAGCTTAACAAGTCGCAGGATAATTATATAAACTCCTTAAGCAATTATCCTGTTTGCTTCTTTTTAATTGTTTTCCGCAAAACGGAGCATTATTCCCGCACCGCAGATATCTCGGAGCCGCAGCCAAATAAAACCAAGACATTGTTTCAAGAAAGAAGGCTCGACTCCGTGGAAACGAAAAACTCATTCACCGGAATTGATATGATTTGTGACTATGAAGGAGCATTTGTATTGAAAAGTAAAAAGGTCACCGCTACCTACCCGGGGGCTTAAAGGGGATCAAAACTTTTCACTTAGGCGACACGACTCCATTATAACCCTCGGCGGGGTCTCATAGTACCCCGGCGCTTTAGAATTATTTCACGGTGGAGTCCTTATTATACACGATTACGTTTTATTTCCATGGCTTTCATACGGATCTCCGATTAAATGCATGCCATAAAAATGTCCTTGTAATCCATAAATTGATAAAATAATGAACTATTCGTCGTTTGAATGATTCCATCATAGATTATATACCATTACTATATACATTTGATTACCTTTATACACCTGATTATCTAATTGAATTGATTTTGCGAATATCATTACTAGTTTGCATTGATATTGAGAACTATTTTTAAATTATGTTTATGACATAAATTCATATGAAATATTGGCAATCAAATTAACAGGCGATTAAAAGAATGGCACATCAATAACGACAATTAATTTTTTGAAGATCAACGTATAATTAATTTTAAAAAGATCGTCTTAATCTAAGATTATGAATTTAAATACAATCTATAAGTCGCTTATTTCATATATATTCTTAAAAACACTGCACAAAACTGCATTTATCCACGATAAAATCTATCAAGGTTTCGATCTAAATCATGTTCTTGTATATGTACTGTATATTTAGTATGGTCCTGGACTGTATAAATATATAGATAAGCTTTCATATTTTAAAAGCATAAATTTATTGTCAGTCGATCTTTGGTTGATGTTAAAATCGAATGCGGATTTCAGTCGAATACTTAGGTTTTCTATTTTTATAAATCGCAATTATGATTCGGCAAGCCTTATGAATTAGCCAATAAAAGTCTATTTTGCAAAGTCGTTGAAAAGTCATTATAATAATCCGCCTGAAAATTAATGAAGTCTAAATACGCAAATCAGCGAAAACGATACCCGTATTTAAGGCGTTGGTAAATTCTCAAAATTTACAAGTTCAACCCCTTGAGCCTTCTTGTAAAGGGGGTTTGGTAGAGCGAGCTTATATTAAGCCCGTGCCATCTTGCGTACTAATTGTCATTGTTAAAACTTTTACCTGAATCTTGTACAACCTGGATCCGATTTTGCTCGGCGTGTTAATTAACACCCCGCCAAATTGTCACAATAACAGCCCACGGACATCTTAATGGCAAATTTCACACGATCTGAACACGGAATTATTTGAAAAAAAATCGGGATCCGGCGAGTCGTTCGCGGAACATTCGTACGCTGGGTGGCAAATCGCTTATTTTGATCTGAGCTTATTTATACATTTCCTAAATTATGTTTCGGGTCGCAATTGCTGCTTGAGTGTGTTTTACGATGTTTATATGTTGACTTAATTATTTTGTAAATATTTGCATAATATATTTTCTTTAATGCTAAGTCTTTAAGATTCCTATTAGCCGCCTTATTTATGGATCATTCTGTCAGCTGCGCCTGCGCCCGATTCAATTTATGATCATACAAGCAGCGATAATACAGTAACAATGGCCATTGTGTATTTATAAATACGAACACATGCTCTGTCGAAGATGACTAGTCTATGTTAATTCTGGAATGGGATGGGATAATAGTTTTATCTTGACCTATTTTTGTGCGTGTGACGCTCTGTTTATTTTAAAGTTTATACCCATTAGTCGTTGTTTATAGCCAACACGGATATATACGTGTGAAAATTGCAGCTTATACGTTTGAAAATTTATTTTTCCCAATGTACATCCCTTCAAAAAACCCGGCGAATTAAGGCTTATTTCCGGTAACTGAATCCAAACGCTGCAGTAACCACAGATACTCCCCTACGCATCAGAGTTGAAAAACATTTCTGCACATCAACATGTTATTTTATTTAAATTTACATTACAAAAAAAAATCTAAATATCAATGCAAAATCTATTTTTGAAAATCATGCTAAAATTACTTCAAATAATTACAAATTTTACTACTTTATAATATGTAATTCAATATCGGGCTTGAACCGATACAATCGGCTGTCTCAAAACGGTCTTACTACGATACCGATACTTTGTTAGATTAATTTAATTTATAAATTATTGTTAATATTTGCTCTTCGTCCGACAATCGAATACCCCTAAAATAGGGGAAGCTAGAGCGTATGAGTCCTGGCAGGTATTTTGTTACAGCAAACAGGTATCGCAGCCACATTATCAGCTAATACTAACAAACTGAATGCTTCCCCTTCTTGGGGGGTGATCATTTTATCAACTGGCCAAAAATCCACAGCAAATGCACAAATTTAAATTTAAGGGCACACATATGTTATTTATGAGTAATGGTGATAACATTAAAGTATTTTGGCGTAAATGGCTTAAAATAAACTAATAATTTTTTTAGGGTTGATTGATCGTATGTGTGGTCTTTTGTCATTCCCGGATAAGCTATTTAGTAAATTTGAATACGAAAGTATATCTTGTTAGATTGTCATTATTTTTATTGGCGATATTATTGTGCAATTTTTTGAAAATCAGACAATAATATCGAGTCTTGATTTTTAAATAAAGCAAATTGTGTGTGAGATATTCGTTCAAATGTCCGCCGCAGCTTTGCTTGATAGCACGTATTCGGGAAGTCTAATTTTCGATGATTTTATCGCATAAATCTGGCTGAATTTGCTGGATTAGGTTCGATATGTTGACTTTGAGGGCATCAATTGTTTGCGATTTATGATCCTCCGATTTAAGATGAAGGATTCTAGTCGCCGCGTAAGATAACCATCGTAGTCAATATCCATATCATCCAGTTTAAGCCACAATAAGTTGCTTTTCATAGATGCCATAGCACTCGTCGTTGACGCTTATGGCAATGTCAATTTCGTTATGGAAGAAGTACGGACAGATAATTCCGCCAGATCAAAATCCATACCAAATAGCGACATTCTCGAGATGTATTTGGTACTGGTATATCTCGTGTGGATTAGTATCATCCCAAATCCGACAATTTTGCTTTTTCATTCATCTATTTATCCAAAAATGGGCCTCGTCTCTTATGATGATTTTTGGCGAAATATTTCTCGAATGGAGCACCGATTTTTAAAATAAAATTTGATAACACTAACACTATTTAATAATTCACAATAAATTTAATAGATGTTATATTAACAATATGATCGTTATAACCTGACAGATTTTGAGCGTTCCTTCCATTGAAAGATATTGAAAGTACATATTCAAAATTTGTATATTTGCTTTATCAGGACTAATAAAGTTAGACAAAGCCTAACTAAAGAAGATTGATTGGAAATATGAATACTTGGATTTTTTCCCATTATCTAGATTTGAACGCGAATCTTAAAATGAAAGTTTATGAAAACATCAATTATGACAATATGTTGTAAATAAGTATGTTGATTATTTGGGTTTATATTAATTAGCGTAGCGAAAGATTTGCTATTTATTATTTTCAATTTGCTTAAAATTTTAACATCTAGACATAATAAGATATTTCCTATGAATAGTACAAGATTATAAAGCCAATTTATCATACATAATGTTAATAGCATCTTAAATACGTCTTTATTTATTCGTTAGTGAATGGAAATCATAGAATCAAATGCTTAAAAATTGTTTAATAAAATTACTTTTCGGACAAATTTTTGCAAGATATTAGATGAATAATTTGTTTGGTATTTGATAATTGAATTGTTAAGTTTAATCTTAGTTAGTTAAAACTATCTTTTAAAAAATACTGTTGAATACATATAATAAATTCGCACTTTCAAGCATAATCTAGTCGTTGAAAGAACCGTCGTGTTGTCGGATATCAATATTGAGTACTTCTATTACGATATAATTAAACCGGCAATTTGTCTCTATAACGAGGTATAGTTTATAGGGTGCAGTCACCAGCTCGTCTGTGGTCTCAGTGACAATGTGATTACTCACCACCCTTCATGAAATGGATACGCATCAGGGCTTGGATGTCAACCCTGCAACATCCAGAAATCTCTACTATATACGCCTTAATTTTGTAATCAATATTTGATCATCAGTTTTAAAAATCGATTTTCGATTTGAATGATTTAAAAAAATATTGAATTGTCTGCTATTTTGGCAAAAAAATACAAGTCAAAAATAATTAAGCCACACGCTTGAGTGCTTTTTTAATGGCCAAACTTTATTATTATTGATAGAGAAATAGATTTAAAAAGAGCTTGATAAATTCGTTTAAATTAAGCCTAATTAAAGGTTTAAATATCTTTTGCATCAGTGAGAGTAATCCCTTCGTCCTTTCCAAGTGTATAAAAAAAACTCAAAGATTTGTACTTCTTGCAATGGGTAATAAACGTTCGTAATGGTCACCGTCCCGGTTAAAGGATATCGAGGGGCCGAGGAGATAGAAGTGGATAACTGATCACCAGGGGGGTTTTTAGGGGGGTCGGTGTTAGGTGGACAAATTAATTGAAAATACGGTCGGAGGGAGTGCGGTTTAGGGCAGAGTGGAAAAATGTGATTGCGGCCGACCGGGGCAAAAAAGAAAAACGGGGCTCTGGAAAATTCGAGAGAAAAGCGATACACGTTTCTGTACATATCCCGTGCTCCGATAATTAAGAAAAAAATTGATTCTTTTTTCACTGTATGCTGCGGTCGTTTATTTTTGTGCTTCCACAACGTATTCTGAATTTTCAATCATACAGAGAGCTTTTCGGATGCACAAAGTAATTATTTATTACGATTGCCTTTGGGGCGACGATCTTAATAAATGTATTCATAAAATGGTTATTTAGTGTGGTCGACATGGAGCCAGAAATTAATTGCTCGATTTGATTGATGGAATTGAGTCGAAATGAATTCTCAGAATTTCTGAGTAATATAACGGAGTTAATGGATCCAAAATTGCTTACTGCTTTTAATAGAGATGCGTTAATTCAAATAGAAAAATTATAAGCCAAATTATTTCAGAAAATAATTCAATTACATGTTACTTTGTGTTTATTATTTCGGTAATCTCTTGATATTAAATAATTTTGAATAACTCCCTAATTTATTGTCAAAATATTTTTTTACTGTGATCGTATTGCTCTGAAAATATACATTGAATATTATCAAAAAACACATTGTTAAAGGGTCATTTTAAATTATTTTGAACGGTTTGTTGACTTCGGGATGGAAAGATATATTTCTTTTTAAAAGAAAATCGCTCCATCTCGGATATAAGAAAACATAAACTAAAGTAGTTTAACATCGAAATAAAGGTATGGCTCCATAAAGAAGTCATTGAAATGGCAACGATAAGGATCGACAATTTTCTCGGGCATTAGTTTTATGATTGAATGAAGACTAAGGAGAACGAAATTTATTTAGGGATCGGCGTTATCTTGCGTCGGGACGCTGTTTTTCCCGTGACGTGTTTTATTTTCCTTAAATTCCCCAAGAGTGGCTATTTACTGACCCTTTGTGCGGAAGGCCGGAAAATCGGAGAGTCTTAAAGGAAGTGGTAGGATTATTTTATTATCTTGTAGAGTGCTTGCTGCCCTATGGAGCTACGATTTGATTTACCGTGAACCGAATACATATCTGATTTATCTCGGATATCCTGAAAATCTCTTTTTTAAACAATGATTACGACTGATAAAATATTTTCAAAACATGAACATGTATAATAACTATATAATGCATTTTTTTTAAAATCATAATCATGATTTTTAAAACTCGAATAACATATTTTCAACTCATCTTTAGTAAATTTTGTTAATTAAACGATACAGATCAATTGATTCCTGGATCTTACTATACTTTTAATGCCAAATGACTACTGTTATTAATTTATACGACGCCTACAATTAAGAGTTATTAAAATAGGCGTTTTAAATGTATTAATAAATATAATCATTTTTGTAATGATCTATGCTAAAATTATGAACATCGTTGCAATAATTGCTTAATCAATGATATAGAAATTTAAATAAAATATATTTACCTGATTCACTGCCATCCCTATCCATGACATCGAAGTGCGGTCTCCAATAAGCCGGTGGTAAAGCACCAGCGACAAATCTGAGACCGGCTGCTCTAGATTCTCCACCGGCGCTTGAAGTCCTTCCTCCTTGCCCGGGGATGATTTCTCCAGCTCTCCCAGTGAACTTGTTAGGGTCTAAAATATTTTCCACTGAAAATGCTAATCTTCTATGCGGATTCAGACTGGGCACTGACGGACTTCTTGGACTGTCCGGCTTCGGACTACTCAATCGCGGACTGTGACTATTCCTACTCATATCACTGCAGATGCTCTCTGCTTCGTTTAGCTGTCTTTCGTTATCACAAACTTGGTCTTTTTCTAAATTCACCGGTTTAAATTTAAAGTCTTGATGTTGAGCCAGATTGAATTGCTCTTGTGCCGAAAATACACTCAAAGCGTTCATGTCAGATTTATGCAGAAAAACGTTTGGTTGGGTAGAAAATGGGAATTTCTTCACGGAAGACAGCTGTCTTCTGGTCAGATCGACCGGTGAGAGGACATCGTCGGTGACTTCATCCACGTTCAACTCTTCGCTGACGTCGCTTTGTCTGTCGTAATCATCGCCGTTGTCGGATTGATCGAGATCCATTTTTGAGTCGGAATCGCACGATTCCCTTAATTTTTTGCTTCTCTGGAGGTAGTGTTCTCTTGTCGACGATATATCGGAGAGTCTTCTCTGCCCTATGAGACATATATCATTCGGAAACGGACCGACTTTAATAGACGTAGGTGCGATGGGTAGTTTGCTTTCATAAATTTTTTCATGTTCGCTTCTAATTTCCGGCGAGAGTCTCCTAAATCCTTCATATTTGATGGAGTCCTCGGACGAATCTAATCTGTTATTGTTTTCACTACGTTTGTCGATGTCGTTTTCTGGGCTTATTGCGTGATCTCCGAGAAGACTGGGCGAATTCCTCGGAGAGCGCTGTTGATGTTGGACGGTATTCGGTTGCTGTCTCGTATCCACCAATCTTTGCATCATTACCATGGTCATCATTGAACACTGAATGTCAAATATTAATTTTATTTTTTAGCGACACTCAGCTCATCGCACGAAATCACATTTCACTTTATAAAACATTTTTTATTTTTTTTTATATTGTTTTAGCACAAGTTTTTATTTATAAGTCGAAAAATGAGATTTTAAATGTTGACAGTCGAGCTTTCATATCAACCGTGCAAACAGTGAACGTCGTCTGACAGCGCTTAGCTAAAAGCTCCTTGTTAACCCGCCGCTCGGGTCCGAGGAGGCCACCGCTTAAACCTGAAAGCTCCTTTCGGCTAATCTCCAAAAAGCCCTAAGAGATCGAAGCGCAAATGCGAATTGCGTATCTAATGTTGTGCTTCGACGGACCAACATGCCTCCCCGTCCGCTATGCGGTTAACACTGAAAGCTAGCCGCCTCTAAAATGTGCAGATAAATAAAGGATGAATACAGAATCCCCCCACTCTTGGTCAAAATATGGCGCTTACGAAATCAAGAAGGATACCTTCTCTGCGGATAGGGAACGTAAGAGTCAAAGGAAGGAGAATCGTCCGCGCGAGGTGGGGGATCGCCACCGTCTTTGATTGGGGGAGAGCTTCGCGGAGGCGGGGCCGAGCTAAAGCGCTCATAATGTAGTTTTAATGGTGTAGGCGTGTTTACAAAGTTGCAGCGGGAGCGAGACGTACGTATCATATTTTTATCGGTAAGAAAAGGGAGACGACACAGAAGAGCTTTATATCGCGCTCGGCGGCATACACGTTGCATGGGTAATGAACCGGTGTACTTTAAACAATTTAGTTAAACGTATTAGAACATTTAATCGATCGGATGACAGGACCGGAAGAACGAGGGTAACGGACGGCCGGGGTCGTACCGAGTTCGGTCTAAATCAGGCTTGAATATTTAATAACATTTAATGAACGACCTGAGAAGTGTAATTGCGAACACTAAATATCACCACCGAACGCAACCGGGAGTAAAATGCCAGATATTAAGGGGTCATCTCACTTTGACGAGCCAAAAAATAGGCAATTTTTAACAATTTTTTTCTCAGTAAATACACCATATAATGAAATAATCTTTTTGAGATTTATTATGGCACTCTTATATAATACTAAAAAAATAAATTCGTAATTTAAAAAAATATATATTATATCGTTTTTAAAGCATCAAAATGACATGTCAAAAAGTAGTCAAGTCAAGTCCATGTATGGAACAATTTTTTCATTTAGGCTTACTTGAAACAAAAAACCAAAAAGATTCTTAATCTGTAAGCATGTCGCTATCGCAGCATCGTCAATGAATAGTTTTTATTTAAAATTAACAAAATGGCGCCGGTTTGAAAAAAAAATTGGAAAAAGACTCCTTTTTAGATGATATTTTTTAATATAAAACGTAAGATAAAATAAACATTTTGACCTGGTTTTGCGAACTGCTATAGCCATATATATTTTAAATAATCTCGTAAAATTTCAGACCAATTGGTGACTTGGTTTTACAAAATTCTTTCCACACCACATGCAAAAATTTCGTTTCGAGAAAAATGCATTTAAAGTTTTAACCTTTTGCACTCCACCTATATTTTCTAAAGACCAATTAGCTACTCCAGCTAGAAAAATCTATAAGAAAACACCAGAAAGTAGGTAAGTTTCATTCGGGCCACCCGTTCTCTCGGGGAGGGTAACCATTATTTCTCGAATAAACATAAGATATTCATGATTGAAAATCACTTGTAAATTTAAGCTTGGTGAAATAAAAACGATATATGCCCTCCAATATATTTTATTTGAAAAGAGTTTTTTACTTTACACAACAAAAAATATGTATTTATGACAATAATATAGGTATTTACAATGAAGCGTAACTATTTTGTGACTACCCGCTGCCTTGCAGTTGTCCATCATAAATTATCTACTGACGAAACGGTCGCTACCTGCGAAAAAAGAAACCTCATTGGTCGCATGTTGATATTTCTATATTTTAGGAATTTTGTTATTGGGTACTTACCGTTAGGTACCCCGTCTCCGCCAGATAACAAAAAATAAAACCACCTCCAAAATTAAAAGCCTTCCAAAAATAGTACAGGGTAATCATTGCATTTTCTAAAATTTATATTTAATACAGTAGATTTTTTTTTACTGATTTTGGAATCAGAATTACCTTTGCAAATTTCTATAAAGTGGGACAATAACCGATTTGCATGCAAGCATTGAAAACTTTCGTGGGAAGTTTTTAATTATTGTATTATCAATTTCGTCGAACCCTGTGCATTTTTTTGTTTTTAATCTTTCTTTTTTCTTAATAAAAGTTTCTAACTGAGTGATTGAATGAGTGAACATTTGTTAAGGATTTAGGATTAAGTCGCTAAGTTTTGGATAATAGGTTTACCTTATCTACGTTATCGTCGACTATTCGGAGAACCGCACATAAAGAAAAAAAAAACCCATTGCCTTTTGTTTGACCGATTTGACGAACATGGGGTGTAAAATATGCATTTTGTGTACAACAAAAATTAGATCACTAGTCTTTAATACGTAATCGCGTGATTAAATTACGATGCAATTATTATCAAGATGTATTATTATCAAGAAAAATAGGTTATTTTATTAAAGATCTTGTATGTATACTTACAGTTTAATTATATTTTTTTAACGTGTGATATTTCTCGAAGCACTCTCCAATATGAAGTGCCGGCTCTTTGGCATATTTGTTTGTTTCACCGACAATTGTATTAATTAGAGAATCAGTAAAAAATAAATTAAAATAATCTATTGGCTGAATACAATTTGTCGGCAAATTTGGCCCTGGGATTCTTGCACCGATGTAAAAAGATTTCTGCGGTTGAGCGACTATTGACGTTAATAAATCCCAATGTTTTGGCGATGAATTTTGTAAGTCTTCCTCATCACTGGATAGATGCATGATTCTTGGCATTCGTATGGGGAAAATGTCACTTTCACTCTCCGTATCACTTCCATTGTCTTCATCACTTTCATTATTCGCATCACAGTCTTGATCGTGTATCACTTCTGTATCACTGTCATCACTGTCGTCAACATTGTCGAAAAAAAAATCTTCTTCATCACTACTCTCGTTGAGTTGTGAAAAAGACCTCTTGTTGTTTTTGTTGCACTCCATGATATTAATAAACTTTGACGTTTTATTATATAATTAACTTAGTATAACGGTGATAAAAATCCCCACAAAAATTCCGAAATGACCGAGAAACGATTGTCACTGTATTGAGGGCGGAGCTTCGACCTTTTTAAACGAGCGCAGCCAAACGACTGTATGTTCACAAAATAAACCCGGTGAAATCAGTGATAATGCCACGCAAAACTTTCTAGGAATTATTTTACCCTTATGACACATCAAAACAAAGAAATGCGTATTTCTATAGCATGCTGCAGTATTAATCCGCATTTACTGATAAAAAAAATTCACAGAATTTGTTTGTTTGTTGGTAAAAGCGGCGCGCAAGTCAATGCCTGCTTTCGGCCAGACCGTCTGGCCAACGGAGCTGCTGGCAAGAATCCTTTGGGCCAGACAGTCTGGCCATACGAGCTGTAAAGGTTAAGTACCACAAAATTGTTGAAAAGGGAAATATACTACTAATCAACGATTCCAGCTTCATAAAAAAAATTCAGCTACCTCAGCCTCTTATTTTTTGGCTGATTTGGCGTATCTGTAAACTGTTCTAACTTATTTAGAAGACTCGGAGACTTGGCGGTTGGCAAGGCGTATACGTTCTTAGTTGCGCGTCTCCATGAATCGCAATGCATATTTTTATCCATTATTTTTAAAATAGGTTTAAATGCTTCGTTAGAAATGCAGACTGTAGTATATGTTGCAATTTCTAGTATTTTTTTGCCATAAAAAATATTTTGGTACCAGAGATCATACGCACTCGTTGAATCGAGCCAAGGCATCTTTCCAATAAATGATTAGACGTTAATTCTTTATAAATGGCTCTTAAGATTTTCTGAACATCGAACGAGAATCTGCTCCTTCCAGCCAGTGTGAATACTGAGGGACTTCGTAAGTAGAAACTTTGTGACCCAAATGTGGCCCAAATAGCATTTCTGATTTTTTTTATTGAACGAATATGTAGGCGGATAGCTAAGCCATAATAATTAGATCTTTTTTTAAATAATTTATTAGGAAGTTGTTCGGTTTTCGAAGCACTTCATACAGAGCTCTTTCTTTTTTGACGCTTAATTATTCGTCTTTTTTAAATCTGTATTAATATTTTTTTGAC
The DNA here is from genome assembly GCA_008973525.1 of Stenopsyche tienmushanensis. NCBI lineage: Eukaryota > Metazoa > Arthropoda > Insecta > Trichoptera > Stenopsychidae > Stenopsyche > Stenopsyche tienmushanensis. The sequence continues at coordinate 149,450 of WACJ01000071.1, read as the reverse complement.
TTCATTTGCTCCTTACTACTCCAATAGGAATTTCTGGTCTGCAAATGCAAATGCAAAATCAGGTACAGGGTCAAGCTTGTGGCCGCAGCGGTCTCTGAACCGCTGGGGTGCAATCTGGATGGAGTGATTGTTTCGAGCACATTTCGCGAATTAGCTGTAAAACATTGAAATAATCCAAACTTCTTCATCAAAATTATGAGCGACTTCTTTAGAGATATTATAATAATATTTAATATTTATAAAAAAAAATGTATCCGTTATATATTAGGTCAAACACATCTTTTTATATTGAAATCTATTCTTCACTATAATTATTATGTATCAACCTAAAATCACCTATTGCAAGATTATGTTCACAGCCACGACATTCAATTAATATTATATATTCACCTCACCATGCGATCAATATTGATGAGATTTGAACTCCAAATTCGTGTTTGTAAGCACTCGGCTCATATTTGCACAAGTCTCATGTATTTTTACAAACCTTTTGCGAAAGTATTATGCATTCATTGCACTTTAAAAAAAATATTTTAATAATATATTGTACTATCGTATTACTATGGCTATATATTTTAATAAAGAAAGATATGCTATTAATTTCAATATATGTTCGTTATATACAATGTACAAGGGCAAAAAATAATATTAATTATTAATAAAGACACATTATCAAAGTTCAGAACCCCTGCAATTAGACCTAGATCGATTTGATCAAATGTGTTTAATAAATTGATTACGCCAATTTTTATTCGAGAATAGTGCTGTTCAATTTACCTTTTTTCAGTTCTCAATTGAAATATTTTGCAGAAAATATGGTCCATTCATTACAAATGCTTTCCGAACGCTCTAAGCATCTCGCAATTCAGCCATAAATGGTCCTTAATTATACAATACAACATGAAAACATACATATTTATTATCTTCAGTTTTTAATTCGTTAAAACATTAAGCGAAACGGCAGTCAGATAGCCAGCCGACCGGCTGGGTTATCACCCCAAAACAGCCGGGAGCTATTTACCCTTCCATCAAATAAAACTGGTCTCCACCCTCACCCTTCTGTCCTTTGAACCGTTATGGAGAAATACGGATTGAATCATCTGCACAGCCACTACTGCATATTAGCAAAAAATAACACGAATCGATGTATTATATACGATTTTTATATTTTGGATATCTATTTAAAAAATGTCATTTAAATTCATATTTTGATCATTAGGCTACTCTAAAATTTTAATTTCATCAATTAGTTTATTTATTTTTATTTATAAAGAACGATGAACTGACTGAATGTTATCCTTTTGTTTACGTGCCATTTAATCAATGTTTGTTCATACAATTCAAGTTAAAAAGTATTACTTTTTGCACTTTATCTCACTGATACTCGCATCATATATTGGAAACCACTGTTATGTTAATATATATCAACGCAGTAAACTCTTTTGTAGGCACCACTATAATTTGGTTTCAATCTATTAGCTGGTTTAAGAATTATACGAACTTTACGAAAGAAGTTTTATGAATTTCTTGAGAAAATCACTCGAGCTCTAAATGTTTAAAAACAAATACATATTCGTATTGAATGTGAAGTAAATATTTTTATTGTGGCATAAGTATCTTATGGCATAAAACGACAATATTATCTGATACCTCTAATATTTTTTATTGCATTTACCATGTTTCCCAAATCTCAATATAAAAACATATTTTTTAAGCCTTAGTCAAATAACTTGCGGATTTATCAGTCGATTATAATGGAGGCACATGAACAAAGAGCAATATGAAATTAACACTCTTTATTTCGAAGCCACATTTTGTACCGTACAAATCGAACAAAGTTTTCATTTCTTTCCAGTGGCTCTTTGAGCTAGCCGCAACCATTGTTAAATGGTAAGAAATCGTGACTTTTTTGTCGAAAACACTACAATTGTACAACAAAAGAAAATCACAGCGCGTTAGTTCTCCTAAATGCCGACAATTTGGGTTTCTTAATAAAAATTAATCGAATCAGTCGCCTTAGATTAGATATCCGGTCAATCATTTGATAGGAGATCGCTTACAATATGCCTTACAAATGCTTTTTTTCGATACTTCAAGGTGCAGATTGGAATATCTGATGGCAAAAGGATGATTTACCACAGCCACACGAAACGTGCTAGCATCTCAGATATAAATTGGACGAGATCCTGCGATCTTAAGTCCGCCTATCTTTCATCTCACGTCTATTTTCGCAGATTAAATTGGGGACGAAGGAATGAAGACATTTAATATTTCGTCACAAAACGCCAATCAATCTTCAAAGTAGGCGTTTTTCTGCGTTTAACGATGCAATATTTCACAGACGCTCCATTATGAGTTCGCTAAATATGTTTTGTGTTTAATTGAAAGTCTTCTAAATTTAACATCTGAGCAATCACACGCTGAAATAAATCACTTGTCCCCGGCACAGTTCGTTCGTCACCCTGTTAATTAGTACTAAGAGATAGGCCTATCATAACAAGCTAAATCCAGGATTTGACACCAGAACTGGCAGCCGTCTGTATGTCATCACGACTCTATTTGTCACTCGTACGCTTGGAAGAGTTATTTAACTTCGGATTATTAATAAGTTGCTTTGTAATTTGAATTATTGCTTGTTATATGTGAAAAAGGCCCATCGAGATGTACAAGATTGCTTCGGAACATATTCCAATATAATTAATAATAAATTAGCGCGGAATTGCGGAAGGATTCTATAAAATATAATACGTCAGATGAACGAGAAAGATTTTGGATGTTCCTATTGGAGTAAAGGAGCAAGCAGTCCGCATTACAAATAAATATAAATTCTTACACGTCGCAGCTTTTGTCAATAGTTTGCAATTCATTGCGTTTTACATGTACTTCCAACACATTGTAAACTCAGTCATGCTCAATAAATTCGCCAATGCTTCAAATTTAATATATATATATATATTTATGTAGAGAGTATTATTTGCATCATTTCGTCTACATCTTTTCGACAAAATTACCATCCCTTATATTATCCAAATATACTAATATTTTTTTGTCTTGGCTTTTATTTGAATCAATTATAAAATCTTAGTGCTTACTAAAAGTATCCGTATAAAGGAATAACAATCAATATTTTGAGACAATTATTTTAGTGATAGTACGCACTTCATTTTGTATGACATAAAGATCAACAGAGCAACATTTCACATTTTTTTTATCGAAATACAAACCTTATTTTTAAAGTAAAGCTATTAAAAATTATAAAAACTATTAAATTGAATCATTAGCAATTTTCCGTACGTTTAAGCAAGATCTAGAGCATTTTTTTTTTGGACTAGATTCGATTAAATACGGTTCATTTTGCAATGTTTTACGTAATAAATGTGATAAAGCATTGTCGTGCAATATAGTTATTCTATGTCATTTGAACAAAATGATTTTTGTTAAACGTAATTGATTAGCTCCTGTTCAAAAGTGGACAATTGACAATTTTGTTTGGAAATCATCATGCAGCATCCAATCTCTGTAAAACTTACTATATTCAAAATTTCTATGAAATTCCAATCCATTATTTTAGAAACGCGAATTAAATTTCTACAAATCAAAATTCACCGTATTGACTTTATTTTAATCGATAATTATTTAACGTTAATAGTTTCATACAGAAGTTTTGGTATAGCGAATTAGATCTATGACTCTTATTGTATAAGTTTGGGTTTAAGTCCAGGATATAGTTAAAAATCACCATTTCAATAGATTTTAGATGATATAAATATTTATCATCCAGGCTCATCTTGTTTTTCTGGATCAGAAAATGCCTAGGCTTAATATTAATAATTGCATTATTTACTAATAGATTCTTTCCTGATTAAAATTCCTATTCAAATAAATTTTATCCTAATTTATAGCCATATGTGGAAGATAATGGAAAACTACCACAAGATTTTTTGTCATTGAATCGTATCGTATTGAGATCGCCATTAATGAATATGACCCAAAAAAATGAAAGATTAATACAATTAGATGTTGATTATATAGAACCTGATATAAATCACTTAAACCAAGAAGCTCTTAGTTGAATACTTATGTGCTCATTACCAAACATTTGGGTGTGTTTGTTTTAAAAAACACAAGTAACATTCGACTTTTGAAGCAGACTATTAATCTATTATTTTACACTATTATTACCTACCATTACCCACTGTTTACCCTATTATTTTATTAATCAGAAAATCGGTTAAAACTGACTAATAGTAACATTCTATTAAAGTTTTTAAAATATTGTTAAAAATTATTGATAAAATACAAAGAGATAAAAGATAAATAAAATGTTCCAGTATTTAATCATCATTCACTAGAATATTTGCTTAATATTGCAGGTAGGAAAGAAAAGAAAGGGTAAGAAACAGCAGTACTTAATGAATGGCTCTCGCAAAAAATAGTCAAATAAAAGGGTAAGCTTTTTTATCTTACAAATATACTCTCAATTCATTATTTGTGCGATTTCAATGTTATGCGGGTTTTTTTAAATGTTACCAAACGTGTTATTTTTTAATTGCCTTATAGTTTTCCTGTTTTTTTATTAACTTTTTTAATGCGATTTTGGATATATTTTATAAAGCTGTTTCAAAGTTATGCGATTTTATAAATCCATGGAACACATCTTCTGTTTTTCTATGTAAATGATAGCTTTTTTGTGCGATTTTCCGCGGAACGCATCTACCGCGCATAAAAGGTTTAAATGTATTAATATTAACTTCATATGTATTAAATGCGATAGAAAATAATTTCATTTTCAAATATGGTTATATTTGGAGCTTAAATTCTCAAATACTTATTTTTGATAATTAATTAAAATGGATGATGATCCCGATGTGGTTCTTTTTGGACGACAATAGTCCGTCGGTCGGGTGTCGAGGTAGTCTTAACAAATGACGCCGGGTAATTTGTCGCGTGTGGTCTGCTCCCGGTTTCCTCAGTCGGGAATCGCCCATAACTTTCGGCTGATTGCTGTCTCATCTCCGGCAGGTTTCATCTCAAAGGAGCGCGGTTATTCCGAGTAAATTATCACATCTGCTACTCTCGGAGACAAACTAAACGACATCGCTAAAAACGGCCTAATTTATATTCCGACTTCTTTAAATTACAACCATTCATGTTTTAATCGTAAAGCTGAACAACCAACGATCGGAACATTTTAACAAGGAAGCGTTGATCACATTTTTGTATCGAAAGCTCTTACATATTAACAACTTTTTCATTTATAAATGCTTTCAGCATTTAAATTGTTACAATTCAAATTCGATCTGAACGTTTTAAAAGAATTTAACTTCCCAGCCACGCGTGTTATTGGATGGTTCAAGTCATTCACTCAAGCATCGTAAAGAAAAGCTTAAAAGCAGCACCTGCTGGTGTTCAAATGAAATAAATCGATGCATAGCATATTACCACGGCTTCATTGAATTTGGGGGTGATTTTATTCTTTAAATACGGAAGTATTTGATCTTATTTAAATATATTTTTATCTAAATTGAGGAAGCTTTGATCTATGAACCGAGTTACTGATACAAGCCAAGCTTTATAGAGAATTTGTACGGCATTTCTGTATCTCAGACGAATTCAATTTTCTCGTTGATTGCGGATGTGTTTATGTCATTTGATGCAGATGAGTGCCACCATCACTGAAACATATCGTTTCGTGTTCAACAAGCTATTTCCAGTCTTTGCAATTTTATGAGATCGTTTGAAGTCGTTAATAGCACTCTAAATTTCAATATTTGAACTAAAAAAAGATTAAATTTATCATCGATGACAGGTCATGCGATAGACAGTTAACATTTAATATGAGTCTGTCCGCTCTATGGCATTATTAGAGCAATTGATATAGATTAAACGCCACACTCCATTAATTATTGAGATTTTGTTATCAAATGTATATTAAATGTTAAAAAATATTATTGTAATATAAACCCAAGTTTATTAGTGTATTTAGTCGCTCAAAGTCGGTATTAGCCCAGAAAATTTCGGTGTTCACCATAACTTAAATAGGTAATTGCTTAATGTGAACCTTTATTGTTTCAAATCATGAAAATAATATTATAACATGGAGGTATCAAGGTATTTTAATATCTATGAAGTAATTTTGTGTGCTATTTATAATAGTCATCTGTAAAATAAATTCTAAATGAAAAAGTGTTTTATCATCCCAGAAAATATTTACCATAACCTTTCTAGCAGGTTTTAAGCATTTTTTTTAAATATGGAGATATATTATGATTCCATCACAAATATTGTGAAATACCCAAATGTAAATCATACTTATTAGCTTCAAGTTCTTTTAAAAATACGTCAATAGACTCGGAAATAAACTTGCACAACTCAATTGCTTCCATAGGACGCTATAATAATCATCTTCAATCGTCTCTTAATCAAAATTTTTGCTTTGTAGTATGAAATGGAAGGTTCAAATGTCTCTTTTGATTACTTATCTTTTTTAGTAAGCAGTTTTAAAATTACATTTTTAAAAACGGTCATTCTAATAATTATAATTGGTAAGATATTTTTGTATACCTTATCGCTGCAAAACATTGCATTTCCGTGGTATTACTTCACTTTTACGACGAGGCACGCACAAATTTGAAGTGTACAAATTTAGCTAGTACTATTATCTACTGCCATAATTGAAACATGAAAGTTTGCATTGTTGAATAGAAAGTACCAGCCAAATAAAGAGTCATCCAAATATGACGCTTAAATGTCAGCACTATGTAATGTTTACATGTGGCATTTTTTCAAATGACATAAATCATTTTATATTAGTAAAAAATAGTACAATTTTAACCATGAACAAATGTATATTACAACAACGCGTTTACATTATTATTTTAGTTTTCAAACAAAATTTTGCCCAGCGATGAAGCTCATTTTATAACGGATGGATTCGTTAATAAGTAAACTTGTTGTACCTTGTGTAATGAAAATATTCGTGTTATTCAGGAAAGATGTTACTGTCACACCAAAAAAAAGTTGTTGTTTGGTGTGCATTTTAGGCAAATGGAGTCATTGGACCACGTTTCATCAAATATGGAAATGCTGTTACTGTAAATGCTGATCGATAACAATCAATGTTGAACGATTTTTAATGACTACTGTTGAATAATATTGATGTGTCTGATGTGTATTTTCAGCAAGACGACGATAAATGTCACATAACTTGAGAAAATATTACAAAAATAAAACATCTAGACATCACATTTGGATGATCTTTTATATTAGAATTTTGGGAAAATCTGTTTATATTTAATTTTAGCTTGGAGTAAAATATAATTTACATTGTAAATTGAGTGTGATATTAACCTTTACAGCTCGTATGGCCAGACTGTCTGGCCCAAAGGATTCTTGCCAGCAGCTCCGTTGGCCAGACGGTCTGGCCGAAAGCAGGCATTGACTTGCGCGCCGCTTTTACCAACAAACAAACAAATTCTGTGAATTTTTTTTATCAGTAAATGCGGATTAATACTGCAGCATGCTATAGAAATACGCATTTCTTTGTTTTGATGTGTCATAAGGGTAAAATAATTCCTAGAAAGTTTTGCGTGGCATTATCACTGATTTCACTGGGTTTATTTTGTGAACATACAGTCGTTTGGCTGCGCTCGTTTAAAAAGGTCGAAGCTCCGCCCTCAATACAGTGACAATCGTTTCTCGGTCATTTCGGAATTTTTGTGGGGATTTTTATCACCGTTATACTAAGTTAATTATATAATAAAACGTCAAAGTTTATTAATATCATGGAGTGCAACAAAAACAACAAGAGGTCTTTTTCACAACTCAACGAGAGTAGTGATGAAGAAGATTTTTTTTTCGACAATGTTGACGACAGTGATGACAGTGATACAGAAGTGATACACGATCAAGACTGTGATGCGAATAATGAAAGTGATGAAGACAATGGAAGTGATACGGAGAGTGAAAGTGACATTTTCCCCATACGAATGCCAAGAATCATGCATCTATCCAGTGATGAGGAAGACTTACAAAATTCATCGCCAAAACATTGGGATTTATTAACGTCAATAGTCGCTCAACCGCAGAAATCTTTTTACATCGGTGCAAGAATCCCAGGGCCAAATTTGCCGACAAATTGTATTCAGCCAATAGATTATTTTAATTTATTTTTTACTGATTCTCTAATTAATACAATTGTCGGTGAAACAAACAAATATGCCAAAGAGAAGTTTAAGAAAATGGTTCCAACCAACAGATCAATGTGGAATACATTTTGTGATGTAACCGCAGTAGAATTTCGAGCCTTTTTAGGCGTAATTTTGAATATGGGAATCAGACCTCATCCAAATTTACAAGATTTTTTTTCACGCTCATTCACGGCCAGTTGTCCATTTTATACGTCAATTTTTAGGAGAAAACGTTTCCTACAGATATTTTGGAGACTACACCTCCACGACAATTCTATAATTAATCGCCAAGAAAGTAACTTAGAACATAGAATAAAAAAAGTAGATCTTTACTTAAAATATCTTGACGAAAAATATAGGCAGTATTTTTTTCCTCATCAACAAATAGTGGTCGATGAATCGGTTGTAAATTTTAAAGGGAAGATTTGTTTTAAAACATACAATCCAAAAAAACCAACAAAATGGGGAATTCGTTTATATGTTTTGGCGGATTCGCACTGTGGATACTTATATTCATTTATTCCTTATTATGGTTCTTTAACAACTGGAAAGTTGACAAATCCCGAGCTAAAATTTACCACTCGAATTGTTTTGGAGCTTTATAAAAATTTACTAAAAGAAATTCCGGATGCAGAAGGCTATCATTTGTATACAGACCGATTCTATACAAGTATTTCTTTATCGGATGAATTGATGAAATTAAACGCTCATTTAACTGGGACCATTATGACAAATAAAAAAAATCTGCCGCCAGCAATAAAAAAGCCCAAAATAAAAAAAGACGAAGTATTATCTTTTAAAACGGACAATGCAATTACTCTCGCGTGGAAAGACAAACGCATTGTAACTATGCTAAGTAACTGGCATTCGAATGGTACTGAAGTTATCAAAAGAATTGTACGAGGAGGAATAGAGGAAGAAATAAAGAAACCAGAAGTTGTCGCTGATTACACGAAGCACATGGGAGGTGTTGATATCGCTGATCATTATTCTTCAACTTACTGCTTCCTCAGGAAAAGTGTGAAATGGTGGCGGAAACTTTTTTTCTGGGGATTAGAGACCACAGTGATAAATTCATATATTTTATATAAAGAAGACTCACTCAGAAAAAAGGAGAAGCCAATGACCCATTTACAATTTGTTGATAAGTTGATAATCCAGCTAGTTGCAAATCATAGAAAAGGGTCATCTAGCAAAAAACCAACGGTAGATCCAGAAGAACGATTAAACAATCAAAAGTGTCACAGCATATATCCTGATTTAGAAAAAAAATACCGAGATTGTGTAGTTTGCGGCACAAATAGGAAAGAGAAAAGGAAAAGAACCATGTACTACTGCAAAACATGCAGTAATATGCCGGCACTTCATATTGGAGAGTGCTTCGAGAAATATCACACGTTAAAAAAATATAATTAAACTGTAAGTATACATACAAGATCTTTAATAAAATAACCTATTTTTCTTGATAATAATACATCTTGATAATAATTGCATCGTAATTTAATCACGCGATTACGTATTAAAGACTAGTGATCTAATTTTTGTTGTACACAAAATGCATGATATTTTACACCCCATGTTCGTCAAATCGGTCAAACAAAAGGCAATGGGTTTTTTTTTCTTTATGTGCGGTTCTCCGAATAGTCGACGATAACGTAGATAAGGTAAACCTATTATCCAAAACTTAGCGACTTAATCCTAAATCCTTAGCAAATGTTAAAATCACTCAGTTAGAAACTTTTATTAAGAAAAAAGAAAGATTAAAAACAAAAAAATGCACAGGGTTCGACGAAATTGATAATACAATAATTAAAAACTTCCCACGAAAGTTTTCAATGCTTGCATGCAAATCGGTTATTGTCCCACTTTATAGAAATTTGCAAAGGTAATTCTGATTCCAAAATCAGTAAAAAAAAAAATCTACTGTATTAAATATAAATTTTAGAAAATGCAATGATTACCCTGTACTATTTTTGGAAGGCTTTTAATTTTGGAGGTGGTTTTATTTTTTGTTATCTGGCGGAGACGGGGTACCTAACGGTAAGTACCCAATAACAAAATTCCTAAAATATAGAAATATCAACATGCGACCAATGAGGTTTCTTTTTTCGCAGGTAGCGACCGTTTCGTCAGTAGATAATTTATGATGGACAACTGCAAGGCAGCGGGTAGTCACAAAATAGTTACGCTTCATTGTAAATACCTATATTATTGTCATAAATACATATTTTTTGTTGTGTAAAGTAAAAAACTCTTTTCAAATAAAATATATTGGAGGGCATATATCGTTTTTATTTCACCAAGCTTAAATTTACAAGTGATTTTCAATCATGAATATCTTATGTTTATTCGAGAAATAATGGTTACCCTCCCCGAGAGAACGGGTGGCCCGAATGAAACTTACCTACTTTCTGGTGTTTTCTTATAGATTTTTCTAGCTGGAGTAGCTAATTGGTCTTTAGAAAATATGGGTGGAGTGCAAAAGGTTAACGTAGTTTCATCATCAATTGCATCCCACCTATCTTCTTTGAGTATCAACCTATCTAGTTATTTCCATCTTTTATTCGAATCTAATAGATTTTGCTTCTAATTATATTCCAAAGGTAATATTTCACCAGGACGGTGACACACAAACCGTGACTCAAATAAAAGACATGATCCATCCGAGATGCGTTAGAGCAATCGGCGTCGTTTGAGCTGCTGAACATTAATATAATTAATAAGCTAGTAGTTCGCATTAAGCAAAGCAATCAGTTTGTCTTTCTGGATTATTGATTGTGTTTACCCTGTCTGAGTCAAGTATGTTTATTTTTTTAACGTCAATAAACATTCCGTGAATAGGGGGGTCAAAAAAATGGTGAAGCGTCCGGACAGATGCGTAGGTATTCAACAGGGTAATGAATTGCTTACGAAATCTAGACAGAGAGGTACTTTGCGAGCCGAACGAGCCAGGGCGCGACATTTACGCGGCGATAAAATTCAACCGCATCGACCAGATCAGACGACTGAATTAAGCGCTAAGAGCGGCTTCAATTTTATATCAAAGCTCCCTAAGGCTATACATCACTCTAATAGCTCTCGAAAATTCGTACACACTATAATATGAAGGCTATTTCATTTGTTAGTGCATAATTGATTTGGGCTATAAAACGAAAGCAAACACTCTGCAATATTTCATAGATGCTGAATTATTTCAAGCAAATCTTTTCATCTTGAATATATGGCATTTCCATAAAACTATTTTATTTCTTCAAAGCCGCAATAAAAATATTTACACTCTTATATATGCATATTTCATATATAATACAATGCGATTTGTATCAAATATATTCATAAAATTGATAATTAATGACATGTTTTAACGATTTGGTTGAAAAGAGCAGTTCATTATAATTTTAAATTAATTCGAAGATCAATATTATTTTGGTACAGAGCAAAGATGGCCAAACTGTGATTCGTAAGCAACATTGAGCTCTCAAATTTATTTTGATAATACGCCACAATGATAATTTAGGGGTAGGAACTGTTAACACATTACATACGGGTAAGCTTCGCACGCGTTTGCCTACAGTTTTTGATATTTTTATGTATTGGCAACATACGTAAACATCACCACATATATTAACCTGTATGGTAGGATGATCGCCTATTTGCGAGCGAATTCCGGTGATTCAGAAAGTGCATTCTTACACGTTGAGCTCGGAGACAGACGGAGACGGAGAGACTATCTTGCAAGTCAGAGATTCTGAATGAAAGACGAAACGGAGAGAATATCTTGCGTACATCGTACGATTGTATAGATCGTTAACCCAAATTTATCGATTAATAATGATGCGTGAATGATATAATGAAACGAATTTAAGCGTATTGTTATGCTGCGATGGTCCTGACAGATAAGTGGATTTGTACGTATGATAAGTGGCGGATATACAAATATAGCATCCAAGTTAATGATGATTTTAAATTAGCTCGCTATTCAAGGGTTAATAAAGTTTTCTTTTAAAATGAAAGTGGTAGATCGAAGTCAGATCGAACAATTTATCGATCGATGTTTGCTTTAAGAGATGACCAAATATTGTGTGCTAGCGAAGGCTCACTACACCTCTTGTAGATTTGAACCTAAGACTATTGAGTTAACCGCTAAACAACGGGAATGAATACCTATAGGTACAATATGCGTTCCATACGTAATGTATTAATAACTATTAATAATTCCGATCATCCAAATTTATTTTGGTAAGGTAAAAGTATTTTCCACAGCCAAGATTTGAATCCAAACCTTTATTATAAGAGACCAGAATTAATTGAACCACTATACCAACACTTAGTAGAAATTATTTAACATTAGACATCAGTTCATGGCTTAACAAAGAACTGATACCATTAATTATGTCAGGATATCAACATCTAGTACATGGGATCATTATTTAACCGTATAAATATCGTGCCCGCAAATCTGTGAATTGCCTGACTTGCCATTCCTTAAAAAGTTCCTTTTTTATTACTCATTATGTTATTTTTTCGCGTTAATCGACTTTTGCATACATAGTCATTATTTCTCAAGGTCTTCTAAGGTTTGTGAACAACACAATGTAAAGTGAACAAACAAAAAAAGTATAATTTAGAGTTAGTGTCTAGATCCATATAATATTTATTATAGCATTTGCTATAGCAAATAGCATTTGATGTGGTAAATGTATCTATTAGTATTGAAAATTAATGTTCACAGACAGTAAAGTATAAGATTTTATAGCAAAAATAATTATAAAATTATAAAGTTTAAAGCTAAACTATATAAATCTACATTGCAAAATTAGTTTGAATGCGTTGGTTTATTAAAGAATTATGATTTAGAAAATTCTAGTTTTTGTCTAAATTTTCTTAATCGAATCCATAAATGTTTTCATTACTTCGTTTGTCTACATTTTCTGATCGAAAAAAACATACAATAACGCAAATACTCTCTATCTTATACCTTAATATTTACACATTGTATACGCAGTCTAAGACATTTAACTGTTACAATTTTGAGATTTATTTTGAAATATTCTAAAACTGTAAATAGGTAGCAGCCCTTGAGAGTGGGTAAGTCGTGGAACCGAACAAATGTGTCAAATAAACTGGAGCAAAAGAATGGGTAGCCTATCCGTCAGAGCAGCACGTCGGAGCATATGGATTCCTTGCAGCACATTCCAGGGTTAATTAGTTTATTTGTTGCTCAGGCAGCCACCGGATTTAAACGTTCCCATATCACAAGATGAGACTCTCAAAATTATCGATCGATCGTAATCCGTTCTTCTCTGGTCCGCATCATTGACGGGGAAGGGTTAAATATTTCTCTTATTTTGGACCAACAATACGGGACTCGACCGATTTATTTCTTTTCAGATCGAATGATTGAGAGGCCATTAAATCAACGATCGATCTTATTGTCCTTTATATTGAGTCGTTTAGAGCATAAATTAAATTTGTGCGTGAATATTGATGTGGAAAATATTTTTCGCTGCGGTTAATTGATAGCATCGGATCCACATTTTGGAGATCTTTGTCCGTATGAATGATGTATATTTCTTAAGAGAGGCAATGGACAAATTATTTTTGAGATCGCCAGTCACATTATTTAATGATTAATGATATGAAATGCCTCAGCAATTCATATTAGTCAGTTTCGAATTATGCCGCGACTCTTTCTAATAACGTACGTCATCGCATAAATCGTTCCAAGTATTTATGTATTACGGATAGATCATTCAATAATTGATACTAAATTATTTAAAATTCTCACATCGTATATTGTATAGCTTTTAGGCTTATTAGATCTAAATTAAAAATAAAATATCGGCAAAATGCTTCAAATGATAAATTAACTTATTAATGTCATTCTGACGAAATTTTAGACATGGCTTTAAGCAGTAGAATACATTGAAGTCATTGAAATTCCATAATTGGCAGAGAAAGTGCAAAAAAATAAATGGTTATTTAAAGCAGATAAATTCATGTAACAGTTCATTGTAGTGGAAACAAATTGGTTCACATCTGTCTACTAATATTAAATTTTTGTCAATTTTTATATAGAAAGATCATTTGATGCCGATGACCAACAAAAATCAGGTAGATCAAAATTCAAATTGAGATTAATAATTTTAGAGTCAATTAGCTCTGTAAACTAAATGTTGAAGTAAAAATGCCTTCAAACCATTCACATAAATCTGGAAAAAATTGAGTAGTCTTCGAAAAAAGTAAAAAAGCCTGAAAGCTCTATTCTAATGGGTATACGTATAAATACAATGATGGTTTGGAAGGTTAATGAATTTCGATTGGAGCTGTCAAAGCACATTGTCAACGTTAAATACCTGTTGTAGGACAATTTACACGTTGACACGCGGACATACTATCACGCAGGATGTCACTATTGTGGCAGTGTGGTACTTAGAAAAGCTATTATCCTGGTGGAGGATCAATCTGCCTACCCATCCTCTCCTGCTCCGACGAGGATCAACCCCTAGGATACGTTTTGAATATATATTTTGATGATAATTAATTATTCACATATAAATGCGTGCAAAATCGTTTTAATCAAATTATTATAAATCACTTTTAAATTAACACCAAAATGGTTTTCATCTCGTATTATTAATATTTTAACTGCCAGCAAATTTAAATATATTAAAAATGGTTTGACTTATGTATTTTATCGTCTAAAGGCTACTTGTGTGTCCTGCCAAATGCGTGTATCCTGTGGGATAATTTACGAGTTTTAAGCATTTCTTGTTCAGGATTATTATAATACATCCCAAAATGGATTCAGTTGTGTAGCAAATATCATTCGGTGTGCAGCCCTCATGACATCTATTGAATTTATTTAAATATAAAATGGAAACACCTAGGGCCGTAACATGGGGGTGGCAAAGCAGGTGCCCGCCACGGGCGCAAAACGTAGAATACCGACCAGTCGAGAGTTGCACATGCTTTTTATTTTACTTGAGTTTTGATTGACTCTGTCCGTGTTTATAATATATACTAAGTTATTTAAATAATCCCTCTTTATTGTAAAATTTAATCAAACCACTCGATCAGTTTTCTTCGGACAACTTCGTTTTGTAATGAGAGTTCGCAATCATTCTGTAGATATGTTGGAGTATGGCGTCCGATCGTGAGGCGCTCATTCGTAATGTCAACGGTCCGAAAAGCGGACCGGATAGACACGTAGACCTTATAACTATTTCGTCTTCTTCTAGGGATTTTTACAGCATTTTTGGAAATAAATACATATCCGGAATTATCTATGATTAGTACGATCACGAAAGCCCGTTAAGAAGCTAACTAAGACATTTTTGGATTCACTAATATGTGCCTGTAGCATAATAATTTTTTAGTATTGAAAATATATTTTTCCTGCGATTAAACAGCGCTCAAATTGTTAATATCGGTATAATTTTAATACTAAAGTATTTTTACCAATCGAACGATATTTTAGGTAATCGATTAAGTGGATTTATTAGATCAGTCCCCGTTTCGACCATTTAACCCAGATTTATCAACACATTCTGGCGGTGATTAACATATCAAAACGTGATTTCTCATTTAAAAGTGGCATCTTATTGTGCCCTGATTAAGTGTTCGATGATGACGATGCGCATTCGTCGCGACTTATATTAATGATGGGGTCTTGTGGACGCTATTGTGGCAAAATCTTTCTAATGAAATCCATTAAGAATTTACAGGCGTATCGAACAAACGTCCTGGATAGACCACAGGCATCCTGGCAGCTAATTAATGACCAATCTTTGGATCGAATTTTTACGAAACCGCGGTCGGATTCTTGAGCGATTCCATCAATAGAATGCGTCCATTGATGGTGGAAATCGATGCCGTGTGTTCATCGGATCGATTCGAGTGTGGCTTAAATTGGTTTAGGACAAATAGTAGAAATTGGTTGTGTGTGTGTGTAAAAAAAACGGGAACACATCTCGTCCAATTTAAATACTTGAAATTCAAGAATTCCTGTAGGTAATATTTTTGTGTATTTAACAAATTACCTTCATGCCTTGGCAAATTGGGGGACATTCTTTAAATAGCTGCATGGTTCATGCGTTAATGAGATTTTTATATGACAAATAAAACATCCACAGGATGCTTCAATGTGGATTTACATTATAATTTAAATTTTGAATTTTATAAGTGATTGATACATCAATGTTACATATTAATCGATTAATGCCAATTGAAGCAATTGTCATGGAACAAATTTTACTTCTTACTTCTATTTGCAAAGAAATACCACATAAATCTAAAAAAATATAAATTTGCTATAATTTTACTTATCTTGAAGTGGAATTAAATTAGTTCGTATTTTTTTTTTCATTATAAAATTAAATACATCGATTTCCGTAACATTTCTTGAAAATTACACAATTGCAGGATTCCAAGAACTGTTCAAAGGCTTAAATGAACATCTTTCTGTTAGTCCTATAGAATTTAAAGGCGGGTTTCCTCTAATAATTACTATTTGTTGGGATAAATGGAATTGCTTTACTGTTAATTTGACATGAATTTCATTCCATGTCTGGAACTTTAACGATATAATCGAAATTTTAAAAAATATTTAGATGAAAATCATTTGACAAAATATTGTAATAAATTTGCAAATAAAGAAAAAAATAATTGTGTGAAAGAAGGGAATGTTAAAGTGAAAATTTTCTCGTTAGAAATGATTTTAATTACTTATATACAACAATTCTCACTTATCGTTTGACAGATCCGCTTTGGACCTGGATGAGGGCATTGAGTCTGGTGATGAACGCGTTCCATGCTAAAATAAAAGCTCTCTAAAATATCTTTCCATAGTGCATGTGATTCAGATGCATGTGATACAAATATGTCAATTTCATGCTTATTGAAGATGTATTTTCTTCTATTGTGTAGATATACAATTATAAAGGATTTCAAATAAAGTTTATAGTACATTGTGCATTGAATGATCGAAATTATATCAACACTACATCATATAATCAAGTGTTGGTCTAGTATTTTAGGTCGGATTTTCATTATAAGGGTTCGGATCTATCTATGATATCCAGATTACAATACACAAGTTATTATATAATATCATTATATTTAAATCCTCTTTATTTAGTGCATTCTAGCAATGATTCAACATAATTCAACGCCGTTTTATGACTATTGTAATCACTGGTATCTTCTTCGCTTGTAATCAGAGTCGTAACAAGGGTATGAAGCGCCCGTGGCAAGTATCTAATTCTTATATTATCTCTTTGTTCTTCTTTGTGCTATAAACATTTTCTTGCATTTCAGTAAAGATGAGTGCATCCTCTTGTAAATATTTTCTATGAGGTGTTTGTTGATGGTTGAGCGTGCAAAAATTGGATTAAAATGTGCTATCATGCATTGCACAAAGCCTTCAAAGATCATTTTTCATCCGAGAAGACTTGTGTATTCCTCAAAAGAAGTTTGAAAAGAAGACGTCGCCGCATTAGAACAAAATGAATGTGGCCCGCTGAGTAATATATTGACATGGGACCACGTGCGGTATGCTAATTGGGCTTGTGTTCTGTCGTAGACGGTCGTTAGTCACCTGATGATGCTTCAATTACTGTCTCCACCGCTTGAGCTACTCAACTTTTCACTTTGTAGCGGAAATTATGCGACGAAATTAAAACGAACATAAAAAAGCCATATATATTATCTGGCCGCAAATAGAACGCATTTTGCATCCAATGCCAGTGTCAACCGGAGCGCGATGATCCGATGGCCACGAATTCCACCGAATGCGTGCCCATAAATCACAGATAACGTTTTTGATATCAAACGACCCGCGAAATTGTCTAAATTATATAAATCTGGGCGAATTTTGGAAATTTCTCGTTTCGCAACTGCTAAATTACGCCCGGCCCGACGACCAATTAGGCGGTTAAACAGACAGCAAATGAGGCGTTAAGATCCTTCGACTGTGACTGGAACTGCCGCTTAATAATTGAGATTTCCAATTTCGACGATAATGTGATAATCTTTCGACGTATATATATATATATATAAACCAAAACTAAACTATTTTTTAATCACAAATCACATTGGGAAAAATAATGCATTTAAATTATACGCCCGGGGTAATGAGTATTCTAACTGAGACACTGTGTATGTTATTATTATATTATAGTAGTATGGCTTTTTTTATTACAATGGATCACATTAGTATCATGTTCCATATTTCTTTAGAAGAGACAGGTTTACCGACTTTACTACGAGGTATTCATAAAACATTTACTTTATATACTTTAAAAATAATTATAATAAATTTGTATAGTATATTTATTTGGTCAATCATTCACGTAGCTATTTTTTTTTAAAAAAAGTTCAAATTGATAATTCATAGATTTGACGATGTATAGAAATTGAATAACTATTTTTTCAATAAATTGTACGCCATTTTATCATTTGTATTCATATAAATCAGAAGAAAGAAGTTTATACAGATGGGTCTGTTTTTATGCGGATTTATTTTATGCGATTTTAAAGTTATGCGGTTTTAAAAAATAATGGAACCTATCCATAGAGGGCAAATATAGAAGGCAAAGCTTTTTTTATGCGAATGCGCATAAAAAAATCTAAAATTAACACTAGTGCAAGTTACAACCGTTAAAGTGTGAGTGTGTATAGGACGATGTGTGCAAAGGGAAAAAATGTCAGTCTCTTGATAAGAAACTGGTAATTTTGGATTACTTGGCGAATGGAAAAAATCTCAACATGGAAGAATCGACCATAAGAGCAGTCAAGAAAAATGGCATGAAATTAAGCTCAAAATTTACATCGTATTGAAGAAATTCTTTATTGGAAAAAAAAACAGAATTTGTAATTTGGATTGAAGATTTATCTCAAAAACGATTTCTCATATGTGGATATTTAATTAAGGAAAAGCTCTTCTGTTTCATGAACTCATAAAGCAGCGAGCAGAATTCAAATTGCATGTCTCTATATCACGAACTGCGTAAAAAAATAATGGTTAAATCATCACAAAGTTTAATCACCGATTACATTTTAAAAAAAGACGATTTCAACACAAAATAATCACGAAATTAACAACAATTCTAATTGTAATGAAAACTTGCCTTCATCTGTGTGTAATGAACTGGTTATTTCATCCAGTGATAAAAGTGATCTAAGCCAACTGATATATGTTCATAAATATGTATGCTGAATCCCATAGCACTCACTCTATTCGTTTTGGCGATGAGTTTTAAATGTGTTTACACCTTGGTCCATGGGGACCTCAGTCTTTGTAAAAACTCCTCGATTATTTGTCGTAAATCTGATCCGACTAAGGATTTTAGTGTATCGTTATCAAAATTCAAAGATCCACCCATTCTCGGATCATCCCATAATACTTTTATTGCCCGATTTAAATGTCAGGAAGCAATATTGGCATCTGCGAACTTTTACCACTACACCATAAACATCTTTAAGTTTTTTGTGGTATTCTAGTCCAAATTTTAAAAAATTCTTCATTAGTAAAAAAATCTGTTGCACAAAAATAATGTTCAAAAATATTTCTACCAAAAAAATAACTTACAAACATATTCCCGTCACCGTGTCAGTTCATAAACTGAGCTCAAATATAAGGTTTCAAATACGCTAATACTTTCGGATCCCCCTAATATTGTCTTGAATAGTTAAGAAACCTACACGCTTTGAATTACAGTTTTGAGATTGGCAGACATCTGCACTTTTGAATTGCTTGGTATTTTCCCATTTCTTTTTAATGCTAATGAACTAATTTTAAAGGCATTAATCTCTCCTGTTATGGTAATCTTCTGGAAATGAAATCTAGTTGTAAAAGCTCATTATCTTCACAGGAAATAGCTCGCCAGGCAACAAAAATTCGCCCCCTTAATTCATATTCTGGATCTGTTCTTTGGTAATAAATCATAATTATTTTATTGGAAAAAGAAATCTTCCCAATCAATTATTCTTTTTGGCTGTATACTTTTAAACGTGCTTTTATAGAATAAATTATGAATAATGTTGTATGGTTTACGAATGAATCTTTTTGTGGGAGACGATCTCAATTATAAATCTAATGATCATTCTAAATTGAAACTAAGACATTAATTGGTCCGAATATTATATTGAACTAGTAAATTATGGTTATTTTGATTTAGAAATATTGCTAAAATTGGAAGTTTGTATTGCAAGAAAAATGGATATTAAGGATTTTTCGTTTTAAAATGTAACTACAATCAGAATTAGAGTAATAAAGATAATTTATATGAAGCAATGAAACGAAACTACATGAGAAATATTACGACAAACGACGTCAACTTCTGAAACGCACTGTATTCCAGCGATAAGAGACAATGAATTGAATTTTTATTTTAAGGGAAAATATTTTTAATTGGTATTATTTTACGTTGCGCTTCTGTAAAAATGGCGAATGACATGAATTGCCGGAACACTGGGGTCAAATGCGACATTTTAGCTACGCTCGTTTCATAAATATTACGCGCAAATTCCTCTTTTTAAAAAGATTGCTCGTGGCTTTTTGACATTATGATAATCTGTATTTTTTTAATAACAATTTAAAAATAAATATTTACTTTTTTACTATCCAACGTAGACAATCGTAATTATCTTAAAATTACATTTGAATCAATTTTACATATCTATTTATTTATAACCATAATCTGAATTTAAATCCGAACCCAATATGAATCCACAAATCTATTCATCAGGTGCTAAATGAACCCATTTTATATTGAATTTTTCAGAATTCAGAAATTAGAATTACAGAATTTAGAAAAGTGCATTTCGTGATTAGTTATTTAGGTTTATGTATATTTCTTTTCTTCTTAGCACTTAACTTGCGGGATTTTTTGGTTCTATAAATAAAAATGGCTCTCTAAATAAACAAGAAATGTATCTGCATTCTTAACCTGAAAAATACAGCTAAGAATTATAGAATATGGACAAAAAATGTAGAATTTTTAAATATTACAACTTATTTTATATGGTCTGTTTTCAGTAAGAGCAAGGTTTATTTTTATAAAAGCTTAAGCTTTACCGTCAGTGGATATTAATTTTCAAAAACAAATGATGACATATTACTCAATAAGTTTGTAGGATATTTTTGGAAGACATTGTGAAAAAACGACCCCAAATACGGAAGAAAATAGTTTAAAGTGAAAAAAAAATCCTACGAACTTATTGAGTGATGTATTTTATTTACAACAGCAAATGCATTCATATTGTATGATTTTTTGCTAGTTTTCTTCAGATATATTCTAAACATGCCAGCAAAGCCTTAGAAATCCTTAGAAATACATTAAAAAATGATGAACGTGCATGCGAAAATAGATTGATGGCAAAAAATTCAAAAAAATACTATTTCAGGTAGGCTGAAATTTGTTGAAACATGTTAAGTAAATATAAAGTTTAACGTGTTTTTTGTGTGTAAAAGTTGAAATGATGGGAATCACAGATCTGCGTATTTATAGGGTTAAAAAGGTAAAAATCTCAAAATGATCGCATTAGATGTCTCCAGAATCGAATCTAAAGTTGTGATGTGAATTATAAATATTTTTAACGTTTAATGTTTGTTTTAATTACGTTTTTAACGTTTATGAATAAGAGATTATCTTCTCTTGCACTCTTGCAGTCTGTTATTGATAATTATAAAGATTATTTGCTTCCTCAAGTAATGTGTTATTCGAATGTAGCATTAGGTGGTAAAATTAACAAAGCTATGATTATTTTTAAATGATATTTGAATCATTATTGCACAATTAGTAACTTATAAACATAATAACATTTACAGATCCAACAAATCAGGAAAAGCCTTGATGAAGACGATCCATTGGATATATGTATTAATATTTTTCGTATAATGTCCACAATTTGGATTTGAACGTTTAAAATAAATGTTTACAAATTTTGACTGACAGTAATAAAATTAAAATGACAGGATTTCTTGCGTCTTTTGCAGTGATTTTCACGTCTCATTTTTGCCACGCTTCTCTGTCTCTGATATCATACAGTAGCAAACGAATTCATTATACAGTTACAAGTTTTTCCGTCGAATCACCAAACAACGGAAAATTCCGTAACGTACAAAAAGACATAGAAAAAAATTGCCGTACGTATACTCCTAGGCTAAATTAAAAGGCGCACATTTTATATGGGCGGAATTAAAACAGAAAAATAATGATCAGTCGCGCGAGAGTTAAATTAACGAGCCCCCGTTTGATTCTTTTTTTCTGTACTCCGACTACCCTTGATCAGCGTAAAAGTTTAGCATTGTAGCAGAAAACAATGAAAAAAGAAATATTCCATCTAATTGTCAATTTCGGCCCCGTCTCCAATATCGTTATTTCAGCGACAATATGCGAAATCAATCTTTGGAAATTTATAATGACGACATTAATTATTTATTTAGTCTTCGTATTTTTAATGAAAATATTGTCTGTGCTTACAAATTGGTAGATTTGTGATATAAGTCTATAATGGATATGTTCAATGTTCAAGTAAAAAAATATATCACCAAAGATTTCCCATTTATTTCAATGATTTTGATTGATTCGTAACGACATCAAATTGTTGCTCTCTATAACTTAATACTTGCGAATTGAGTGCATCAATAACGTATTGAATATTCGATTTGTTGCTTGAATTTTCTTTTAAAATGCGTTTCATTGAATGCGATCTATTAAATTTGGGTTGAAAATCTGTTCGACATAAATTCTGCTGTTCTTCTCCGTCGTCCCATTCTTCGTCGTTCAACAGATCGGGATCGATGATCCTCGATTTTATTATATTTTTATAAATCACAGCCGATCTTCTGGGAGTTCGCGTTCTATTGGCGTCTTTAAAATCGACTTCGTACAATCCAAATCGATCGCTGAAATTGAAATGCGATCAAATTCATAATAAACGTGCAAATATGGCAAATTGATGGAATGCGCTAAGCTTACGTGTATCCATTGAACCATTCAAAATTATCCATCAAACTCCAAAACGAAAAACCTTGGACACGAACTCCATCTTCTATCGCTTTTAAAATCTCAGCTAAATATCGACGCAAATACCATACTCTATGAAAATCGTTTAATCCGGGACCGGTAGGGATGCCAGTTTCTGTCACAAACATCAATGGATCATTGCAGTTTGTTTGAATCCATTTTAAAACTTTCCCAATGCTTCCTGGTCCAATCTTAAACATCAAAAACATCATCCAAATATTTTTGTACAATCAATACAGTGACATCTATGAATCGCTGTTTATTTTTATTTTTGTTCATAGATGTCAGTGTAAATTTTATTTTATTAGAATTTAAATACACTTAAATCTTTTTTGTGCGGTAGATGCGTTCCGCGGAAAATCGCACAAAAAAGACTATGACTTACATAGAAAAAGTGAAGATACGTTCCATGGATTTTAAAAACTCGGCTATATAAAATATATCCAAAATCGCATAAAAAAAGTTAATAAAAAAATAGGAAAACAGTAAGGCAATTAATTAAAAAAATAACATTTATGGTTACATTTAAAGAACGTCTTGCATCATTAGTAAAATTTTAAGGATGTCTGATATCTGGCATCTCAAATGTCAGACAACCACTAGAGATATACTAATTATTTTAATTACAAACTGTTATCCCTGTATGATGATTTTCGATATGACTCAAAATCGCTCTCTTCTTTGAAATAAATAGTATACCCAGTGTCAATGTCATCATTGTTCTGTGTAGATTTTCTCTTTCCAACAATATAATTCATAATTATTAAAGATGTCACTATAGTCTCTAAGTCAAAAAAATTACAAAATGGCGACTGTTTTAAAAAAATTTCAATCAAGTCATGTGGCCTTATTTTGTCAGCTTAAATTTTTTTAATTTTTGACATATTTGACACATTTTTTTCCAAATTTCGATTAGTGTTGATGATTCATTTCCTATTTTATCTAAAATATCTCAATGCGTACTATTTATGAAATTTAAAAAAACCGTATAACTTCGAAATCGCACAAAAAAAGTCGCACAAAAAGAGGTTTGAGTGTACCTCCATCCATTTTTTCGTCCAACGTTTCACGTACAAGAGGTTCAATCCCATGTCGTTATCGAATGAGGGTAAAGCTTTCATGAATTTTTTATCATCGTCCATTGTATAAAACACGTCGTAGTGATTCAATCCGATGAAATCTATTGTATTATGCACATCGCACGATCCTGGGGGATAAACCAGGCGATCTTTTGGCACTCGAGCTTCCACCACCGAAGGATAACTTCCCGTTTTTGAGCAAATCGGATGGATGTACATACCCAGCTGAAATATTTTTTTACAAATTCGATCATATTTAGAATTTATGCATGCATTTGTGTTTAGTGTAATACTCACATAAAATTGCATTACTTCATCGGCTTTCATTTTATTCTGATCTGAATCCGTTATCGGTTCTGCCCATTGTCCGCTCAAAGATATGCCAATCTTTCCTTGTGCATAGAATATAAATTTTAAAATACGCGAGATAATCTTCGTTTAAATATATAGTTAGTGTTTTCACCTTGTTGTAAATGCCTGTAGGTTGTATTGTATAAATGATAAGCTCTGGCATGAGCTTCCAGCAGATAGGCATTACATGTGTATTCACCATATCCATGATAATTGACTTGTGGCGCTCTCAATTTAGCTCCATATCCATGAATACAAATTTCAGTCGGTTCATTGAATGTATTCCAATATTTTACCTAAAATCGCAAATACGCATGATATTTCGCCACTGCATTATATTTGGTATTTAGACTGAATAATACGCACTCTATCGCCGAATGTCTCGAATAGGACTCTTGCATAATCTTCAAACATGTAAGGAAATTCCTTGTTGAGAAATCCGCCTTTATCTTGAATGGCTTGCGGTAAATCCCAATGATACATTGTGACCATCGGTTCAATGTTTGATTTGATCAGCTCATCGATCAGATCGTTGTAATATTTCAATCCGATTTCATTTATGGAGTCCGCTCTTCCATTCGGCATTATTCTCGGCCATGATAGAGAAAATCGATAAAAATTGACGCCCAGCTCTCGAAGCATTTCCACATCTCTTTTGTGGAGGTAATACGATTTACAAGCTTCATCAGCGTTACATTTATCGTAGACTTGTAGCGGCTCTTTGTGAATTATACTATCCCAGATGCTTTCGCCTCTTCCTAATACGAAAATGTTATTTAATTAACTTTATAGCAAGAACAGCACTTATATTATTTGTGCAATTATTCCTACAAAGTGCGGCAGGGAAACTATCTTATTTAAAAAATTAATAACATAAATATTTTAGTAGATGTTACAGAGAAACATCTATAGCATGAACGTTACTAAAATTACTTTTGAATAAGCGTAATTTCACTATTTTTTAAAATAATTGTCACTTCAAAGCTTGCATTTCAAATAAGGAAGTTTCACTGCTGCACTCTGTATTTAATTTTTAAACCATTCATCAAGCAATATAAGCAAAAGAACCAAGAAGCTAATCTATATTTTTTTGCCAATTTGCTTTTGCTTTGCATTAATTTCTAATTAGCATAAATATGTTATTAATATTGTGAATAAAACGATGATATAAGCACAGATTATTCATATTTTTATACTTGACTTATCAAATATAACCCAAAAATTAATATTTTATCGACTTTTTTAGGTGTCCATGACTCAAAAATCGCACATCACCAAGAATACTTTAATATGTTTAGGGCTATAATGTATAAAAAATTCAAACTTACCTCCTTCGTTCCAACCTCCTTCGATTTGATACGACGACGTCGATACGCCGAATAGAAAGTCATCGGGAAACTTTGTGAAATTGAAATCCAATTCGTCTCCATAAGAATTTCCTATCAATAGACTATTTGAACAGATTATATATTATATGGAGTCTATTAATTGCATTTTATAATCACATTATACCAACCATTGCAATATTAAGAGACAAATTCGATCCATGTGATGTTATTAATTGTACTAAAGTATACTGAATGCTTCCACCGCCTAAAACAGACTCTCAATGGCATGTTAAACGAAAGATAATTTAGTATTTCCTGATTATAGTTGTTTATTTATGTAATATGTTTATTTGATACTTAGCAAGGAAACAATTGTTGATAAATATCGCCATACAACAAATATAACGGCGATTGATTATTATAGCGATTAAAACCAGGGCTTCGAATCGTTATATTTTTCATTTCGATTTTTATTCCGGTTCAGATTTAAATATTTATATTGATTCGGTTACGGTTTTTGTTCCGGGAAAAATAACAGTTTTCGGTTCAGCTCTGACTGGTTCGAAGAACTGATTAAAAATATTCTTACTACTGTAGCGTAGGCGATTTAACATCTCGAATTTAATTCGCTAGATTAACAGTGACATCTTCCGTCTCTCTTTAGTTGCAATGTGCTATTTTTTGTGGCGCTGCGGGGACATTGCACCTGCAATTATCGAGCTTCTTACGCGTGCACCGTTGCCGATTGCGTGATGAATCGAGGAAGTGTCAGCGGTTGGCCTTGGCTGCGGGAGGACGTCCTTCCCGTAGTCAGATCTCTGTCTCGTGCTGAATAAAAAGCTACCTAGAAAAGAGTCGCCCGTCCACCCCCATCTATCCAGATTTGAGGATTGATTCCAATAGAATTTGAAGATTAGACAATAAAAATGGTTTTCTTGGAAGACGTCTAGAAATACTAATCACAAAAATTATGATTATGATTGAGGTAATATCATAAAAAAGAAACATTCATACAAATTTCTGTTTGGATTACCAGATTTTTAGCAGGACGATTGTTCCACCACTAAATTCAAACAGCGAAATATTTTCATTAATTACGCAATTGCTTTAGTATAATTATCTATAAGTCGTAATTCAAGGACAGAAAAATATTGAAATTTATTATAATTCCATAACAATCATTTGATTGATGATAATTATGCATCATATAATGAACTGTATCGACCTAAGACCCTCCCTTTTGATAGTATAGTTGTGTTTACATATTATCGATAGTTAAATTTTTAAATCAATAATAATATATTATAGAAAACACTAGCAATCGATATAAGATTTATATAGGAACTTTATTATATATTTCATAAATATTACAAATACATCCTTATTAATATTTCGATTCGTACTAAGTGTACATATTAAATGTCAATACTTGTGATTGGAGAGCCTCGATTACAATATTTATGCTAGAAATATTTTTGTAGCCTTTCGTAGTTTTTGCATTAGTCAATGCACGTCCTAATGAAGGATTTGTGTCTAATATCGGAACGAATCGAAATTCGCAAAGATTCTCCAGCTCTTCGCCGTCTGGCCAATCGATTTCATTCTGATAATCAGGCTCTATCGTCCTCGTCTCGATTATCCTTTTGTACATGGCCGCTGATCTTCTGGCAACTCTCGTCTTATTAGGGTCATCGAAATTAATTTGAAACAATCCGTATCGATGCCTGAAATACAAATCAAATTTAAAACATCTCAAAATGTATTGCTTAACGCATGCGAATTGATCATATTACGCGTATCCATTGAACCATTCGAAGTTGTCCATCAGAGTCCATGCCGCAAATCCCTTGAATTCTGACGCCTTCCTCGATGGATTTCAAAACCTCTGCCAAATACCTTCTAAAATGCCAAACTCTGTTTTTATCATCCAAACCGGGTCCAGTGGGTATTCCATTTTCACAGACGATTAATAGAGCATCGTTCGTATTTTTCTTGAACCAATGCAGTAATTTTCCGAAAGCTGATGGACCAACCTAAAAAAAAATATTAAATAATTTGCAATATTGGTTTGTATCTCTGCTTTTGCAATATTAAATTAAATCATGAAAAATATGACGACATCTAGCTATGTAAAAAAAAATTATTTTAAATATTGAATTCTGATAATGTAATTATATTATTTTGACACAGATGTCTCTTGAATAATTTATAAATATTTTGTATAAAATTAAACTAAATATTGATTTCTACCTTCATCCATTCTTTGGACCACCTTTTTATCCATCTTACTGCTGACGTCCAGATCGCTATGAAATGATGGTATGGGTAATTCTTCTTTTGGGCCGTTTTTGCTCGTAAAATAGACGTCATAGTGATTTACGCCGATGAAATCTGCCTGTATTTCTGATATCAGGATAAGCCGGAGGTTCAGGAAGTCGATTTTTGTCCACTCTTGCCAAAACTTGCGGTGGATATCGTCCATCATCCGAAAATATTGGATGGATAAATATACCTGCCTAAGAAATTATACAATCCACATGATGGCTTCTTGAATGATTAAGGACATACAAAATTTATATTACATCAAATTGGATTGAATTCTCGGCGGCGTTGATGTCTTCTTCCGAATCTGTCAATGGCTCAGCCCATTGAGCGCTTATAGAAATTCCAACAACGCCTTTAAAAGAACCATAATCACATAAATGGATTTGCTTTTTAAAAAAAAGTGTATTTAAATATCAAATATACCTTCTTGGGTCGGTTTATATGTTGTATTATACAAATGATAAGCTCTGGCATGAGCTCCTAACAAATTTGCTGTGCAAAGATATTCACCGTATCCGTGTAAATTACGCTGTGGAGCTCTCATCTTCATGCCGTATCCTTGGATGCAAATCTCCAATGGCTCATTGAAAGTATTCCAATATTTTACCTGTGGATTGAATTTTATATTCAATATTGAGCGATATTAATTGTATTTTATAATGTATGCCAATTACTCTATCTCCAAACGCGTCGAAAGCGACTTTTGCATATTCTTCGAACCAAATAGGAAAATTTTCATTGAGAAAGCCGCCATCGTCTTCGATTACTTGTGGTAAATCCCAATGATATAGTGTTATCATTGGCTGTATATTGTGCAATAGCAACTCGTCTATTAAATTATTATAGTATTTGAGGCCGAGTTCATTGACGAAATTAGGTCTTCCCATTGGTAAAATTCTCGGCCAAGATAGAGAAAATCGATAGAAATCGACTCCCAATTCGCGCAACATTTCCACATCTCTTTTATAGAGATAATAGGAATTGCAAGTGTCATCAGCATTACATTTGTCTAATACTTGATTTGGATCTTTGTGGACGGCTGTATCCCATATGCTAGTGCTTTTGCCTGAAAATATTTTTAAAAAAATGAGATGATCGACTTAAAATCATCGTTCTTGATAGTAATTTGAGGTCATAAATTGTATCGGTAGTGCCAAAAATACGTGCCATTTTTTCTTTCCGCAATAAGGAGAATATGATAGATGCAATGGTATGTCCCATTTAAATTTCTTAATTATTTTAATGGTATTTTTCGCTGAATTTTTGCTCATAAAAACGGCACGTATTTTTGGCACTATCGATGCATAAAATTTTAATACATTTTCATTTACCTTTCCCGTAAATATTGTTTGCATTAACTATTTATTTAAGTAGAATATGCAAATATTTGTATACTAATTCATTAATATTTTTAAGACTTACCGCTGACATTCCAAGCTCCTTCAATTTGAAAAGACGACGTCGACGTGCCAAAAAGAAAATCTTTAGGAAATTGCGGATAATCAAAATCGGGCTTTGCACTTATGATATTTATCAATGTTAAGCTGTAATATATCATAAAAATGAAGGTTATTTAATTGAATTCCATCGACTAGTTAGCATAAACATTTTGGCAACACATTCTCACGTTTTTAAAGCAAAGAAAAATATTTTTAACATGTTACCATACGGTAATATGGATTAATTGCGTTATAAAAAAATGATGGCACTCGTGGCTGGTATAAAAATGTACTAATGCTGTAAAGACTTACACTCGCCTTATTTGTAGTCATGATTTGTTTTGTCTCGAATTACACAATTTGAACGATAATGTGCAAAGCACTAAACCGGTTGAAAATAACAATAAAGTCAATTTGATAAAATTTAGAGGTGAATGAATACCATAAAAAATGAATATTGGGGTAACCAAAAGTTTCGTTAGCTCAACAATATTTTTGCGTTTCAAAGGCTCAACCGTTGTGTCAACGTCGTGAATCCGATTAAACAAATTCCATTAATCCTATTAACTTCTTTGTTGTTGTATCTGAATATATTGTACAAAAAATGTATTGGGCTGTGTAATAAATTCTCGCGTTTTTTCAATTAGATTCATTAAAGAAAACAATCATTATAACTAAAAATCTAAAACTAATCAATAATAAATTCGCCATTATTATTTATGACTTATTTCCACCTAAAGATCAACTGATTGATACTATTTTGTCAAAGAAAAACTGATTTCATTTTGAAAAAGTGCGTGAGATAATTTTTGAGATCTTCTAAAATAAACAAACTATACAAAACTGCATTCCAAATGTAGTTATAATGCGTTGGTTATTTTTTGTGTGATTATTCCTACAAAGTTGATTTCAGATCTCAACCTGTAAATAATAATTATAAAATGGCCCGCCCTTCAAGTATCGAATGGGGCTTCGCAGCCTCGACACGGACTCGCAGCATACGACGGACTCCTTTATTTTACCTCCGTAGAATGGACTCTTTATCTCCGACTGCTCATTCGACAACATCGAAAAGGAGGTATCCTCAAAAAGCCATTAAAACATTATTATTTTAATTTAATTTTAAATTATTATAATTATGCAAAAATAACTGCGAGATATTCCCATGCTACAATATGTACTTTACAATATTATTAGGGTGTCCCATAAATTTCTTTCGTTTTCATATTAAGAAAAAAATAAACAATAATTTGTGTTACATCAAAATTTATTGAATAATATATGATCCATTCTGTTCTATTGCCTTTCTCCATCTCTCCGGAAGCCTTAAAATGCCTTCTCGCCAAAATTTCCCAGGTTTGTTGGCAAAATATTGACCAAGGTAAATTTTTATATCATTTTTTGAATTACATTTTTTACCACAATTTATTTCTGACGAGCAAAGACAAATGAGACCTGGCGTTATCATGATGAAAAACAACGCCTCGTCTGTTCGCTAATTCTGGCCGTTTTCTGGCAATTGCATCCTTTGGATTTTCTAGTTGGGAACAATATTTTGTTGAATTGACCTTGCTGAAGTAGCTCATAATAAACTACCCCTTTACAGTCCCACCAAATGCATAGCAAAACTTTTTTTGGATATAGGCCAGGTTTAGCTACAGTTAAAGCTTCTGTATCCTTGGGTCAAGACCGTTTACGTTGGATATTCTCATAGACTATCCAACTTTCATCTCCAGTGACAAGTCTCTTTAAAAAAGGTTGGCTATTATGTCGTTGGAGAAGAAGATCGCATGTTTAAATACGCTGAAGTTTATTTGAGTCAATCAGATGTAGCCCAATTTTGTCTGATGATTATGGATGGATGCTCGTGGAATTTCTAACTTGTTAGCTATTTCGCGAACAGAATATCACGGATTTTCTACAACCATGGCTATGATTAAATCTGTGTTCATTTGCGAAAGAAACTTATGAGACAACCTAATATTTACCTCTTACTTTTATATGTGTGTTTATAAAAATAAATTGTCATTTTACAGATGAGAATGTATTAACAAAATGTGATAAAGGATGTAAAATGTATTTCTTACATTCCTTGAAAAGGAAATAAATAAAGGAGACAATACTGATACGACGACCCATATATTCCTTTTTTAAATGTACCCAATAATAAATCTTGATTTTACCACATGTAATAATGAAATGACTCGTGAAGATCGTAATTTACTTAAGTAAACACAGACTGTGATAGTAAAAGTTTGAGGTCAGTATGATATCTAACTGAATTGATGGGCATGAGGTCGAAGATCATCAAATCTAAATGTTTCTAATAATGTATAATAACTGCTCTTTATTTGAAACCAGACATCTTTCATTACAAATTCAAATAAAATCGTTTGACATAATTAGCCCAATTATTATACAAACAAACTAAAACACTTGTACGCAATCGTTTGGGGCGTAGAGTGATCATGAGAATGCGAAAACATGCTCGGATCATAAACGAAAGTGTGATAAAAACTTATTATTGTATTCAAACATGACCCAAATGTGTTTATAACGTATTATAATTTTTTTAATTGTTCATAATAATATTGATATTTTAATTCTTTTCGAATCCTATACAACAATCACGTCATTATTTTTTTTACCAAGAATTTGCTCGTCATTAAATATATTGCTCCGATAATATTAATTAAACACAAAAATGACGACATTTTCGCCAAAGGAAATTTATTGGAATTATTGAATTTGACCCTGGGTCAAACGATATTGATAAATGTTATTGATTCCGTCGTAAACAATCTAAAAATGTACTATGGATTGCAACGGAGAATAAATATCATATTAATTATTATTCCGCGTATAAAAAAAAATTAAATATCAATACCAAGCTGTCGTTGTAAATTTATTATTTTATAAGCAAAGTAAATTTATCCACCTAATAAAAAAAATATTTATTATTTTTATAGTGACATCTTTCGGTTATTTTGATAAACTTGTATTTTAGCAGCATTTTTAAATATGATTTCTGTTTTATCGACCGTAAATAAATTAAAATACCTCGTTATTTAAAATATTTTTTTATAATAAATTCTGATAAATTCCAGTACGATAGCAATTTATTTAGTTTTTTTTTTAATAATTTTTTTTAAACGCGATAATAATTTTACAAAATATTAATAGATGGCAGTTTTTAAATTCAACAATATTTATTTTTTGCATTACCAAGAGATGTCTATATATTTGGCAACGATTGCTGTAATTTTATTTATTTATTAATACAATTTAAATCAACACCATATTTATATTGTTTATGTTATTTATTTATTTTAATCGTCATTTTGTCGTGTATTTCTGTCCTTTTGTTCGTACAAAGGAGCTAATTGATTGGCTGACACAAGCAACCGATGCTTGGAAGGGTGCTAAAATCTAAATGAACAATGGCGATGTGAAACCAATAAATTTGGTGTTTTTGTTCGGTTGACACTTAATTCACTATTGGGTCTGATTACTCTTTGTTCGTAACAAATTACTCATATTAAGTTAAGGTAGCTAAAGACACGCGACTCGTTAACGTTGCCCATTCGACCAGCTTTATGATGTTCTAATATGGCTTTTGGGTGGTGTAGTCGTCAAACGTCTGCATTGGGCTCTTTTATAAGACATTTCTTCCGAATTGATGAAGAATATGGCCTTTTTACATACTAAAAATAAATCTTAACATTAGCGCTTATGTTGTTTGAAAGGCATGGCTTTCCAACATTTAATATATATAGAACGCGCTATCTTTCGCAGTCAAAATTGAATTGCACATTAAACATTTTTAGCATGATTGGGTGTGTATTTTTATAAACATTTAAAGAAAATCGTGTGTGTGATTTTTTTAGCAGAGTTTTAAACAGGCAAACATAAGTATACTTATAATAATTTAAGCTACATCCATGTTTGATGTCTCTTGTAAATAGTTCTTGTCACGCAAAATTCCAATAAACACAAGTCTTTTACACAAATTAAATTGCGCTCCACAATCCACAGTTACTGTACACGCTGAAAAAGAGTGAGAGATTGAAATAATTGGTTTATTACAACTATACACAAATTATTATTATTTTTAATTAATTAATAAATCCTAATTTTCATATAAATTTTGATGGAAATCAAAAAAACATTGGCATATGTGCACATCAACTACATTTTACAAAAAGAAATTTCCTAGGAACAGTTTAAAAATTCCCCAATAATATGCATATATTTCGCAAGAATAATAAGATCTAAAGCTTTATTATGATCTTCATAAGTCCCCAATTGTCGACCAATAATCGACATCAATTGGCGACATTAATGCGAAGAAAATCCAATAGTATTCATTTGAGGCCTCATATCAAAAGTGCAAGGGTCTCTTTATCCCCATTAAGTTTAGTGACTGTTTTAAGGCATGTGATGTTTAAAGCAATATCACACATGGTCACTCATTTTGACCTTTTAAACAACAAAATGGCGGCTGTATGTGTGTCGCGTGCGAGCTATCTCCCCAGGGGCGCACTTAATTCAGTTAGTTAATTTGAGTGCTCCATTAGATTGCACGGTTAAAGTTATGATTATCCATTCTGACCAATGGCGGTCGAAAGGACACTGTAAAATTTAATTGATAAATATGACGGAGAGCCTTTTAAATTTAATTTTCGCCGAGAGAACGGGATTCGGGCTGTGCACCCCTGAATTGTAAGCTGAATGTGAATGAAAAAAACAACCTACTTCATCAACTTCTTATGTCAATTTTGAACAACAATCCTAAGTAATTTCAAGACTCAAGCCAATGAAAATGTGTATAACACATGATTCAATAAGTTTGTAGGATTGTTTAGAAGTGAATGCAAAAAACGACCCCAAATGAAAAAGAAAAAAGTTTAATGCGAAGAAAAATCCTACAAAATTATTGAGGGATCTGTTATTCGCAAAACAATGACGTAAGCTGGTTTTTTCTAATGATTTTAGTGCTGAATTTGCAATTTAAATGCCTAATAAATTCTTAAATTTAGTATGTTTTTATTTTGTAAAAATTTCAATTTTAGCCGACAAAGTCTTTCAAAACAATGTCCCAACGGTAAAAAATATAAGTTTATTAAACAATTTTAGATCCTAATATTCAATTTTGTTTTCGTTTATAAAGAGCTGAAATGATGAAACGCACCAATCTGTGCGTACGGTATTTACGGGGTTAATTCATCCGATTGATCGACTTGATCCAAGACTCCCTTGATTTTTAGGATCTGAAACAATAAACGCTGAAGCGATTAATATAATCGTATACGTCCGTCTATTAAAAAATAATGATATTTTCGCTTCTAACTTATAGATTATCATCAATCTAAAATTTCGATTCAATCACTGTTACTTAAAATTTAAAATAATATCTGAAAGCACGACGTTCATTCAATGTAAAAGCAACCCAAAAATATTTAACGATGCACGGTGCTTAAATTTAACCAGTAGTATTTGAAAAACTGTAATTAAAAAAGAGACGTAATAAGGGCGTAAAAGGATTGTAAAATTTAAACAACCCACCCGATCAGTCTTCTTAAGACAACTTCGTTTCATAATGAGAGTGTATAATCGTTCTGTATACATATTCAGGTATGGCATTCTATCACGAGGCGCTCATTCGTCATATCGACGGTCCGAAAAGCGGACTGATTGGACATATTTACCTTGTGGCCGCTCCGTCCTCGTTTAAGGCTTTATGCGGTATTTTCTATGATTTGTAGGATCATGGAAGCAACGAAGCGTCTAGATACTTTCTATCATAGTGTTTCTTTTATTTAAAACAGTAACCGTCATGTATACGTTAGGTCGGGTAGTTTTGGAACTATCTTTGTTTATTATTTTAAAACATACATTATAATAGTATTAGATAGCGTTAAAAAATAAATTGGATTTCCGAGGGGGAGAGGGAATAATACTTGCTACGGGGGCCACACATACCCTTGTTACGGCTCTATTAAAAGTTGTCAAAGCACCTAAAATTTGTAACACTTGATATGGCGCGTCTGCACTTTTTTTTCATATTTCTTACCAAAAAATTTCAGACTTTCTCAAGACTTACCAAGTGAGAATTTATTATCGATCATCTCTCTTTAACTCATGCCAAATTTTCAAGAGATCATTAAAAATATTAATTAGATTAATTTTCGCGACGCTACTGTGCTTCAATTCACCAATCGAGTGGTGTTAAAATAAACGGGTGTGGTCAAATACCCTCTAATGTCATACTAAAATACCATAGACGCAATTAAAGTTTTTTTTGTGTAGAAAACATTATAAATACACCCATACACACTCAAGCGCGCAATTAATATACGGAGACGATTTCATGTCTATTCGGACTAATATGATTATGGAGAGATTATTTTATTTATGATCGGGGTCAAATTTACCATATTAAACGCTTTGAGCTTCTAAAACTTTCTGAGTCACCGTCCAAATTAGACCTTTCTTCAGAAACATATTTCGTAAGAAGGTATGAAACCCTTTTGAAAATTAAGGCAGATTTGTTATCTTGTTAGGCTAGTATTAAAATATTTTTTTTGTAGATTTTCTTATTCCAACAATATAATTTATAATTAGTAAAGATGTCACTATAGTCCCTAACCCAAAAAAAAAAAAAATATACAAAATGTCGACTGTTAAAAAAATGTTCAGTCATTTTTTGGCCTTATTTTGTCGCAGTTTTAATTTTTTTTTTAAATAGTTAAAAAATACATTTTGACATAAATCTGATAAGAATAATAAATGGTTATATAGAAAATATTAATACCCAGTATGAAGCTAATTAATTGATTAAAACTTGAAATATGATGTCAACCGCGTTGAAAAAAATCATTTCGAGAAAAACGCGTTAAAAGATTTCATTATGATAGGACCGGCCAAGTTACCGCGGCACTAAAATATCTATAACAATGTAAGTAGTTTGAATTTTGGATATTCTTTTGGAGAATGTATTTTTAAATGTCGAAACATTGGAAAATGCAAAAAAATTCAGTTAGTGTTGATGATTTATTTCCTATTTTATCCAAAATATCTCGGTACGTACCCTTTATGAAATTAAAAAAAAATGCTTTTAAAAAACCGCATAACTTTGAAATCGCACAAAAAAAAAGTCACACAAAAAGACGTTTGAGTGTACATGGTGAACATATCATGATGAATCCCATTCAGGATATTCTGTTAATTTTGGTAACGACGTTCTTAAAAAAAATGTGGAGTCAGAGCCACAATTAACAGTGAATCAGATCGCTGAAAGGATCTCATGGAAGAGTCTTTCGTCATTCAAAGGAAATCGGGAAAGTATTCAAGATTGGAAAGTGTATACTGCATTAGCTATCCGAATCCAATTGCCAGTAACGAATAAACAACTGCATTTCCTTTTTATTGTGCTTCGAAAGCCATTTTTAGACCGTTTAGTAACTGATAACGAAAAATGGATAATTTATCATAACAAGAAAAAGATAGCAGAGATAGAGAGAGATAAGTAGCCAATTCCAATAGTAAAGGTTACATTTAAAAAGAAATTTAAGTGTTTGGTGGACTATGTATGTATGGTGTGATTTATTATGAACTATTAGAACTAAATCAAACTGTTAATATAGATGTTTACAGTGTTGTTTTAACTTAGAATTGATTAAAAAAACGCCTGCGATTGGTGAATATCAAGAAAGTGTTGTTTCAACGTGATAACGATAGATCTGTACAAAATAAGCTTTCAAGTTTTTTCCCCATTAAAATCAGTGTTTTTTTACAGCAATGGAATTAAAAAGCTCCTTGTAAGATGGCGAGAAAATATAGAAATTGGAGGAAAATATATTATTGATTAAAATGTGTTTTATTTACACTATTTAAGAATTTCCCAAAAAAATGCGCACGAACTTTTGGACTGATCTAACAAGTTAATAAAACAACATTTTTTATAAAAAAAAATCGATTTTATTCATCAACATTGTTTTGTTCAAGAGCGATATAATACATTTATTCTATCATATTATTTAAAGGTCGATTCTTCTTAAAAATCACATGGGTTTGTCAAAATGGCGCCAACTATGTCATCCTATGAACTTATTGAGTGACGCATTGGACAATATTTAATGCCAAATTTAAGTGGCTTATTTGGCGTAAATCGACTTTGAGCTTTTGAATAAAATACTTTTTAATCGATTCAAATATTTTTGTATGGTACGCTATTGTCTGCAAATTTCCTCCATGTTTGTGATGTTAGGGCAAACTTATTTGCATGTAGGCGTTTATATTGGTGTTTTCTTGTGAAAACGTTTGAGGCTATGGATTTAAGTGAACCTCATTTTTTGAACAAAAATACACAACATACATTTTGGATATTACCATAACTTTCTTCCTTAATTCCTTAATCTCTTACTTATACATTACAAATCTGAGAAAAAATATACATTTGGCTGTATATTTGAATTTTACAAAACATGAAGTTCAAATTCCATCAAATAAGCTTGTACGGTAACGCTAATGTTACGCTTTGGGTACGCATTGACACTTTATACGTATGTATATGGCTTATGTGCGTTTTTTGAAATATTTGGTCGTATTAAAATAAATAATTTATGATGCTAGAGATTAGAGTCGTAGGTGTAGGGCAGTGTTAAAGGAGTAGTTGACAATTTTACAATGTGAAGGGCTTAAGTTGAATAATGTGCGCGCGTGACGTGTGTGCTTGTTCACGTGCGAGTCCAACCCCCTGCTACCCTCCATGGGGCAATATATTAAGCAATTAGGTGGTGGGTTCGCGTCCTCGCTATTCGGCATCCGATACATAAATTTCACCCCAGTTTTATTGCAAAACATTTTTCCTCTATATTTACGCGACGAGGTTTTTCCATTTATAATCTTAATTATTTCGGTGTCACGGTTTTTTTGCCGGTGTTTTATTTGGATCTGGGGATTTTTACGATTTATTATCATTGAACACACACAGGTCCGCAACCGCATTGATAAATTTGCCGCAAAATGAATTTCTGATTTCGGGAAATGGCCAAAGCGGGGAGCATTTGGATGATTATATTTTCCGAAACTACATATTGAACGTTCATAAATAATGAAAATTTTCAAGTTTTCCTTAATAATTCTAGATTTAAAAATTATTTTATTAAAATGTTGGAGTTCCAAAGAAAATTAGATAAATATTTTAAAAAAACACATCACTCAATAAGTTCGTAGGATTTTTCCACTTAAAACTTTTTTCAATATGTTGAGTGATATGTTAGCACTTATAATCTTACTTATTCGCTTGTATGTTTTCATCACTGTAGACTCCTCAACTCTGTAATAAGCGATTACCTACTTTTAATGTATAAATATTTCTATATTTAATAATAAAGAAGCTGAGATTTTATCTAATTCCCAAAACCATAAAAAAATCATTTTCTACAAAAAAAAAAGATTCAAATTTATCAACCAATTTCAAATTTTAAAGTCTAAATGTATCAAATCCAGAACTTTTTACTACAAAATTCCTGGCTATATTTGAATCACCTTCGTAGTTTGATTTCATTAATTTTGTGTCATAAAATGATTTATTTTACCTTTTCTAGTTTTGTATTGTAAATGACACTTTTCGGCCACCATCTGACTAAATGTTACTTCTCAATAATATACCAAATAATAGATTATTTTAGTTTCCTCTAACAGCCTTCTAATACTGTCAATGATTTAATTAAAGTGAAAACACCTTGAAATAGGGCTTTCTGATAAACTCATTACATTTCGGCGTGATTGTATGGACTTATATTGTGTATAAATCACAATTAGTTATATTTAATTAAGAGCTGCATAAAAATATTGATTCTTCCTGTATAACAAGGTATACAGCACGATTCTAAGAAATAGCTTTATTAATTCAAATGTAAAATTATGGAATTATTACTACATGTAATCCGACAAATGTTTTGTAAGGCGTTGTTGGATTATCCTATTTGTCGGATTATAGAGTACAGAGTGAGCCATCCTTGCCAGAATGATCGACAGGCTGACATAAACGAGATGTGGCATCAACTCAAAAGATATCACAAAGAAGTCAATCAAAGACCTGTAAGAAAACAAAACCAAAAGTAGCAATGGAAAAAGAAAACAATGGATAAGTGACATGACATAGGACGTGATTGAAGCAAGAAACAAGCTGAAATCAAAAGGTTTGACCTCCACTCTAAGTATAGAACAGCACGAAGAACTATGCAAATCTATCCAGAGACTATGTCGACGGGACAAAAAAAATATATAAACAAGTTTTTCCAGGAGATTGAATCCAATTCACAAAATTCCCGAAAGTTCAATGTTCCCATGATGCTCTGTTTCTTGGATTACACAAAAGCCTTCAACTGTGTAAGATGAGACCATATAAAAATTATCAGAGCACTCTATACAGACAGATCAACACAAATTTTACATAGATAACACGAGGTTTTAATTATCTCTTGATAACTACAAAGTCTTCTTTTTTGTTATCTCCTTGTAAAACAACTTTGCTTACATGTCTAATATGGACCCAGAATAGGCGCATATCTGTTTCTTTTCTGAAGAAACTACACATAAAAAAGCTTCCTCCAGCTCTGGATGTTGAACTTTCTTGAAAGTTTACCTCTTGCCTGGTCCAAAATCAATGATGGATTTGCCAACTTACAAAAAGATTAATTACAATCCAGAATAACACTTTTACATTTTTTACATTGATGAAGCTTTGATCGCGGGGAGCACCGGATTATTCTGGGACCGGATTACCGCGGGTCTGCTGTATAGATTTTGTATAAAAGGTCGTTGATTATTCGAAATCATGAAGGCAACAATTATAATTGTTAAGCATTTTACTCTAAAAAGCATTACTAAAAGCTTAGAATAGATATCAACTGTAGGTATAGTGTGTTTTGATCCTGGATGCTTTTATAAAGATAAAATTCAAATCCAGACTGCATAATTTATTTTTAACCGTATCAACAAATTTAGAAGATCGGAAGTATTAATATTTTCGATCAATTATCTTAATCTAGATTTTTCCCGATTTTCTGGATTTGGTATAATAAAATGAGTTTAAATATATTAATCAATCATTGATAGTATGCCGATCATGTGACGATGCGAACGGATGATTTTCGTAATTGAACGACCGTTAACCCAAACATTTTGCATGATAGATACTTTTTCAGGAATAGCTTAAATAAAATGTATGTGATATTTTTCTATTCACGCGTACCATGAAAAAAATATGTATTAAATATTTTCGCTTCGATAAATAGTGTACTACAAAATGATAGCCATTATGGTCTCTTAATATATTGATATAACAAATTATATCGCATTAGGACCCACACACTGCAGCACGTGATGCGTGTAATAGGGAGTTGGGTCGGCGATCGACAACCTTTTTTCCTATTTATGAATATAAGATATGGACAATAATTAAATGGCGAATACTCTATAAAGATATTACAAACTAAGTCCTGATTATGTCACACTAAAAACGGATAATTAGCGATACGGAATTTGTTTGTTTTGGTTTATCAGAATGGATTTTTAATAATTGATATTGAAATCTCTCAGATTTATCTCGTAAAATATCACTCAATAAGTTCATAGGATGACTAAAAAATAACAACATAATAATATCTATCTATTTATCTAATATATTTAAGGTTCAGTTATCTCACGCAACTTCAATTTACAATTGGCCAAAATTATTTTGTGATATTTTTTTATGTTTTCTGTATCAAGAATTTGGATGATCAAAGGATTCAGCATCATCGTTGTTTGTACGACCGTGTACGCTAAAACCACCGTAACTTATGAACTAAACGTTAGATTGTTATGAAATTTGATCACATATTATTTGAAAGTTGGTACTTTCTAAAATGTAAATAGATTTGAAAATAGTGGCGCCAAATATGAACTTATTGAGTCATGTTGGAGACGTATAATTTTAACTTTTCAGCAGCTTCGATCCAACTTACAAAATTGCTAGTATTTCACCCCTCTTGCAAAGACAACAATCAAAACTTTCAAAGGGATCGCCGTTGCTTCCTCCCTGTACTTCAGCGCCCGCGTCCAACTTTACAGTTTTGCACTCCTGAAAAAAGAGCGCCGGGTCGGTAGGTTTTTCGAATCCACGATCACCTCATTGATCACATTGTGTAGCTGGTAAGTGTTGTGTTTTTATGGGGATCTCGTTTGCACGACAGACCGAGCCTTTTGTGCGAGGGGCCGACTTTTGTTGCGAAAGCCGGCCTTTTGTGTCGAGTGGCGGCGCGCGCAGGCTCGAGTGGCCGCCCGCGGAGGCCCCGATCATGGGGAGGGTATCAGAAACCGAAACGTAAATAATGCAAACTCCTCATATGGCCAAGTGGACTGCTCCCAGGTAAACGGCTTACCCACAAGGTAACTCCTAAATCACATCTTCGCCTGACACGCACTGCCACTCTTCATCGCGATTCTTTATCCAATTCGATCCCATCGGCTTAGGCGACTGATATTTTGCAACTTATACAACAAAAGACACAAAATGTGTCTTTGAGCCAACGAACCAGTGGCAGTCATGTGCTGAAATTGATCTCAAAATGTTATTTGGGATTCTCGAAATGATGCAAACAGACAGAATGGAGACATTTCGTCAGAATACATATTTGCTTTTCAATCATTCAAATCACCCATAAAATCTTAAATTAGCAACGTATAAATTTACTTTAATTTATTTTGATTTAAATACTATCAAAAAAATGAATTTTCAATCAATAATGCTTCTATTCACAAGTTTTTTCATGATGAAATACTATCTTTTTATGATTATCTATTAACTATACCAGGGTTTCGATCTGGAATTGAATGGTAAATCGATAACCGATAAAGCCGTTATTTTGGCTAGAGCAAAATTCGGGATTGAACCGATTCAAAAATATGATTTTTGTTCGGTTTTTCTGTGATATTCATCATTTTAAGCAGATTTTTTAAAATCAGGTTCATCTAATAAAACGGTTGGCTTTCCTCTTTGCTTATTATTTATTGTCTATTAAATCAATACGCCATATAAAATTGTTATCAACTCAAAATACAGCTTTTAAATTTAACCACTTGTTTTTTCGTAGAAATAAAAATCTTTACTACGTAACTGAGTTTATTTTAACGCGTAATGATCAGAATTCCTTGTAAAAAAATGTTTTTATTGGTGTTACTGGCAAATTGGGACAACCCTAAAAATATGTATATAAAAGATAATCCTTGTGTTGTGACAATCCCGTACAAAAAAGCTCAAAAGCCGTAAATGATCCCGCAGGACAGCATGTGGAAGACATGCATATGCTAGGACGCACAAATCGCCTCAAACCTCTTTTTGTGCGACTTTTTTTTTGTGCGATTTCAAAGTTATGCGGTTTTTTAATGCAATTTTTTTTTTAAATTTCATCAAGAGTACGTATGGAGATATTTTGGATAAAATAGGAAATAAATCATCAACACTAACTGAAATTTGGAAAAAAATATAATTTGGGACTGTGTAAATCTATAAAAAATAAATTATTGCATTTGCTATCCCTGAATATATGACCATGCCCTTTATTCTAGTTTAGAATTTTTTGAAAAAGTTGACTTCGTATTTTTTCCATTTTCCAATGTTTCGACTTTAAAAAATACATTCTTCAAAGGAATTTCCAAAATTCCAACTACTTACGGAGTTATAGCTATTTTAGTGATTTTTTAATTGCTTTATCATTTTACTTTTTTTTTATTATTTTTTTTTTGTGCGATTTTGGATATATTTTATAAAGCCATTTCAAAGCTATGCAGTTTTTAAAATCCAAGGAACGCACCTTCACTTTTTCAAGTCATGACTTTTTTTGTACGATTTTCCGCGGAACGCATCTACCGCACAAAAAAAAATAGGCATATATAAGTTAAATAACCTTTTATCACATGAATACACGATAATACACGAAAGACACACATAGACGTAATCCTACGGGAATGTGTTAATAAAGTCATAGAGTCGCTATAAAAAATATGGTAGTTACGAAATTCATAAATAGATATTTTCGTATCTAAAATATC
This sequence comes from Stenopsyche tienmushanensis, assembly GCA_008973525.1. Lineage (NCBI taxonomy): Eukaryota > Metazoa > Arthropoda > Insecta > Trichoptera > Stenopsychidae > Stenopsyche > Stenopsyche tienmushanensis. The sequence continues at coordinate 105,607 of WACJ01000071.1, read as the reverse complement.
TACAAAAATACCACAAAATATATAATTCAAATACCTGGCAGTCAAAGGGATAAGTTATAATTACGTATTTTTTAAGCTTATCCTTTCATATATATTTGCTATGATTAGGACTCCCAGATTTCTATTTGTATTCTAGGATTATGTACTCCAAGCTGAGACTTTCAAGCTTCCAGCCAATAAGCATCAAGTACTTATAGTTCTTATTATTAGACCTTCAATTAATTATTTATAATATATTTGTCGTATAGAATTCTAGAAGATAGCTATAAATTCTAGACATTTTCAAACAAGAAATTCATAATCCCTATGTTGAAATAGGAATATATATGTAACCGAACCGATATAAATTGTAGGAACTGAACCGAAACGGAAAATAAAATGAAAAATTATAGTATTTACATTTATTTATTTGTATTGATACATTTTAAGTTCATTTTTGCAAAATTAATTTTTCACGAACCATATCAAAAAATAGTGTCCATTCTTTCCACTTTCTCATCGTGCAAATAAGAAGAAAGCCGCACAAAAAGCCAAATGTAGTGCTTAATTAAATCTGCTAATCTTAATGAGAGAAATTAGGCATCCATATCCGCACCACCCTGTGCTTGCAGGCCCACTGCGAGGGGGTGTCGAAAAGGGACAAAACGGTCGCTAACTCGATACTCTTTGATACTTCTGTTCATCCATTTTCTAATTTAACGCACAAGGTCTGATGTATCATTAAAATCACGCACGTGCACATAATTACACGTGATACTAAGTATCTAATACCACAACCTACCACTTAGCCACTTTTACCTCGTATCATTTATTTAAGCACGTACTTAACCAACCCGAATACGTGTGCGTATATAAAAATATCCAAAATACGTGTGTTTGCTTTGTTTACCTGATTTTAATGTAATGCGCCATACAGACCCCGCACGTGAATCTCGTAAACAAAAAAAAATATTTATACGAGAAAGACAACGATCCCATTTGATCCTTCTTACAGGATGACATATCATACAAATCTCCATAAATATATCACCGCGTGTAATCGGATAGAAGACAGTGGGGAAATATGAAATGTGGCAAAAAGTGGTCTTGGAAGGTAAAAGACAAATGGCTTAATATTCCATGTCATCTTTCAGGGGAAGAAGCCATGAAATTTTCATCCTTGGCGAAATTTATCTACATATATGAGCGCACGTAAAGATCGCAATTTCGTTTTTTTTTATATCACACAATTATCTTTACTCTCTTTTATGGAACAAATTATGATACTATATAAATATGAAAGTCGATATTAAAATGGATCAATCAGACAAGGATACATATCGATCGTACATGCAACATGGATTCGACATCGATTTTTTTTTAATATAAATACACCAAAAGCGACTAATAAATACTATGGAAATTAATAAAACCGGGCTCAATATTTATTATTTATACATTGAGTGGATGATATTTTTTCGGCACGGTATATGCTAAATGTAAGACTGTGAATATCAAAGCTACACAAAATTTTCCCTTTACGCAATAATCCTTGTGATACTCCCGCAATGAGATAAAAAGCTTTCAACTATTTATCCTGAATAATGTATGACGCCAACAGGGTAACCTGATTTTCCTTTTATATTACGCGAAAAATCAGTTCTTTGTGCTCTTCTTTTAATACTAATATAGCCAGATCGAGGGCTGTCGAGAGAGTCTCTATATTTTCATCTCGAGATTTAAAAATATACATCAACGCTCCCGTACAAATGCATTGATCCATTTAAATTTAAAGTGCTAAAATAACATTCTCCACTCTCATAATTTCATATTTAATTATTAGATCATCCCGAAAGAAATCCATTATTTTAATGTCCGTATTTTCTTTCTTATTGCATATTTTTTTCTTTATTTTTGATGCCGTTTTGATCATATTTCAAAAACATACAAAATCATCAAAATCTTACGCCTGGATATTTTTATTTTGTAATGTTTTCTCAAGTTATGTGACATGTCTTGCTGAAAACAGACATCAGATACATCAATATGACAATTTTGACAATATGAAAATTTTGCTTATTGACGAATCTACCCATTGTGCTTCAAACTAAATTTTGCTTGAAAATAATGAATCTCAAGTTCGATGTTCAATAATTCAACTAGCGATATAATGGTCCATGGTTAAAATTGTACTATCTTCTACTAAAATAAAATGACTTATTTAATTTAAAAAAACGTCACATGTAAACATTATACAGTGCTGATATTTAAGCGTCACAATTGGATGACCCTTCAATGATCGTATACGATAACTTAAAAATGTAATGATTTTAGCATTTATTGGATTGGATTAATATATTCAATCGAAACCATTAAATTTCTATAAACAGAAAATATAAAACTTGCAGGAGAGGTGAGAATTAATTGTTAAATATTAAGGGTACTTTATGTTAACTTGTTTTAAAAGATGGATTTCTTTCGGGATAACCTAATATATTGTTTTTTACTCCAAAATTTTATTTGGCTATTATTAGTTATATTTGAGATAAAAATGAAGGTTTATGTATTATACGATTTATATTTACAATGGAACTGATGACGTTTCAAAATGGTATAATACATAATCATCAATCAAACATCAAAAGTCATCAATGTTTCCATAAAAGAATCTCCTAAATATTATATATGTTTGAGTGAAAGAAAGAATTTCGTCTATGATTTGAAGCAGCGATTGGATACGAGAAAGCGATGATATACACAGGTCATAATTTGGGTCTTAATAGCTGTTAAAAGTCTATTTATATTCATGTTTTTTAATCAAATCGTTACTGGAGATGATAAAAATGTTTTATTTCGGAAAATTGCCTCTATTTGAAGCTCAGTAAAATTCCAACTTCAAAATCTTAGAAACTTGAAACAGAGTTTGTTTGAGATTTATCGTTCGAAGGATTGATTTATTATTAAAAATCTATGATTTAAGCTATGGAGCCCGCCGAAAATCTGTTTCCGTTCGTGTATTTGTACCGGTATTTTTGCTTTAATGTAAATTCATACGACATTCTGCACTAATTTTATGCATAAAGAATGTTTTTTAGAGTAGTGAGTGATATAGAAATGTAAAAAATATCATAATTTTGCTTCCAATGACGCTTTTTTCACCAGTGTCGCAATCCAAAAATGATATTTTTGACTCGAGCGTCAGCCGTAGCAGATTTCGGGTTATTTTTAATTTGAAAATCCGCTCTGGCACCATGTTACTTATGTGCCATCCATTCCAGAATACGTTTTGCTGAGGGAAGACGAGAAAAAAACACTCGTCTGAATTTTTCGTCGGAGCACGTAAAGGGGAAATATGAATGATAACCGTAAAACGGATTTGATGGCGAACGCGAACTGGTGTGGGTTTCAGGTAATCCACTCTTGTGTGTGCCCAAACCGACCACCCCCAGAACCCACCCCTGGGCTATATTCTCATTTTGTGCATCCCCACTTTCGCTGACGGAGGCTGCGACTTGCCTCTTTCCATATCCGAGCCTCACACACCAGGAACCTCAACAAAATGGCCTCGCATTCTGCTTGTCCCCGAATTTTGATAATGACATGAGGAGGAATTTTGTCAATTATCCTAAGAAGTCATTTTCTTATAAGTCAATCAATATCTTCGCCTAATAAATGCTTTGATTCCTAATTGACGATTAGGTTTATTTAAGTCCACCGTAAAGATAAGCGTTGTATCTATATAAAAATTATTCATTTACTTCATAATTACTGGTGAAAATGCGTGGAAAACTCTTCTTAGCAACATTGTGCTTAAAAGCTTAAGTCCTGCGAATAATTTTTATATTTATATTAATGTATTCCGAAACTTGAATATCATACTTTAAACTTATAATCTCAAGTTTAGCTACCAATTGCGTTCTAGATAATATTAAAACACTTGATTAACTTAATATGTAACACTCTATTGAAGAAAAATAAAGATGATTTAATTTAAAAAAATGATGTAAAGATCTAATCACTTGTCAATACCAAAAAGCAAATTTTCCCCCGCAGACTTTTAGCCGCTATTCAAATGTGCAGATTAATTTGAATAATTGCGAACTTTCAGTAAGCTTGCTCGCGATCAAGCATGTGCAAATAAAATCTTTGAAACATACACGCATGTGCTTACGATTTTTTTTCAAGATGGACACAAAGCATTTAAAAAAGGAAATATTTAGAAATGGAGGTATTTCAGTGGGTAGTCTCACCTCCTTCTGCACCTCATTCCCTCTGGTCGGTCTACCGCACACTTCATATATATTTCATCCCTACCACCGTATTGAGAACCAACCAAAAAGGTAAAACCATTTTTCTGCGTAATAGGCTACCGTGAAATTATTTTAGGCTGTAGCGTCTGGCACTGGGGCGTGCAACCCCCGGCCCGTGAAACGCCCATATGATTCGATTGAATTAATTAAGCAATAGTCGCTGGATTAATCAACCAAAATACTGCCCATTTGAGTGGTATTAATCAAATTGAATTTTAAAAATTTAAAGAAAATAAATAAGATTTATCACGTGTTTTCATATGAAGTGTCCGATTTCCATCATTTTTCTATGGGCTCGAACGTTTCGAAAACGCATTTCAGCAATAAAATTGTATTTTAAAACTTGATTCAAAAAGATAATGCAAACGCAGTATTGATAATATTCACCATGTAATGTACAATTCTTTACAGAAAATTAAATGGATACATGGCCATTATAAGTCTTGGTCAGATTGGAAAAGTATTCGATGAATAATTTGTCTTTTTTATTGTTTAAATATATTATATACAATGCCTAAATTACAATTTAATAACAATTCACAATAAAAAAACCGGGCTTCTTTCTAAGATAAAACTGATGATGTTCAGGAAAAAAGCACCAAATTAAATGTCGATAATTTTAAACAACAATATTTTGCATTTAAAAACTATAGAGCTTTATTTCGGTTTTCCAAAAACAGACATTTCATATAACAAATTAGAACGGAAAAATATGCCAATGTTAAAATTTTCAAAATCCAAATGAAGAAAAAAATAATTTAAAGCTTAAAAAATCCTACAAACTTATTGAGTGATGTATTACATATCATCTATATTATACATTCACCCCCTCCAATAGCGTAACATACAGTGCTCGCGCACATTTTCGTTAAGACGTATATATACGTCCCGCCCACCTGGCGTGAGTTAATATTTTTAATTTTTTTAAACGATGCTTAGAATTTATAAAAATATCAATGAAACATATATTTTTTTATTTATTTAGATACATACATAAATTCAAAACTCAACTTCTGTGTAATATGTATATTAAAACTTTTTTTGATACGTAGTGCTATCTCACAATCCGGACACCAGCATGTAGATTCTTTCCTTCTTTTTTGTAATAAACTCGACATTTCTTGGCTTTATTTCCCTTTTATTTGTTATTTGAAAATGCTTTTCATACAATCGTAAGGGTTTAAGTGTAATGCTGTTTATTTATGGCATAGGTTGGCTTTTTACTATGTTGTCTGAACTGAGCATCAATACGTCTTTTTTGTACTTCCATTTTAAAAATATAAGTTTGCCTTTGAATCTTACCTTATGCTACTAGTCACCGTTTATTAAGTACACGTCCACTCCAATACAATAGAGAAGTGCAACCAATTTGCTACCTATTTTAAATTCATGTCAAAACATATATCGACAACTCATACATTCGTTAAACAAACAATAAATTCCCGCCTGCTTTAGAAAATATATTTCGAGGACGTATATATACGTCCTAACCAATTTCGATGCAGTTCATGTTGGACGTATATATACGTCCCGCCCACTTAACAGGTTAATCATGTGATTCATTGTCTTTTAAAGGAAAGACGGAACGGGAACCCGACGGAAATGTGTTAAAAAAATCTCATATCTAATATTTTACTTTAAAAAAAGCTTTTTTTTTAAGTACACGAAGCCTAATTTCTCCTTTCCTTCAAAGATCTTGGATGCAGTAAATTTTAAAATTATCTGTTGTACATTTGTTAAGACTAAAAGAAAGCTATGTTAATTATCATATGGATCATTTTAAGTGTATTTTTTCATGTGTATTTTATCGTGTACCTAGACTGAAAGTAGTGAAGGTATTTCTAAAATTATATAAATTCATATCAGACCAGTTGATGATATCTGATTTACGAAATGGACATAAAAGAACCGGCCAAAACACCCCACCGTTCTTTGTATCTGATGCTCAAAAATAAAGGGAACAAATGGGATATTTCAGAGAGGAGAGCGTGTACTAAACAGATCAAAATCTGATTTAAATAATAAATAGAACATGTTTTTTATAAATTAAAAAATATATTATTTGTAAGCTCGTTTAACGATGGTATATTTCGTGAATTGTTTGTGAAAGCAGAATTTGAAGAGCACTGATGGCTTAATTATATTATTTTGTTGAAGGCTCGTTTCCCCTAAAGAGTTAATGCTTTGCCGGGGGCATTTCGATAATCTACTCAAACGGCCTGTATTAAATTTCTTGACGATTCAATAAAACAACTGAAAACATCGTTAACGACAACACGAAACACACACAAATGAAACGCAAAATTTGCTCAGATAATACAAAATATTCTCAGACCAAAAGCAGATTATCACAAGAATTGATGGAATTAACTTTTGGATTGATTGTAATTAAAGACACCGCATAATCTTGGAATGACGAATGCATTCAATAAGTGCATTCGTTGATAACGTGTGCCTCTGGATCGATGTGTATGTAATGCATCAGCAAAGCACCCCTCACATTACTATTTTCATACGTCCATTGTTCTCCACAAAAGAGGACTAAAATAATCAGGAAACCTTTTAGATGCGCCATTACAATGGATCATCCGTCAAATATAGCCGTGCGTCTATCGGAGCAAAAAAAATGGCAAAAGAATATAATAATGCGCTTCCCCATATTGCGATTTTGATTTAACAAGTGCCATACAATGTTTGCGAAAACTTTGTGCTGGCGAACAAATGAGAAACGCTACAATGAAACTTTTCGCGCTATCATTTCAAGCTTCCGATATAATATCCGCCTTTTTCCAATTGATCGAAAAATGCAGATTTTTCCCGATGAAAACCTTTTCTGTCTTTGAGTCTGTGTTTTTTTAATGTTCGCTAAAAACATCGATACTGTAGCAACGACGGCGATGATGGTGATGGAGTTTTCTGTCTCTCGCCTAGTTACAATAAGTCCTCTGGGACTTCAGAGGGTATTGGAAAATAGGAATGGGCGGTGTAATTGCGACAAAACTCGTTCGACTGTGAATCACAGTTATATCTGCAATCAACTAGATGAGACTACCATCTTTTGTCATCCATTATCAAAGGAAGCTTCCAAATTTAAAACAAGTACAGCTTGTGTCATTTTTCTACGTATATCGCACAGAAGAGTCTTCATGCGCGACTTTTAAATTTTTCATTTAAAAATAATATTAATTCTTTGGGAAATGTACGTAAATTCTGAATTTATACAGTTTGTATCGTTCCCTAGTCTAAATTATCTTACACTTATACGAATAAGAGATACTATTTCATCAATATTGATCATTGTAACATAATCTGACAATTATGTTAATTGACACGGTTTACTAGCTTAAAAATTATCCACTAATAAGATTTCAGATAAAAATTTGAATGATATCATAATCGATTAGTTCTTTGTACATCGATTGGTATTGCATCCTCTATTATATCATAAGTTCGATAAAATCCAACGAAAGTATGCAAATTTAAAAAGACATAGATGTGGTACTGGTATTCAGTGTAAAAATAATAAACAGCTTCTAGCTTGCATGTCAAATGTAAGCAACATGAGTCGTCATCCTTGTTCAAACTTCACTGTATGTATGCATCATGTTAAAAATATTCTGAGTTCCACTTGTGTTATGTTATTCGCATTTGCAAAATTAATTTATGGTTAATTTTAATATAGTAATGGCGTGTTTTGAAGACAAGCCACTGTAAATAAAACATGGAAAATCATTCAAGTTTAAATGGATTTCAGATTAAATCAACCAAATACCGAGCAAGTAATTGATTATTTAATGCAAATGTTACAATAAAAAATGATTTTCGAAAATTAGGTGAATCAATCATTGCACGCCTATATTGACATGATGATTTACATTTAAATTTGTTATTCATTTTTGATGATTTAGAGGCGTATTTGTGGAATAAAATATTAAAGATATATGCAGTGTGTCCCCAATAAAGCTCATTTTTAGTTATATTGAAGAAATTATAATGTTTTACTATTTACTTTGCTATATTTTTAATGTTTAAGTATATAACCTAACCTAATGTTTAAACATAAATTATGATAGATTAAAATAAAGTAGTATAAAAAATTTAATAATTCCTAACATTTATAATTTAATTGCTTATATATAAACGCCCTTTCGTGTCTTCAGTTTTATTAACAAAGAAAGACATTGGGAAATCGATACATTTGGGACTAGGGAATCCAATCCCGGGATCCCGGACAGTTTTAGGTGCTCATGAATCCCGGGATTAGTAAATGTAATCTCGAAAAATTTGGGATTGAAATTTTTATCTAATAGAAATCATACACCTCACCAGCAAGATAAAGGATACTAAATCAAGACATTTCCGCCGAAATCTGAACGCTTGGAAACAGTGGCGTAACTACTAATTGGCGAGCTTAGGCGACGCCTAGGGGCAATATCCGTCTAATCTATGTATACATATATGCAGAACATATATGTTTTTAAATTGTTATAATAACCTTTCCTTACCGGTGATGTATTTACTACACCTCGACTCTAATAATGGGAATATCGATATGAAATATAATAGTTACGGGGTTCAGAATTTTTATATTCCTCCGCAATATAATTAAGAATCACATCAAATTATTATAGTGTATAAGTATTCATCTGCAGCAACGGAAAAAAATAGTTTGTCGGGAAATCGGGAATTTTGCGAGTTTTAGTCCGTGTCTCAGCAGAAATGTCTCAACTCGAACTAGCATTTAAATATCTGATGACGATGCCTCCTAATTTTTTAGTGTTTTATTTATCTATTTTTGAATTGTATTTTTATCTTTACTTAAATAAATAAAATTCTTTCACCTTCTAATTATTTTTTATATTGAACAAATGGACTTATTACTAATTTTTATGCGATTTTTTAAACTATTGAAAATCCCGGTCCCGGGATCCCGGGACTGATCCCGGGATGGTCTAATGCAATCCCGAAATACCGGGATTTAAATTTTGGCTCGGGATTGGATTCTCTATTTGGGACCCATAATAGTGCCTCAAATAGGATCCCTTTTCGTACTATGAATTATGTGGCTTTCTATTATTTATAATGATTCGATCTAAAAAGATCATATCTGATAATTTTCTACCGGATAAAGATTTTTAACTGTAATTGTGAATGTAATGTTTGACATCACAATTTGAATAAATAATTATATTCTATTAGAATTCGGGTATTGAAAATAAAGCGCTTTGAACAGTTGAACGCCACATTGGTGTTCTATCTCTGGATCACTCAAAGGTGTACGCCACGCTGGCGTTGATATTAATCAATAGGTTAAACTACAAATACACGAAATGATTTTATTGGGCACATAAATATTGAGGAGCGCTGTAATCAGACTGAATCAATCAACGATTTCAAGCATCTTAACCTTTTCCACAAAAAAACGATAAAATAAACGTAGTTTTTTTGGGCCTATGACGATAAAAAATCGCTTCTCTTCGGCGTCGGTTCGATGGTGCGTCAATTGAACGCGCGGTAAAGCTGCGATGAAATCTCCTCTTTAGTGATCATTTCAATTCATCTCAGGGAGATGCCACATCACGGCAGACCTTCTCCCTCAGAACCTTACCCTGACGCAAAAGTAATCACTCAGATGTTATTCAAAGTAGAGACGTCATATCACCTTTGTATTACGTGTCACTTGCTACCCCCTAACCCCGTGCGGTGTGCGATAAAAGACCTAAAACACTCACACAACCTCTGCGACAATATAAGCAGCATTTTAAAAAAATCGAAATTAAAACCAACAAGAAAAATAATCGACGTATTGAAGATCCACAAGAGCGATTGTTGCGATTTGGGTCGATGTAATTTGAGCTCAATCCGAATCCTCGTTGTTGAGAATTCTTAGAACTTGCCATAATGCTTCAATGATGATTTGATTAAATAGCGTATCTATGTTATATAGATGTTGCTTTAAAATACACGAATCCATGGATAAACCACTGTTCTAGGGCGTCGCGTTACCTTTTGCTTTGCTCAAATTACTCATACAGTGCATATTGAAGTATCACTGTTACAACATGGCCTGATGAAAGAAGCACGACCCAAAGAGTCGTACGTTGAGCTCTTTTTAAAACATCAGATGACGTAAGAGTCGACGCTCTTTTGTAATCGTCACCAACCCATTGAGGTGAACCGCAATATGTTGACTGCATATCAAAAGTATGCACCGCTGAATGAACACTTGCAATTCTTTCTTGCAACAGATCATTCCGACGAGCTGCTTTTGAAAGAAGCATTGCTTTTTTGTGGTATTTTTCAGTCAACAGTTTCGTCGAGGCTTTCGAATTCTAAGACTCCTTCGATGCCGTGCCGATCAGAAGAACCTGAACAATGCTTTCATCCGTGGGACACACGAGAATCCATAAACAATGACATGCCAACAGATATTTAAAAATCATATATTCGAGCATTGAGTTTATTAATACAATGATAATATTTAAAATTGAATATATTTGATAATAAATACATTTTATTAGAAAACGCCAGATCAAGTGTTACCATTTTTTACTTTGTTTATAAACTATAAAAATAAATACAGCTACTTGTATTATTTATAATATTTTTCTAAATTTATTAAAATATTTATGAGATGAAGCTTGAGTTATGAGGTCCAATTCAAGGTAATGGACATGTACGATTATGTGACAATCCTCAGCTTCGTTTGGGGGTTTCGCCAATTATTTAGAGCGTCGAATGATCATTAATTACATACTTAAATTATGATATAAGCCTTAAATTCTTCACTCGTGTTTTTGAACCAGGATATGAAAAATAATTCATAACTATACCATTCACCTTTTCATGGACACAAACAATTTGGCTGTAGACTACAGATATAGCATCGAAACTCAACACCATCAAATAAAACTATGAAAGTGAAGATGTTTTGCAGATAGTTTATAGCTAAATTCTAATACAGCAATCATTTTGGAGATGAAGTCAAAATTGGCTGGATTAAAATGCATATATCCTGAAAGTAAGTGTACTAAATTTTTATATTTTCACAACGTGCTCATCGTGATGGCCACGCTGATGCACGGGTCCGTTCTTTTATCGGACTGTGATGTTGCTGGACGAATGGATGGGAATAGACGGGCGTCGAATGGAAAGACTCTCTTCTCTAAATAGCTATTTATTCCACACGAGAGACAGAGAGATTTGGCTGCAGGAAGGATGACCTCCCGCAGCCAAGGCTAACCGACAACTGTGCTGGCCCCCGCCTCCTGCGCGTCACCACCCAACTGGCAACGGTGCACGCGCAAGAAGCGATCGGTCGGTATACAGGTGCAATGTCTCCGCAGGGCCACAAGAGATGGCGCTGTTAAAATAACAAATTGAAACTGAAGAGAGATGGAAGATGTCGCCAGCTCCTTCCTTCACTTCACAACCTCTTTCTGCATCTGTTCGTCGGTTGAAAATTTAATTCCACCCACGTGTTCTTTCAGGGAAGGGAAAATATGATGATCTAAAGGCGCTAAATTAGGTAAATGATGGGATTTTTTACCGACATCTTTCACGCAACTGGACACTACAACGTGAATTTACGTACTATCGTACTTCTACTATGCTCGCTTTGTCAAGAGATCCCTTTCTACCACTTAGTGTAGCCAATCTTTAAAAAATAAACAAAACAACAGCACGTTATTGTCACAGTACACTTACTTTCAGGATATTCTTTGTATTTTGCAAATTAATCAAATGAGTTGTTTTTAACCATTACAGACATAGTAAAAATGATTCAACTGAATTTGATCCATCGTATACATGTTTCGTCTTCTGTCTTATACAAGTGAATTAAAATCATAAGTATTTATAGTAATATACACACAAATAGAGAGATAGAGTGATGTCGAATTTCTAGCGGTAAATTGAAGTTCTTTACCGTTGAATACGGTAGATGGATGAAGCAATTCTGAACGAGCATGGCTTTTCACATTTATGTTCCAGACACTAGTGACGGATTCGCTTCTTCGGGGTGAATTTATTTAAAATTAAAATATATATATAAAAACCCCAGCCTCGGCGAAGAACTCCCGAATTATCTCATATTCAATTTAAAATGATCCCCATCGCTTGTGGATTAATAATATCCCACATCGGATCCGAAGCTCGATAGAAATTTCGCGAGTAAATGCGACGCCGATCGAGATATTCTTCGTGGAAAATCATCAATGATATTTTATTATTAAGGGATAAAGGATTCCATTTACATAGGTCTTTTCAAATGTATAAATTGAAAATACGCTTCCAGTTTGGCTCTGTGATATCAAGCAGTTCTTTTGAGACGATCCCATTCACGTAGTTATCAAATTTATATTGCAAACCAAGTTACCAGTAAATCTCAGGTGGATTCGTGGACAGACATTTTTCTCAAACATACAACATCCATATAATATATACATCATCGATTTGATAAAAATACATTAAATTAAAAGCAATCGAATAGACATGGCATTGGCGATGTTTCGGAATCATTCATTTTCGTCGGATGCTTATGGAATGTCGCTTGATTTTGAATGATTTTTAATCGGTTCGTTCCGTGGATGTCGTCGCATCAGCGGGGTGTTTCATCTCTCATTTTTCTTAGATCCTCGTTATCTCCCCACGGACAGGGCCGGTGTGTGTATATGCGAATCAACCCCACTTTTGACGGGCCTTTCCCGCCAATCTGTCGTGATTGCTTTTTTTTTATCCCCGGGAATGAATGGGCCTCACGAATATGTCGGCCCTTTGTGCTGAGATGATTATTTAATGCCCGTTTGGTATATGAATCGGGGACCCACCGAATAACTAGATAATACTCGAATGTACGGCGCGTAATAAAAATGTTGTAAGGGCGGAGGCCCCGCCTGTTTGCTTTGTACTGGGACAACTGAACTACGATCTGACTTCTTTAGTGCGATGGTGATAAATTCTTTTTTAATTTTTAATCACAGTATCTATATCAAGGTTCATATTGCTAACATTTAGCGACACTTAAATAAGTCATCAAAGTATTTCAATTTATTGATGATGATGATTTATTTATGATATAATTAAATAAGTGTAATATTTTGATACATATTTGGGCCCTATTATAAATTTAATAATGCGACAATTTAATGTTTTAAAATTTTGCAATATATCTTTGGAATTGATTTTATTCGGGTTTAACAACAAATCACTTTAAAAAATACGAATACGATATATTTGTATAACTATTATGTTAAAAAATATTATCATGGATTTTAAAAAAAGCTAAGCTGTACGTCGAAAATCATTGTATCCCATATGCGTTGAAGGCTTTCAACCAGCTCCCCCGAGATGAAGACCTATTAAGCCCTCCAAACACTTCTTTATCCAAATAACTATTAGAACTTCAAACTGTGGTCCGATTAGTGCATTTCATAATTATTATTTTTTTTTGCAAAAAAAAAAACATAATTCAATAACATGATTTCACTGCTTATATTCAAGCTAAAAGCCCATTTAATTACTGTTTTTATTGAATTTAAAAAATATATATTTTGCCTTTGTATGCCATCGATTCAACGGGTTGCCGAATAATTGAATTTAAATAGTCCATTCGGTTAAACGAATTGTCGAGAGCCGTTCTTCCATACTGCTGCCATTCGCATTAAAGTCTTTATTTAATGCATTTATTCAAATTATTTCTGACAGCCTGCTAATGCCATTAATGACCTAACTAAATTCTGTTTATTTAATTTATAAGTCTCATTGCATTTCGAAATGCATAAGAAAAGAAACGGATGCATAAAAATACAGACAAATCCCTTATAACAAAATATTTCTAAATGCATGCTAAAAAACATATCATCAGAATTATTTCAACATGTAAATATAATAGACAAATATTAAGAAATTACTATTAGAAGAATTTGTTAATATATATTAGGGGGACCCAAAAATATTCGCGTATTTAGTTAAAAAAAAGTTCAAATTTGTTAATAAGAAACATTTTATTTACAACTTTATAAAATATAATTTTCTTCATTATTCAACATATTCGCATCGTTTTGACAGTCCATGATGACTTTTTCGTAAAAACTTTTAAGGCCTTTATTGCCCGATTTAAATTTCTGGAATTGATATTGCCATATACAGATTGTTACTACTTCACATGCTTCATAAGCATGAATGTTTTATTGACTTTTGTGGTGTTAAAAGACAAATTTTAAAAAAATTGTGGACTTCGTCAGTTGCAGATCTGGACATTTTATCCATAATAATAAAAAAAATCTATTGCTCAAAAATAGTATTTAAACAAATTCAAGCATAAAGTTTAAAAATACGCGAATATTTTTGTATCACCATTCTTACGATAGACATATTTAAGATGAAAATAAATATATTGTGGTATTTTGTACTTTAAAAACATCCATTTTTTTATTAAAAAATAAGTTGTAGAATCTTTGGAACCGTACCCCAATCAAATCTGCAAGGATTTGCCATAATAGACCAGGAGTTGACAATAGATTGCTATGATAACTTATCTACTTTCGTTTTCCAAATCACTTTCTCGAAATTATCGGTCGATTAAGGGATACATTTACAAAGGATTACATAAAAAAGCATATAATACATTGCTATACTGAATTAATCATTTTAGAAAGTCTTAAGTTATTTTTTTGCCATAAAATTAATGATTTCGCATTAGTATTTCATTCAAAATTCGCAGAATGGGGATCGTAAATACTTCGATATAGACGGTTTTAATTAAAAAATATAATTATAGGTCATGAAATTCAAAGGGTAGATATAAATATTGACTTCGGCTTGATTTAAATATTGCCAAACGAGCCAACACACAGGCTAAATGATTTCGCGATAACTCGGTTTTATCATCAAATTGATCATTAGAATAAAAGTGTGTGCACCCTTTTTAGATCCCTTAATCAAAGTAACCCTAAGCGCTTATACCCCAACGTTATTTAATAGAGTGTCAAATTACCTCCAGCAAAAACACTAGTCGCATGAGCCCAACTAGACAACCTCACATGTTGGAAAATACCCTCCACCCCAACCATCGTCCGTAGATTAATAAAAGCTATCAGTTGGAAACCGAATAATCATTCATTGACATCATCAGCTCCATTGTTATGATTGAATGCTCCTGATCGTCGACTAAAACGGGAGCGCTTACTCCCGACTTGTTAAATATTAATTGCGATTATCCACATGTTCGAAGGATACGTATTTTTTTAATCAAGCGCAGCATCACCTTATTATCTCACGTTATAAATAAAAAATTGCTCTCAATTTTTATTCAAAGTTCTGTATTCTTTCGTGATAAGTAAGATTCCATTTTCCATTGCCTTTTGATATTTACATAAATCACAGGTCCCCATTGAGAGAACAATGGCGACTTTTATTTTACTTTATAAAGCGTATGTACTGAATATGTTGTACAAAGATGCCAGAAATATTATATTTAACTAAAATATTATCGAAACAAACTTTTTCACGTCAAAATGGGCAGCTTAAAATTTGAACATATGCAAAAAAAAGTCATCCTAACTTAAATAAACCTTTTTAAAAAGGATTCCCTTTTTATTACCCATTATTATAATTCCTTGCTATCAATCTACTTTCTATAGATTACAATCTACAACTCGCAATAGCAGTTGATGTTCATAATCTGTTTAAAGTAAACAAGCACAAAAAGTGGGATAATATACAGTAAATATTAAGTTGTCCCATAAGTTTCTTTCTCAATTGAACACAGATCTAATCATAGCCTTGGTTGAAGAAAACCCGCGGTATACGGTTCGCAAAATAGCTAACAAGTTAGAAATTCCACGAACATCCATCCATAATCATCTGACAAAATTGGTCCACATCAATAGTTCAGATGTGTGGCTTCCTCATGAACTGACTGACTCAAATAAACTTCAGCGTATTTCAACATGCGATCTTCTTCTACAACGATAGAAGAGACTTGTCACCGGAGATGAAAGTTGGATACTCTATGAGAATATCCAACATAAAAGATCTTAGACCAAGGGTACAGAAACTTTAACTGTAGCTATATCTTCTTTCTTCTTTCAGTTCTTTACGTGGTAAAATTTTTAATTCAAAAAATGATAACTTGATCAATATTTTGCCAAAAAACCTGGAAAATTTTGGCAAGAAGGCATTATGAGGCTTCCGAAGAGATGGAGAAAGGTAATAGAACAAAATGGATCATATATTATTACTCGATGCACCGACTTTTGTATACCAGTACCATAGATTTTCGTCGCCAGCTCTTTTTGGATTGTCTTTTGGATTTTGGGGTGTAGTGGCTCGCTCACGTCTCATCCTCCATCATGATAAACTCCAAAAAAGCTTCTTCTTCCTGTGGAATATGATCCGCGAATTCGGGCGCGGCGGTCACACGATTTTGATGGGACTCCGGTATAATCTTTCTGGGCATCCATCTCGCACACAACTTCTTGCAACCAAGTTTTTCCCATACAATATCACCAAGGAGACTTTGAGAAGTGTCAGGAAATTCTTTGTAAAAGTTATCAAGCATCACATCATTTCGTACCTATTTTTTATTTTTTGTACAAGTCAGAAATCACTGATGGTCTCCAATCTATGCCTCGTCTTGACTATCAGTACGGTCTTCTCTGAACAATCTAATCTATTTCGTGACTGAATAAGATGACCGTCAAACACGTGGAACCGTACATCGTAGGTTTATATAGATTGTTAACCCAAATTTATATAATGAGTTGATTTCAAGTGTATTGTTTATGTTTACGCTAAGAAATTACCGAATATTGTGTGCTATTGACAGTGTTTATTTATTTATGTACAAGCTTCATACACGCTGCAACGGTCCGGATAGATAAGTGAATTCGTACGATAAGTGGCTGTCATACAAATATAGCATCTAAGTTAATGATGATTTTAAATTAATTCACTACTCAAAAAAGTCAATCCTCACTTGGATTGGGTGTACTTTTTAGATGTACTGCTCTGTAAATTTGTTAAAAAAATTAAATAAATTATTCGCCGAATGAAATATTGATTCTAACTAATAAGGCAGGATTAACACTTCAAATGGTCTGATGGAATGTTTGCGGTATAATTCACTTTACAAAAACGTCAATTTTTAAATATCCAGCAATGAAAGGCAATTTCAGTGCGAGTAAGAATGTTTAAATAAATGATTGATGATCTAAATCTATCAAAATGGTCTACATATTGAGAAAAGTAGGTTTAAATATGCTCGATAGAAATATTACTTCACGTACTAAATTATTGAAAATATCGATATTTCAAAAAATAAAGCAATCAAACAATGCGATAGTAAAATATATTGTGTTTGGGAGCCTAATCCGTCCTGCTTGCGAAAAAGACTTGTATTTTTCAATTCCGATACATTTTTCCATTTGATTTGATGTAAAGCAGAATGGGGAGGTTCTGTAAGTCAGAACACGGACAGTTTTCTGAAAACTTATTATGAGTCCCATCATGGGGAAACGACATGACACCGTGTTATTCCGTTCCACCGGCGAGGTGGGCGAAAATTACATTTCAAAAAGTTGCATCTCGACATTGTTACAGAACCGACGAAACTCATCGACGTGTAATGTAATTGAATACAAATAACTTTTTGTTTGTCGAATTGGCCCCCTTTTGTGCAAAAATATATTCATGGAGAAAATTCAGCCAAACTCAGATAATAACAGCTCCATATAACGTTCCTCAATATGCTAACGACGCTTCAGCTGCGTGAATATTTTTGGCAAGTTCGATTATTAGTGCTCTCGGTGCTTGATATCGCATTATATATACTGTCAATCATGGGCAATTTCATCGCCGTGCAAAATTGAAGAAATCTGCATTTATCCCAGTCGAAAATATTACGAGCATCGAGAGTGAATTTACACGACGTCATTAATACAAGTACGTCTTTTCAGGAATATGGCCAGTATAAATTGAATATTAGGTCGGGTGCAATAATGTGTACAATCTACCCTCGCCCAGTAAAACTGGTGGCCGCAAAATTGGTGTTTAGAGCGCAGGGTCCATTGGGATTCGCGCCGCTACCCCTGTGGCTTAATGGACCAAAACTCTTCGTAATGGCGCCCTATTATTGGCTTCTACTCTAATCTCCATCTAGCCGAATGCCAACATGATATTTTACTTAAATTCAACTCAGGAGCCTTGCATTAAAAACGGGCGAGCACATACGGACATCTGTATAAGATGAATGAAGGAGATTTAGGATCTATTCAATGCAAAATATGTTTTTAAATTCGATCGATTTTTATTAATTTTTATTACAGCATTTCTTACAATGCAATTTGTTCTTATTTTGCGTGGTTTCAATTTTATGCGATCTATTTTGTCTACCTGATCATCCCAGCTTAGATAATAGCTCGAGGTATTCTGTGCTGACATCCACATTATAAGATCTTCCTAAAGACTTCCTTCTGAAGCTGATGATTGGTGTTTTACCAAAAGCCTCATGCCCATATCCATGACTTCCCGATTGGATCTGAGTTAATTAAATTCGAAAAATATTAAATGTATTTTAACCTAATTGGGAATATATTATTGTATAGTTTTAAAATTTAATAATGGTAAAAGAAAATACTAAATATATAGAAGGTATGTAAATACTAAATTTACACGATTTTTCGGAACATATCCTTCTATTTTATTGCAATTTTATGTGTCGATTTTTATCTTCTCAAACTTATCTTCCATATGATATATTTAAATTTTTATAATCATGTATAATAAATTACCGAATATCGCAGTAACAATATGACCCCCGAAAATATAATTTATATTTGAGTTTTGATCGACCTTCCGACGCTATAATAAATCCGCTTGTTCAATATAAACATCCCATATGTCGGAAATACATCCCTTTGTACAGAATGTAAATCGTTCCTATATCAAAAGGGTTACGCGCTACAAAATCAAGCCTTATGTTGGCATAATTTACATTAAATTGATCGCATAAATCTGATGTAATTCGTCGGAATTTAGGCTTATTTTGATTAAAATTTTCATGCGAACTATTGTCATTGATCTTGGAGTTAAAGATATTTATTTTATTCAAAGAATCAAAAGTGTACAATATATAAACATAACAATTTATAAATCACAGATATTAACACTCTGTTTTTTTTTTTTTTTTTTTTTTCTTTGAAAACGTGCATGTACCCAGGTTGAGATTCAACCTATAACAGCACTCGCTATATTACCAGACTCAACTTGTGAAATACGCAGGTGAAAAGTAAGTAAAAAATAATAATAATAATAATAATAATAATAAAAATAATCATAAATAGAACATA
The DNA here is from genome assembly GCA_008973525.1 of Stenopsyche tienmushanensis. Classification (NCBI taxonomy): domain Eukaryota; kingdom Metazoa; phylum Arthropoda; class Insecta; order Trichoptera; family Stenopsychidae; genus Stenopsyche; species Stenopsyche tienmushanensis. Next base: position 85,968 of record WACJ01000071.1, on the reverse strand, counting down.
GAACAACATAGAATAAAAATAATAAATAATAATAATAATACTAAAAAAAAAATAATAAACAAATAAATAAATAAATAAAAAATAAAATAATAATAATAAATAAAATTAATAATAAATAATAATAATAGAATTTAAATAAAGTAAAATATATATAAATAATAAAATAAATAGATAAATTTCAAACAAAAACAATAATAAATAAATAAATAAAGTAAATAAATAAAAACCCAAAAAGGCAATAATAATAAATAAATAAAGTAAATAAATAATACAAATAAATAATAGTAAGATTTAAAATTAATAATAGTAAAATAAACATCAATATATAAATAGATAGACTAATTAATTAAATAAGTAAATGACTGACAAACAAATGAGCAAATAAATTAAATAAGTAAATAAATTGAATACATAAAATAGGTAAATAAATAAATAAATAAGATAACTCAATAATTGATAATAGATAAATAAAATAATTCAATAATTGATGATAGATAAATAAAATAGTTCAATAACTTAAATAGATAAATAACAAAAATAAAATAAATAAATCAATTTAATCAATTCAAAGAGGGAGATGGAGGCAAACGCACGGCCACTGTGTGGGTTACGAGAGTGAAAGAACGAGAAAGTTGGGGGCGGAGGCCTAGAATGTTAAGTTACAGCGTCAGCCACGAGGGTTCTTGGATCGATCCAATGCGCCTCGTAGTACTCACCTGGAGCGCCTTTAGCGCCGAAACTTGTGCAAAATGCATTGAAGGCGCTGAAGGCACCAGGACGGGCTACCAGATCCCTGTGTCCCACAGGCCCCTCACGTGACGCGCGCACTCGGCGTAGGAGCTCCTCTCTTTCAGATGCCATCCCAGGACATGACCACAGAATGTGATCTGCGTCCATGCACCGATCACCGCATGGACACTCCGAGGTGTTCGCGAGGCCAAGCCCCATTAAGTGAGCGCTAAAACGGCCATGTCCCGTGAGGAACTGTGATGTCCAGTGATTAGGACATATCCAAGGAAATTTATTCCTCCGTTGAACGGAGTCGAAGAACAAATAAAGATGGCGCCCAGTGGTCGAAGATGACCACCTACACTCCCATTCCTCCAACGCAGCCCTCCGTGCCCACTCTCTCAGATCTCTCGAACCCACAATCGTCACGTCCTCGGGATTGAGGACTTGTTTGCCGACTTTAATTACTTGTCCGTTTTCCCGTCGAAATTTGCAGGCGCTGACCTGCATTTTTAGATCGAGGGGTAATATTCCAGCTAGTACCGGGAGGCTGTCTGTTGAGACTGTCCGGTAGGCCCCGGTGATGCGGAGTAGCGGCAGTCTTTGTGCACTGTTAAGGCGTCTATGGCTGGTTTTGCACATGCCGTATCTTCCTAGTCTTTCGGACCATGCCCCGGCTCCGTATAGCGCAATGCTGACATATATGGCATCATAGGCGATGCGCATGTTATCCCTGCTAAGGCCCCAATTCGCTCCAGCAAGTCTGGACATCTTGCTAAACGCCCTTGCAGCTTTGGCAGTCGCGTCAGCGATATTTTGTTTGAACTTGATCTTGGAGTTATCAAAATATTCATTATATTCTGAGTGGAAAGTCCTTGACATAATACGGAATAGTACGAATATTATTACATCAATATTTCCATTGTACACAGGGGTAACTCGATATGATAGCCCAAAGTACAATGGAGGTCTCCAGGGTGAATCGTCTATATATGGTATACTTAAAAACACCAAATGTGTATGTCAATCCAAATCCATGGAGGATAATAAGTTGGATATAGAGCATCCCCCGGTTATTCCAAAATATTCAGTCCATTAGTCCGGATAAATGTATGAATAGAAATTTAGTTCAAAGATAAACTACGCTGACCGCCGATAGCAATTACCATTCCCATACTATCAACACGTTCTTAATCGACTTATTGGTTATTGTATATGAACTCGTATGATTTTAATATGATTTTTGGACAATAAAAACATCATAATCATAATTTAAAATTTAAATTGTATGTTGTTCGAACTATTATATATTTGATACATAAAAATACATTCAAAAATATTTTGAGATATACAAGGTCTTTCAATAGGGATGCTTGATCGTGCTGTTAAAGGTCCATTGATCAAATTTATTGTAAATTATTTAGTAGTGTATGGCAAATTATCATGGAAGGTTATATTGTTAAATAACGTGTGCAAACTATCAAATTATATTTTCAAAATCAGTGAGTCGACTATTCAACATTTGGTGGCCAAATTCGAATCAATAAATAATCAGCCAATACTCGTATATCACCAAAATGCAAGGTCTGCTAAAAATATCACTGCTGTGCGTGAAAGTGTACGGGAAAATGCGAGGCAATCAATTTCTTGTCGTTCGCAAGAACTTGGCCTTTCTGCGATTCTGCGATGAATTTTGCATTTAGACTTAAATCTACGATATATATTTGAACAATATTATATTTTATACTAAATGCCATAAAATATTCTTTTAAATAAGATAAAAAATGAGTAAATATCGTACACAAAAATTGTTTTATACATATTTAAAAATTGAGCGTTTTTATTGAAATGGTCTGTATATTGCAGTTACATTAATACTCTTGATTTCATCTATTTCTTAACTTCCTTGTGATGATCAAATCAAAAATCAAATCATATTATCATTGTGTATGGCTAAATTTATTTGTTATTATAATACTGCAGATATTATTTTGCTACCAAGTCATAGTAGCAATTTTTTTGATTGATAAATCTCAGATAGTATTTGTAATCTGAAATAATAAAACATCATTGTTTATCGACCCCAATCGATATGGGGTGTGGAATTGTATAAGATATCTTTTTTATCACCAAAAAAACTTCAACTTCTTCTTGTCATTAAAATCTATCACAGTCTTATGATTTAAAAAAAACTGTGAGGAGATATTATGTATAAATCTTTTAATCCTATTTTGCTATATAGTATATAGTCGAATATTCAATCAAATCCCGTTTATACGGAAGATATTCCTGTACTACTAATTATCCTAAGATTTTCTTAAATTCTGTCATCTTTTTGGGTGCTAAAAATTAAATTATTTTTAAAAAATATATATTATGAAGTTCATATTATCAGTTATATGTGTGTATATGATTGAATAATATTTGTCATGTATTACAACAATTTTGCCTAATAACAGTCTAATGTTGATATTTTTATCATAAAAATATATACAAATGAGTTCATCAAAATTCGCATCAAAATGCAGCTTGTGTCGCCTAACATTTAAATACTTGTCCCCAGTAAATAAGGGATGATAGGTGCATTAGATATTCATTTAATAGGGGAAAGCTAATGGTTACTCACCCTTCAGATCTCAGCATTGATAAATACATTACAATATTTTGACGGGCCTAATAAAATGGTTTGCTTTTAAACACCAGTGACCATTAAATGTAGCGTTATTTCAAAAGGGTCGTATTCCCGGGCATCGAGAGGGATATTTGACTCCTTCTTCGACACTCCAAAGTTCCTCAACTTCTTGTCTTATCTGGATGTGATTGAAAATCACATCAATGCACTGACAAATTGTAATTTTATTACAACAATGTGTAGATTTTAAAAAAATCCTTTGCGCCGTTACAAAGCATAATTTGATACAATGTCCATGTGGTCTTCATATATGGCATATATCGCTTTTAGGTATATTCCATTTTCTTTCTGCATGTTCCAAAGCTATTTGGACGTACTTTCATAGTGTTATTTATTTCTGCATATGAGAGAATATTACTAATACGTCCTGGTGCAAAATTTTTACTACTCCCATTTTTATGACGTACTATATACTTTAACTCCAATTTCGTTAACAATATTTCAATAAAGTGATGCATTGCCCTACGTATTATTATTTTATTTTATTTTTATACCTAAATCAAGCAATTAGGTGCTACATAAGATCATTTTTAAGTAGCAATTACATAAATGTAAATTTCATAATTTTTTTATTCACACTCAATATTTTATATAATGCCAAATACAGTAATATCATATGATTTTCTTACGCCCTAATGTCTTATAAATAATTTATATTTGTTTAAAACAAAGTTTGATTTTCAAATGTAATTCTAGCATACCATGACTGATACTATATAGCTAATATTAGGATATAATCAAGCTATCAACTGATAATCTATCATAATTATAATCATTGTTTAATCATGTTTTATCTGATGAAACCAATGGAAGCAAAAACCCAATTAAATGTTGGCAAACTTCCTATTGTCGTAATCTTTTTGATTTGAAACATTCACAAAGCAGACATTTTTGAATAACGCAAAGTTGAATTAAACAATAATTTCAGAATTAACACATTCAAAATAGGCATAATTCAAAAGCACCAATCAATACATTCAACCATGTTCAAAATATACGAGATTCTTGTCACCTTTTCATATGAATTCATATTAACCCCTTAAAAAGGTAATACACAGTTTAAATTCCAGTGATTCAGAAAGAGCATTCTTATACGTTGAGCCCGGAGACAGACAGAGACGGACAGTGTATCTTGCGTACATCATACGATTATATAGATCATTAACCCAAATTTATCGACTAATAATGATATGTGAATGATACAATGATTTCAAGTATATTGTTTATGTTTACTTGAAGAAATTGATGAATATTGGGTGCTATCGACAGTGTTTATTTATTTAAATATAAGCTTCATACACGCTGCGACGGTTCTGATCGATAAATGGATTTGTACGGATGACAAGCGGCGGACAGGCAATTATAGCATCTAAGATTATGATAATTTTAAATTAGATCGCCACTCAAAGGGTTTAAAAAGCCCTATTCTTGCAATGGACAGCTGTACTATGATGATGATGATGAAGTGCAATAATGTTTCTTTTACACAATTGATACAAATTTCAACAACCATCCAACTATTTAAAGTGCTGATTTCTTTCATATACGATATGATGAAATGATTAGTAAACTTTACATAGGTGTAATGTCAAGCATCTTCACAAGAAACTTTTTTAGGAATGATTTTTTTTAAAGTCTTCAATGCAGTAGAACCTCGAACCTCGATTATCCGGACCAAAATGAAAGGAATGAAAGTAGTCCGGAAAACGAAAATCCGAATAGTAAAAAATAATCATAATCGACAGGGAAAGTATAAATAATTTTTATTTGTCAAAATTTACATATAAATACACATATAATAAAATATTTTTTATCAAAAAATTAATTATCGATTTTTGCTTAAAGCTAGCTCTTCTTTTAGAAGCTGCCAAATCGCAATTATTCTTAAGATATATAAGTTGTCCTGAATTACATTCTTCTGGAGTCTAGTGTAATGTGAAGCGAGGGTGCTTTTGAGGGCAGAATCTTCGAGCAGAGTTCTATCGGACCACGGTGAAGTCGAGCGGTAGGATGAAGGTGGTGGAATGCAGATGGAAACACACTCGTCTTAACTAATATCATTTATTGACGGAGAAATAGGTTACAGCTATGAGGCTGCGGGAAGGACATCTTCCCGCTTACAAGGCTATCCGTCAATTCCCACAGGACGAGAAGTGGTGTATGCGTAGGATTTATATTTATATTTCATCCACGCAACAGTATCTTAATTTTTAAATGAAATTTTGATTATCGTTATACGATTCTATTAATTTTCTTATTATACAAGAAGAATTTGATATTTTTAGTTTAGTACAATAATATAAACAAAAATTATTAGCTGTAATACGTAAATAATCTACCTCTAATAATCGAGGGTTTTTAATGTATTGTTATTTTCGTTGGGGAAAAAATTTAAATATTTTTTACTTGGCGCAGGTTGATCGGAGAGCGTTCGTCCAGTGGCGTAGCCGAATTACAAAAAAAGGGGTATTTGATTTTGCCTCTTTCTACCGCATGACCGATGAGAGGATTTTTGCATGTTAATATTTTCCACTTTGTCTCTTTTTATATGGCGCGCACAGACGATTCGGCTACCCCGTTTTAACGCACAGCCAGAGCGGGTAGATCCCTTTCGCTCAGCCAAACGAAGCCGAATTACGATTCTTTTTAGTTGTTTTGCCAGACCATCGCGTTTCAGCTACGGTGCCCGTGCACTTTTATCATTTTAATTTACGTTTTAATCCCGTGGAAAAGTATCCGAATGTACCTCAGAGATTTCATTTCCATGTGTGCCCAGATTTTGTGTTCCCCGTAATGCCAGAGAGTCACAACGGCATAATGAAGTATTCGGGAAAGGGTGTCAAATGTATGGAGCTTAGAGAGTCATTCAGTCTGAGTCATCAGAAATAATTTGCACTATTGAAAACATACATTTTTATCAAACCGAAATGAATTTCCCGGATTTTACGTTTTTCCACCATATATACATTTATTTTTGGCTCACTCATATTTAAACCTATCCAGACAATTTCTCAATTATTTTAGCCGATATTTGAAGAAATGAGAACTGATATCATCAATTCAGATGGAATTACAACAAGAGAAGATATGAATTACATCAGGGATAACTTCATTACTATTAGTGTTATAACTGACAAATATTCCAATTCCTTCGTAATTTTATGATAAAGACTAAATTAAGCTTTAATCGACCGTCTTCTTTGTATTATTAATTAATTTCTACCGATGTAATTTTGATTAAATTAGGGCGTATCATATGAACGTTCGGAATTCGTACTTAAGAATTAAAATGCCACAACTTTTACAAAAACAAATTCAATTAAAATGATCTCTATTCGCTTCAATAGTCTTTTCCCAATGAGAATTCTATTTTTATAAAAGTCCTCACTTTTAGAGTTAATAAATTCGTTGAACCCTTGAATTATCTCGTCACAGTTTTACTCCTCAAAACTTACTCTATGTGGCGAAAAATGTAACGCTCTGTTGGGGAGAGATCTGGCAAGTAAGGTGGATGTGGTAAATCGCGTAATTTAAAGTATGTAATTTGAAAATGGTAAAACTCTACTTGGCACTTTCATTAAAATATCCGTCTTTGGCCAATTGGGAATAGGGATTGTGGGGGCCAATTCACTTATTTTTAAATACCGGACGGTTTTTCTGTATTCAAAAATTGTAGAAAGTTTTGCTGGAATGTGAAATTTTCTTGAAATATTTTCAAGTACAGTATTTTTACTTCCAAATAACTCCACACCATCATATTTTTACTTTAGCATTTTATTGTAATATTTGTTTGAGCCAAAATTTTCAAACTCGGATTTGTTCGTCCATAAGATATGTTCGGATCAAGGATTATCCATTTTTTTAATATTTTGCTTAACCTGTATAGTAGGATGATCGCGTATTTGCGAGCGAATTCTAATAATTCAGAAAGAGCATTCTTGTACGTTGAGCTCGAAGAGCAACAGAGACGGATAAAACCTAATGCAGTTCGGTAACTGTGCATGGGAGACAGAGACAGGGAGCTTCCTGCGTACATCACATGATTGTATAGATCGTTAACCCAAATTCATCGACTAATAATGATGTGTGAATAATATAATGAATCGATTTCAAGTGTATTGTTTATGTTCACCCGAAGAAATTACTAAATATTTTGTGCTATCAACAGTGTTTATTTATTTAACTCATTCGTCACTGCTTCCACCAATTAAACAGTTTCCGAAAAACAAATCCAGCGTCTCATTGTTACGTATTTGATAAAAGTCTAGCTATCTAAGATGCGCCACATGTCGTCTGTGTTTATCCCATGCGTTATAATATCGCATCGCTATTCCTTCTGCTTACGCTCCAACTATCGAATTTGAGACCCATGAGAAACAACACCGATTCACATTGGGCGACGAGAGTGTTAAATATAAGCTTCATACTCGCCGCTGTTGTCCTGACAGATAAGTGGATTTGTATGGATGATAAGCGGACAAGCAAATATAGCATCTAAGACGATGAAGATTTTAAATTAGCTCACTACGCAAAGGGTTAATTAATTTGTTTAATTTGGATTTCTTCAGCGCTGCACGTCTATAAAATCCATATGAATTCAAGCGAAATTTCATTATAGACACTGACGCATTAAATGATCAGGTTTCATTCAATTTCGCATCTAAATAAGGAGCTAAAAGGCAATATTTTTTGACAATATTAAAACAAAGTTATTCTCGATATACGTAATAGATTTTGGGTGGTCCGGTCTTTTACTGTCTTAAAAAATCCCAGTATTCTATGGGGTTTTAATGGTAAAATGATACCCTTTGATGGATTTTTTAAATTTTTCAACAATCAACTTGATTAAAAAGCTTTCATTTTGTAGCATAATCATGTTACTTAATTTAAAATTTTATTGGATTTTCTTTTAAAAAAATGTTAATCAACCATCAATTTAGTTCAAAATGCCGATCTTTGAATTGAATCTAATTTAAAATAACCATTGAACTGTCGGATAGATAGAGATTAGATCATAAGTCTATAAAAAATATTTAACCCCGTCAATTTCTAAAGAAATTAGCAGCGTTTTCAATGAAAGCTTCATCTGTTGCAATGTGGGAATTTCCGATTAATTTTTAAACGATTCTAAACAACAGCTCCGAATCAATGCATAAGCTTTTATAGTGCTTCAAAAACATCCCACACTCAAATTACACTCGTATTAATAGACCTGCATTCGGAGGGTGTCCGTTTTTTGTGCCAAATTTCGTTATTAAGGCGTATTTATACAAACATCGGTACGAATGCGATTCATTGTGATCGAACTACGCCCATACACTGTATTAAAAGCTTCACACTTAAATCTCTTATTAAATAATGCTTTTGTGAGAGGGTCGACCCATCGGTTCGTCGAGGGAATAAAGAAAAACTTTCAGCATCGGAAGCTCGCCGGAAATTTACTCCGTCAATAATAGTATCGACAGTTCTATTTCGGGAATCTTATTATTTTTGCTCGCGGAAGATTATGTAGATTCATCTTAAATCACCATCGGTGAATCAGGTGCTTCGGTCCAAGAAAGCAGCATGATTCGAACAGCTTTATGCGGATATCTGCTTTGATTGACGTTATCGATGCTTGAGATATTCGCATGTGAAGAATCTAATAAATTAATGTGGAGCTGATTATGACGACCCTCATGCATATATATGTTTAGGCAAATACCCAACAGAAGCTATTGTTAAGTGGCATTTGTAACTTGAGGCTTTAGATATAGCCGTTCCCTTGCCGGTCGAGTGTGTCATTACTAACCCCAGTACAATGGAACCAGCCCTTTGTCATACTTAGTGTTAAAGTACTGCCTACCTACCAATTCGACACCCATTTGCACAGAAATCGACCGATTCTTACTTTGTCAATTCTACAATTTCGCCTCGGGTGTCAAATATACACCTCTAGGAACACAATCGACTCACCTTCTATTATTCCTTTTTTCATCCAATAAAACTCGCATTACTGTCCTTGTTCTTTATAAAAACGCCGATTTCGATGTTGAATTCTTTCGGTCGACAATCTATTCGATTCAATTGCAATTGAAAAGAATGGGAATAACAATGCAAATGTGATTTGCTTTAAATTGCTTTAAGAAGACACAATTTGATATACGATCACCCAATAAAAAAATGGGGGAAGATTTGATATATCTGGATAAGCAATATAACTTGATTGACATTCTCTTAATGTATCATTAATAAATGAAGACATCTTATAGGATATCCACATTTCATCTGTCTAAACAATTATCATGCCAGCAAATCGCTTTAATATCGAGCGCATGCCGAGTTAATATATTAATCGGATGACATGACTAGTGCATATTCTTGGACATGTATCGAAAAGCCCCTTGTTGAATTGAAGTTTTCAATTTAAATTCAAATCCACTTAATAATGTCATGTGTTTGCGTATTAAATTTGTTTAATTTGAAAGCTCATGCCAAAATGTCTGTTTTGGAAGTATAATGACACCGTCGAATTTAGCAGCATGATTATGACCATCACATGGAATCTAACCCAAGATCTTTTGCATTAATACCCTCAACAGTTCGGTGGTTGTTTTATTTTTAATTAAAATACCTCGTATGGCATATGCTGACAAAACGTTAGAACGCGTTTAGACGTCCGGTGATCAGAAACGCGCTTAATTTCACCCCTCAATATCCACCCCTGCGATAACGACGATACAGATGTTTTTTTGGCACTCAATTTGGGTGTTATGATTATTCGAAATTATATAAAAAATCTATTGTAATCTATAACTAGAATACCGTGTCTATTAAATAACGAGACTGGACTTATGAGGATCAAAACACATATATTCGTCGTGAAATTTGAAAATTATGGCCTCTAATTCTTTTCAGATAGAACTTACAGTATGATTTTCAGGCAAAACGACAGTCAATGCATTATTAAACACCATTGTCACGAAAGCTAACGAAAATACGTGAATGCAACATTTCAAAGATGCATAAAAGGAGTGTATTGAAATTGATTAAAGTTATTAATCTCGTTATTTAATAGGCACAAATTGTACCTTGGTCATATATATATATATTTTTTTATTTCTCTTACAAACTTAAACACACCACTCAATAAGTTTAAAGGATTTTTCTGAAGATATTGCCGAAAAATAATACCAAATGTTTAAATCGAAAAAATCCTACGAACTTATTGAGTGATGTGCTAACTACATAAGATCTCTGTAACAGCGTGAGGGCGCCGCTGACTTCGCGAGCCCTCGTGTTGTTGCCTTCGCCGCTATCACGGCTGCCGACCGTGACGTTATTCAGTCTCGAAGACCGCACCGCGGGGTCACGCACAGCACCGGAGCGCCACGCGCTAGCCGCAACGTCGGTCTCGAAGACTGATCAACGGCGGATGCGCCTCCAATAACGGGACTCTACGACAACGATCAGGATATGTAGGGCGACGCTAAAAGGAGAGCTCCGGAGGAGGATTCGGGATACCAAGTTATAGCCTTCTATGTCTCAAACTGGTGACGATCACGAAACACGTGGCGGCGATCTATCGTGGGACCAAAATATATGAGCAGCTTAAAGCCGACCAAACTGTCGACGACAAAACATTTTGGTCCACGCAAGACTCTCAAACAATATTAGCACACAAACAATATTACACTTTTCTCTCAACCGCGCAGCGTGTATAAGGCTCGTACGTCAATAAATGAACCTTAACACTTTTGATAGCACACGATGTACAGTATTCGTTCATTAATTCACGCAAATATAAACAATACAGACGTATGTCTTGTCACTTTTAGTAACAATAGAATGCGTTTGTTGAAGCTTAAAATCGATTAATTTGGGTTATCGTTATTAGAAGTTAAATTTGGGTTATCGATCGATACAATCGTATGATATGTACAAAACTCCATCTTTGTATTGCTTGAATCCGAATAGGAGAAGTAAGTATAAAAATATTAAAAACACCATTCAAATAGAAATCTGGAAATAAACTGGAAAGATTAATATAAAAAAAATCTTGCGCGGTAAAAATGAATAGCTTTTTTCCATTTGTTAACAGAAATTGTTAGCTTAAATATGAAAATGTGTTTGTGTAATATATAATAAAATAAGCTTACCATTGGTCTAATTGTGGCATTATGCTGCGTATAAAAACACACAGCAGAGACGGCGCATGCGCATAGCATGTTTATGATTTATACAACAGAAATAGAGAGACTATACTACCATTTTTACAAACAATTTTTCCTCTTTTCGGCCAATTACTGCTTGGAGTTTCACTTTTCGTGACGTTCAAGTCAATTTTCTCGAAAAAAAATAAGAATGTTTATATTATTTTGCATAGATTTCGCGTAGCTTCATGAAGCAACTCATCAGTTAATCATATCTTTTGGCTTATTTTTGGACTTATTTTCATTTTTTTTAATCGGATAAAATACTATTCATTAGATCAATTTTGTGATCTAAAAGTATATCATCGATTGTTAACTTGTTTTGTGGTAAGTCAGTAGTCAAAACGACCATTAGTCCGCCAAACAAAGCACGTGTCCGGCGCGCTCCTCAAATTAAACTGTAAATTATAATGACTATTTCAATTTACTGTAACGGTGGTGCCAGTTTAAAAAAAAGATAACTTATACCCTCACAAAAGGGGTGATGATTGATTAAATATCGAAAACATATGTGACAAATCGTACCAATGAACATTTCCATAAATATCCATTTGCTGTTCATCAATCGATGCAAATAAATATTAATCGTCATTTGAATTTAAACCGGACCTTTTGATGCTAATTCTAAGCCAGGTATTATAAATATAGCATTGTTTTCAATTAATCAACATGTAATATGTATATTAAGTGTACGCCATGAGCTTAAAATATAACAATAATTGAAAATATACGCTTGGATGTTCAGGTCATTAAGCATGCATGCGTTTTGGAATATTAATTACTAAACCAACTGTTATTCCTTTTATTAAATTCTAACGCTTGCCATTCGTATTAACATATCCGTGTCAATGTGCGGAAATGTGCATATCATTGCATTTACTTCTTTGTATTTATTTTTTTGCTTTATTTGGCGAATTTCGTCGAAGAAATTCGTCTAAATATTGATTGGACCGTCGGTCGTCAAATCTGTAATTCGTCGGTATTAATTGAAATGTATTCTTCTACACTTTACATGGTTTTGCTCCGATAAAATACGCTCCCCCGGTTACAATTCAATTACCATAAACTACAATCGCCACTCAGCGACCAAGTGTTAAGTGTCTATGGACGGCCAATGGCGGACCGGATATCCGCGCACGCGCCTCCATAAGTGCCGCCATACGCCATATTGCACGGATAATCAAAATTCTATTTAATTAATCTAGATAAGGCTAATATTTCCCATACACTGATTTTTTAATTGGCCGTAACCAGTTTTCGGATAATAAAAAAAGTATATATTTTTTTTATTAACGGCAAATGCTATCCAACTGAAAATTCTTGTTTTCTGTAATTTGACAATATTATACATGTTTTTTATTGTAATAGAAGACTTTACTAAAAAAGAGATTTTCGTTGAATTGTTTAACCGTTTGAACGCCAACTTCTATATGTAGGAGTTATCTAAAAAATAAGGGTATAAGTGCTCCTGAAGCTAGGTGTGATTATGTTTGTTTCGAAGTTCGTGCATTCGTGTTTGATCCCGCGTATTGGTCGGCCATTTTGTTTAGTCACAGTAAATTTTTCCAATGGAGAGGTCGTCGCGCGCTCAGTTTTATGCAGCGCAGTTCCAACGTCCATTGTATATGAACATGTTGTATATTCGTGAAATGATTTCAATTTTTTTTCAAGTTTTTAAGTGTGAATTGATTTCATCCCCAGTTATTTCTATTACATTACTTTTACAAATACAAACCCAATACAACTTTTTTATAAATGGCAAATTACAAGCTCGAAAACAACAAATAAGACCATATCCTATTCAAAATTGATCCTTTGAGTAGTGAGCCAAAATCATCATAATCTTAGATGCTATATTTGCTTGTTCGCCACTTATCGTGGTTTTTTTCAAACAGATTTGTCTTTTACAAGCGAAATAGGTTTAAATCTATTCAACAATCTGCAACAGATTAATCCAGAATAATTCTGGTTTTCATCTTGGAGAATAAATATTTAAAAAAATTAGGATAACTAGTATTAATATTTGAACAACAAAAAAATAACATATTAATTATCATTTATGATAAATCCATTCTTTTTCAAATGTATCTCTATAAAATTATATTATTACAACGTTTGGTTATTAAATATCAAGACCGGGTCTAACTACAACTCATTGATCAGAAGTAAATTGTCAAATTCGGTTCAAATTCAAACACATATCGTTTTAATAAATTAATTCCATATTAATTACATTTTTGGAATATTTTCCAGATTTATCCTATATAACATTTTTTTTCCCCTGAAATCAAGTTTTCTTTTAATAAATCTATTTATAGATAATTACATTGAGAGGATTTGCTCAATACATGATCAGTCTCGTTATTTAATAGCCATATTTTGTATGGCTTGTAATTAACCCCTAAAGGAGTATTATCCCAGGGCCTGGGATCCCCCCTCCACTTATTCGAAAAAGCACTCTTGTACATTGAGCTCGAAGACAGAGACAGAGAGAGAACGTAGCGCAGTTCGGGAGACAGAGACGGAGAGCTTCCCCGCATATATCGCACGATTGTATAGATCGTTAGCCCAAATTTATCGACTAATAATGATTTCGATTTCAAGTTTGTTATTTGTTTACGCAAAGAAGTGACCGAATATTTTGTGCTATCGACAGTGTTTATTTATTTAATTGCTTTCTGTTCGTCGCTGCTTGTTGAATGAGTATTTGTCCAATTATCATTTCCTTTTAAAGCAGGAGCAAATGAATCGATTTTTTGTGTATCGTTTGTGTAAAGAAATGACATGGTCTTGTATGCTATCAACAGTGTTTGTTTACAATTGACTCTGCCTCAAATTGAAGATTGTCTTACACTGATAGGAGCTGACAGAAAGTAATCGGTGTAAAGCGATTATGACATCAACGACTTAATCGATTTTAAATTTGCTCACTCCTTAAAATATTAACAGATGATTTGAATATTTTACATTGGTGTTTAATTTTTCTTAATTCAATCTTTTAAACCATTCTTCTAATGCTATTTCGGATAATCTATACTCTGATAATATTAATATGATATTATTACAAAGCTATATTTTTTAATTTTTGCAATATTATGTTAGCCATTAATAAGACTGCTAATTTTAAATTATTGTACCAATATTGAACGTTAAAATCATACTATTTTAGACTCAAATGTCCATCGGGATTAAAACACGTCAAATCAAATAAATATTGAAAATCATTTAATTTGGCAACATGCTAATTCGCCGGTCCAATACATACAGCGCGGTAAATATCCCTTGGACAGATGTAGTCAATTTGGGAGTCGGAAATGTGAGCAGGCAGGGTTTACGTGTTAGATGTCCAAATAATGTTTGTTTAATGATTTATGTAACGAGATTAGATAATCGTCGGCACGAGCCCTGGGGCTGAGGCCCAAACGTCACGTTTAATTTGTATTAAAAGGGCCTGGGCACGCGACCCCAAACTTTAATTGATCCTATCGCGCTATCGGACTTTTTATTATTATATTAATTAGCGACTTCCATGTCCAGATACCCTGACGATTCACCCAAAACCACGGGAGGCTAAGCACTCTGAATAGAAACGGAGCAACATTAGGCCTATGGTAATGACTGGGAGCTTGAAGACCATTGGAATTAGTTGGGCGCTTCTGCAGCATATGCCGTTTGGCCATAAAACCAACTTTTTTAATGTCACATTTTCCAATTTAAGAACCATTAAAATACTATAATTTTCTTATTATATAACAATCCAAGATAAATTATCAACTAACTGGAGAGTATTTAATCAACGTAAAGGCGTCAAAGTTAAGGCAAGGTAAAGCTAAAATTTATCAGAAGATGAGAATTTCTCGAAGATTCAGAGCTTATCAAAACATATTTACAATTATGAGATGTAATAAGGAAAAAATAGCAAAATTTTGCAACTGTTAAGCCAATGATTAAAAAATAGTTACATATTTTTGCAATGAAATTTATCTAAATAGTACAACTATTTGATATTTAGCAACCAAGTCTAAATGGCTATTGTTCCCAAGTCCAATAAACTGAATACCGATGATTTTTGTGTTGATATAATATGTATCCTTCACTACTTTTATGTAGAATTTGTTTAAATGTATTCATCTGATAATACTGTAATCTTTACTCTTTGTTCGTCCTGTTGATTATCCTGTTAAATCAATACTATCAATTCAAATTCCAGCTTACAATCTTAAATCATTATTTTCAGCGGTAATCCGCCTAAATCGTAATATTTAACCGCAAAAACATTTAAAAGCTCGTCTCCAACCATTGATTGTGGACCAGGCAAAAACTCTCAAGAATGCTAAATATTCAGAGATGGAGGAAGCTTTGTATATTTGGTTTCTTTACGAATAAAACAGGCATACATCTATTTCTGTGTCTATATTGGCCATGAAAACAAAGTTGTTTTACAAGTAGATAACAAGAACAAAAAACATAGTAGCTAGCAAGGAATGGTTGGAACTCCTTTCAAAAAAGTTTCGGACTACAAGAGGTCGAGGGCAGTACTCTATAGTCCGACAAATTCGATAATCCGACACTGCCTTACAAAACGTTTGTCGGATTACCGCGGGTCTATTGTATTTACTATATACCCTGGACTTTCGTTTGATACATTGTATTATTATTAATGATTTTACTTTCAATCAATGATTTATATTGTATTTGTCTCCTACATAAAATCTCTAAAAATTTGGAACTTTTCAATAAGGAAATTCCTATAAATAAATAGTAAATTTGTAACCCCTACGTAGAAGCAGAAATGTAAATTAAAATGTTAACTAACGACTCATCAATAATTAAACCTTTGAGTAGTGAGCTAATTTAAAATCTTTATAGTCATAGATGCTATATTTGCTTGACCGTCACTTATCATCCGCACAAATCCACTTATCTATCAGGATCGTCGCAGCGTGTATGAAGTTTGTACATAAATAAATAAACACTGTCGAGCCATTAGTCAATTTAACAAAAACAAAGTGAAGATAAGCAAGTGCGAATAGACAAGGGTACGAATGTACGTTTCGAGGTCGATCTCAAAAGATATTTAGACAGTTGTCATCCATCATTATTAGTTGATGAATTTGGGTTAACTATCTATAAAATCGTGCGATGTGCGCAGGAAGCTCGCCGTCCCTGTCTCCCATGCAGTTACGGAACTGAACTGCATTTTATTCGTCTCTGTCTCTCTTCAAGCTCAACGTACAAGAGTTCTCTTTCTGAATCACTGGAATTCGCTCGCAAATACGCGATCATCCTACCATACAGGTTAAAGAGAGTAAATTTGACAATATTCTTGTAGAATGCTCATTATAAAATTATGCTGTTTAATATATGACCCAGCAATTCGCCAATAAAAAGTCTACAAATAATAAAGCCGTGAGTAACCATGACACAACAAGGACCTGATCAAGTCAAGATTTGATTGCAGTGGATTTAAAAACTAAATCTTAAAATCAAACAGGTCTCTAATAGGAATATGAATTTGAATGTCTTGTTATAATACGAAAAGATGAGCATACAAACATTTAGCGTTTTGATACAAATATATATTAAAATAGTGAAGAAGCTTTTTTTCTTCGGAAGACGATTATGAAGATGAAATCAAGAAATTTTGGCCATATTATTATGAACAAATAATACGCTACAAATTACTAATTATTTTTTTACATTTAGATGATCATAGTTACGTCATTTAAGTATTTAATTATAATTTTTTAAATCGAAAGCTATTTCTTTCGTTTAAAAGTGTAACCATTCAACTCTCTTGCGAATTCCAGGAAAATCATCTTCGCTTAGTAATTTAGATTTGACACCCAGTGATTAATAAGTGAAAGCAATGCTGGTTAATGAATCCTTCGGTGACCTTTTTCAATGGCTATTTATAACGAGTCCTCAATTTCGACGATAATTAAGGAAAATGTTGCATCACGAATGGCACACTTCAATACCGTGAAGTTATAAATTTGAAAGTAACGGTCCGCTCTCACATTATTCTTTTGTCGAATCGCCCCCTTTTCGATGTTGGCTCACAAAAAAGGAGCCATTAATTAGCAAATAACTTCTCATCAGTTTCTAAGCCGACAAACAAAAGGGTGGCATGATATATAAAAATGTGATAAATAATTTATAAAAACGATGAGACATGCGTAGGTCAAACGCCGATTGAGTAATTTCAGTAAAATGAGACCCAAACACGCGACGGTCATTATGGAAATATTAGTAGAATCAATAATAGCTCATTGTGATTAATAACACTAAAGACAGATAAATGGCACAATAATTACTCTATATTTTCACGGTGGAATTATCATGCGGCACAAAAGGTGGGCCTGAAGCATTTACAGAACAAAAGGCTCTTTTCATTATGCGAAGGTGTTTGAAATGTTGAGAAGCACACGTGCTGAAAACGCTGAAAAAGTTATTAATAAATAAATTGATTGAGCTATTATATTTCATCGACGTCATAATATCTGAAAGTATCATAAATTCGCATGATTTCGCTGACGAATGATGAAGCATCGATTGGGTAATAATATGATCCCAATATTTTTTCTCATATCAAAACTTGTTAAACTATTATTCTTATGATTATTATTATAAGCAATTAAATTAATTAATTCATCTGGATTTTCAATTTTATAATTGGCGACTAAAACAGAAAATTGCATGTTTTAAAAGCCTCAAGAAACGAGCTATCATTTGTATTGCTCCCTGACTTCATGCACTTCTGAAGCCCAATTAGAGGCAAACGAAGTGGCAGTTGAAGTAGCCACCCATTGACAAGCCCAAGGCATGTAGGGGTGTTTTTATCCCCCGTACAAGAATGAAAAACGGATCCACTTTATTTAATCAACTTTTTCTGGGGCAATTTGTCAAATCAAAATATCTAAATCGTAAAATTAAATTTTGCTGAATTTAAATATAACGACCAGATGCTATCATTTTTTTAGGATGACCGGTAACTAATCAAAATATTGCAATATAATGGGATCGAAATGCAATAAACATATGGTTATATGAACCTCGGGGATGATCTCGAAGGGCATGAAAGTTGTTCGTGGTCAACAGTTTAAAAATGCTTTAAATCGCTAATTGCACTATAAACAGTGAAAAATTAGCATCTATCTTATCCAGAAGCATGATTTTTAGATCTATAAACAGATAGAAGTCGATGGAAACCAGAACCAAGTGGATGGGGAGGCAATTCAAAGTGCAATTCGTGCAATTTTGCCATTGTTGCAATTAATTTGTGACACGATTTCGTGGTGAAAGAATACTTTGTCTTCTTCGTTTGGGATCGATTTTTCGCAATCTCTTCCTTCAAACGCACTAATAACGTCATATAATATTTTGTATTGATGATTCTTCCTTAATCAATCCTTCTTTCCTCAGGAGATGAATAAAATGCCACAGGCATCCCAAAATACGGAAGTCAAGACCTTACAAGCTGACATTTGCGTTTTTGGTCGCTTTGGGTGGCCTTTACTGGTTGCTGTTCACTCAGCTGAATGCTGAATTAAGTCTGGATATAGTGATGGATCCATTTTTTTAGCCATTGTCACATACTGTATAAAAAAAATCCTTTTTATTGCGCTAAAGTAGCTCCAAACAGCGACTGTGAGCAAATGCGGTGCCCACTTCGAACCAAGCTTTCTCATTGGCAAAAATTGATACAAAATGGTGAAGATACTGCATTCTAATATCTTTAAGGTGTCAACTATCTCACACAACTTCAATTTACGATCGGCCAAAATTATTTTGTAGATCTTTTTGGATGTTTTCTTGAAAAAGTGCCGATTTTGGACGACGTTAAAAATCAGCACACCATTTATTTCGTTAGAGCAGAGTCCGAATCAGGGCCGTAATAAGGTGGTGGCAAAGCGTGAGGCGCTCATTCGTCATGTCAGCGGTTCTAAAAACGGACCAGTTGGACACACAGACCTTTTTCACACAGACAACAAAAAAAATGAGTCTCCGGAGGTGGGGGGGGGGGGGTACTTAGATACTTAGATATTATACTTGGCACGGGTGCTTTATATCTTCGTTACGGCTCTGGTCTAAATTTGCTTTGCTTTGCTCCAACGGTATTTTTTCCATTAAAAAGGCATAGCTTTATCAGCATATATTTTTTCCATCGTTTTAAAAATTACAATTATGGATTTGTCAATAGTGGCGCCAACTATATCCTACGAACTTATTGAGTGATGTGTTTATGGAAGCCTCTATATGGAATAAAAAATGATTTAATAAATCGATTACAGCCTAACAGAATACAACTTGGGTTTCATAAAAATAATAATGAAAGCTGTTAATATTTCGACATTTATATTTTATTATTCACATTTATATCGACACATAAAGACAGTGTTTTTTTGATTTATCCATTGATTACAAATATATGTTTGAAATATTCTAGAACGGTCACGTCATCAGTGATTCTCAAAGTACAGTTCTGTTACGAAATTAGTTCTCGTCGTGATTTAAAATTATATTACAGCAGGCCATAAATATTTACACATGAAGCAAACATCAGCATGATTTAAATCGAAATTTTCGCATAGATTTAGATGTATGTACACTTGGACTAGATTCATAGACTCACAATGACCTTAATAAATAAACATGTTTTTATAGAAGGGACTCTTCGCGCAATAATATGAGAATCACTGAATCGTTATATATATATATTTTTGATAATCATACTGCACATCAAATCAAATTTTAATTAATTAAATACGGTAACCATAGGCATGTCTTTCGCGTTTCAATAATAATCGATTTAAATTTATAAATAAATAATAAATTATGCAATTTATCGGGGTGGGGCATGTTTTTTTTACATCCATTATCAACTACATATGGCATATATATTACAACGCATTATTTACAGCACTCTTCAAATCGTTAATATATTATTTTATGTACAGTTTAAAATTAATTTAAAAAATCTACAAAAATGTTGATAAAAAATCAGAACATATTATCAACATCAAGCACATTTTCAAACATTAAATAAGATCATTACCGCCGTCACATTATCGACACACGTGAATGTTATACGGGCTGGCATTTCATCATAATTGCACATTAATTTTTATCTATAAAATTGGCATCTAATTTTTTATAAGTGGTCCTTAAACTTTTATTTTTGGCTTAACTTTGGATTCGACCATCGCACACAAACGGTTTATATGTATATATATAATAAAACTTTTGTAGTTTAATAACTATTGTCTTTGAATATGTTATAGGGCTACACTGTGTAGTTTATTGTCCGAACATATCAATATGGATTTTGTTTAAGCTCTCCGCTTGGGTCATAATATTACACAAGCCCAGATAGTGGCGCTCGGGGCGTTACTGGGCTGGGGGGTAATGTGCTCGATTGTTGAAGAAATAATCCAGATGGGGGTGCTGATCCTCCATCGAAATGATGATGAAGACCTAAAGCTGGATGATGATGTAATGGCGTACCCAAGGGGCCTAAGCCTTGTCCACCTGCTGATGCTTCATGGTATAAAATTGGCACTCTTACTAGTCTTTGGGCTGCGTGTGCCATATTGGCCGCTTCGAGCTCGGCTGCTAATTGTCTTTTCCATTTGTTTCTTCTGTTCTGGAACCATATCTTGACTTGTGTCTCAGTCAAATGTAATGATGCTGCCAATCCGGCTCTTTCCGAGCTGCTCAAATAGCGCTTCATGTCGAACGTCGATTCCAATTGGAATACCTGCGATCTTGAAAACACAGTTCTTGTCTTCTTTTTTCTTTTGTTCATTGAATTCTGTCCGTTCGGCGACATGTTATTCGTCGATCTCTTGTCGGAGTCTTTCAAGCTCTCGAAATCATCGCTTTCGTCCACGTCTCCGTCGGAGTCGACGACCATGCTGTCGTTGTTCTGGTTGAGGTTCGAAGACGAATTGAACGATCCGATTTGGGGCGAGTTGAAATTTGAGGGCGTTTCTCGATGATTGATTGGACTTTTGGGTCTGAATCTTTGGAAGTAAGATTCCGCTTCCAAATAAGCGGGATGCGATGAGGATTGGGGCTGCGTTTGATGATCTATGGGTTGTGGAGAGTTCACTGGTCGAGGTGAACGACTTCGACTTCTCGGAGAGGGGTTCCTCGGCAGGGTCGGTGAAACGGGTGGTGATCCTTCTTCGTTGGTCGTGCTGGAACCATCTGAAATTTAAAAAAGGGAGCTTAAATTTTGAAGCTTTGAGAAGGGTTGATTGTGGGCTCGATTGTAAATGAATGTAATACACGGTTTGTAGGCGCTATTTCTAAGGCTTCAGTTTTACTTTCCATTTACGTGTCATTGAGTATAAACCTCAATGCTGCTAGCAAATTAAATCTCAACTTATTCAGTGCTTACCGAGATTTTTTCAATTGAGAGTATGTTTCATATTTATATTGATTGCTATCAAATCCATGATTGGAATTTAATCAAGGATTTGATCCAGATTATAAGCATGTCTTTCTGAATCCGTGGAATTGATTAATAATCAGATTGAATTATACTTTTTGTTAATTACTTATCAGGGAATTAATCATAAACGTGATAATAAATAATGAATGAAAACAAATTGGGGAAGTCGTATATATTTTCACTGTCGACATTCGTGCTTAATTTATGTAACTAACGTGAGTGTCCAGCTTAGGATTTTAAACGTAGCTCGCTCAATTAGCGGAATTAGTTTTCTTGTGTACTTTACCAAACCCACTTTGGCTTTCATGTCTATTCCTTGACACCCAATAGGGATTATGGCATTAAATGTAACCTACACCGTTATACAATCATTTTAAATGTCGTAAGCGCACAATGTCGCTGTATTATTGAACAGTTTTCAAGCTTACGGAAACGGAATTTAACTCGATGGATTGAAAAATGTATCCTTCATTTTTGCGAGAATCAAAGCCAAAACCTAATTTCTGACACACGTATTAATAAATTACCGACTGGCGTGTTTAACGGACATGATTTTTAACGTGGTTCATCACGTGATGATAGCGTACCACACAAAAAGTCGTACCGGATTCTTACCGAATTTCAAAACTGGACGTAGCTGATATGGAATTCTCGAGATGTATGAAGAATATGACTCTTTGGGATGATTTAGATATTCTGTGTACCCAACTAAAAAATATATCGCTTATTAAATTTCATTCAAATAACTGACAAGATACATTGTTAATGAAAATTCAAAAAAATCCAAATATTTCATGATAGCTTCAACTGAAATATATCAAAATAGCTGCATTTAAAAAATCTCGATCTCATTTTGATTTGAAGTGAAAATAGCAATAACCCGGACTATGAGAAATAGTTTGATCATCCAAAAATGTTTTAAATCTATCAAATTTACATACTAATTTCATGTACGATCTCCATAAGAACTGATTTAATGGAAAGACTCTATGAGTAAATCAATCGAATAAATTGTTTTGCACAGTTGAAATGTTTCTACTGCTAACTGGATTTGAACCCAAATCTTTATAATACGAGTCGTTATTCGACCTAATTCATGTGAAACGCTTGTTATTTACGCGATAATTGGATAACATGCACAAAAAAGTCTCGATATTAAGACAGAACGTTTTTTGGTATTTAACTAAAAATACACTTACTTGTATAGAGATTTTAGATACGAAAAAATCTATTTATGAATTTCGCAACTACCGTATTTTTTAGAGCGGCTCTGCCTGAATTTATTAACACATTTCCGTCGGGTTACGTTTAGATGCGTCTTTAGTGTATTTGTGTGATTTAATAGCTTTAATATTTTAACTGCCATAAAAGGTTGTTTGACTTATATATTTTATTGCCTAAAGATGACTTGTATATCCTAGCAAATGCATGTTATCCTGCGGGATCATTTACGGGGTTCAGGATTATCATATTTTGTATTAATATTGTACATACGCCATTAAAATTGATTATACATTTAGGGTTGTCTTAATTAATTAGAAATGCTAATAAAAACAGTTTTTTACAAGACATTCTGACCAAAACACCCCAAAATTGATTAATATCAGACATAGGCGATCTCCATAGAAGATTTTACTAGCGAAAGGATTTAATGTGTTATATATAAATGATCATTTAATTATTGTTGCAAATTCAATCACTCACTTATGGGCATCTCTACACAATTTTATATATAAAGCATTTATCTTTTTGAAACCAAGAAATCAGAGTAAATCTGGATCGAGATGACGTCCCAAATTTGTTGGTACGGTGAAAAGTTTTTCATAATCTGAATTTGAACCCGAACCTTTATAATAAGAATCCAGGATATAATCCACTATACCAAAACATGGTTATTGACGACCTCTATTGAATTTATTTAAAAATAAAATTGAACCACCAAAAGCAATGAGTTGCTGGCTATTAAGTGGTTTAAAAAAGGTCTAACGAAAGACAACGCTATGCATAACCCGACGGAAATGTGTTAATAGGCTTGGTATTATTTTTTTCAAATCTAAGAAATCAGGGTAAACATGACCTGTCGATAATTTTTGAAGTCACCAAGATGACCTATTTGATCAAAGTAATCGCATTCCGATATGAAAAGTGACGTATTGCCAAATTGTGGTCATCATAATTTTTTGCAACTTTCAAAGGTAATGCAGATATATATCCGAGTAATGTGTAATTGCATTAAATAAATAGATTTAAATGGATTGTGCGCCTTCAAAGGATACTTGTACGACTTTTATTATGTTAGTGGTATTAGAAATTTCAATCAATAAGCAATAAAGTGAAAATCAACTCGACAAGCAAACAAGGTAATCCCCAGTACATAAATGGATTGCTGAGCATTAACTAAGCACAGTTAGAATAGTGAAAGCCTACAAGTGAAAACACTCAAATCCACCTACGTTACTAACCGCACTTATTTAAATAAGAAATCAATATAAAGCGATCCGGTGAGCACTTTTATAAGCCCTTAATTTTAAGTGGACACTTGTGATGTGCCCGAATAAATCTTAAATTAATATTCGTACGGCCACAATCAATCAACGAGCTTTCAACGGGTACAACATTCAATTTGTTACAATCCAATAAGGACGATATGATGAACACATGGTGCGAAAACCGCATCGGTTGAATGGTAAGGAGCCTAATTCGGTTAAAATATTCCATTAGTTAAAAATTACCATAATCGTTTGTTCGGGACGTTACGAAGTGAAAATAAACACACAAATTGCATAATTATAGGTGCGACGCTAAGCGAGGCATAACGGCCGAGCTGACCCGGTCATTAATTTGGAGATAAGAGATTAACATTACATTTTACTCGTGTTATGCAGTCAGCCGTTGCATCAACATTTTATGTATGCACATTGGATGTAATTTATTTATCTTTTTAATAAATTCTGCCAATCAATGCATTTTGACATGACGAATGCAAATTCTCATTGCATTCATTACAGAGCCATCAACAACGTATTTTATGTGTTCCAAATCAAATTTGAATGACAATGCCTCGAATAAATGATCTTTTTGTTAAACATTGTTGGGGATATCAAATGACGCTTTTTGATAATGGGAATCGACCTTTTGTCAAAATGTTCGTTTAATGCTTTCGCCGTGACGTCGCCAAAACAATGGTGGCCTTTAAGCTTATTTTGAAATTCGATCTGTCGATTTAACGGTTTTGCACAGACCATTGAACGGCTTGATTTGTGCAGACAGTTGATCTTTTTCAATATGCCAGGATGACTATGGATAAAGGCTTACCGTGAACGGGACTCGGTCTGTCTATCAACGGTGGGATGGCTCCCCAAGCACACCATGGCGCCGGTGCTAGAGGTCCATAGCGACCACCAAATGGTCCAAACGGTGACATAAATCCCAGCCTGCAACAATTAAATATATGCATAAATATCAATTATTTAACATTCAAAAAAATAATAAAATACGCTTAACATAACATAACAAGATCATCGGTTTATTCAGATGAAGATATAATTAAATAGAACGTTGTAAGAAAGACAAGGGAACAGTATGCCATCAAAACATTAAAAAATAAGTAATTGAATTGTTTAATTGGATGTATTGATTTTCTGATTTTCTGGAGTTCATGAATTAAATACTGACTGATTTACAACTATAATTAAAATATGATTTAAAAACATAATATCCTCCGTTGATGGATATGATACCTTAACACATTCCCGTCGGGTTACGCATATTTGACTCTTTAAGATACTATCGGTAGACGCGGGGAGCGCACTTTAGTAATGCAATTCATTGGGTTTAAGCACTTAAAAGCCCAACGACTCGCCGGTGAATCACTATGTTTATTTTCATACAAAAAAAACATATTTTTTAATACCTAAAAATTATTATGCTTGGAAAACATATTGATGAATCCATGCCTTGTAAAAAAATCTGTTTTTATTGATGTTATTAGTAAATTTAGACAATTTTAATGCTAATATAATATATTAGCATTAAATCATTTAATCATTACCATTATTTCTATAAAATAGGTTGTCCTAAACGTTTTCTCAACATTTTTCTATCAGGTCAGTCTAAAAGTTCGTGCGCATTTTTGGTATTTTTTTTTAAATAACGTCAATAAAACACAATTTAAACATTTTAATCAATGATATATTTTCCTCCACTATCTACCGTTTCTCGTCATCTTACAGGTAGTTTTTTTAATTCCATTGCTGTAGAAAGACCCTGGTTTTAATGGAAAAAAAACTTGAAAGTCCATTTTGTTTGTCCGTTTTTTAATAAATTCTAAGTTTAAACGACACTGTAAACATCTGCATTAATGTTTGATTTGGTTCTGACACTTCATAATAATTCACTCTATACATATCCCATTAAACATTTAAAAGTTTATTTTTAGGATGTAAAGACAACTTTGTTGTTAGAATTGGCTGCTTATCTTTATCTGTCCACTGGCTTTTTTGTGACGTTACGATAAATAATCCATTTTTCCTCATCTGTTGTCAAACGGTCTAAAAATGGCTCTCTTTCGAAGAACGATAAAAGGGAAATGCAGTTGTTTATTCGTTGTTGGCAATTGGATTCGGGAAGCTCATGCTGTATCCACTTCCCAAGCTTAGATACTTTCCCAATCTTCTTTAAATGACGAAAGACTCTTCCATGAGATGATCAACTGCTAATTGTGGCTCTGACTCCACATTTTTTTAAGAACGTCGTTATCAAAATTAAGCCTGAATCAAAATCCTGAACGAAAATAAAAATATATAATAAAGTATGTTTGTATTGATTGTCGATATTAATTTTCTATGAATACTAATATGCGCCCGATGGTTTTGAAAATTGGTAACAGATTCACTAATATATTAGCCAAGCGATGACAAGTTTCGAAAAGCTCAAAATCTATTGTTAAATTGCGTTTTATTTACATGATTTAAAAATTTCACAAAAATGCGCATGAACTTTTGGATCGACCTGATATAATCTACTTATTTGTTACGTTGAAAGTTTAGAACATTTTTTCTAATATTTCAAATTCAGCAAATACTAAGGCGCCTAAGGCGAAAGACAATGTTATGCGTAACCCGACAGGAATGTGTTAAGAATGATAATATATTGTTAAATGCTATAATAAATGCGGATTATAGTGAATATAAAATAAATTATTATATTCACTATAAGCCGCGTATTTCAAAACCGTCGTTAATACGACCTCAAAAATATTGATCGGTCTGCTCCCCGGTTTACACCGTGGAAGTTTCTTCAACCTATTAGACATCATAAAACTTTAAGATCAGGGTGAGAGCTTCTGTTGTGGTTTAAACTGTATATGTATTATTTATCAGCTTTATATAAATTTATATATTTATAAAACATGCCTAATGCCGCATTATTTAAAACCGCGTAAGGGTTGATTCGATAATTTACGATAGATAATATTGATGAAATACGATTTGTTATGAAGTCTTTGATTAGCACGATAAAATAATGATAATGCGAATGTAAGCCATAATGCATGCTCCAAGCAAATAGAATTTTTGTATGAATTGCAAAATATCGATAGTATACAATGTGTATATTATCATCGAGTATTAGTTAAAGTTCCCCGGCATTATATCATCAATATCAATTTAGCAATTATTTAATAAATCCAAGTCGAGGCTCAAGTTGAGCGTTCACCTTCGAAGCCTCCCCGGGCTTGCTGATTGCGAATACTTATATAGGCGAGTAGACAAGCATCATCCATAAGCGCCGTTATATACTCCAAGTTAGCAAAGTAGCTACAAGAGCCACTTTAGTTAAGTTCTCTTACTTCCGAAGCAATTCCTTGAAGAATTGAGCCAGCTTTTAGCAACCCTACTGATTTGGATTCTCTCCAGCGCTACATCAAATTTTCAGGGTTAAAAGTTAATATTTAACGGATACGCTTCCAGACTAATCACTACTTTACTGTCTGATAATAAAGGCGTCTTTATCTGCGATTTATGCACATTCTATTCGTGTTTATGTATTTATTGGATGTTAAATATTATGCTTCGGCATTTGACAGGCAATTGTGTAAAGAGGTGTCAAAATTGTCTTACTATTTTCTAGCGCGAACGATACAGAAGAACAGAGGGTTTGAATTAAGTTTCGAGCAAAAACCTCCACCCAAATATACCAAACGTTACAAACAAAAGCCTTTTTCGCAATTTTGTGCGTATTAAGTCGAAACCTGTATAGGAGGTGTTTCGAATACAAAACAAATAATATATATGTTAAGCATACATATTTTATTTGTAAACAATGTAAGCAAAATATTCATATTTGTAACATTTAATCGATCAAAAGCTAATATAAAAATAAGTTGTAGAATCAATAATACTCAATATTATACAAGGATTTGAACCTTTATTACACATTTATATCGGTTCAGTTACGGTTTTTGTTCCAGGAAAAATAACTTTTCTATATATTATTGATGATTTGTTAGTAAACATATTATTTAAATAGGAGTTTGCATAGCTTCTTTCCAAAAAAAATCTAGAGTTTTAGAGCTATCATATAGGTGACAAATATGATATAAATAATTGATTTAAAATATAATAATTAGAACTAGAAATATATAATAATATAATTTATTAAGCAAAAAAATATTGACTTGACGCTTATTGCCTGGAATTTGGGAGTCCCGGACTGGAATACATAACACTAGGGAACAAATTTAAATCTAGAAATCCCAGTCTTGGTACATAGCAAATATATAGGGAGAGATAAGCTAAACAAAATGCATAATAATGATTTAAGATTACAAGCTGGAATTTGGCTAGATAACAATATTATCAGGAGTATTGATTTACAGGAGTAATAATAACAGGATGAACAAATACATCAATACAAAAATCAACCCTACCGTAAGACGTATACCGAACCTAACCGTATACGAAGATCTATCTTTTTCTACCGATGCTACCTTCCATTATTGATCGCATATAGAGGTGAGTATTTGATAAATATGAATTTGACCTTTTCCCATGAATCAATAGTAAAGAGCCCTATTTTTAACAGGGAAAAGTACTTAATTGCAATAGCTCTGAACAGCACCCTGTATAGAGTGTGTGTAACGTAAGCCAAAGCGAAAAGTATAGATCTTCCTCTAACCGTAAAGTGCTTATCGAAAACCATCAAGTGCTGTCAGGACCAAAGTGGTATTTGGTCGTTTGGGAAAACTGTTGATGTTTAGAGCTTAAAACTCTGAGCGAAACATTAAATATCGATTTATATAAAGGTATTTTCCCGAAGGACCCTTACAACGTGCCTCCAGGCTCAACGAATGATATTTAACCCACACCCTCACACGCCCACATATATCTCTAAGCATCATCATAGTTTCGATATATTTCTAAATTTAAAATAATGGACGTTTGTAATTTACGCCGCTGTGACATAAGCTTATTAAATACCGAATGATCAGTAATCGGTGTGACGTATTTCAACCGAATCGACATAGATTATAACAAATAACGAAGGATGAATTTAATTTGGGTCAAACACATTCAGCATATGAAAAGCTTTCAGCATAGTTTCAACCGCCGACAAACACTGCCTGCATTGAAAGCTCTGATCGGTATCTATTCAGCGTTTGTTCGCATAATTTAAACATCAATCATGCAAAGCCTCCGTCTAGCATCGACATTGATTATAATTTCCGAAAAGTAATAAATTAATAAGGAGCGTTGTTTCCAGAGAAGTAACTTGAACAATCCACTCTTAAATATTTAAGAGGGCCGAAGAGAGTACGCCTTTCAGGAGGAAAATCGTCAATGGCTTTCTTTAAGTGTGCCCGATCCGCAGGGAATATGTTTGCTTTAAACATTCAGCTACTTAAGGTTCTAGCAAACTTTCAGGAAGCTGATAAAGAAGGGAGATGTAAGTCTACTGTGGGGAGGGGCGAGCTAAGAACCCCCCGCCTTAGGGGAAGAATCCTGAGGGTAAAAACACACCCCTTTTATGGCAGTCCGCGGAAAGTTGTAATTGCGAAGCTCCATAAAGGAGAGATCATTCCCAAAATCATATTATAAAATTTGATCGGATAATTATTGGACCGAATAAAATTTGTGTAAGATTACAAACCATTGTCTAAATATCTGCAATAAAATAAACTCACAATATTTTTCATCTAACAAATCTTCCCAAGAAAATTGAATTTTTAGCATCGTTCTTTTACCCTCGGGAAGAAATTGTTATTCTATTAAACCAAAATATGTATTTTATTGCCAGACTTTATATATTGTTTCGTTACAATAGCTCTCAAGTTATAACTAACTATTATTTTAATATAATGGAATGTAAGGAACTTTATATAATAATAGTAAAAAGTAAGACATCGAACAATAATAACATCGAGATAATTTTTCAAAATAAATTTGATGATTATTTAATTTGCATGAATGCATTAAATGTTTGTGGAATGTTATAAAAATTGCATTGAAAAATAGTCCATTTATATTTTAATCAAGCAAAAAAATTAATTTTGCTTATATCAACAAATTATTGAGTCAAAATTATTATATATCGGGATTTTTCTAACTATTTTCTACGAAACACTGGTATTTTGTAATGATATTCCCGGTATAAATGAGAGAAATGACGTATATTTATATTTTTCGATCCCAACCGATCTAACGAACAACTATCTTTTGTCCAAAAATATCAAAATTGGGAATACAGTTGGTAAAGAAACAGCTTTAGAATACGTCTTAAGTGTTCAGCATATTAAATTCTGAAGGAAAGGGGTCTGCCAAAATATTACCTATTCTACAAGTAGATGTAAATTATTCACATGGCTTTTGGGGATGTAAGTTGTTTAAATTTGCCTAAAATTAAATTTGGACAAAATTTCTTTTCACTGAATTTAAATATTGTTCACAAACTATCTATGAATTGGTTGTTGGAAAATAAGTGGTAATGCGACCGAGGCAATAAAAACCACCAATAGTCATAGTATAGAATTTTGTATAGACTACTGACAAAAAAAACTCCAAATTTAAAAAATATTATGAATGAATGAAGCAGTAAAAATGATAAATAATGTAAAATATCGAATACTAATGAGTACGATTCTTTGGTTCAGAATCCATTTTACATGGTAGCCAAGTCATCAGACTGAAATGCAATTGATTATTATAATCTAATTGATTTAAAACATCAACCGTTAAATAGTTTCTGGACAAATTTATTAGAAAAGTACCCTAGTTTGTTAAAACAAGCTATTATTGTAATACATTCGATTACTGCTACATATTTTGTAATAAATTCACATATAAGAATTCAACTTTCTAACATTTTGTATGACATTAAGAAGATTTGCAGCTCAAGGATCCAACATCATCAGATTATTTAAGATATTTTATGTGTTACCCTACAAAATAAATAAGGTTAAAACTTCAGGATTTACGAAGCGTTTATATCTTTTTAATATGTCCAAAATCCAACCTTAAAATATTAATATCTAATATAATCAAAATTTAAGCAAACCATATCCATATCAACTATTGCCAAAAATCCAAATCAGAATCAGCTAATGGAAAATCTTCGCGCATACACCCTTACAGTTAAGATGGAAGGAGTTAACCCTCTTGTTCCATAGTTATGACCATTAAGTAATTAATACTCGTGTTCAATAGCCACCGGGGTTGGTATAATTGCCGTTTTTAATTAGTATAAGTTGAATACAGTCCCCGGGTCTATTGTTGGTCGATCAGTGGCCGTTTTACTAAAGTGTGCTCTCACCCAAGTATCCACTTGAGTAATTTGTGGCCATGTTGGGTTACGGAGGTTGCTCCTCAGATCGACGGTCCATTAACGAGCTGACTTAAGTGACCGGCCACGATAGGTTAACACAAAATACCACATCTTTCACAAACCTGAACATTGTGGCTACCGAAGAAGATTAACAGTCTGCATGCTTTATACCACCAATTACGTCCGGACCCAATTCGCTCAGCCAAATTGAAACCGTGCAATTCAGCCCCGGGAGGCGCTCGCCCTGGACTTTCTTCCAATAACCCTCTAAACGACCATGTAGCCAATTTTTTTCAACTATTTGAAAATGGCCATATTTTTTCATTGTGTACGATACATTTAGAGAATACTTGACTTTATCATTGACGGTGTGCTTTTTATATAAACATTTGATACAATTTTATATTGAATTTCTGAAATATTTGCATCAATACGCAAAAATATTTCAGTTTTATTACTACATCAAAAACGGTTTGTTTTGTAATGAATATCACAAAATATTTCTCATTGATCAATTTTTTCCATTGTTGAAAAAGTAATTTTCATGTGGCATATTTGCAAACGCAATTATCAGAATTACACAATAGGCGTATTTAATTTAACAGTATTTCATACGAATATATTAAATACATAATTGAATATTGAAAACTAATCTTAATTGTCGAGATCAAATATTGGTATAATGCTTCAGATTCAGGAATAGAAATATAAAAGATTTGGGTCAAAATCAGAAACAAAAATCGATTACCGGTAAAAAGGTTATTTAGTTTCATAAATATCGGTTTTATCGGTTCGGTTCACGTCTTAC
This sequence comes from Stenopsyche tienmushanensis, assembly GCA_008973525.1. Lineage (NCBI taxonomy): Eukaryota > Metazoa > Arthropoda > Insecta > Trichoptera > Stenopsychidae > Stenopsyche > Stenopsyche tienmushanensis. The sequence goes on along the minus strand of WACJ01000071.1, from coordinate 53,269 downwards.
ACAAAAGAGATTTTTGTGTCAATATAATATGTAACATTCACCATTCTTATGCAGAATGTTCACCCTGTTAATTGTCCTATTAAATCAATACTTCAGATAATATTGTTATCAATCCAAATTCTAGCTTGTAATCTTAAGACATTATTATATATGTTGTATGGGTTATCTCTTCCTATATATTTGCTATGTACCCAGCTTGCTTCTACTTCTAATTATCATACCTTTGATGAATTATTTAAATACAGTAAATTTGACAATGTTATTAATGTAGATTTTTTATTATAAAAGAAGGAATGAGATATTCTAAACTATGTTAGAATGTAAGTTTTTAGTATAGTGTAAATAAAAACATTTAAAAAGTTCAAAAATGTATCACCCGAAACTGAACCGTTATCTTTACGAATCCAACGAAACAAAAAACCCTAAACGATTCGAAATAAATACTAGGGACTGAACCGAAGACTGGCAAATTAATTAATTAATTGGCAACCGAGAAGACTGGCATTAAGCAATGAATATGACACTATAATATGCAAAAGTTTTAAAGTTTACTTGATTAACAACATAGAAATTTGATCTGCATCATCAGTCCATTGCAAATTTCACGCCATCTTAATTATTCATTAATTATTTTAACACGTAATGATCAACGAGCATATTGCAAACATCTGCGTTGATTGCACGCAATATGAAAGTTCTAAGAAATGAGCGAAATTCTTCAGAAAAAGAATTATCTACACAATAGCTTAAAGTATTCAGACTATGTCCGCCTCACAAAATTAACCCCCCCTGTGCCGTGTTCACTTATTTATCTACGTTAAATGATTAATTTGCTTTTAAAGTAGCCTTTTGCTGTTGGCATGATAAACTACAAAGTCGTAATTTATCAGGAGACGTCCGTCAAGTGTCCGAGTGACAAATTAAACTTTGAAAATACCAGCCGAAATTACCATTTTATCCCTGTGCACAAAAACACGCTTAGTGAAATTTGATTATGCCATTAAATTCTTAATTTTTGAGCATCCTCAGCACGACGACCACTTGAAATCACCAATACAATATGTGGCAATTTGTAATAGAGTGTAATCGATAGGCGTTTAATAATAACTCTATCGCTTATGCTCGTGTCTGATGGATTCTCCGAATACCTTAAGATACAAATCGTGCAAATTCCTCCAATTAACACGAAAGGGTTAAATTAGCCGAATAGATTGGGGCCTCGATCGTCTGCCTTATGCTCCAAGATGGCTTTGTCTAGCGAAATACCTACGCTTAAATCAACTACCCGTGCCGAATTTCGCTCATAAATATAAAACCGTCGAGCAAAAAATGTTTTTCGATTTTTTAGCGTGTATTGTTGGCGATCGGCGAGTTTTCTTCCCATTGAGAGTTCAAACACTGTACTACTTTTCTTGAAATATTGTTCCATTCTTTCGCCATTGTCATGGACTATCGCTTGAAATGAAAGACCATATTGGTGTCCTTTCAGAATGCACTTCGCGAAAGCTCGCTATTGATATAAAATAAGTGATATTACAAGGGTTGAAAGAATCTGAAAAGTATGATTTGTTTTATTTCATTTAAACTGATATCAAATTTAAGGACAATTTATTACAAATGTTGTATGGGTCTGTCGTTATTTAATTTATTAATTGGACCTTGGTTATTAGCAAATTTATTGTGAATCCTTTCATAAGTTGTATAAACAATATTGGCGATTTAAAATCAAATTATTGAAAAATGAACTATCCAAATCGGATAAGATTACATTTAATGTCTGATTTATAACAATAATTTTATAGTGAAATCATTGATTATTTTCCATAATAACCTATCCCAATGACTTTATTTTGTCTCTAATCATTTTTTAACATGTCTTTATTAAAGAAATCCAAGGCACTCCTGAAAATTAATATAGATTAGCTTGGAAAATTACCTTGTTAGTTAAATTATATTAATAAAATTCTTCAAAATGCAATATTAACTTAATCATTTTAGCCCATATTATGATAAACAGATTTAAATATAATTTTTTTGCAACTATTGAATTTTTATAGATATATCCAAAATTACCTCAAATAAATCTGCGTAACATTTTGTAAGTTAATCATTCAAAATTGTGATTGCCTTTTGACTTAACATATCAAATTTAATACTCCAATATCTCTCATAAAGCCTTGAAATGTAGAGATAAACTCCAAAGCATAACTAAAATTAGACACCAGCGTAGTTAAATGTTGAATTATTTCGACATATTAAGGTTTGCTTAGGTTCAAATATATAAAATCAAATTTCAGATTGCCTTAGCTGAGATTATTCAATGATAAGTCCTGATGCTAATATGTATTTTAGTCTGGGATGGTTGTGCGCATTTCTACAGGGGCGGACAAGTCGCAAATAAAAAGAAGATCCCGTGGTAAATTGCAGAAAAAGGAGAAATTTTGTGGACATCAAGCTGGCGTCCCTTAGGTGTTAACAGAAAATGTCTGCCATTTCCTTAACCCTCTCTACTTAGCGTAGACATGTCTACAGAAAGCAGCAGACATTTGTAAACGAGACATAGACGCTTGCAGGGATTGGCGGGATACATGTCTAATTTGTGTAAAAACATCTGGAAGGGTAAGTCCCTGAATACGACGGAAGAAGGGGAAAGTTGGGCTTTTTTATTATGCCTTGGGGCAGGGAACATTTTCAGGCGCTCTTAAAAAGCTCACCAAGTTAATAAATAACTCCCGAGTTTGTCAAAGCCTATTTTCGTGGGGACGGAAATCTCTTTCATAATGAAATTTCATCTCAAATTAGCGGAGTTAAATTTGTATACAATTTTTTGCTGAATAGAGTCGTCCATATTGAAATGCTTAAGCCATTCAATTGGGATAATAAGGGCGTATTTCTGTTTATCGGCGATAAGGTCGACCACAATGCGAATCTCGCGACAAATTGGATGATATTTTTTATTCGGGAAGCTGGAAACTTTATAATAAGTATCTTCAGAAATTCTGAGCCACTTATTTTTAGGGCAAGGATTTTTCCACACATTCAAAAATAATTATAAAAACGTTTTATCCACATTTAAAATCGTATTCGTATTCAAAAAATATTTAACACAATGGACTAAAATGTGAATTGTTCATTAATTCTTATACAAAAATAAATAAATACCTCGAGAGCATTGCAGCATCAGGACACGCATGAAGATGATGAGCAGCAAAAGCTTCTAACGAAGCTCTTGGCGGACTGGACAGCCTCGGGGCGCTCTCTTGTTTCTTCGGATCACTCTTATTCAATATGCTCGATATTGAAAACGAAACTTGTCCGGGTGTAGATCTGGTCGCCAATTTTGGCGACACGTCTTTGGTGACCTCCTCCCTCATGCTTAAATTGGAAGCAATCATCTGATTCGAAGGCGAAATCTTGTCTTTGGATGTCGACGGCGATATCTCTTGCGGCTTCGTTATATTCCTTATCTGATGTAGGCTTCTATTCTTTCCGGATTTCGGACCGTCGTTCAAATCGGGACTATTCGATCTGGGTACACTTCCTAAGGACTTAAACTTGCACAAGGCAATATCATTCGATTTTCTTATATTAACGGGTGATTTTCTTCCGAGGTTGAGGCTGTAGTTTTGGGGGATCTTCTGCGGAGAACGGGAGCTCGAAGAGTGATACTTGGATGGATCGGGACTATCAGGCTCGGAAACAACGTTCACTTCGATATCTCGTTCGTCTTGTGAAGACGGCGAATTCATTTTGTGACAAATTTCTATTTGTGTTATAGTTGGGCACTTCCACGATAATATTTCCGATGAGCAAACTGTTAATTGAAAACATTATTTAAAACAGTCATTGTCGGTCGTGGTGACTAATTGGGGGTTAACAATACACGGCACATTTGTTTCGACGCCGAATCTGAAATCAAACACAAATATCATAAATTAATCTAATTTGCAATAAAATCGAATTGATAATATCGTTCTATTCATTCTAATGATCTGATTATCTCAATTTTTATAACATAGATCGATAGGGGTTGATCCGTATATTAATAAACATGAATACAATCAATTATCGTCTACATTTGTACACTTCGATTGAATATTTTTAATTACGATTTAACAGCGATAATGTCCGACTTTAACGAGGCTAAAATTTATTATGTATTACGTTAAATTGCATATTTATGCGCACTTCTTAAAAGAACGACGTTGACGAACAACTACCACCGCCGACCCTTCTAAAAGGGGCTTATCGCCCAAATCAAACATCACTAAATTGTGATCAACGGCCAAATTAATCTACCCGCCGGCCGAAATGCTTAAATATTCAAGAGCCACGAAATTTTATTACATTATTTATAATTTATATTTGTGTGGGCCAAACATCTGCCTAAAAAGATGCTCGGCTCCGATAAGACGCCTTGTTTTGGCAGAAGAGTTTGAGCCCCGAATTGTCCGGGCATGAATATTCAAATGGCTAATTTAGTGCCACAATGTCAAACAGTGCGCCCACATAATTCGAAAAAATCATCCCTTATCCGATCCGGCGCTTCGGTGCTTATCAGCGATGAAAATTTAATCGACGCTTATCGCCAAGCGATCGAAGGGGCGGCTTTTGTAAAATATCAAATTATCTGTGCGGTCTTTCAACATCAAAACATCACAAAGGATCACTGATTTTATCTGTGATATGTCGACGGGCTGAAACGTTATTAGTTTTTTTTCTATTTATTGTGCATCACTTAAGGGTGGATTTTTTGCTGGTCGCAACTCTGAAACCTAATATTTCGAGATTGACGGGATCAATGTTGCTTATTAAACGGAACAATCGACTGTAACGCAATCTTTTTGTTTTCACAATTGAATGCACCCTCCTCAGAATGGGGAGTATCGCGTTTATCTTATTTGAGAGACAGTTCAAATAAGCAATTTTAACAGCATAATAAAAAAATCGATGCTATTCATCAATAAGCTATGAATCAAATGCATTTAATTTGGACGATTTTATAGTATATCAACTATCAAAATTTGATAGGAAATGCTAAATTTAAGCATAATTTTAATTTGCTCAAATAAAATGCCTTTTATTCAGAGACAGTTGGCAAAATCACCCGCCGGCGTTTATCTGCAACATAATCGAACATGCGAATCCTTTGTAAACCGATCATCCGTATTTCGTATTCACATAACCATTGCAAGTCAGTAGACTTTTATATTTTGCATCGTTCATGTGAAATCAACCCTTTGAATGACGGTATTTCAAATAAAAGTATCGATTATTAAATGATGCTTAAATACTAATCGTTTGACGGTAGATTATTCTAATGACAATATCGGTTGATCGTTGATCGATTGTTTGATTGTACGACTATTTTAAATGTATTTGGCACGTTGTTTCAATGCCGATTTGAAATAAAATCGGCGCAAAAATAAGTTGTTTTAAATCACCTAGTTTAAAAATCCATTTGGCAATATGCGGCCGCAATAAAATTAGCTGTGCTTCGAGTTTGTTAATCACTTAAGTGCACACCGTTCACAGTTTGACAATCACTGTACATGGAACTGATTTAATGTCACATCACCGGGTGCTTTTAAAACTTCAAATTTGTATGTCGGAACGTACCCCGACGACTATCAGCTACGACGCTTTAAGTGAACTGAAACACCGATGGGGAAACATAGTATATAGATCCGAAGGGGCGGTTCCGCCGAAGAGAACACACCCCCGGAAGAAAGAGACCCGGTCTCATTTCTTCTCTTTCTGCACCCTCCGCTGGCGGCGCACCCTATTACACCGACGGCATTCGACGTCGCGCCATCTCGCTCGCCGTTGGGGGTTGTAGTGCAAAGAGGAGGTTGCGGAGAATGATTATCAGATTTGATTTGTTGTTTTTTTTTCTTCTTTGTTGACACGGGAGGTGTCGGAATTTCTAGAGCTATAAACGTAGATTTTATATGTGAAGCGGCGTTTGTAGGCGGTGCGATATCTGCGTGGAATCTTTCTTTGCACCTTTGTTTTCCGAGCGATAAAAAAGGAGTTGTGGAAACGCTGAAGATGCTAAAACTCCGCGCTGGAGGCATTCTTCGGAATAAGCCGATAAGTGCTCAAATTGGCGAGGAGTCGCTGCGGATAGAAAATTATACGACCGCGCTTTTGCTACTCCCGTAATTTCTACTGCTTCCGAGACGACGCTCTTAGATCAAAATAAAAGTCCAAAGATATTTTACTCGCCTGACTATTCAAACATTTTTATAATAAAATTTATAAAAAATATCCCATTTAAATAATTAATTGCATATTTTAATACTTTTAAAGCAAAATTTAATATTTAAATCCCTGACTTCGAAATATCGAGTTGGCACAAATCCCATTGCATTTTAAAAAACCAAACATGGAAAATCAATTTATCATAGTAGGATTGAAGCCAATGAACCTTTACTATTCGGGTATTTACTCTATCTATATCAAAATAAATATCATACAATAAATGAGATCAACTATTAGGAATATTTATATTTTCAAACATTTTTTTAATATATACATGACTACTCAAATCATATTAATGTCTTTTTTAACAAGTATATAATAGAATAGAATCTACAAAGTTCTTTTTTTGTCTACAAGTAGTTTACGTCAATTATTTTTAAATAAACGTCGTCTACTTTCGATACAAGATGGCAAGAGCTTCGATAGACGTGGCTAAAATTGTAGCGTGGAAGTATTGTGATTTTGAAAATATTGCAATATTAAATACGTATAATATTTATTATCCACAGCTACAATATAATTTCAGTCTTATAAGTATAATACATTTATTTATAGTTTTCAAATTTTTTTATAAATGTCGGCAACAACATCATCATGATTAGGGAATCTCTTTCAATTTTAGGTGCTCAAGAATCCCGGGATTAGTAAATACAATATTTATCTAAAAGAAATCGTACACCTCACCAGCACGTTGAAGGCTACTAAATCGAGACATTTCCGCCGAAATCTGGACGCTTGGAAACAGTGGACATATATGTTTTTCAAATTACTACCTTTCCCAAACGGTGATGTATTTACTACACATCGACTCTTATACTGGGAATATCGATATGAAATATAATAGATACGGGATTCATAATTTTTGTATTTCTCCGTAATGTAATTACAAATCACATCAAAGTATTATAATATATAAGTATTAATATTCATCTGCAGCGACGGAAATAAATAATTTGTCGGGAAATCGAGAATTTTGCGAGCTTTAGTCCGTGTCTCGGCAGATAGGAATTTTATATAATTACAATATCAAAACAACAAATAAGAATAATTCTTGGTTATATCAATTCGACTCAACTTGACTGATACAACTGAGATAATTAATAAATTCGGGCAGGGCTTATTATAATTTGCCAAAATATTAAATATTCTATCAAAAATTCATTTTATTTAAAAAAAATTAACCATATGTGGGTGCAATAGAAAAACACACAAAACCTGTAATTGGAACGCACTTTCTGAGAAAACCACCCTTGAAAACCACGTATTGTGTGAAATGTAAAGAAATATGTATATATTTTTTCCATTCGATGCAAAAAAAAATTGAATCTCATCAGCATTATGGATAAGCTCTTCAAACTCTTCTTCCTTTATAAACCCGTATATCAGCTGAAAGCTTTTTTCCGTTAATTTCGAGCACACTTAAGTCATGCTTTCAGCCTTTAAAATTATCCAAACGCTTCTGCATGGTTAAAAGATTTAAATCATCATAAAATGCGATTGTAAAAAAATGAGATTGAGGATTTAAATTGCTTCTTTAAGCATGTTTTTTTAAATTTAATTAAGTATCAGCCGTTTTGCTCAAATAGGGCTTCACCAAACTATAATATTTTTAGTGCCTTCTTAAAGAAAATGAACCATTTTGTAACATTATAACGATGTTAGCATAAAAAATCATAGTTCAATTAATTTTTTTGCAAAATTACTATACAGATATTAAGCATATGAATAAAAATAGCACGGCTAAACAAGGGTTAAATGAACAGTGTCATATAACATAAGAGCGAACATCATAGTGTGAATATTATATTATAAGCATTTAGTACCGGAAATATTACAAGCTATTGAAATTCAATTCACGCATTTAAATTTAAAAAGGGTTAGCTCATCATCTGCCATTAGCATACTTTATTAAGTCGATCATGTTCAATTATTAATTGAATTGCCAAAAATACACATTGCCTAAGCATATACATTGTTTAAGTATTTTTTAGATCCTTTTATAATACAGCTCTCCTTCAATGCCCAAGGGACCGTCCGGCTTGTGACCGTCGTTAACGGATTTAAAAGCTATTATTTCATGGGGAAATGTTTTCTTTACGACTTAATAGCCATAATGTCCTTTATTATTACCATTAAAACTTTCTTAAAAATACATATAAATTAGATATTATCCGGAAACTCTCTGAGAAATCTTTATCTGTAGATCAATCGTCACTTTTTGGATTTTATTCAGATCATTCCTTAGTGTATCAATGTCTAAATGATCGTAGCTAATGGATGTTTACCCCTTAAATGCAAAAAATCATAACATTATCCGACCCTCCCTCCGATGCTTCATTGTACCACCTATCATTTCATTGTGCCGGATATCCAGGGTGCTAGAGACTGTATACACATTAAACCATTTTAACCCTTGTGCCTCCCATTTTGCGAACGTGACAAAGCATTTGTCCATACAGTTAGCAGACGAGAGATCACTCCTGAAATATATTTGATTTCGCCCAATATTAATATTTCGAAATACATAAAGATGTATCCTTCGTTGTTTAATGCTACAACATCATTCTTTTTCTTCCACAAATTTGATTTATATAGAAATTGATGGATGATAGATTACACCATTACGTCCTCGCGGGAATTTCCAGCATTTAGTCCATGCACTTCTATTTCATTTCCCCTGACCTTTTGATTTTAGAAATCAATACAATTTTATCTGCGAATTTTATTTTAAATATGACAATTTTGCGATCTATTCAATATATATAACATCTTATTTCTAGATTGATTATGTGAAAATACGTAAAATATCAAGGGAAAGACGAATCAATTAAGACAAAGATGCCATAATTGAAATATGGCGTAAGAGCAATTACCTGTTAAATAAAACATTACGGTCCGCTACTCCAACATTTTGAATACATTTGTGATAATATAATGGGCTTTTATACGCAATATGGCTTACAAATAAAAATATTTTTGGAAAACCGCCGCCACTTGAGATGTAATGTTTATCATGAAACGAACCGGTTAAGTGTGATCCTTGCGCCGCTTCTTTATCCGCCGGAAGTGGCGGGAGCACTTGTGACGTCACAGGAACTGAAGCTGATTGGCCGCGGGAGGCTGGCCCCGCCCCTCCCCGCAGCTGTCGACAGTTGTTTACCCCTGGCGCAGGGGTTAATCATTAATGCGAACCCCTTAAGCCGAAGGAAATTATGAAAGTTGTCCCTATAATTACAACGTGATGGCTACAATTGCTATCACAAATCCTCCCATCGATGAAGATCATAAAGCACCGTGATTTAACAATTCTAATTTTAAAAAATGTATATTTAAAATAAAATAAATCAATATAACTTTATCTTAAATAATATCAGCTTATTGGGCGTTAAATAGATAATTACCGACCACATATCAAAGGAAAATATGACGAAAATTGGAAATCCAATCGTAATTTGTTGCCAATGATAATTTAAAACATGCTGAAATCAAAGCAAGATCATCCAGAAAGTAAGGTTACAACATTTATGTAGGAGTAATCGCCATCGAGATCGAGACATTTTTGTAGTCGAGGCACCGACTTTTACATGCCAGTGTCATAAACCTCCGCTGCTAGTTTTTAGATTGTTTTTTGGATTCTGGGGTTTAGTAACACATCCACGTTTCATCACCCTATAACTATAGAGTCCAGAAAAGCTTCTTTCTGTTGTGCAAAACGATCCAAAAATTCGCGTTTGATAGTCACGTGATTTAAACATTCTGGGCATCTATCTCGCAAACAACTTCTTATAGCCAAGTATTTCTGATACAGTATCAACAAGGAGACTTCAGAAAATGTCAGGAAATTCTTTTTAAAGATCTTCAAGCGTCACACGGTGGTAATTTCATAGTTATACTTCAATTTTATGCACAAATTCGTTAAATATTACTGATGTACTCCCATTCCTTGCCTCGGCGTGAGTAGGGTCTTCTCTGAACAACATCACTACCATAAACTTCTACTACCTCCTGATGGATATTCGCGGCGATATTGTTCAAAGTCAAAAAATGATGACTGATGAGATGTGGCGGGAGCGCGATGACCTCTCCATCAGAAGAATTTACTGTGACTAAACAAAATGGCCGATAAATACACGAGGCCAAACAAATCAATCATTAGGATCCTTCTAACAAGATTCTCTTATCGTTATCTCAGTTAAAAAGTATTCATTCAGTTTATCAATAAATAAATAAAAAACCAAATTTAGATCAATGTACATATATTATTTCAACGTTTAGAAGCAGCGAATGACCATGAGAATGCAAATACCTAGTTCGATCGTAATATGAGCCAAATGAAACCCAGAAAGCTGTCATTCGTGTGTATTTTCGAATCAGGACGTGAACATTAATATTGTAATATTAGGTTATCCCGAAAGAAATCAATTTTTTATTCAACTTAAAACTCAATTTTTTTTTTTTTTTTATACAAGTTCATATAAAATATAATCATCATATTATTAAATAGGATCATAGAAACTAGATGCTTGTTTTGCCTTTAAGCCCCTGAAGGAGTACTATACCAGGGCTTGGGATCTCCCTCCACTTATTCGAAAGAGAACTCTTGTACATTGAGCTCGGAGATAGACAGAGACAGAGAGAGAACGTAGTGCAGCTCGGGAGACAGAGACGGAGAGCTTTCCCGCATACATCGCACGATTGTATATATCGTTAGCCCAAATTTATTGACTAATAATGATTTCGATTTCAATTTTGTTGTTTGTTTACGCAAAGAAATGACCGAATATTGTGTCGATTATCATTTCCTTCTAAAGCGGGAGCAAATGAATCGACTTCTTGTGTATTGTTTATGGAAAAAAATGACGTGGTCTTGTATGCTATCAACAGTGCTTATTTACAATTGACTCTGCCTCGAATTGAAGATTGTCTTGCGCTGATAGGAGCTGACAGAAAGTAATCGGTGTAAAACGATTATGACATCAACGACTTCATCGATTTTAAATTTGCACACTAACGAAAAGGTTAATAATAAAATGATACTTATGTTACAAAAATTAAGCTGATGAAGTATACAATAAGAAAAAAATATTTCAGAGATGTTTCATTTACTATGTCTGGATACAAACTGATCTCAAATGAGCTAGTGAAAATAATGATTTTCTTTTGGGCAGACCTAATATTGATATTTGATGATGTCTTATTTAGTAACATTTAGCCAATGCTTTGTTACGGAAATTTAATCTTAAATGACATCAACAACGACGTTCATTTCAACGTCCGAATTATGACACTAAGTAAGTGCTCTTTCCACTCTACCACAACTATTTTCGTACTTCAAAAAAATCCCAGACTATCCGTTTCGAGTCCCAACAAAGACTTTAGCATACAAACGAAAGTCAGACATAAAAGGAAAATAAGCAATTTCTCAAGTGACCCCGTGTTGTCTATTATCCGGCTTTGTGACAGGTTTTATCCGCACACAGTTTCTGCATTTCACACTCCACTTTAATTATGAGTGAAGTATATTTAACCAACATGTGCCGTTGTTATTCGTTTATCTGAGCGTCCATTGAATCCCCGATGTCCCCTTCTTTCATTGCCCTGCTCTTTCTTCCTCTGCAATCCCTGAACCAGTCCTCCCGCTCTTACAAAGGCACACAAAGCAATCATGGCTAATTGGTCTATTCTCAGCAGGTTCCAATTAGCAGGGCTCATCAATCGCGATTCGCGGCATTCAATTTAAACAGACGCTCGAATATCTATAAACATTTTCGATACAGTGAACCGATTGCTTCTTGGCATCATAGACACGTGAACAATGGCAATATTTTTTTGCAGGTACATTTGAAGAAAATCTACCATGGCAAATACGCTACCGTAAAATAATATACTTAGGAAAGAAATTTCATGCTAGATTGGATATAAATGGGTAATTTCACCTGTCTTTTAAAATTAAACAAAATGTCTTCCTTCGTCAAAACGTTTGTTCGGCTTGACCATAATTTTACCTGTAATTGACCGTTAAAGATGTCCGTCTGTTTTTCATACTGTTGACTTGGCATTCCTATTTAAATTTATATTTTTAGTTTCATAAATTGCTGGATCATATTTAAACGGTTTAACAGCGAACTGTGTTCAACAAACGATCTTTTATTGCGAATATTAAATTTGGGATAAATTTATATTTTATCGCAAAAAATATTTGATAAGCCCACAATATGAAGATATTGCTGGTCAGATTATAATTTACACCTTTGGGGCTACCCATATTTAAAACAGCTGTTGGTCAAACACCAGGTGAGGCTTAAGAGCTTAAAGGCTCTTAAGCTTTTACCAATAAACGTTCAAGGACCCTCTTAGCATTTTTCTCTCTCACCCAAAGCAGTTCAAATTTGAAATTCATCAAGCTTCAATTTTGATTCCCAATTTTAATTTAATACACGAAAGGTTCTTTAAATAGTTAAAATTGTCAAAAAAAAATTCAAGCAAAATTTGTTTTACTAAAAGGTAGTATCATACAATTTCTTCAAGAACTTGTTTTAATTACCATTGTCATCATAGTGCAACCCTATATCATCATTAGTGGTCCCAAATATTCGAATAACGAATATGAAATTGATAAAATATTCGAACATTCGGAAATTTTACATATATATATAAACGAGGGTGATTCAAATATAATCAGGAATTTCGCCGTACAAATTTATTAGTAATATTTAAAAATATAAATTCAGTATCTTATTTTTCTACATAGTTCCCTTCATCAGAAATACATTTATTCTATCGGATAAGAACTCTTCATGAATCCATCACTGAAGAAAGAAGGCGAGAAATACCATCTTCTTAACACTGTTGATAGCACACGATATTCCTTCATTTTTTTGCGTAAACATAAACAATACATTTGAAATCGATTCATTTGTATAATATACGCAAGACACTCTCTCAGTGTTTGTCTTCCACTGGCAATCTCTAAACACAACGTGCAAGAATGCTCTTTTTTAATTACTGGAATTCGATCGCAAATACGCGATTTTACTCATCATATGGCCGTAATTTCATTTTTATTGAGCGTGCTATCGAAAAACCCCTCTCAATTGTCGACGAAGTTGATTTTATCGACAATACAGAATCGTAAAGAGTATCTAAAATATCACACCTTTTTTGACGTGATCAAAAATTTTGATAGATAGAATAGATGTTCAATCAACTTTATACTATTCTTATAAGCAATTAGTGCGCTGGTTTCAATTTTTTTTTTGTATTATCTGCACTTCTAAATCTGATTTTTATGATATTCTTTGTTGCAATTTTGATTGGCAAAAGAACTTGGAAAATTTTTCTTAAAAAATATATTTCTTCGTCAGTAATAATTTCAAATTTTAAAAACCTTTAGTGATTTGTTGACTGATTCAGAGAGTAAAAGAAATCTTTTTAAATTCATGCTTATTGCGTGCAGCTTTATTTTGGACGATTTGCGGTTTAAAAATTCTGGAATGGCATGTGTTATTCTAAATTAGACCAGCTGGACAGATTATCGATTTGTTGGCCACCGATGAGACACTTCGACAACGGAATATGAATGAAAGATGCTAACCCTCGGGTTTTTGATGAAGAAGAGTTTGCTCTACCATTTGATTTTGTATCCAGATAGCTTTTTTTTGCAATTTGTGTTCGATCTCTGCTAGATCTAATGAAGATCTAAATAAAGAAAATAGGATTGATTGTGCTTTATTCCTATTTAGTTTAAGTTTTTGTCTTTTTTCGTCGAGGTCTCGATTATATTCATTCAATCTGCCAAAATTGAAAAAAAATGTTTAGCATTAAAAATAAGATAATTTGCCTGTAATTTATGGGACTTTTTCAATTTCAATGGGTTTTAACAATTGACATTTATAGCATTGACAGCAATAAAGACTTCCAAAGTGTTATATTATAGAATATTTATTTAGCAAATGCTAAATACAGATTTAATCAAACTACAAACATAAATAAACGACTCGGTATTTCAGGACAAAAGTACTAATTTTCTGAAGAAACATAATATCTCGAAAGTTTTTCTTATTTTTACATATTTTCAATGTTTATTCTTCCCTCTTGGGATATACAAATCTTCTTTTTACTTGCATCGATGTAGAAATATAGCAAAAATCTGTTTGTTTAAAATGTTGCCATTTTTGAATTCATTCGGGATGCAAAACCTATCTGTGCCAATCATTTGGCGATGAAAACCGGCAGCTGTAGATTGTTTAAATCGTCGCAAATTATATCCGCCATAACCAAGCGTTTATACGGTTAGTTAAATGCGTTATTGTGTCAGATTGCAGCCATTGATCTATGCATAATGTAAATATCTGAGCAAACCGATACAATGCAACCGATGCCCATCCAAATCGATTATATCCTTCACAAATGCGGCGAACGAATAAAGGCTCAAAGCAAATTTGTTATGATATTTTCATTTTTCTATGGGAATTTTCGCCGGGCAATAATTAGGGATGATCCCCGCCGTGCCTTCCGCATGAAAGCACCCGTTCTGCTTCTCTTTGCTTTTTTTTGTGTTGTGAAGCACGTCGTCTCGCTGTCGGCTTCTTTGTTGAATCGTCGACAACTTACAATATCCATACTTGAATAAAATGGCGTAAAAATATTACTTTTTATGGCACAAGACCAGCTCTTTAAGGAACAATGTGGATAAAACGCTACCGACTTGTTCCAGACGCAAGCGTCGTAAAGTGTAATAACGCGAACCTCGAACGGCACAACCGGTCAATTTAGACATATAAACGCTATCATGATAAATATGATATGGATCTATTAGAAAATATGCATAAAATCAGTTCCAATTTGAAGCCATGATATAAGCACATCCAGCTCCAAGAAAAGCTCCATTCAGCTTCATTGAATATTTGTGCACTATTTATCATGGCCTGAACAAATTTTAAATGAATCAGCAGCTTTATTTTCGGTCTCTAACAAACAGAACTGATGTACACTTCTAGAGAAATTTGATGATTGCCCCGTGTTTCGCTTAATTCATGCCTTCGCATTCTGATGCATTTCTAGGAAAGTTAATGCTTTGTTTCAGAATGCCAAAATTGCGTTTAGCAATGCATTTTATGCAATTGAACAATAATAGAACCACACACAAACAGTTCATTCAATATCAGACGTTTGATATGGAAGACAATAGCTTGCTGAGACTCGTTAGCCAAACACAACACTGAAGACAATCGCAATATTCCGATTGTATTCCATTGCGAAAATCATTTTTTTTTTTCTTAGAATTAAATTTGTCATAATGAATAAAAGTATAATAAATTAAACGTAAGCAAAAATTAACATGTTTTAATGAGCGATTTGACAAATACGATGATATTAAATAGGTAACATTTGATCTGGCGTGCACAAATAATTCGCATTAAAAATGTCCATAATTTTATTGATATTATTATGACCTGATATTGAGAACGATTTACGAACCTGTTTACGAAAATAAATGACCGAATATTGTGTGCTATCGACAGTGTTTATTTATTTATGTACAAACTTCATACACGCTGCGACGATCCTGACAGATAAGTGGATTTGTACGGATGCTAAGTGGCGGACAAGCAAATATAGAATCTGTGAAGATTTTAAATTAGCTCACTACTCTATGGGTTAAATGCATTTAAAATATGAGTGTTCCATGGACGCCTCACACATTTCGTTGTTAAATACAAAGCTTTCAATCTTCAATATGAAGCTCATCAAAGGGGATCGCTTTTAAGTCTTTATATCTTTGTTGGCGTAATCCAGAAACGAATCGCTCATGAATGGATACGACACGAAATTGATTGCGCAATAAGAGCCCCATCCCGTAGATTATGTACGGATAATAATTATGATATTTATGTTTAATATGTGCACATCTCCTCCTCCATTGTGCGGTTTGCACTGGCGTTTGTAAATACGTGTAGAAGCACTTACAAATGCATATTTACAAAACAGTCGCTCTCCCCTATTTATAGAGCTTTTGTAGCCTTTGCCTCTATTTCCTCCAAAGAGACCAATCTCTAAATATTCCAATTGTCACTTCCCTTTGTGTTTTTAAATTGCAACGTCGTGCTATTTCATCTTCTACAGTCGACGAACAGCGTCGGGGTACTCGGGGTGCTTTCGCAAAAAATATTTAAATCAGCAATCGGTCAGGTTTGGACGCACAAAGGATTTCATACAGCAGCTTGTTTGTGTCTAAGGGCATGTTTAGGGACAGTCATAGAATATTTTTAAACGTATTTAACGTTCATTATTATGATTTATACGGTAATATGTCATCGATTTACATGCTTAAATTATCGTCATTATCCATGTATTAAAGTACATGTTTATATCATTTTTGTGTCATAAAATTAGCGCAGATCATCGCAACAACCTTTTCGAAATAAATTTACTACAACAACGCGCCTTTGAAGAGCGTGGTGTCTAGAATAAAAGCTCTGATTGGTTTCTAAGTGAAAAAAGAGAACCGAAAAAATCTCGGGAAAATTGAGATACTTTGCAATTCGCTCTCAAAGTACATGTATTCGAATATCGATCCTGTGCTCTGATATTTTTTAAATCTGAAATAAAACATGCGGGCAAATCAAATAGGATATTTTGATACGATCTTAGATTAAATCCATAAATGTAACACTGCGTGAGAAATTCATCCATCTCTAAAATCCCTGTAAGGTGATCCCGTATCTTAATTCGATCTATTCAACGCCACTCACTGGAATTTTATAATTTCGTAGACGCTCTTATCTAAACAATACGCAGACGCATAACATCGGGATAAGCTTTCTAAGAATATTTATAAAAGCACACTTAAGGTGCTTTGTTATGGCAGTACATCCATTATATATGGATTGGGTGTCAGATAATCCTCTAATCCTCGAATGATCGGCACTTCTGGGACCAAAACATACCACCTTTGTTGTGAAAACAATTGACACTCCGGCTGTAAATCTCCATTGTTTCCATTCGACCGTGAGCTCTTAGCGATCAGGGCTGATCTGCAATATTCCGAGATCCTTAAAAGTTAAGAGCCTCAACTGTATGACGGATTCCTACCGTGGACAAACAAGGGCCGACTTGTAAAAAAATGCAACAAAACAGCAGTATATTTTTTGGAATGCATTAAAATGATAAATGATTCCGAATATGGAGGATTTGAGGACGGGTGCATTAGTTGCAGAGTCCGGCCCTGTCGTGCTAAAAGCACCGCAACTAACAAAATGCCTTTATGTGATAATCTCCTTTTCCGCGGCAATGCGCAAAGGTGTTTTTAAAGGAAATTAAGAGATGCTTATGAGAACAATATATCTACTACCTAGGCAAATATCTAAAAGCTTAAATGTACCGGGTGTTTAATAAATTCTATAAATTAATAAAACATTTAAACGAAAATTATCGTAATATTTTGCTTGAACACTATCATTATTTCTATCATTTATTGCACGTTTTCTACCCAAAAGGCTTTGTAGAACTCTTCAGAAAAAGCCCTAGACTTTTAGAGTTATAAGAGCCAGAGGAGTCAAACTCAAAAGCTAACATAAGCAAAAATAAAAAAAACTTAAATATAGATGGGCCGCAAAAAAAAACAAATTTTTACAATATAAAGAACATTGGCAGAGTTAGTATTTCTATTATTTTTGATAATGTATAAATATAGATTTCATTGAAAGAAAAAGTAAGACAAAAAATAGAAAAAAAACATTTGAACAGTTTTGTTCAGTACTTTGTCGGGCCATCTTTTGCGTCAATTACGGCTTACAATCGACTATGTATCGAGAAAATGAGCTTTTGACATTGTTCCGTAATGATGTTGTCCCTATTCCTTTTTGAACCGAATCCAAAGCTCCGCATAAGAAGACGCTTGGGTTGAATATCGAGCCATGGCACACTTGAATTGATACCAGAGTGCTTTTGTAATGCTCCTGGTCCAAGTTGTCTTCTATTAGAGTGCAGTAACTGGTAGTTGGTTGAGTTGATTTGCTCTCGAAACTTCTTCCGCCCTTGAACTATCAGCTTCCGCGGTGTTCCTCCTTTGTTCTTTTGGACAAACATCAGACAGGTCCTTGCGAATAGTACTGATTGAGTCAATGCTGACTCCATTGCGGTCCAGATGACCGCGCTGATCTCGCACGGGAGGTGGCAAAAGCACGCGACGATCTCTCCATCGGAAGAATTTACTGTGACCGAACAAAATGGCCGATAAACACATGGGATCAAATAAATTGACTATTAACCTGTATGGGAGTACTTACGGAAATATCCGTTTTGACCTTCACTATTCAGAAAGAGCACTCTTGTGCATTGAAGCTCCGAGGCGGACAGAGACAAAGAGAACTTAGCGCAGTTCGGGAGACTGAGACGGATAGCTTTTTCATATGCATCGCATGATTGTATAGATCGTTAAGCCCAAATTTATCCACTTATAATGATTTCGATTTCAAGTGTGTTATTTTTTTACGCAAAGAAACGACCGAATATTGTGTGTTATCGAGAGTGTTTGTTTATTTAACTGCTTGCTGTTCTTCGCTGCGTGTTGAATGAGTCTTTGTCGAATTATCATTTCCTTCTAAAGGAGGAGCACTTGAATCGATTTTTTGTGCATTGTTTATGTAAAGAAATGAAGTGGTCTTGTATGCACTATCAAGTGTTCATTTACAATTGACTCTGCCTCGAATTGAAGATTGTCTTACGCTGATTAGGAGCTGACAGAAAGTAATCGGTGTAAAGCGATTATGACATCAACGATTTCATCGATTTTAAATTTGCTCACTAACGAAAAGGTTAAGTGAGGTTTAGCCGGTGAATATCATGACAGAGAAGTCTGTGTGCACAAAACTGTTCAAATGCTTTTTTGACTTACTTTTTTTATACAGATTAAAATTAAAATTTTGTATACAGATCATGGATTCTATTCATTTAAACGCATTTTTTTATTAATACGCCACAGTTTGATGTTTACTCATTTTACCAAAACGATGTTTTTCTTATATTCTCGAGAATTTAAAAGCACTTAAAAGTTTCAAAAATGAATCAATTATAGCTGAAAACCGAAAAGACCGTTATTTTTATCGGAATGAACACCTTAACCGAACCAATATAAATGTTTGGAGCGGAATCAGAATCGAAACGATAAAGTAATTGTACAGGATGCGGCAGGGTAACTACCCTATTTTAAAAACGAATAACACAAACAATATAGGATATATCAGTTTAATTTTTTTCCACATATTACAAAAAAACATTTAAAGTTTTTATATGGGATTGTTTTTTCAAAATTTCTCTCAAAATAAAAATCCTACAAATTTATTGAGTGTTGTGTTATAAATCTTTGACATTTTTTTTATTACTGAAGTTTTATTTTGGCTTTTATCGTTTGATTGACCATGTTACAATATTTAAAAAATCATACTCTGGCAATAAATAGTGAATTTGTTTGAAGTGGATGATGTATTTTAACATAACATTGTATCACCTCGATCATTTTTGACCATCCCCTACTCGAGCTCGAACAAAGGTGATCCACAATATTTACTTAAACCCACCTTAATATTATTTTCACACAAAGGTATAGATCGTTATGTTGTAGTTCAGGAATCGACCGGGCATCCCTTGCTTTGTAAAACTCCACCCAACCGACTGCAGGAGCTACACCATTCTCCATATGGTGGTGCTGCACAATGGCATTTACAGATACTTCAAAAGTAATTCCTTAAGTGCTGCAAGTAGTCCATCTATACGCCAGATAGTCAATAGTCAACCGCCTTTATTCAATGAAAAACCGTGCTGCTTATTATCAATAGGTCTCTCTTCAGACCACTTCATTCAAATTAATTACAAAAAACGACAATGTTAAATATACTCTCACCAACATGGGAATTTGTTCTTGCGGTATCATCTGTGAATTTATGCGATTAGTTCGTATTTTTGATACATATATAAGTCCAATTAGGATAATTATGCTTTTAAGATTCTGTATAGAGTAGAATATTCCCCGACCGCATATTTTGTATGAATTTTACTCTTCTGTGTAATTATATACGATCAAAGTGAAATAGCATCCCTTTAAAAGTTTCTTAAAGGATAGCAAAGGTAAACATTCAAATAGATACGAGCAAAGTTAATATCCTGGAGGAAATATAATCTGAGATAAGTTGGAAAACTAGGTTCCACAATATTCCAATTTGCTCTAATATGACAATTAGCTTCGGACGCTGTGCTCATCTTATACAACGTTAATGTTAATTTAAGACGTAATGGATTTATATATTAATTGTCATTCATCTATGGACAAATTAAATCGTGTTTAATTTGTATAAAAACATTAGATAATATCGATTAAGATGGGATTAGTGAGTTCAAAAAAAATCTAAATTTGAAATTTTGCCGTTATGATTTCAGCAATCATTAAAGAAATAAAACATCTACTTTAAATGCTTACTAAAAAAGTTTTGACCAAAAGTATCCCTGGAGAAAATTTATACCAAAAGACAATTAAAACTTGTCCTAATATTCGTGGCAAAGGATTTAATGATTTTGATATTCAAGATATCGAAGAAATTTTTGAAGATCATATATACATTGAACGAAGAAGATAAGATTTGTAGCAAAGCAAGCAAATAACTGCATATTTCACATTAAAACAATATATGACACCTTGGGATTGGCTCATAAATTATAACATTTTTTATTAAAAAATGATCCCGTAATGAAAAAAGGGAATAAATTCAAAGGGGAATTGCGAAATACGCGAACATTTATATGCCAAAAGGACACAATCCAAATAAATCCAAAATAATAACGTTGCAATAAGTTCGCATAATACTCGCCATTGATTGATTTTCCTTTTAGTAGTTGTTTTTCGTAGTTTGTAAGTATTTGTTTATTATAGATCTGTTCTGCCACGCAAATCATGTTCTGTGAACATGTTTGGGTATTGCGTCCAATCGTGAGGCGCTTATTCGTCGTGTCAGCGGTCCAAAAAGCGGACCGGTTGGACATATCCATGAATATCCTGAATTTGATATCCATGTTCGCGAGGACATGCTCATTCTCAATTTCGATTTGCCACTTGCGCTCTGAGCGCGAGGGAGAAATTAGCTAGATTTTGTAAATTAAAACAACAACAAAAAAATAGCTTAGATATATACATATATATTATAAATTAATACCAGATAAAATATATAAATATATGTTTTATGGGTGAAGGGAAGTTTAGTCTCGCTCACGACCTCATTTGGTGAGAGCCACCAATGTAAATTAGCCTCTGGGGGGGTTTTCATGAACATGGAGATCGTAGAAAGCTCCGGGGATGCATTTCTCCCCATAGCTTACACTATAAGCCCTAAAAGATGATGGAGTAGTCACAAAGTTTTTGTGTCCAACTGGTCCGCCTTTCAGACCGCATACACTTCGAATGACCGCCTCGCAATCGGTCGCCATGCCCGGATCTTCACACGGACACTCCGAAATCGGGGAAAATCTAAGCCTAAAAATCGAAACCCTAGAGCGTCCGTCTAGTATTTTTTCTGTAGTTTATAAGTACAATTCATTGCAGATCCGTTAATGGACACAGACCATGTTCTGTGGACATGTTTGGGTATGGCGTCCAATCGTGAGGCGCTTATTAGTCGTGTCAGTGGTCCAAAAAGCGGACCGGTTGGACATACGGACCCGGTGGCCACTCCGTCCTCTTTTAAGGCCTTTTGCTGCATTTTCGGTAACAAATGCGTACTCGAGGTCTTTGAAAGGTGAGGCTACAAGATATAATAAATATGGCATTTTTTTACCAACTAGTCATATTTTTAAGTTTGGAAAAAGAAAATAATCCGAGAAGGGCTTGATCTGACGAATAGAGTGCATGAGGAAGCAATTATTGACTTTGGCCACTACAATAACAAATGTGTGAATTGATGCATTGTCTTGATGAAATAACACTTTATTTTTGGCCAAATACGTCCGTTTTTTCTTGATTTCATCACTCAAACGTTGCAATAAATTTACATAATAATCGCCGTTGATTTTTTTCGTTTTTGAAGATAATCAATGAAAATTATCCCAATGGCATCCCTCAAAATTGACGCCATGACATTGCCTGCAGATGGAACTGTCTTCGCTTTCTTTGGAGTCAATTTTCTCTTTTCAGTCCATTTTTTTGACTTTGACTAACTCAGATATGAAGTGATGGACTTATATTTCATCCATGGTTATAAATCGATGCAAAAACTTGGCTGTATTGCTATAAAACATCGCTCATGCAATCATTTGATTGAAACATCCTCACGACGCTGTTTTTGTTTCATTGTGAGCAAACGCGGCATTCATCATGCGCATAGCTTTCTCATGTCTAAATTTTTAATCAACATATGATGTATAGTACTATTTTAAACGCCTATTATATCTGCTAGCTCGCGCACTTTCATTTGACGGTCATCCAATACCATTTTGTGGATTTTCTTCGCTATTTCTTGCGATATTTGTCTTGACAGCTCGTACGGCCTCATTTAAACTCTGCTACTCAATATTTTCCTGCTATAAACGAAGGAGCAAATACATCTCGAGTAGAAAATAGCTCAGTTTTGATATTGGTTGGATTGAGATCTTTCAAATAAGTTGTAAATTGTATTACATAACGATAATCAATTTTTTCCATGTTTACAAATTTACTGAGAACATTTCACTATTAATGGCTGTCAAACAAATACTAAACAACGTCTTCAAACTTTAAACTTAAGCATCCTGAGATAGATACTTTCTATCATATTATTATTTTTAAACAACAACCGCTATCTATACGTCAGATCGGATACTTCTGGGATTATCCTCGTATAATACGAATTTGTATTACAGGACATTTTTGTAGAACCATATGACCGTGTTTCAATCAAAAAGCTTTCCTATAAATTAGTTCGTATTAAAAATATGTAATCGAACAAGTCTCATCACCCTCCATACTTAGATCGGGCTTATCCACTTCAAGATAATACAAAGTTGCGCGAGTAGATGTTTAATGCTTTTCATAAGATTATTTACCGCTTTCACAACTGGATGCTTTTCACATTCGTCTGAATTAACGAACCCTAAATCTTCAGACTGAAAGTCTCCTCTGTATCAAATACATAAGATATCCATCTTTCAAACCACCCTCCCGTCTTAGAATGGCAAATTTAATTTACTTCAGTTAGAGCAAAATGAATTACCCGTGGGTTGAAACGAAGTCGGAGGCGAGCTTATACAAATTGACGGTGAATTAAAAAGTGATTGCGCTCAATTCGCAAAAAACGTGTACTAATCATCAAATTGAAATTTACTCATTCGTCTGCTTGGAGTTCAATCTATAAACTATATTAAATTGTCAATATTTTAAATGCAAATCATCGATTCATAACATCTTTTGGCCACAATGTAATTCGAAGATTTGAAGTAATTTACGTTTGAAGATACGCTGCAAAAATTGTATCGCTCTTTAAAAAAGCAGCACAAATTAATCTTTTCGCTTTTTTCCTTATTCACAATCTAAGTCGAATGTTTTCTCTTTTTGTATAGAATATAAAACGAGAATTAATTGAAAGAAAACGCGATCCTCTCAGCGAACATTTCTCCTATTAGGGTAAAATGTTTTCAGAACGAAAAAAATCAGCATCTTGTAAAGGAGCTCTTATTTTTCCATAATTCTTTCAATCCCTGCGCATTAAAACATAAGGACCCGTCCTCCCCGGGGCAAAGGAATATATAAACCTAATAAAATTATTAAGTCTTTTGTGGAGGGATTTTCGTAAATCTGAGGGTAAACATCGAACAGGGTGATTATAAAATAATATCAAGCTCCTACAATACGACGATATATTTTATCAAAGTATTTTGCCATTGTAAATGTTCTCGGAAATCATGGAATGGAATGGAATGTTCGCTTTTATAACGCATTTATCACAATACAATTTACGTGTGCCATTTTGATCCATGGCTGTTATAAATATTTATATGTATTGAATTATTTATATTTATAAACGAAAACAGAATGAATTATCAGTGCATTTATTTCAGATGCATAAGGAATGCTTTAATTGAAGCTCTTTCGTACAGTTCATTTTGTAAACGGAGGGTATTTTTCCTGAGAGTCTAAGTTTTAATTGTTTTAAGTCCATAAGCGACCCCCTCGGGATAAAACAGGATGCTTTTTTATGTCACCGGAGACAAGAGGGCACAATAAACAAATTATCCATTGTCACTTTTAATCAGTCGCCACTTACAATTGGTGTTAATTAGTGACAAAACATAACTCATTTGGAAAATCTACATTAACGAACTTCCTTTTTCATCCCCCTCGAATCTTTCTTCGCGCAAGACGCCATTGGCGAGTTGTTTATCTTCGAAATATTTTCAGGTGACATTGAAAACTAAAATTCGATACACGTGTAGCTCAATCTAAGTTTTGTGGATTCAACGGGAGATTCGGAAAATAATATATGTCGTGTATTTCGTAGAAAACGGTCGGTGAAATTCCAACAACACTGGATCTTCGACGAAGGCATAGTCCTCGAAGAGCACTCACTTTTATATTCAGAACATTAACATATAAAGAGGTTCTTCTAAAAGTACAGCTAAATATATATTTTCATCAATATCAATATTTTTAACAACTTTTCGCAATAATACAAATTTGACGTGACAGATTTAAAATCTTCAGAGGATGTTGCAAATACAATGCACAAAAAATCTGATTAAATATTAGTTTAAATTGGATAAAATTGATTACAATCCATTGTTTTAATCAACAACACATTGTTATAGGAATGACGCTGTAGGTGATACAAAGTGCAATGGAATAAAAAGTGTTAGGCCGTGTCCCTTAAAGTCCATAAAACCGATAAATGGATCGGGGAGGAACCATTTGTGATAGACATAGGGTGAAAAGAAGCACAGATTAAATGGACTTGGACGGGATTTGTATTCCAAATGAATGTTGATAGAAGGGTGTAAAAAATCATGAAGCTTCGTCCAAATACAGGATATTACTTGATATCAAAGCTTTCGAAGCCATGGAATGGTATTAGATGAAGGCTTCAGAAAATAGCATATTTTGCATTTATCGTCCATAATTAATATACTTGGGTCTGTTTTTATGCGATAGATACGTTCCATGAGGAGTCGCATATAAAAAATTCGCATAAAAAAGATTTGAACTACATAGAGAACTGAGGGATAAATTTAATTATTTTTAAAGCCGCATAACTTCAAATCAATGTGATAGAATGTACCAAAAATCGCATTAAAAAAGTTTATAAAAACTTAATATAAATTAAAACACAATACATATTTATCTTAGAATTGCTTTACTAAAGTCTATTTTACTCGATAATCATACAAATGCAATTCTTAAGCGTTTGAGAAGAGTTACCAGATTTAAAAACAATTCCGTTCACATTATAACGGTTGTAACTTGCACTAGTGTTCATTTTAGATTTTTTTTTGTGCGAATTCGCATAAAAAAAGTTTGTCTTCTATTATTTTAGAAAAACGCTTTAAATTCGCATAAAAATAGACCCAAGTGTATTCAAAGGAGATGCAATATACTAACGAATGATTCCATTGATAAATTATATTTTTTATGGATTATACAACATTGGATCGGTTCTGTTGAATTGAATGAGTTGTTCAAATGCAAGTTCTTACCGGAATATTTTGTATGAAATCCGATTAAAATATGCACATTAGTATTTCGATTATCCGAATAAGAACGATCGAATAAATAACAAAATTATGTACAGTCTTTCAAAACACTTCAAACGTTAGCTTTCGTCTTTATCATAATGACTATGGTAATTGTCTATAGTCATATTTTGCAACTATTTCATAAATAACATTAAATATAAAATTGATTGTCTAATTTAAATTTAATTGATGCAAAATTCTATTAAAAAAATTTTTTTTCGATATATTAGGGGGACCCGAAAGTATTCGAAAATTTAGTAAAAAATTGTTCAAATTTATTAATAACATAAATTTTATGTACAATATTATAAAATATAATTCCTTTTATTATTCAACAAATTTTCCACTCGCTTTGGCAGTCATTCGATCCTTTTTTATTAAATTTTTTTGGCTTAGAAGCAAAAATAATTTTAAATGCGTTTCCATTTCAGCTGCATTTTTCTCCTAGATCCGTGGACCTGAAAAATTTAAAATCCAGTTACGATGCTTTTCAAAAAGAGATTATTTTTTGTGGTATCCATCCTACTCAATAATACCCATCCTATTCGTTTTGCCGATGAGTTTTAAATATGTTTGCACAGTGGCCCAGTAATGGTGCAGTAATATGATTTATGACTTCCAAAATATAATTAATTCCGGATTAAATCCAGTTAGTTATTTCTATCTGATATATTATATCTATGATTGAGGATTGATATATGATTTAAAAATGTCTCTTGAAAATAATTACATATTTCTTAATCATATGCTTGATGAAATATTATGGTTTTTTTTTCGTCAGCTTTATTATGCTACGGTCGCTTCATATGAATGCATACGAAGTATGTGCAATCCTTAAGGATCCTTATATTTTTTCTTCGTGACAAACGATCCGAAAAACAAATATATGCACGTATAAAGTTTTAAAAGCTTTGGGGAAATGGAAAATTGTTTGGAAGAGTGTAGGTAGATTATAGGTGAGTGAGACACATATGCCCGCGACACGATTTCGCAATTAACACTGAAATTCAAGTGACAAACTCCCGCCTGAATAATGCGACTGGGGCCGCCAGGACCCCGTCGCTATCCTTGCCGACGAAATGTTTTAAAAACACACACGCAACACTGCATATGTCCTCCGTGCTCGAATATAATCATAAAAATATGACAAAACACTCGACGGAAAATAAAAATGACAATTTAATCCTTGCCATTTTTTGAAAGGACTCCGCGTCTGAAAACGTCCGCGGATAAATTATTTCCGTATTAAATAAACGAATCCTTATTGAAAGCCACGTCTTCTATTCGGTCTTACTCGGCATGCTTGGCAAATAGGACTCCAGCTTCACATATTGCACTCGAAAAGTCCTTTTATAAAGTTGGCCAATTTGCAACTTCGCGCTGAAAGGATGCTGGAAACTTTTTTCGTTTATGTTTAACGTCGTTTAACAAGCATAATATTCAAATAATAACATCAACGTCTTAACAATTTTCGCTACAAATAATTTATACAAAGTTATATTCATGAAATTATACATCAATTATAACTTTTTACCGTATTATCGGACGATTATATATACAAGCGCACCATATATATTCAAGCAATGACCAGCTCAATCAATACCTCAATAATTTCCAGCTAGACTTTAATATTCGTTTGTTTGGTCCCGCGTGTTTGTCGCATGTTTTTCAAATTGTTAGATTAACCTTTCCCTACCGATGATGTATTTGCTACACCTCGACTCTAATAATGGGAATATCGATATGAAATATAATAGATACGGGGTTCAAAATTTTTGTATTCATCCGTAATATAATTACGAATCACATCAAAGTAGTATAGTATATAAGTATTCATCTACAGCAACGGAAATAAATAATTTGTTGGGAAATCGGGAATTTTGCGAGGTTTAATCCGTGTCTCAGCAGATAGGAATTTTTTGTATTAAACAAATGGACTTATTAGTAATTTTTGATCAAATTTATCAATGTGATTATTTAAACTATTGAAAATCCCGATCCCGATTGAAATTTTGGCTCGGAATTGGATTTCCTAGTCAGGATTAAGTCTAAGTTCATACAAATCTATTTTTCTCTCGGGACCGCGCAGCGTGAGTCAATCTTGTATATTAGTAAATTAAACTTAACATTTTTGAAATTACACAATATTCCTTCATTTATTTGTGTAAACACAAACAATACAAATGTGTGTCTTCACTTTTAGTAACAAAATAAGGCATTTTTTGAAGCTTCGAATCGATTAATTTAGGTAATTATTATTAGTCGATAAATTTAGGTTATCGTTATCGATCAATACAGTTGTACTGTCTACACAAGATACTCATTCCGTCTCTGTCTCCGATTTATAATTTCCGAACTAAACATGCAAAAATGCTCTTTCTTAATTGAATCCGAGCGCATATATGCGAAGTTACTCATCAACGGGTTAAATTTATTATAGTAAATGTTAGCTTTTGAGTCCTAGTATATAAACCTCTTGAACAACTTTGAATTCAATTTCATAATACAAAAAATCAGAGATTAGAGACTTATTGTACCCATTATATCAAATCAAAAAAATGCGTATTATATTTCAGGAAATCATCAAAATTTTAATTAAATTTAAATCAGCACATCTGTCATATGACACTTCGATTCGATTGATTCTCGAGAATATGTTGCAGAGTATGAGTATTTGGCTATGCGCATACACGTCCATATAGAATGAGAGGGTGCGATTTCAAGTCTGAACAACGTGGCACCCAGCTACAGCGTTTACGTTGAAATACCTTCAATGAATCATTCAATTTATGTTTATCGCCTACATTGTAACTCTAGAAATATCTCTAAAAAAACTCATTAAAGGGAATAAATTCGGCAATATTATTAATGTAGAATGCTTATATTAAAACCAGAAAAACCGTTATTTTTCCCGGAACATTAACCGCTGCTTGAAATATTTGGAATGTAGCTAAAATTTAAAAAATAACGATTCGAAGCCCTGATTTAAATATATTGAATTTCGATATCTGTTTATACAGTGGGAACGCTCGTACAAGTTGTCAAACATTTGATCGATCAAATTACACATACTGATCAAGCAAAATAGCATATACTCTCATAACATCATACTTTTGCCACGTGATATTGAATTGATTTTTATAGCAATCATGCCATTGAATTTCTCACTTATTAGCGGGTATAAAATATTAAGCATACTTTCATAATCGCACACGAATCGAATATTTAAATATGCATACATTATATTAATTAGTCCTTTTAAATGGCTTTAATCCTATATTAATCATAAGTAAACTTGAATATATGCTATAGATAAAAATGATAATTTCATTGGGTGCTTTATTTAATTCATATCGACGTTGTCTGTGATCTTTATCCGAGCATAATACGATTTCGGATTTCGGATTAAATCATCGTATAGCATTTATAAATATATGTAATAAATAAGGGTGTGTTTGTGATAATCGATCTACTTTATTCCTCTTAAGCGAACAACAGAAACCAAAACGACGTGCTCACCCGTAGCACAATCTCAACGAGGTGTAATTGGTTATAACCATTAGTGATTTATAACCATTATAAGCACACCATCTCCTCCCCTACGTTTGTTCTAAGCAACGAAAGTCCTATGTACAAACATCTATCCTCCCCTATATAAACATACGTACAGGATTACTCGGAATGCATGGAACGATTTTTACGCAAGGCTTGGTATTTTTGATTTTTTTATATGGCAATTTTCATGCATTCATGCTTTTATATCGACAAATCCAATGATGGGGATGAAATTGATATTGATTAGCTAGAACAGGTAGTATTTATATGCTGAAGTTGCATAAAAAAAATATTGATTGATAGACTTTTATCAAACCGTATCCTATTTGTCCTGTATTCAAATATATCATGTTTTCTTTACTAATTTACCTTTTTGGGTCTATTTAATATACGCTTGTGTACTCGATCAAAAGTTTCTTAGATTGTTTATAAAATATTACCAAATTCACATGAATAAGTCTATGAACTCTCTCTGTATTTGAAGGAAAAATTGCTTCAAAATATTTTTTGAGCATTCCCAAATCGATGATATTAAGCCCCATTTAATTTATATTGGCGATCAGCTTGCACGTTGTTTATTTTTCAAACAAGCTGTAGGAGTCTTTTACGCCACTACCCCCACAGTCGTCTCCACCTTATTTATCCCAGTGTGTTTCTCCTTTACTCCTGTACATTTCTTCCTTTTACTCTTTAGGCCGCCATCTCCCCCAGGCAGAACATTTGAGAGTAGAGAGAGAGAACTAATTAGGGAGCCACTTTTTGGTCGTTTAATTAATACGACATAAGCTAGGGCTGATTACCCGACACAGCCTTGCGCACCCCGCCATAAAGGGGTGGGTTCAGGGTTTACATAGAGTATGGCCGGGTTCGCAAATTTATGTTTTACGAGTCATTTGCAAATGCACTTACACTGCAGTGTCTATTCACATTAGGCGAAAATAATTAAAATACCACAAAATATAAATCCTCCAAAGAAAACCGCTTACATCTACACAAACGCCAATTTATTGCTCTACGTCCTGCTGTTATATTAATTAGGCAGATTCCAAAATGGCGGAAATGAAATTAGATACACTTTTGATACATTCCCGAGACATTTTACTAGTTTAGCTTGAAAGCTCGAGTTTACGTCTCTCTATTAAAGTGTGTTTCAATCCATCCAGCACAACTACTAACTTTAAACCATTTAATTAAAGGTCGAATTAAATACGTCGGCAAACTCTGAGCTCTACAATTCTGAGCCGAGTTGTATTTCGCAAATTTAGTCGTTTGCAACTTGCTTAAAAGCAACTTAATAAATGTGAATTCTACAGTTACAGTACCCAGTGCATAATCACACATTCTCAAACTTCATCGTAATTAACATTCTTGATAAATACGAATCATTTTAATCAATTATTAAATCCAGCGTAGCATCGTAATTGCCATCAGCCCTATAGAATTCGCCCTTATATTATTCCCCAAACATCCCATAGCCGAAACAAAATCATAGCACTTCAATTATAATTGATTGATACTTTGCTTTTTTTAAATTTGAATCTTGATTTCATCGCTATTTTTTTTTTGTTGTGTTAAATACCGAAGTCTGAATCGGATCAATGGTACCAGTACCAGAAAATTATATTTAATGATTATAAAATTCTTGATAAAATATGAAAATAATTGCAGTCGATCAATAAGTGTCCATAAATGAACATGGATATGTTCAGGTTATAATTCAAACACGTTTTACATCAGATTCATAAGACAATAAAAACAACGCTATTTAAAGTAATAATATATTTTCCCTCTGAATCTATTACAGTTTGCCATCTGTTTAACCCCTAAAGGAGTACTATCCCAGGGTCTGGGACCCCCCCTCCACTTATTCGAAAGAGCATTCTTGTACATTGAGCTCGCAGACAGACAGAGACAGAGAGAGAACGTAGCGCAGCTCGGGAGACAGAGACGGAGAGCTTCCGCGCATACTTTATCGACTAATAATGATTTCGATTTCAAGTTTGTTATTTGTTTACGCAAAGAAATAACCGAATATTATGTCGATTATCGTTTCCTTCTAAAGCAGGAGCAAATTAATCGATTTCTTGTGTATTGTTTATAAGAAAAAATGACGTGGTCTTGTATGCTCTCAACAGTGTTTATTTACAATTGACTCTGCCTCGCATTGAAGATTGTCTTATGTTGATAGGAGCTGACAGAAAGTAATCGGTTTAAAGCGATTAGGGCATCAAACAATTCATCGATTTTAAATTAGCTCACTCCTTAAAAGGTTAACACTTTGACGTACACAACCGTCAAATCCCGCCATGAGTCAGCCGATAATACTTGTTTTTTGCACCAGATAAGTCTATGCATACCGTCTTCGTATCATGTCATTGATTCAAAACGATAATAATTGTGTTTTGGCGATGGTTTAACTCCAATTTTACGTTCATAAATTGCGAAAATCGTTATTCCAGACGTGTGCATCAACCGGTTAAGAGCTTTTGAATTTCTTTGTTATTGAAATTCTTCCTGGATTTGTTCTCGTAGAACGTCGTTATCCAATGTTTTAGGTCTCCCACGACCCGATTCATCCAGCAACGAACGGATAAAAAATAAATGTCGAATATGAATTTGATTTGTTTCCATTTTGAGGGTTTATTCTGCGAAGATTATACACGTCCAGACGGTAAGATCGATCAGAATAAACGGAAAAATGATTGTTTTAAAGCGTATAATATAAAAACATCACAAAACTAACGGCCCTTATTTTTTATTATTATAATAAATTTTCTGAATGAAGTGTGAAAACGGCACGTATTTTTGGCACTTTTTGACAAAAGTTTTCTAATAATGGATATTGAATTTTCAATCAACTTTAAAAAATAATTGTGTATATCATGCGTTGGTTTAATGCAATAATATGTTTATAAAAATTTAAGTTTTCCTGAGCCTGGAAACATAAATACTGGAGTAATCAATAAAGTCTTTTGCATATAGAAATGAGCTAGATGTTTTTGAGTTCATCTATCCTAGATTTATATTAAATATTAATTCATCGCCTCAATTTTTTATCCATCCCTGAAGCTGAAGTCTTTTCTCACATGATTAAAACCTCGTTAATCCTGCAGTAAATTGATGCCAAATTTTGGCGATGCTTGCATTGATTTCATGTGTATTTTTCGCTTCGATGGTGATCTAAAAGTATTTTTGGTTCGACACAATTAAAAAGCTTCGATTCAAATTAAAATCGCCGTTATCCATTTCCGAGTGCCTTCGGAAAAACATTTCCCCGAGAAAGAGACTACTGTCACTTAACTGCGGAGTAATTAAAGTTTTCTACGTGTCAAGCCGCGAAGAAAGGTTCCCTCTTTTCTTCCTCAAACAGAAACTGGAAGAAGTTCCCGACGATAGATTTTTTGCTCGAGTTTTCCGCGTCCTTTTGTGCGGCCGCAAGTAAAGTGCGGCAATACGATCTGCCGCGATACTTGATTGGCCGCCATGTTGAACTTGTTTTTCTTCTTCACGCCGACGGGAAACGGAAGTGGAAGAACGCAGACTTTTCCCAGAATACAATAAATTTCCTCAATTAATTCCTTATTTTACTCTTATACCAGCGAAACATACTTTAGACCCCATTAACATCTTGTATAATCAAAAAAAAATGGAATACCTTCTTAAAAAACGATTTTAGCTACAAGTCAATTTGACACTTTCAGGATCAAAATTATTTTTTGACTATGACTTTTATCATATATTTGTGTAAAATAATATACAATCAATTATTGCGATCTACATTGCAAAATAATAAATCTAATACAGCCATATCGAAACGTTATATTGATTGAGATGCTATAATTTGAGTTCCAAACTTAAAATGCTAAGAAATATTCATCAATATAAAATCGTACATAATGTGCTTCAAATCACACATTGATCCATAATCTGAATCAATATTATAAATGAACTTATCGATAATAATTGAACAAGTATAATTATTTTAAGATTCTTGAGCCCCAAGTAAGTCTTTATTTAACCCTTGAGATTTATCTCAAAAAAAATCTTCCAATAAAAGCTATCTATAATCATTCAATCTATACATCGAGAGCACCACAAAACCTCCTTTCGATGCATTCATCTCAATTGCCCACTGGGTGAACATCCACTAGCATGTAAAGAGTTAACACTTTACAATCCGTGCCCGCGTTAACGCGTGATGAAAATGGTGTAGCTTTAGCTTGATAAAAATGTCGTACGAGCTTGATATAGATTTAAATTTCTTTCTAGAGATGGTAGTATACACATATGTCAATATTTTAACCGTATAAAATATATGTAAATGTCATCCGTCCATAGATTATTTTAATTACACAATATAAAGTGTTTGATTAAACAACTTTATTTATTTAGATTGCTGATTTGAAGCATATTGTTTGATAAAATGGTCCATTGCTCAAATATTATTGAACACATTATTTGCTTGCTTTGCGGTGTTTCTTTGAGTCCAAAAAAAATGCATTCTGTTTGGCGAGAGCATGATCTGCTTACATACGCTTAGATAATTTTTCACTTGCGATTAATCGTCGTGACCTTCCCGAAATTCCAGATTAGTTATACAATTGTTAATGGCGTATCCGTTTTCATTGGACGTTATCCTCTCAGGCAGCAAAGCATGCCATATTGAGAGCCGGCAACAATAAACTAAGTGTGAAGCAACAATACAAGGAATACAATACGATCCTGGACAATACAGCTTGCCGATCCTAGCTT
This sequence comes from Stenopsyche tienmushanensis, assembly GCA_008973525.1. Lineage (NCBI taxonomy): Eukaryota > Metazoa > Arthropoda > Insecta > Trichoptera > Stenopsychidae > Stenopsyche > Stenopsyche tienmushanensis. The sequence goes on along the minus strand of WACJ01000071.1, from coordinate 18,952 downwards.
GTCCTGACAATAAGGTAAATAAATCCTTATCTAAACAAGACAACTCTCCACTCTCCTTTGTGTCACCCTCTTACCCACTGGACATCAGCTATACACACCATAAAAGGCGCAGGCAATAGCTCTCAACCACTCTATAATTATTATTCACCATTAAAACGTCGCTAAATTGAAAATAATTCAACCTATGATTATAATAAATATTATGCTATAATATTTGGATCAACTTCTTATTGACGAGAATCTAATAAGATACTTCTTGAAATGCTATTTTTATTAGCATTGGCCCTTTTGACTAAAGGTTATTTTGAGTACTGATGCAATAAAAATGTAATGTATTCATCCACTTTTTAGTTATTATTTTATGGCAATCTCATGATTTGGCTTTGTGCTTATGGTATATAATATTTCTGGATACCATATGTGAAAAATGTGATGAATAATGTAATTTTATATTAATATAATTGAAAGGTATTAGTGAAAGTGCTGTTTTAATTGGCTATAATTGAATTGCTCTTTGCATATTTCCTCAGGGTTTTATTGAAATATTTTTCAATATATACAGTATTATTTCGGAAATAAGTTACTGCACCTCTCGTGTGTTTATAAGTAGGATGATATAAGTCAGCTGTGTTTTCTTGATATTTTTTAGCGTAAATTTGATACCTTGAATCAGCGATAATGGTAAACAACATACGATTCATTGTGCAAAAATACACATAGTGTTAATAAACAATTATTATTCGACCTTCATACGTAACCTTCATTGTCCAAATATATATTTGGTAAACATAAAACTTAATACAAGGTCCATCGAAAGCTTTCATACGGATCTCTTATTTTTCTCTTAAGGATGCGGAGCTATTAGCGAAATACTCCAGGTAAAGCGCACCGTTTTCCACTTGACATGGTTCGCGTCGGTTTTCTCCAATTTTTCCAGCCAGCGGATGGAAAAAATGGCCACATCCAGAATGGAAATTGAAGTTCTGAATCGTCGCTTAAAACGGAGAAAAAATCGCTCTAGCGTTCCTCGTTAAACATGTCTTTTTCAGCGCTCGGTTTGAACGAAATACTTTCGTCGATTTGGCATTTTAAATACATTTCGACCCGAACAAATTTAACGCATGCATACAAATTCTAATTAAATTTGCAATCTATTGATAATTTTTCATGTAGATTTTGTTACGTTATGATGGCGAAATAGGGACCTTTTTATCATTCAAAGGATACAATAATGACAATATATTAATGGGGAAATTATGCACTTGGAGGGGCATAAATTGTATGAGTTTATCGGTAGCTGGAGCCCGCTTTTCCTATATTGGATCTCATCTTGGTTCCAGTCGCTCGGCATAAAGGCATTTAGCTCGTGCCCAATCTCTCCCAACAGCCCCCAGGACCTCCACCCCAAAGCCTCCTCCCAGTGTTGCCATCCACTTACGGCCTTTCTATCATCCTCCCACCGCCCTCTCTCATCGTGCTAGAATGCGGCAGACAATAGTTCTACACAATAATAACAAAATGGCTGCGTGCAAAATGACAGGTACGCTTTAACTGCCAACCTTCGGTCGAGCTTTCACCAACGCCACTTTCATCTTTTTTGTTTTTGTTTTAGAAAATATAATTCTATAAATTTAAAGAAAATTATTTATATTCGAAATGCAAATGATATGAAATATTGCTTAAAAATTGGCATAAATTAACGCTTTTAATATTTTAAGCCCTATTAAATCATATCAAAACAACACATTTAAATTTTAAAAAAGTATAATAATTCAAGTTGTACATATAATACTATAAAAATAATATTAACTCAATTCGCTCAACGAATCAGTCTACTTTAAATCGTATCATCTCATCAATTGTATTGAATAATTTCTATGAATAAATGACTTCTAATGGATGCCCAAATTATAATGTATATTTTAAAATAATATACAAAGATAGTCCCAAAAAATACCCGACCTAACGTATAAATGGCGGCCATTGTTGTAAAAAAATACTATGATAGAAAACGTCTAGACGCTACGTTGCTTCTGTGATCGTACAGATCATAGAAAATGCCGCAAAAAGTCCTAAAAGAGGACGAAGTGGCCATAAAGTTTGTATGCTCAATCGGTCCGCTTTTCGGACCACACAGCGCATGCCACGTTAGACATTCTGCACGAGCATTTTGAGGGCACTTGAACGACGTTATCTTAATGCCATAAAACATTCTTTCAAATTAAAAAGTAAATGAGCAGATATCTCATTTATATTTAAAAATCGAGCGTCCTTATTAAAATATTCTAGACTTTTAGAAATTATACTTGGCATTATTCTTAATATATTTTTCAAGCGTGGCAACTATAGAATTTAAAATCATTAATGACAAATACATAGGTATGTTAACGCCCAAAAAAATATCATAGCTGGTTTCTAAAGCTTAATTGGAGAAATGAAAACGTGAAAAATTCAATTACTTTGAAAGGAATGTTGCATTGCAGAATTATCTCCGAAACTTCAAACTCATTGAATATTGTGAAAAAGCATGGCAATTTAAACAATACAAGACTTATTCAATGTGGATACATGGAATTCCTTTTTGTCAAGACTAAAAGTCCGTCAAATTCTTAATCAGATTGCAACTAAGGACTAAAAATTATAAACTTAAGCTTAAAAAACAGTGGTTGTCTTAAAAATGACACGCGTATTTAATCCTCATGATCAGCGTAATCTTGAAAAAAGCTCATTATACTACTTATGTAGCGTTTGGGCGGAGCAGGACCAACGAGCAGCTCGGGGCAGAGTCCCCGGGCTGCTCGTTGAGATGGTCGCGTCTGTTCTACTTTCGGGTCGTTATGTAGCCGGACATAATAGATAAAGCCAGAGATAAGCTCGTCATCAATAACTATTGTTAATTACGAGAGAGAAGTCTTGCCGTGGGAAGGACGTTCTTCCACAATCAAGGCTATTCGACAACTCTTCACAGCATTCGGGCACAGCACATTTTCAGAGCATTCGGGACAAACGATTGCCAAATGAAGATAAAATTGAAACAAGAGAAACTCACCGTGGAAATTTAAAACAATTACCACTGATTCAGAAAGAAATTGGCAAGCGCCAATTTTAAACAATATTTTATAGAAAAGTCGGGCGACGAAAGCCGCGCGTGTAATACGGGCTTAATCTGTGTGAAGCAAACGTAACGAACGCGTTGGCGCCAAATAATGGCGGAAAGTCTCAGGGGCGCCGTTCCACACAGGTGGCGACCCCCCGAGCCCCCATGCGCCCCCATTCACCCCCGCCCCCTCGGGGGGCCCTCCGCCGCCGCCGCACGCGTATCGGCTTCACTTCAATAAAACTGCGAATCGAAAAAGGTTGATCCGGCGGCTCAATGCGCGCCAAAACAAATGGCGTCCTTTTGAATTTCGAACCGACGTTCGAGAATACACGCTTTGTTTTAGTGCGCTCGCGAACAACCGTTCGGTGTATCGCAACACGCTGCATTAAAAAGCGATGTCATTAAAATCGCTTCATTTTTTCAGCACAAATGGCTCTTGTTCGGGGATTATTTCAAAGAATTCCAAATTTAGTACATATTCCCCTTTTTTAAAAAATCGCTAAATGATAAAGCGTTGAATGCTTCACTTTATTAAAAAATGATTTGAATTCTATTGACACAATCACCATAAACAAATTGTCAGCGCGCTGCGCTGTCAAGATGGCGTCAATTTTCGGCGTTGCTTTGCTCCACGCCGAACGGATGTTAATTTCACTTTTGCCTTCTCCTCTTTCTCTAGCTTGAAATATTACTCTGATATTCGGCAAATCGCCGTATTTTCGCCGGCATAATACATTTTTTTCGCAATAGTGCTCTTTCTGTCTCTCTGTGTACGTTCGGCGCGTTTGTATTGTGTGTTGATAGGGGCATTTGAGAACCATCAGCAGCTTTAGGGGCTACAGGACTGCGGCCATATTTCACCTTGTTTAATGTACGGGATTTCCCCTTCGAGGCCGTTTCGCTTTAAAGCCCGCTCAGCGCAAAGGCTTGAACGCAAGGTGTATTATGGCAGAAAAACTCCTCTACATTTTTTTTAAACAGTTGTGCACATTTAAATTTTAATTATCCTCCTTTGTACTGCACTAGTGCAAAACGGTCCGCGGACAATCGTAAAGCAAATTTAAATCATTGAAATGCATCAAGATTAGGGAATTCAATCCCGAGCCAAAACTTCGATCCCGGAATTTCTTGGGCATATTGAAAATATGCCCGAAGTTGCATTAAAACATCGAATGTTTCGTCATTTAGTCTGGATCTAATTTTGGAAGCCAGGAAACTTGCTGCTGAAAATGCACGCTTAGCCTCCACACTCGTTGGAGGTTGGAAGGTATCGTCATCAGATATTTAAATGCTAGTTCGAGTTGATGACCGCGTATAGCACCATTTTCGTATAACACCATCAATGTGACTAATAAAATTCCTTTCTGCTGAGACACGAGACTAAAACTCACAAAATTCCCGATTTCCCGACAAATTATTTATTTCCGTCGCTGCAGATGAATACTTATATACTATAATACTTGAATGTGATTCTTAATTATATTACGGAGGAATACAAAAAATCTGAACCCTGTATCTATTATATTTCATATCGATATTCCCATTATTAGAGTCGAGGTGTAGTAAATACATCACCGATAGGGAAATGTCAATATAACAATTTAAAAAACATATATGTACTGTATATATGTATACATAGATTAGATAGTTACTGCCCCTAGGCGACACTTAAGCTCGCCAATTAGTAGTTACGCCACTGTTTCCAAGTGTCCAAATTTTGGCGTGAATGTCTCGATTTAGTAGCCTTTAATGTGCTGGTGAGGTGTACGATTTCTGTTAGTTCGTGGAAGCTCATGGTAGTAATGTGATGAGTCGACAGCATATCCAGAGAGGCCGTACGGATACTCACGACGAGGCAAGAAGTGAAAGATCATCAGTGATTTCTGATGCTTGATGACCTTCAAGAATATTGTTCCGAAAAGGATGCGAGCCTACTGATTGTTTCCAGCCGCTGAGATAAGCCTATATGTCTCGGTGTAATTCGTAGATAGCCCTGAATATACATTTCCTCCCAAAACTCATACAAAAAACCCTAAATGCTCTAAAATTAGATGTAGTAGCCAGGGAGTTCGCATGTCCAACCGGTCCGAATTTCAGACTACTGATAATCGGATCACGGTAAATCGCTCGTGTCCTGCGAGGAACTGGGACGTCGAGTAATCCGGGATGACTTAGCGACATCTTAGACGGTTCTTAAGTAGTAGGTTAGTATTTTTTTTTCAGAAATCTTCAGTTAGATTCATTCCTTTACATTTATTTTTTTAAGTGGGGACATTTTCCTTGAATAGTTCGCCTGTACCTAAACTGAAACTGTCTTGATACCGCCTTAAACAAGATTGTTTTATTTTTTGCTCTAGCCGATATCATATAAAATATGTTTACGAGCTCTGGAGGAAATGCGAAAGGGAATGAAGTGAGAAGTCGACTTGGCAATTTCGCAGAAGGTAGTTACCGGGCAAATAGAAAAGTATGCCATTGTATTACGGGAATGGTTTTTAGCGCTATCAAAACAAACGAGATTTTTTTTGCAGAGCCCAACCGACAAGATATAGACGCTAGCAACTCGGCGCATTCTAACCCCGACTGCGTTTTGTATCGGCGCTCGCGAATTTAATTGGCGCTCGCTACTTGTGCTATTTAATTGCTGTCGTTGATTCTCGGACGAATGAAAATATATTTTTAATGTATTTATTATTTAAAGAAAAAGACCGATGAAATTTGCATGCCGTTATTGTATAATTTGCTACGTTGATTTCCCTAAAGAATTGACTGTGCGTTCATATTACAAATGCATTGAATAAATAAAACGACAAAATGTCCTGTCGACCTCAATTACTTTTAATGGGAATGAAAGCTTTTAATATTTTTTTTTCGACGTGGAATAAAATTTTATTTAAATAAATCTGATGTAATACAATAATTTCATATAATAAATGAGGCTCGATCAATCGATCGGGGGTCGATTTGCGCCACTTTTCGCCAACACATTGCGCGTTGTTTTATTTATTTGCGACATTAAACAATATAGTGTTGATTTGAAAAGTTTGACAATTTCGCTGAACGAAGAGAGAAATGACAAAAAAGAAATCTGAAAAATCAAACAAGCTGGTGTCGCGACAGACAAACTAATTTTCCGGGCCAATGAGTAACGCTAACAACGTTTCGCCTCCCCCCCAGGCGGATGTTGGCGCAAACCCGCACCAAATATACTTAACACACACAAATATATTATATTACTGGCTGGAAAGGAAGTACTCTTAACAATTTGCCGCAACGCGCCAGGGCCGGATCAACTTCTGCGTGCATATCCACATCCGAAAATTTTTACATATTTTTTATTCAATGAAATGTTTCAACACACGAAACTTTTTATTTTAAGAAAACAACAACACAAACATTAAATTAATAATAGTGTTTTAGCAAATTTACTTCGTCGCCAATTTGCTTTTAACTTATATATTTGGTTGTCCCGTAAGTTTCTTTCGCAAATGCACACAAAAACAATCATAGCCATGGTTGAAGAAAATCCGCGATATACTGTTGGCGAAATAGCTAACAATTTAAAAATTCCACGAAGATCCGTCCATTATCATCTGACAAAATTGGGCTACATCAATCGTTCAGATGTGTGGCTTCCTCATGAACTGACTGACTCAAATAAACTTCAGTGTATTTCAACATGCGATCTTCTTCTCCAACAGCATAATAGCCAACCTTTTTTGAAGAGACTTGTCACTGGAGATGAAAGTTGGATACTCTATGAGAATATCGAACGCAAACGGTCTTGGACCAAGGGTACAGAAGCTTTAACCGTAGCTAAACCTGGCCTACATCCAAAAAAGTTTTGCTATGCATTTGGTGGGACTGAAAAAGGGTAGTTTATTATGAGTTACTTCAGCAAGGTGAAACGATCAATTCAACAAAATATTGTTTCCAACTAGACGATCTAAAAGATGCAATTCATATCCGCGAGAACACGCTCATACTCAACTTCGTTGTTAATTAACAATATTGTTAATCAAAACTAGATCAAATAAATTAGTAAGATAGATAAATATATTGATTTATGGGCGGAGGGAAGTCTAGTCTCGCTCACGACCTCATTTGGCGCAAAACGCCTATGTAAATTAGATCATACAGATCACAGAAGATCCCGAGTATGCATTTGTTACTGAAAATGTCGCAAAAAGCCTTATAAGAAGACGGAGTGGCCACAAAGTCTGTGTGTCCAATCGGTCCGCTTTTTCGACCGTTGATACGATAAATAAGCGCCTCACGGTCGGACGCCATACCCGAATATGCCAACAGAATATGGTCTGCGTTCATGAACGGAACTATAACGAACAACTTACAAACGAACAGTCAAAAAGAAAGAGAATTCACTCCAAAGAAGACGAAGACAGTGCAGGCAATGTCATGGTGTTAGCTTTTTGGGATTATGCGAACGTTTGAGGGAATCGGCGGTTCTTACTATAAACAGGATAACGAATCTATTGAACGTCGCTGGGAAAAGTGTATCGAGCTGAAAAGAGACTATGTTAAGAAGTAAGGATATTTTTTTTTGTATTTTCTTTGTTCTATCGGGTACTTCTTGAACTAATCTCGTAGCTGAAAGATTGCACAACGACTACAATATAATATTTTGTTGCGTTTTTATTATCATTTTGAATTCGTCGATCTGGGAATACTATTTTTCTATTTGTCAAAAAATACTATTAGCTAAAGTTTGCGCTGTGTATTGGGTAATATATAATAAAATTGGTTTGCTACTGGTGTAGTGGTTGTTTTATGCTGCACATAGACCCACAACCACGCACATAGTAAAGGCAAACGATTCTCCCTATCTTTCATGCCAACGCCTATAAAAGTTTCGTTTTAAAAAGAGCCTACTTTTTCTTGAATTTTTAAGATTAACGTGCAAGAAAATGGAGACATCCCATTACAAATTCTATCAAGATAACGTCGAATGTGCCCTTTGATACATTCGCTCAGATGGCTTGTTGGGTGATCGTTCGCTCAAATAAAACTTGGAAATCATGCTACCTTCAATATCAAGTATATATTACAAAGCGAGACAAGTATATATTATAACAAAGCGTTTACATTAACCGTTTGAGTGATGAGGTAATTTTATATTATCAAAATCTTAGATGCTATATTTGCTTATCCGCCACTTATCATCATACGAATCCACTTATCAGTCAGGACCGTCGCAGCGTGTATGAAGCTTGTATACAAATAAATAAACACTGTCGATAGCTCACAATATTCGGTCATCATTTTAAGTAAATATCAACAATACACTTGAAATAGAGTCTCCGAGCTCAACGTGCAAGAATGCTCTTTATGAGTCACTGGAATTCGGACACAACATTGTGTCTTAACTCTTTGAGGGGTCAATATTGAGCCATTGCTTTCAAACAAAATCTTGTTTAGCGTTGAAGCTCATTTCATAATGTATAGATTCATCAATAAGCAAAATTGTCGTATTTGGGGGATGAAAATCCTTGTGTTATTCAGGATCAGGAAAGATGTCTACATCCAAACATTTTTTGGGCAAATTGAAACATTTCTTCGAAAATGGTGCTGAAAATGCTGTTACTATCCGATACCAATCAATATTGAGTGAATTTTTATGGTCCCAAATGAATCATATTGATGTGTCTGGTGTCTATTTCCAACAAGACGACGCAACAAACATTACAAAAATATTTAGATGATCGTTTGCATGTCAATGGCTCACATGATGTTTTCAATCAATTTATTGTCATTCGATGATGTGACCGATCGTTTGATATTGTGTCGATTAATAATATTTTTTTAAATACACATTGAACAAACACATGTTCTGCGTGTCCATACACTCACCCCACAAACTACACCCGAGCATCTAAGAATCTCTCCTGTTATCCAGCCGAGTTAATAGGGTGTATTAGGACACCAGATTGGTTTGGGATCTCTATTATATTACATCCCACCCTCCTTTGCTTACCCCATCCTAAGTAGATAAAACGAGCCATTTCGATTCGACCCCAAAAATACCTGAGTTTGTGCCGAGTAAAGATCCGAATAACTAACTCTATCAAGGAGCGACCATCTTCGGGTGGGACGTGGGCGCTTGTCATACATAAACATATGCGCCATTTTTATTTATTTATTTTATTTATGATACTATATTGTATTTTGGATTTAATTATTCAAGCATAAGTACTGTTTATATGCGAATTTCGTCATCCTGATATTAAGAATCGCTGTTTCAGATTAAGACTTATAACAAAGAGCCCCCTCTGTTTTGGGCATAGGGCTCGTTTTAACTTTGTATTATAACTTAACTGTTTTCCGTAACGAGGAGTTGCTGGCGAATAAAATGGAAAGTGGGGAAAATTGAGAGGTTTATTGTTATTGGTGTGGAAGCCTTGAAAGGGAAGTAAACCCAACTTAATGGTTAGAAATTAGCTATAGAAGAGAGCGGAGGCGGGATCCCAAAATAAAGCTAACTAAAAATAAATAAATATATGACTGACTGAAACAATATATTATATCTAGGCTTTTTATATCCTCTCAATAGCCCTTATGGAGATAAATGTTCAAATATTATTATTTATTCGCATTTAACCATGTGGGAGTTTCGTTCTAAATATTTCGCACAACTTTCACGTTTAACTTTTCTATGGCCCAATATATTGAAATAAAATTATAAAATAAAGCAGTAAAATACGTAAAAATATTATGGACTTCTAAGTACAATGTAAAATATCGAAAAATGCAAATCGAATTCGCCAAACATCTAAATACTTGGATCCAAAACTTGGATTAACCTTTTAAGTGCCAGAGAGTAACGAGCGCGTACAAATGCGACGCGCCGGTGCGTCGTTGACACTTAACAGGTTAAACCAATGTCTCGATGATTTTCATTTCTCAAGAAAATAGAATTCTTTATTCTTAAATTTCTCGAGAATTCTCGAGATGCAATATAGTAAATTTTGCACTAATTAATTTATACAACAAATTCCTAGTTATATTTGAATCGCCTTCTTATAATTTTCTGAAATCACTGTCGTAATTGGAAAATTTCTCGGGAAATGAGAAAAAATTTCGACAAATAAGAAAAATTGTCGAAAAATGAGAAAAATTCTCGAAAAATGAGAATTCTTGATTTCGCACATTTTTAAGAAATCCTCGAGAATAACACTGACCTGTACACACAGTACATAGATATGTTAACATCCAAAATATCTTAATTGGAGCTTAATTGGAGAAATAAAAACAAGAAAAATTCAGTTGCTTTGAAAGGAATGTTATATTTTAAAAATGGCTTGCTTATATCACTATTCACTATTCAGTACCCCTAAAGGAGTACTATACCAGGGCCTGGGATCTCCCTCCACTTATTCGAAAGAGCACTCTTGTACATTGTGCTTGGAGACAGACAGAGATAGAAAGAGAATGAAGCGCAATTTGGGAGACGGAGAGCTTCCCGTCTCTGTCTTGCGAACGAATATGTGCGAAGTAACGAAGCTAGTTCTGTTCTAAAAAACAAAGTAATCGGCATGATAGTAAACCATGCACAATAAACGACGCTCTTTTGCACCAGGCATAAATAATCAAATGAAAGCACAGTCGATTCAATGATTCGTTCTATAGGGAATCATTGTATTTTATATAAGATTGACTAGAGATTTATCAAAATTATAAAGATCTAGAAACGCTTTACAAATTCGATTTATATTAACACATTTCTTACGGGAATAAAAAATCGCCTTCATTCACTTACCACACACAGAATGAAGAAGAAGATAATTTAAGACAAAAACCATGTTAATGTATTTCGTGCCCCAATGTTATGTTTTATACAGCTATTTATCGATTTAAATGCAATATTGTGATTTTAGTCATTGAGAACAGTTTTTTTTAATCTATTTAACAATGATGACACAAGATATATCCTGTTGCATTTGTTGTTTCAAATATTATCGTGTTTTAAATCTTGTATGTGTATATACACTTTTTTTGTGCGGTAGATGCGTTCCGTGAAAAATCATACAAAAAGAAATCGCACAAAAAAGCTATGACTTACATATAAAAAGTGAAGATGCGTTCCATGGATTTTAAAAACCGCATAACTTTGAAACAGCTATATAAAATATATCCAAAATCGCATAAAAAAAGTTAATTAAAAAAAAGCAGGAAAACGGTAAGACAATTAAAAAATAACATCTTAATTACAAACTATTGTAGCGTGGGAATAATTTGCGATTGTTTTTATTGATTGTAAAAATAAATTAATTAATTTCGTCGTTTAATATCGATTTTTGGTCGTCAAAGCGGGTCGTTTAATTTGGCGTTCGGACCTCAACCGTTCTTAAGGGTCGTAGGCCGAGCAAATTCATTCTGTTCTTTTCTGGGCGCCTTGGGGACCAGTCGTGTTAATTTCGCGCTACGTTCCCATCATCAAGCCTCTGCGTCGTGATCGTCTGCCGTATCACAAAATGGTAAATAAAATTTATTAATCGAAGTTCATCATGTTTTAATTGTTTCCCTCTCGTTTTTGAGGTTTCCTCCTTTTTGGTGTCGTCATATGAGCGGTCGAAGTTAAAGAATCGCCCCCTCGGCGGAGGTATACGCACATTCCGTCGCGGATGCTTCGAGTTTGTCTCGGTGTCGCGGGGTTCCTTCGCCCCTGAGGGCGGAGCCCCCTCGCTTCTCGTCGAGGCCCTTCGGGCCGAAATGAGAGGCGCAGGGGTGCGTCCGGCCTCCGGAGCGCCCCGCGATTCGAGACGCCCCTCGTGGTGGTCTGCTTGAGGCAGCTGCGACGAAGATTGCGGGCCCCTGAAGACGGCAAGGGGCTTTAAACGCAACACTGGTGTCAGAAGACTGGGATCTTCGACTGCGACGACGCCGAAATGCTGTCAAGGAGGACGACGACGACGACGATGGCGCATCATCAGAAAATGTTGAGGCGAGCACGTGGCAACGCCGCCATGTTGGACGCGTCGGCGTCATATGGTTCGACGCACGCTAGCGTCACCACCGGACGCCGAGATCAGCTCGACGCCCCTAGGAATGCGCCCCCTGAGCGCATCGTCTGCGGCGGGAGAAGCTGAGGCGCCATGGAAGGCGCTTATTTCCAGCCGACCACGTGGCCTATGGAGGCAGACGCAGCGTCGCTGGAAAGCGCCACCACCTGAGATGCAGCACGAGCTTCCCGATAGCTTGAGCTACAGCGTCACAAGGATGGCCGTCATCAGAACGAGGAGTTTGTAATGACAGGAATCCTTGGTCAGGTATCTCGCGGGTAATCCGCGAGGCATTGTAAATATTTTCTTAATAATTTTTATGCGTGACCTTTAAGTTGTTTATAATATTTTAGGGTTTGTCGCGCAATAGATAATGTAAGTTGTAGTATAAAGCGATCGGCATGGTGTGATTAAAATATCAAACTATAATGGTTATAAAGCGTCATCAAGCTTGTCTTTTGCGATGGATGAAGAGTTAATTGTGGATTTCTATTGTTGTAAATATTTCTTATCTTGAGGGCCGATAGCGGTACTTCAAGGCATGGGAAAATCCCATCCGCTTTATCAAGCAGGGCTCGGGGCGCTAGGTATTTTGTAATCAACCGGGTTTTTTGTCTTGCCGATTCGTGGTATTTTGGTTTGTAAACGGCGTTGCATTTTGTGTATGTATTATATGCATATCGTTCGAATTTATTTTAGGTTTTAAAATATGTTTTATATTGTTAAAGATAATGCCAGATGTTGCAGGGTGAATTGTACGAAATTTTCAGGTACAGTCCCAGAGATACCCTTTGCAAGCGGTCGGTATCGTTTAGAAAAGCTTTTATTGTCGTCGCTTTTGTTTCTTTGTTTTGTAAGCTTCTCGTAAAGAGTGTTGTAATTGTTTAGAAGCAAGTCATTTGGTAATTTTGATTTTTTTTTGAAGAATAAGGTCGTCGGAGAACCATGGTTCGTGAACTATTTATTGTGAGCCACAATGCTTTGAACCAGGCGCTGGCGAGCTGGTGATGCCGTCAGGCTGGTAGCATGTGGTTGTTTAGTTTTAGTTGCGACGCTCTGGATGAGCACCAGGCGCTGGCGGGCGGGAGATCCCGCCAGGCTGGTGGTATGTCGCGTAAGGGTATTTGAATGGAAGCAACAATAGACGCTGGCGACGGGAAATCCGCTGCGATAATTGTTATGGGTCTTCCAGATCAGGGCGGATCGAACCACCTCGGTGGATTTGATCGCTGCCATCCCTATCCTATTAAGAGGCACCGTCGTGACCGGTGATGTAGGGTTGGCAGCCGAAACCTTCAGTTTCGCGCAGTAAGGTGATACTTCACGTACCAAGGGGCATCGCGACGAACGTAATTAAATGAAGTTAAATTATTTTCTTTACGACACAGGATGGCGGCGACAGTGACTAGCTGAATATGGTTGTTAAGCATTATTGTTTCGGTTATTTTGCATTTGTTCGAATTTGTCTAGGCCTCGCACGATAGTTTTCGATCGCGAGAAGTAGAGCTGCAATGGAATCACGGAGTACGCAGTGCCAGAGAAGGAGCTTTCTGTCTATTCGTTGTCTATTTTTCTTATTCTTCTGTTTTGTTCTGGTTTATTCAAAGAAATATCTCGCGATAGGACACGGTGACGAATCTATTGATGTTGCAAATTAGATAAGTCAAGGTCGAGGAGAAAGTAGTTTTGTTTAAACTAGTCATCCGCGTAAACTTCTAAGGGAGTGCCGGTTCGGAGGGATGATTGTTTTCATCGCCAAACAGGCTAACGCGCGTAGACGTCGCGTAGCGATACGGACGTCGTGATGAATGATAAAGCTTACTGTATTTTTTTTGTTAAATTAAGAAATGTAAAGAACAGACTCATTAAGGTTTCATTGCAGGAGCAGCAAGGTTCTAACAGGACTTCTACAGGAACATCAGAAACATTTTCTTTTCTCTTTTGAAAGATCCTACTACTGTGGATCTATATTTCATTTTCATATGTTTTTAACTTGTTTTTGTAAATAAAAATACTACTTGTTTTATTTTATGGTCACGGTCAAAGTTTACCCCTGATTTCTCGGGCCGTAAAGCAAATGCTGTGACTTTTGTTAAGTCGGGCAGGGACGCTTTTTTTTTCTTTTTTTCTTTTTTTTTTATATGCGGCACGATTGCGAGGCACGGGATTGGATTGATCGGGACGATTCAATTGCTTAAGTCGGGGGGAGTGTAGCGTGGGAATAATTTGCGATTGTTTTTATTGATTGTAAAAATAAATTAATTAATTTCGTCGTTTAATATCGATTTTTGGTCGTCAAAGCGGGTCGTTTAATTTGGCGTTCGGACCTCAACCGTTCTTAAGGGTCGTAGGCCGAGCAAATTCATTCTGTTCTTTTCTGGGCGCCTTGGGGACCAGTCGTGTTAATTTCGCGCTACGTTCCCATCATCAAGCCTCTGCGTCGTGATCGTCTGCCGTATCACAAAATGGTAAATAAAATTTATTAATCGAAGTTCATCATGTTTTAATTGTTTCCCTCTCGTTTTTGAGGTTTCCTCCTTTTTGGTGTCGTCATATGAGCGGTCGAAGTTAAAGAATCGCCCCCTCGGCGGAGGTATACGCACATTCCGTCGCGGATGCTTCGAGTTTGTCTCGGTGTCGCGGGGTTCCTTCGCCCCTGAGGGCGGAGCCCCCTCGCTTCTCGTCGAGGCCCTTCGGGCCGAAATGAGAGGCGCAGGGGTGCGTCCGGCCTCCGGAGCGCCCCGCGATTCGAGACGCCCCTCGTGGTGGTCTGCTTGAGGCAGCTGCGACGAAGATTGCGGGCCCCTGAAGACGGCAAGGGGCTTTAAACGCAACACTATCATCGATGTATGATAATTTTCGTTGCGATTTTCGATATGACTCAAAATCGCTCTCTTCTTCGGAAGAAATAGTATATCCAGTGTCAATGTCATCTTTGTTTTGTGTATAATATAATTCATGACTAGTAAAAATGTCACTATAGTCCCTAACTCAAAAAAATGGCGACTCTCTACTCATTTCTACTACAAATTCAATCAAGTCATTTTTGGCCTTATTTTGTCAATTTTAAGTACATAGTTAATCATGTTTTACGAATTTTGTACGAAATCATTTTTTTTCCAAATTTCGATTAGTGTTGATGATGTATTTCCTATTTTATCCTAAATATCTCGATATGCACTCTTTATGAAATTAAAAAAAAAATACTTTAATAAAAACCGCATAACTTCGAAATCTCACAATCACTCTCTTTTATGTGATGTGTGAATGTAGGAGATTATTTTGTGTAAGAAAATTTCAATTAAAAACGACATAACATATGAGAATACCTAATGTAAAAATGTCAACGTCGATGCCAAATACATTCAAAATTGTCGAATAACTCAATGCAAATAATAAGCATAATTTTCAATGTGATCTATTAATGTAAAAGATCTTATATAAATCTTTTCATTTATATTATTCCATAATAAAAATAATCAACAGAAATAAATAACTAATGCCATCTAGCGAAAGTTTCACGAACTAATATATTCCTATTATCCTACAGGAACATTGGCTTAATATTTTATTAGGTGGATCAATGAGGTATTTTCAATCAACAAACGTTTAAATTGATTGCATATAAATATTCTGGGATTGCCATTTTTACATATGAGAAAATTCATCTTCTATGCTGATTGATCAATTTGGTACATGTCATGCATTCCTGACTGATGAGAGGAAGTAAAAGCAAGTTTGATCAAACGGCAGACAGTTCATCACACTATGTATTTTATTGTGTTCTCATTGCACGCTACAAAGCTTTCAAACTCTTTCCTTTGTCTGTGACTTATACCAATTTCCCGTTTATATGAAATATTAGCGTTTTTAATTCAAGCTTGAATATGATATTTATAATAACAATATAAAGCTTCTATGCAATCAGTATTAAAATCAATTTCCAAGACGGTTACGAGTCTAATTGATTGCTTAAAATTATCTATTACGTGTAATGTTAAATATAATTTATTATCATTATGGTGTTCTGCAAATATTCAACACCGTTTATACCGTTTGATAAATTCATATATTTTTTTGGAATGAGTTTTCAATCTTTAGAAAGCCATTATTTGTACCGAGCATTGCAATTTAATTTAAATTGGCCAAATTCTTATTCATTTACTTATCAATATATTTTTTAAGATAACCAGTAACTATAACATCATTAAAGGATTTAATTTTTATTACCGATGTTGATAACAACATTTTATCGTTAGCTTAATTATTTATTTAAATATCTGCAATATATGCTGATAAAAAATCTACGTCTATTAACTCCAGTCCAGTAGCTAAAAATCATTATTTTAGTATATTAAACGTGATCCCTAAGCCCGGCAAGGATATACATGACGCCAAATCATACAGACCCATCAGCCTATTCCCGATTGTTTCCAAAATATTTGAAAAACTACAACTGAAGAGCCTTAAGCCAATCAACAATGTCAACATGCGACTGTGGAATAAATACAACATGCGACTGTGGAATTTTTCTCACCTCGCATAACGAACCCGCAACTCGCAAAAACGGCTCAAGTGGCGAATAAAAGCTAACGAAAGCAAATCTATGCACACAGCTCTGGGGTACCGCATCGAACTCCAATATTGACATTCCCTGACGCTTTCAGCTTAAAATGCTGCGTACTATAACAGACGCTTCATGATACGTGACAAATGACATCATGCACAGGGAACTAATCATATCTACAGTGAAACAGAAGACTGAAAGCTAATCAAAAATAAAATCAACCACATGGTAGATGAACTAACCAACTTAACCTTTAGGACGCGTAAGCTAAAAAGATACATGGTTCATGGTGTAGAAAAAATATTCAAATGAATGAACATAATGTCCTCGTAAATGAATAAAGACCTACATGAGCTAGCAACATAAATGCTGAAGAACTAAATGTCTCTCATGTGTTCAAAGTTTGTAGTCTGAGACTAATGATTAGAGATCTAAGGTTTTTACCTTAGATCAATACAATACAATAATGTGCAATTATATTGCAATATATATTTGGAAAAGTGCATAAGAACATCATCTTTATTATAGTTGTTTTTACCCGTTCGTAATTGTTTATAAGATTGATAAGATACAAATGAAAGAGGAGTTAAAAATAACATTTTTTAATCATCAAATGAAAATATAAACAAGTACATAAAAAAAAAAACAATTTAACACCTGAGAACTGTTGTTGTATAAATGTAAAAAAAAATCGAAACACATTTTATTTCAAAAATAACTTTATATTGAGAAAATAATATATATATAACTCAGTAACGATAGTAATTTCAGTATACTGAATGTCATTTGCCTAACTCTTCGTCATTCGTTTATTCTAAAATTACAGAGAACCCGGATTGCTATTAAAATATTCTAGCAACGAAAAACAATACGTTCGTTAATTTTGGATTATCGAGGCAATTCTATACACAAAAAGAAATTTAGTAAACAATTTTAAACTAATCAAAAATGTTAACAGTCATATAAACTCATGTGATTTATTCATAACTTTAAAGCGGTCAATTTGGAACATAAAAAACAATTTTCTCTAGTGAATAAAATAACAAACATTACCAAAAAAAAAAAAAATACAACTTTAAGCGATTTATACATATTTGGCCTTGTTTAATTTGACATTATTCATCAATGTATACAGTTGTTTTAAAGTATTCCATTTTAAATTGAAGTGCAATTTACGCACAATATTCAATTTAAGGAGTGAAGTTTTGTAAAAACTAAAAAATTCACTTCAGGTGCAAAAATATTTTGCTATAAAACCAGAAGAAAAATACCCTGGGATATTTTTATAAATATGAATAAATAAAATTCAACCTTCAGTTATAAAAAAGGAACAAAATGATAAAAAAATATGATAAATTTGCCATAATTTGCAACTCGAGGTATCTCTCTGGTTCGAAATGGGGGAAAAACACTTGGAAGAACAATCTAATTAAATGCTAGCTGCATAATATTGCAGTTTATGCGCATATAAATAATGTATAGCCTAATATAAACATTAATGTAAGAAATCACAGAGTTTAGTTTAAAAAAATACTCCAATATTTTAAACGATATACAAATCACAGAGGGATTTTCACTAAATATAAATTGTATATATATGTAATATTTTTGCATATCAATTTAAAACACAATTGGATACTTTTCATAATGCTTTCAAAATATATTAATACAACTAAACTACATTTTTTTTGCATTGATGTAAGAATTCAAAATGTGTAAAGGTCATTATAGTTTGGGTTTATAGTATCACATTACGGCGTTTAAGAGGAAAAATATTCGTCCATTCAATTATTTTGATAAAGATTTTCCTATAAAAATAACGTATAATATTTATTTTCTGTTACGATAGTCCAAATAAATTAACAGAAATGAGAGGAAGAGTGTAAATCCGTACAATTAATTTAATCCAAGCGGTACTTGAAGCATCAAGCGCCGATTCCTTTTATACGCTATCAGATGGATAAAAATTGAATACGTAATTACAATCATACTTTTATATAAAATTATCATAATATTAAACTACAATCTCATGAGATTATTAATGAATCACTGTGCAATTTGTACCTTTTTAATGATTATTACAAGTTTCAATGTAACGCGTCACGGATATACAAATGCATTCAATGTAAATCATACATTGCATTTTAAATCCTTATATTCAACGTAAAGGAATTTAGATGAACGGATAAAACGGTCTGAATAAACGATGTTTGAATATCTTAACTATCAATATATTAACTATATATCAATTACCAAGTACCAAGAGGT